>OU744358.1:33143006-33743006 GCA_916610255.1 Lasioglossum lativentre
GTACCGCCGCTAAATCCGCGATCAATATCGAATAGTATACCGGTGTTACCGAGAAACGAGTGAGGAAGGTTCTTTTGCCGTTTGGTAAGTGCCGATCTGTTTCTTTCGTAAGATCAAAGTGTGTAAACCATTCGTCTGGCTCGGGACGTTTTCGCGAAACCTGTGTCGTGTCGCGTACCACGTTGCCGCCGTCGTTTCCGAGGACCAGGAGTCGCTCTCCTGAGAGGAACGCGAAGCCGTGGGTCGTATCGTCGCCGATTGTTCGGAACGAGGAATATTCGGGGCGTACGATTTTCGACGAAGTAAAATAAAAAGCTCATCTCGAACGTTCCAAGGTGGGACGACGCGACGCGACGTGCCGATTTCGACCTTCTCGCGACTTTGCCGTGATCCGCGCCCAGCCCACGTCGAAATTACGCGTTTGTCATCGGAGCTCGGCAGAATCCGTGCCGTAAAGGCTTGTACTTACCTCATGCGAAGTCCTGTGACTGCTGAACTCAACGCGAACGAATAAATTGCGCGCGATCGGTCGAACATCTGCCGTAGAGTATCGTCTCCGCGCCGGCAAATTTCCGTTGCCGCCGGGGTTCACCGGCGGCCACCCTTGTCATCTTGTAATAAACGACTATTCTTGCCGAATTTCGAGTTAATTATTCGTCCTACGAGAAACGTTCCTGTCGCGGGGAATGCCCCGTTCCTTCTTCTCACGTAGAACCCTGACCGTGTTCGCGGCTATTACAGGTTATCGCGCAGTCCTCGCGGAATCGAAATCGTTCGGTCGAATTCGCGCCTCGTAAACGTTTCGCGTGACACTCTACCGTGTCTAGCGCCCGAATTCCGTATTGTGCCGAATATTAAACTCTTCCGATTCGATTCCGCGAACGATTGTTTGTCCCGGGAGGACCACGGGTCGCGCGACCGAGCGTGGCCCGGTCACCAAGCCGTAATTTCCCGTGTGCGGTTCCTTCCTCGCTGCCGAGAAAGGAAACGACGTGACAGTATACAGGGTGTCCCAAAAGTACTTCAACATCGGGAAATGGGAGGTTCCTGAGGTCATTTCAAGCGTCATTTTCCTTTTGCAAAATGTTGTCCGCGGCTTTGTTTAGGAGTTATTAACGAAAAACACGGACCAATCAGAGCGCGAGCTCGACGCTCGTTGGCATGTTCAGCCAACCGCCTGCCGGCTCGCCGCGCTGAACGTGCCAGCGAGCGTCGAACTCGCGCTCTCATTGGTCCGTGTTTTCCGTTAATAACTCCCAAACGAAGCCTCGGACAACATTTTGCAAAAGGAAAATGACGCTTGAAATGACCTCAGGGACCTCCCATTTCCCGATGTTGAAGTACTTTTGGGACACCCTGTATACTGTTTATTATTTACACCTTATTAATGCTAGAATGATGTTATAAAAGATAATTTAATTTTAACCCGGGAGTACGCGCGTGTTGGTCTTTTTGACCGACGATTTCGTAAACATTGGAATATAATCCCAGTCTTCGACTGTTGATCTTTTCCGTCGAGCTATTCTCATTTGAAGGTGTTCTCGACTTGTTTATCTTATGGCGCCATACTTAGGTGCAGTCGTGTAGGTTTTACAACAGTGTCGCGTACGCGTCGGTCTATTCGACCATAGCGCGCCTACTAACGTCAGTCTGATTTCGTCTATCGAGTTTGACGCATACTGTGTGGCAATGATGGCTACTTTCGGATATGTTGAAGACATTGAAGACGAGGTCAGTGATTCGGCAGAAGATTCCGATTATGTAGTAGAATCCGATCACAATACTGATTCGGAAATTGATTGCTCAGACATAGAAATATCCGATTCAAAGGAGACATATATTTCCAATGAAGAAAACGTACTTAAGTACTTATTCGTTATTTTCAAGTTATATTTCTAATCTGAAGAAAATTTATAAGTACATTTTGTGAAAAAATAGATACAAAATATGATAAATTATTGGTGTTGTGAAAAAATAAAAATCAAGTTTTAAATTCAAATTGATAAAAGGACACTGTACTATTATATGTAAATTTTGCATTCGCAAAAATTTGTATTGTAACGCAAAGGATTTGGTGAATGTAGGTTCGGAAAATAATCAAGGATATCTGGGAACACAGGATATATTTTCGGAATTGGATTAACAAGTATTGGGTAATTTGTTCTTTGTACAAAGATTATTTTGGACAAAGGTTAACAACGAAATAATAGAATGACTCTAAAGTTTAAATATTACACGATTCCACCATCAGGCGTCCGGTTTATCTCAACCGTACTCTCCTTCTGGGGAAACGGCGAAGGCTCAGAATTTCCCTAATTCTCCTGTCCGTTCGGCGGTCGGCCTTCATGGCCGTCCTCTCCGAAACGTACAGAGGAATCAAGGGCCCTATTCTCACACGATGACTCGAATTCGCCTGGAAACCTCTGCTTGTTCGGCGGCCGGCCTTCATGGCCGTCCTCTCCGACACGTACAGAGGAACCAGGGTTCCTACTCTCTACTGACGACTCGGATTCGCCCGGAAACCTCTACTCGTTCGGCGGCCGGCCTTCATGGCCGTCGTCTCCCGGAGAGGCGTCCAGGTGCAACCCCTGTCCTTTCCTGGGCTGCTGGGCGTCCGATAGCATTGCTTCGTACTCTCCCAACCTATGGGCGGCCGTGGTCTTACCTCGTCCTCTCCCACAGGCGCAGCGAAAGTGTCCGCTCCGCGATACTTTGCCGATATTTATACTAGTTCGTTGCTAACCTTATCAACAACGCGTTACTAGGGATTTTGGAAGGTTCTCGACTCCGGAGCCTTCTAGAAAATTCAACAACGGCGCGATTCGTCTGTCCTTCAGAGTGGTGTCGAGGCGCTCCGGCGCGGCGCCCCTGAGATCATCTCGTTACAGTATATTTTATTTTTTAAATTAATTACAATGTATCATTTGCATAAAAATAAATTTTCCAGAACTCTACAATCCATTACATTGGCAAAGATAAAACAACTGTATGGTCTAAACTACCACCTAGAACCAAAAGTAAAACTAAGAACGTCAAGGAGTAAGACCTACTGCTAAGAATGCTAAAACGTCTATTGATGCATGGAGACTTTATTTATCTGACGATATTACACATTATTTTTACTATATTAGTCATTTTATTAAATTATTTATCATTATATTAGCATCGGTCGAAATGACCGACGCGCGCCTACTAACGTAAGTGCTGGTGGCGCGCGTACTTCCGGGTTAATGACGCTGCATTTTCTACATTTTCATTTATTGTAGATAAGTAGAGGCAGAAACCTCTCGGTATGATTTCTGTGCGGGAGCACTGTTTTCGATGATGCCACATCCGTTCCGTGTGGCTTCTGGCAGTTCAGAGGAGAGAAGGGCTTTCGCCAGGGCGCACAGTGCGGCATGTAAATGGACATTCAGGACAAAAATTATAACTTCTGAACTAATCAATTTTTGACCTAAGTACCGTAATAATTTTTTAAAGGGAATACAAAGATACATCGATTAATGCACCAAAAATATAAGGTTCCATTAGTAAAAAAGTTTATCCTCATTTTTTTTTTTTATGAAAAGTTTTTTATGATTAGTTGTTATTGCAGTTTGTTGTAAACTGTATACTGTACTACTTTTGTTCGAAATATTTTTTAATTATATGGTTAAATTTAATTATATTTAGTATATAATGCTTAAATAGGTGACGTCGATTTCGGTAACTGTCTCTGCACTTTCTTGCAAGTGCCACACAAAAAGCTTTTATTCTCTTTTCCACTTCATCTGATATAACGTTCACGTTTAATAAAGAACAAAGTTTTTGTTTAACTTTTGATTTTTTCTGGGAATAAATATGTTCGGACATCCAAGCTTCAAGCAAATTGCGATTACGAATGCATTTCTGTAACAAAAATTAAATAACATTGAGTGTTGCAACTAATCGCCAGAAAAAATTATATAGCAATATACTACAACATCTTCTTGATACAGAACATTGAAAATTACAAGATGTTTTGAACCGTTTTTTTGTAAATTGCATTTAAAGGAAAAAACGGTATTTCTAAATTGCCAGTTAAAATTATGAATACCTCTGGTCAAATTCTCCAAACTTAAATTGTAACAAACAGTTTAAAACAAAAACCAGTCTAAAAGAGCAACTAGGGCACGAGTAATCTAACTTTTTAGCATTTAAACTACAATAAACTCTTGGCTGTTATTGACTCCGTATTGAATTTTTTGGATACTAGTTTTTACATACACATTCCTTAGTTACCGACTGATGATTTTATTGGATAATTAGATTAGAATCGAACCATTATTATTTTGATTTTTGTCTATTGCATGCCGCACTGTGGGGCGGTGCGGTTTAGTCGGTATTCCTCCGGCTTCTCCGGGGGTGAGTCCGACACTACCTGGCCTTAGGCCAGGTGTGCGTAAATGCATTCCCCACCGCCCTTAAATATAAAAAAAAAAGACTACAAAAAATTGCTTATATACTAGTGAGTACATTTAACATAAAATACAATAGAATAGAATAGAATACAATAAATAAAATAAAATGTAATATTGAAAAATAAAATATAGTTTATTTAAACTATATTTGTGAAACATATCATGCATTTTATTGTCAAAGTATTAATCCTAATTGAACGTTAAATAAATCTATGATTGTTAAAATTCTACTCTTTTCCAAGGAAGAATTTGCCACTTGCTGATACCTCAACATCAACATCTGGCACTGTGTCCAAAGTAGCAGTTATTCCGTTGACAGGTTTCCAACTTGTTGTTCCAGTATTAAGGACTCCATTACTTGCTTCCAGCATCCTTCTTAATTCATCTCTATGCGTTGCGTATGTTGAAATTAATGATTGCATGGATCTCCCTCCTGCTGCACGGGTTTTATCTTCTTTTAAATGATCAAAGAAAGCATCATCGAATTTCCTTTTGCTTTTACCACTAAAGCAGGGTATAGAGGATAACTGATTATATGAGGCTGTTAATAGCCCTGTTTGATTTGCTTGGGATAATTTAGAATAGTATATTTGTTGTATAGGAACGAATGGTATTGGTGCTCCTTCCGTGTTTGACCTTTGAAATACTTTACCCATTCGCTCTCTCGTGTCCCATTTTGCTTGATTAGTGATCGAAGACAGTATTCCAAAGTCCTCTTTATATGTGCCGAATATCGAATGGTAAACAATTTGCTTTGCTATGGTGTCCGTTCCTCCATTCAAATTTAGCTTCCACTTTAATGAGCAAAACAACTTGTAGAAAAGAAAGGCACCGTGACCAGAGAAATTGAAATTTTTCAGGACATTTGCCCTTGCATACTCGGTTCCCCCAATCTTTAGATTGTTTGTCATGATATAACTAAATGCTGCAGGAGGTGGGAACATCCTTGTTGCTTGTCTAGTCGTTACTATTAATGCTACATCTGCTATAAGGGACATCAATGTTCTGATCTCAGAAGGCTCTTTTTCCCTTATCAACTGCATCACTACATCAATGTCTGGGAAATGTGCAAAAGCCCTCTTCACTGCGTCTTCCCATTTTTTGGAATAGCGGCGATCAGATTTTATGTAGCAAAGCATTGCAGTCATAGGACCTACCGACTGCGGCATAGATGCTCTCTTCTCCGGCGGGAAAGTAATACCTTCACATAAGGGGTGGTGCACACCGTATATCCCATACTGAGATAAATTCACGTCCTTCTGTATGTTGTTTTTCTTCTCAACAGGCATAGTATGGTGGCCTAAGCGTAATTCCTTACGTCGCAGAGCAAACCCAGATAAGAAATTTAGCAGAGGATTTGCTATTCCATACCAATTCTTAGGATCTTTCTGGTCTTTGCAATGATAGTACCTATACTTTAAACGCACAAAACTACTTATCAAGTAATGGGAAACACACTCTGCTTTTCATTGTGGATTTTACTTACTCTTTTATTGATGAACCTCTGTTGATTGCTCCTCTTCTTGTCGTAAACAGATAAATACTACTTTCCAAAGATAGCGCTATGTACATAGGTACCATGTCATGTCGTACTGCTAGAAACTATTATGCTTCTAATGCGTGCACACACGTATTACAGGGCAACATTACTGTGCTTGTGCATTATTTCTTCCAATATCTGGTGGAATTTTCTTCCACTGTCTTAATAATTAGCGTCCAGCTATTCCTCAGTCTAACCTATATCTGTCAAACGATACAATTGTTTCTTATTTGCACAAAATTAATATTTATGTAAATTTGTATTATGATATTCACACTCAAATACTATTTTTATATACTTTTTTCGACAACGGCACGGAAGATTTCTTATTACGTATTCACTTTTGGAAGAACACGTTATATCCTCACACACAAGAAACACATAAAAATTAAAATTCAGATCCAAATTTAATAGATTCCCATATATTTCACAATACTATATCACCATATGTAGACTTCGAAAAGCAATGATTATAAAATTTACGGCGTCCAAACGTTATGAATTCAACCGCCACGGCGCACAGTGGTTCGAACGTGGAAAAAAATCAATTTTTCGAATGTTAGGTATATAGGTTTGTCGTAGATTAAGAGTAGGGTAAGCGTTTGCCGGAGTCGGTTGCCGAGTGGTTGCACGTGCACGTTACATTGTAGCCCGGCCGAGACGTTTGATCGGCCGCGGCAGTTAGGATCGGTTTCTCTTACAGCCTGTTCAGACACGGCGGAAACCGCGCGTTTTCGACCGCGCGATTTGAACCGCGTCAAAATTGACAGTCGTTCGGGACTGTTCAGACACGGCGGAAACCGTGCGTTTTCGACCGCGCGATTTGAGGCGGTAACCGCGCGGACATGCAGGAGAGGGGCAAAGTTAAATAGCGCGCCTACTAACGTCAGTCTGATTTCGTCTATCGAGTTTGACGCATACTGTGTGGCAATGATGGCTACTTTCGGATATGTTGAAGACATTGAAGACGAGGTCAGTGATTCGGCAGAAGATTCCGATTATGTAGTAGAATCCGATCACAATACTGATTCGGAAATTGATTGCTCAGACATAGAAATATCCGATTCAAAGGAGACATATATTTCCAATGAAGAAAACGTACTTAAGTACTTATTCGTTATTTTCAAGTTATATTTCTAATCTGAAGAAAATTTATAAGTACATTTTGTGAAAAAATAGATACAAAATATGATAAATTATTGGTGTTGTGAAAAAATAAAAATCAAGTTTTAAATTCAAATTGATAAAAGGACACTGTACTATTATATGTAAATTTTGCATTCGCAAAAATTTGTATTGTAACGCAAAGGATTTGGTGAATGTAGGTTCGGAAAATAATCAAGGATATCTGGGAACACAGGATATATTTTCGGAATTGGATTAACAAGTATTGGGTAATTTGTTCTTTGTACAAAGATTATTTTGGACAAAGGTTAACAACGAAATAATAGAATGACTCTAAAGTTTAAATATTACACGATTCCACCATCAGGCGTCCGGTTTATCTCAACCGTACTCTCCTTCTGGGGAAACGGCGAAGGCTCAGAATTTCCCTAATTCTCCTGTCCGTTCGGCGGTCGGCCTTCATGGCCGTCCTCTCCGAAACGTACAGAGGAATCAAGGGCCCTATTCTCACACGATGACTCGAATTCGCCTGGAAACCTCTGCTTGTTCGGCGGCCGGCCTTCATGGCCGTCCTCTCCGACACGTACAGAGGAACCAGGGTTCCTACTCTCTACTGACGACTCGGATTCGCCCGGAAACCTCTACTCGTTCGGCGGCCGGCCTTCATGGCCGTCGTCTCCCGGAGAGGCGTCCAGGTGCAACCCCTGTCCTTTCCTGGGCTGCTGGGCGTCCGATAGCATTGCTTCGTACTCTCCCAACCTATGGGCGGCCGTGGTCTTACCTCGTCCTCTCCCACAGGCGCAGCGAAAGTGTCCGCTCCGCGATACTTTGCCGATATTTATACTAGTTCGTTGCTAACCTTATCAACAACGCGTTACTAGGGATTTTGGAAGGTTCTCGACTCCGGAGCCTTCTAGAAAATTCAACAACGGCGCGATTCGTCTGTCCTTCAGAGTGGTGTCGAGGCGCTCCGGCGCGGCGCCCCTGAGATCATCTCGTTACAGTATATTTTATTTTTTAAATTAATTACAATGTATCATTTGCATAAAAATAAATTTTCCAGAACTCTACAATCCATTACATTGGCAAAGATAAAACAACTGTATGGTCTAAACTACCACCTAGAACCAAAAGTAAAACTAAGAACGTCAAGGAGTAAGACCTACTGCTAAGAATGCTAAAACGTCTATTGATGCATGGAGACTTTATTTATCTGACGATATTACACATTATTTTTACTATATTAGTCATTTTATTAAATTATTTATCATTATATTAGCATCGGTCGAAATGACCGACGCGCGCCTACTAACGTAAGTGCTGGTGGCGCGCGTACTTCCGGGTTAATGACGCTGCATTTTCTACATTTTCATTTATTGTAGATAAGTAGAGGCAGAAACCTCTCGGTATGATTTCTGTGCGGGAGCACTGTTTTCGATGATGCCACATCCGTTCCGTGTGGCTTCTGGCAGTTCAGAGGAGAGAAGGGCTTTCGCCAGGGCGCACAGTGCGGCATGTAAATGGACATTCAGGACAAAAATTATAACTTCTGAACTAATCAATTTTTGACCTAAGTACCGTAATAATTTTTTAAAGGGAATACAAAGATACATCGATTAATGCACCAAAAATATAAGGTTCCATTAGTAAAAAAGTTTATCCTCATTTTTTTTTTTTATGAAAAGTTTTTTATGATTAGTTGTTATTGCAGTTTGTTGTAAACTGTATACTGTACTACTTTTGTTCGAAATATTTTTTAATTATATGGTTAAATTTAATTATATTTAGTATATAATGCTTAAATAGGTGACGTCGATTTCGGTAACTGTCTCTGCACTTTCTTGCAAGTGCCACACAAAAAGCTTTTATTCTCTTTTCCACTTCATCTGATATAACGTTCACGTTTAATAAAGAACAAAGTTTTTGTTTAACTTTTGATTTTTTCTGGGAATAAATATGTTCGGACATCCAAGCTTCAAGCAAATTGCGATTACGAATGCATTTCTGTAACAAAAATTAAATAACATTGAGTGTTGCAACTAATCGCCAGAAAAAATTATATAGCAATATACTACAACATCTTCTTGATACAGAACATTGAAAATTACAAGATGTTTTGAACCGTTTTTTTGTAAATTGCATTTAAAGGAAAAAACGGTATTTCTAAATTGCCAGTTAAAATTATGAATACCTCTGGTCAAATTCTCCAAACTTAAATTGTAACAAACAGTTTAAAACAAAAACCAGTCTAAAAGAGCAACTAGGGCACGAGTAATCTAACTTTTTAGCATTTAAACTACAATAAACTCTTGGCTGTTATTGACTCCGTATTGAATTTTTTGGATACTAGTTTTTACATACACATTCCTTAGTTACCGACTGATGATTTTATTGGATAATTAGATTAGAATCGAACCATTATTATTTTGATTTTTGTCTATTGCATGCCGCACTGTGGGGCGGTGCGGTTTAGTCGGTATTCCTCCGGCTTCTCCGGGGGTGAGTCCGACACTACCTGGCCTTAGGCCAGGTGTGCGTAAATGCATTCCC
The DNA here is from genome assembly GCA_916610255.1 of Lasioglossum lativentre. Taxonomy (NCBI): domain Eukaryota; kingdom Metazoa; phylum Arthropoda; class Insecta; order Hymenoptera; family Halictidae; genus Lasioglossum; species Lasioglossum lativentre. Next base: position 33,152,661 of record OU744358.1, read on the forward strand.
CACCGCCCTTAAATATAAAAAAAAAAGACTACAAAAAATTGCTTATATACTAGTGAGTACATTTAACATAAAATACAATAGAATAGAATAGAATACAATAAATAAAATAAAATGTAATATTGAAAAATAAAATATAGTTTATTTAAACTATATTTGTGAAACATATCATGCATTTTATTGTCAAAGTATTAATCCTAATTGAACGTTAAATAAATCTATGATTGTTAAAATTCTACTCTTTTCCAAGGAAGAATTTGCCACTTGCTGATACCTCAACATCAACATCTGGCACTGTGTCCAAAGTAGCAGTTATTCCGTTGACAGGTTTCCAACTTGTTGTTCCAGTATTAAGGACTCCATTACTTGCTTCCAGCATCCTTCTTAATTCATCTCTATGCGTTGCGTATGTTGAAATTAATGATTGCATGGATCTCCCTCCTGCTGCACGGGTTTTATCTTCTTTTAAATGATCAAAGAAAGCATCATCGAATTTCCTTTTGCTTTTACCACTAAAGCAGGGTATAGAGGATAACTGATTATATGAGGCTGTTAATAGCCCTGTTTGATTTGCTTGGGATAATTTAGAATAGTATATTTGTTGTATAGGAACGAATGGTATTGGTGCTCCTTCCGTGTTTGACCTTTGAAATACTTTACCCATTCGCTCTCTCGTGTCCCATTTTGCTTGATTAGTGATCGAAGACAGTATTCCAAAGTCCTCTTTATATGTGCCGAATATCGAATGGTAAACAATTTGCTTTGCTATGGTGTCCGTTCCTCCATTCAAATTTAGCTTCCACTTTAATGAGCAAAACAACTTGTAGAAAAGAAAGGCACCGTGACCAGAGAAATTGAAATTTTTCAGGACATTTGCCCTTGCATACTCGGTTCCCCCAATCTTTAGATTGTTTGTCATGATATAACTAAATGCTGCAGGAGGTGGGAACATCCTTGTTGCTTGTCTAGTCGTTACTATTAATGCTACATCTGCTATAAGGGACATCAATGTTCTGATCTCAGAAGGCTCTTTTTCCCTTATCAACTGCATCACTACATCAATGTCTGGGAAATGTGCAAAAGCCCTCTTCACTGCGTCTTCCCATTTTTTGGAATAGCGGCGATCAGATTTTATGTAGCAAAGCATTGCAGTCATAGGACCTACCGACTGCGGCATAGATGCTCTCTTCTCCGGCGGGAAAGTAATACCTTCACATAAGGGGTGGTGCACACCGTATATCCCATACTGAGATAAATTCACGTCCTTCTGTATGTTGTTTTTCTTCTCAACAGGCATAGTATGGTGGCCTAAGCGTAATTCCTTACGTCGCAGAGCAAACCCAGATAAGAAATTTAGCAGAGGATTTGCTATTCCATACCAATTCTTAGGATCTTTCTGGTCTTTGCAATGATAGTACCTATACTTTAAACGCACAAAACTACTTATCAAGTAATGGGAAACACACTCTGCTTTTCATTGTGGATTTTACTTACTCTTTTATTGATGAACCTCTGTTGATTGCTCCTCTTCTTGTCGTAAACAGATAAATACTACTTTCCAAAGATAGCGCTATGTACATAGGTACCATGTCATGTCGTACTGCTAGAAACTATTATGCTTCTAATGCGTGCACACACGTATTACAGGGCAACATTACTGTGCTTGTGCATTATTTCTTCCAATATCTGGTGGAATTTTCTTCCACTGTCTTAATAATTAGCGTCCAGCTATTCCTCAGTCTAACCTATATCTGTCAAACGATACAATTGTTTCTTATTTGCACAAAATTAATATTTATGTAAATTTGTATTATGATATTCACACTCAAATACTATTTTTATATACTTTTTTCGACAACGGCACGGAAGATTTCTTATTACGTATTCACTTTTGGAAGAACACGTTATATCCTCACACACAAGAAACACATAAAAATTAAAATTCAGATCCAAATTTAATAGATTCCCATATATTTCACAATACTATATCACCATATGTAGACTTCGAAAAGCAGTGATTATAAAATTTACGGCGTCCAAACGTTATGAATTCAACCGCCACGGCGCACAGTGGTTCGAACGTGGAAAAAAATCAATTTTTCGAATGTTAGGTATATAGGTTTGTCGTAGATTAAGAGTAGGGTAAGCGTTTGCCGGAGTCGGTTGCCGAGTGGTTGCACGTGCACGTTACATTGTAGCCCGGCCGAGACGTTTGATCGGCCGCGGCAGTTAGGATCGGTTTCTCTTACAGCCTGTTCAGACACGGCGGAAACCGCGCGTTTTCGACCGCGCGATTTGAACCGCGTCAAAATTGACAGTCGTTCGGGCCTGTTCAGACACGGCGGAAACCGTGCGTTTTCGACCGCGCGATTTGAGGCGGTAACCGCGCGGACATGCAGGAGAGGGGCAAAGTTAAATAGCGCGCCTACTAACGTCAGTCTGATTTCGTCTATCGAGTTTGACGCATACTGTGTGGCAATGATGGCTACTTTCGGATATGTTGAAGACATTGAAGACGAGGTCAGTGATTCGGCAGAAGATTCCGATTATGTAGTAGAATCCGATCACAATACTGATTCGGAAATTGATTGCTCAGACATAGAAATATCCGATTCAAAGGAGACATATATTTCCAATGAAGAAAACGTACTTAAGTACTTATTCGTTATTTTCAAGTTATATTTCTAATCTGAAGAAAATTTATAAGTACATTTTGTGAAAAAATAGATACAAAATATGATAAATTATTGGTGTTGTGAAAAAATAAAAATCAAGTTTTAAATTCAAATTGATAAAAGGACACTGTACTATTATATGTAAATTTTGCATTCGCAAAAATTTGTATTGTAACGCAAAGGATTTGGTGAATGTAGGTTCGGAAAATAATCAAGGATATCTGGGAACACAGGATATATTTTCGGAATTGGATTAACAAGTATTGGGTAATTTGTTCTTTGTACAAAGATTATTTTGGACAAAGGTTAACAACGAAATAATAGAATGACTCTAAAGTTTAAATATTACACGATTCCACCATCAGGCGTCCGGTTTATCTCAACCGTACTCTCCTTCTGGGGAAACGGCGAAGGCTCAGAATTTCCCTAATTCTCCTGTCCGTTCGGCGGTCGGCCTTCATGGCCGTCCTCTCCGAAACGTACAGAGGAATCAAGGGCCCTATTCTCACACGATGACTCGAATTCGCCTGGAAACCTCTGCTTGTTCGGCGGCCGGCCTTCATGGCCGTCCTCTCCGACACGTACAGAGGAACCAGGGTTCCTACTCTCTACTGACGACTCGGATTCGCCCGGAAACCTCTACTCGTTCGGCGGCCGGCCTTCATGGCCGTCGTCTCCCGGAGAGGCGTCCAGGTGCAACCCCTGTCCTTTCCTGGGCTGCTGGGCGTCCGATAGCATTGCTTCGTACTCTCCCAACCTATGGGCGGCCGTGGTCTTACCTCGTCCTCTCCCACAGGCGCAGCGAAAGTGCCCGCTCCGCGATACTTTGCCGATATTTATACTAGTTCGTTGCTAACCTTATCAACAACGCGTTACTAGGGATTTTGGAAGGTTCTCGACTCCGGAGCCTTCTAGAAAATTCAACAACGGCGCGATTCGTCTGTCCTTCAGAGTGGTGTCGAGGCGCTCCGGCGCGGCGCCCCTGAGATCATCTCGTTACAGTATATTTTATTTTTTAAATTAATTACAATGTATCATTTGCATAAAAATAAATTTTCCAGAACTCTACAATCCATTACATTGGCAAAGATAAAACAACTGTATGGTCTAAACTACCACCTAGAACCAAAAGTAAAACTAAGAACGTCAAGGAGTAAGACCTACTGCTAAGAATGCTAAAACGTCTATTGATGCATGGAGACTTTATTTATCTGACGATATTACACATTATTTTTACTATATTAGTCATTTTATTAAATTATTTATCATTATATTAGCATCGGTCGAAATGACCGACGCGCGCCTACTAACGTAAGTGCTGGTGGCGCGCGTACTTCCGGGTTAATGACGCTGCATTTTCTACATTTTCATTTATTGTAGATAAGTAGAGGCAGAAACCTCTCGGTATGATTTCTGTGCGGGAGCACTGTTTTCGATGATGCCACATCCGTTCCGTGTGGCTTCTGGCAGTTCAGAGGAGAGAAGGGCTTTCGCCAGGGCGCACAGTGCGGCATGTAAATGGACATTCAGGACAAAAATTATAACTTCTGAACTAATCAATTTTTGACCTAAGTACCGTAATAATTTTTTAAAGGGAATACAAAGATACATCGATTAATGCACCAAAAATATAAGGTTCCATTAGTAAAAAAGTTTATCCTCATTTTTTTTTTTTATGAAAAGTTTTTTATGATTAGTTGTTATTGCAGTTTGTTGTAAACTGTATACTGTACTACTTTTGTTCGAAATATTTTTTAATTATATGGTTAAATTTAATTATATTTAGTATATAATGCTTAAATAGGTGACGTCGATTTCGGTAACTGTCTCTGCACTTTCTTGCAAGTGCCACACAAAAAGCTTTTATTCTCTTTTCCACTTCATCTGATATAACGTTCACGTTTAATAAAGAACAAAGTTTTTGTTTAACTTTTGATTTTTTCTGGGAATAAATATGTTCGGACATCCAAGCTTCAAGCAAATTGCGATTACGAATGCATTTCTGTAACAAAAATTAAATAACATTGAGTGTTGCAACTAATCGCCAGAAAAAATTATATAGCAATATACTACAACATCTTCTTGATACAGAACATTGAAAATTACAAGATGTTTTGAACCGTTTTTTTGTAAATTGCATTTAAAGGAAAAAACGGTATTTCTAAATTGCCAGTTAAAATTATGAATACCTCTGGTCAAATTCTCCAAACTTAAATTGTAACAAACAGTTTAAAACAAAAACCAGTCTAAAAGAGCAACTAGGGCACGAGTAATCTAACTTTTTAGCATTTAAACTACAATAAACTCTTGGCTGTTATTGACTCCGTATTGAATTTTTTGGATACTAGTTTTTACATACACATTCCTTAGTTACCGACTGATGATTTTATTGGATAATTAGATTAGAATCGAACCATTATTATTTTGATTTTTGTCTATTGCATGCCGCACTGTGGGGCGGTGCGGTTTAGTCGGTATTCCTCCGGCTTCTCCGGGGGTGAGTCCGACACTACCTGGCCTTAGGCCAGGTGTGCGTAAATGCATTCCCCACCGCCCTTAAATATAAAAAAAAAAGACTACAAAAAATTGCTTATATACTAGTGAGTACATTTAACATAAAATACAATAGAATAGAATAGAATACAATAAATAAAATAAAATGTAATATTGAAAAATAAAATATAGTTTATTTAAACTATATTTGTGAAACATATCATGCATTTTTCAAATTGATGTTATTGGCGCAACGGGTACGATCATTAATTACAAATTAAGCAATTTTGCAAATTGTTACATCAACTAGTTTTCGACGTTTCGGTCTGAAATTTAGACCATCTTCAAGAAAATTTTATGTAATTGCGTCTGTGAACAATTAATGTTATCATTTAAACATAAGTTGGTATGCACACGATCTATAAGATACCACATTATCTTAAAGATTTACTTCCTAAAATCAAAGATAAAGTACCTTTTTTAAAAACTTGTAATGTGGTTTATTCAATACCTTGCAAAGGTTGTAACCAATCTTACATTGGACAAACAGGTAGACATTTGGATAATAGAATCAGAGAACACAAACATAACATCTTTTTACCACCAGCACAACATACTGCTTTGACGCGACATTCGTTGGAATTTGATCATGCTTTTGATTATGAAAATATTAAAATTGTTGATAAAGAAACAAATTTACACCGTAGGATTTTATTGGAAACGATTCACATGATTAAACATCGAAGCGTAAACCTTAGGTATGAAACACCTAATTTACATGAATACTACGCGACATTACTGAATCGGTAATGTTTTATGATGAATCAATTTCTTCCAACAAATAGATCCTATGAATTATAACAAAAGCAAATCGAATGTCAATTATCTTATTACCAACACATTTTGTTTTGGTATCTTAACAACTATGCTGTGTTAAACGGTTCATAAAGTTCATAATTGCCGCCTATTATGGATTGGCCAATCGATTGACCAATAGATTGATCTGTGCTCTCTCTCTCTCTTATTCACTAGTAAGATGTGTAACTTCGTTCCTTACTTAGTTCACCTGTCACCGGCATGGAACCAACATGGTTTTAACAACACTTAAAATTATATTTTGAAAATTTGTATTTAAGCAAGTGAGTTTTATACACTAAATTCTTGGTCATTCTTTTTCTCTTTAGTTTTCTGTTCCTACATCGGGCTTATAAACCTGATGATGTTTAAATGATAACATTAATTGTTCACAGACGCAATTACATTAAATTTTCTTGAAGATGGTCTAAATTTCAGACCGAAACGTCGAAAACTAGTTGATGTAACAATTTGCAAAATTGCTTAATTTGTAATTAATGATCGTACCCGTTGCGCCAATAACATCAATTTGAATTATTCAACATTGTCGATCGAAATAAAGGAATCCGTTATTATGGAAGGCGAAACAATCACAACATACACAAGTTTTTATGCGTCGGTGACAAGAGAATTCGGCCTTGAAAGTGTGAAGGTTCTTAAACAATGGTCTCGCACCAGTTCAGCTATTACAAAGATAAGTAATCGAAAATTATTTCTTTTAAAATGTAGATCTTATAATGTGTTTCCAAATTTTATACGTAACAAAGTCGTTAACAAATTTAACTTGCTTATCACGTCTACTGTGTCTTGTAATAAGTTATTGAATTTACAGAAAAGATACATGAGAAAATTACTAAACATTGCAATTACTGACACACATTATTTGCATAGAACATTATTAAACAGATTGTCAGAATTAAATGAAATAATATTGTTCATTTTTCCAGCATCAATATTTGAAAAGTTTTTTAAGTTTGAAAATTTAAAACTTGGAAGGCTTTTCAAAGTAACTAAATTAAGAGGTATTAGTAAATTCAATAAAATATTACAAAATAATAGAGAACGTCAACAAAACCTAATAAATGTTTGTAGCACAGATAACAATAATAAGAATAGTCTTTTGGATGTTAACAACAATTTATGGTTCAAAAATTTAACTAACATAGATGTTCCTGACAATGTGAAAAATGTACTAAAATTGGGACCCAAACATGCACTTGATGTCTCAAAAAAATACATTTCATCTCCTCAATTCATTGCAGCTATTGAAACAGGTCTAACGAAAGTCACAGATCATAATAATATACAATCTCAAACCAGAATTAGATTGATAAATAAAATATTAAATTTCACTACACATCCATACAATATACATAATAAATTGTTGTCAAAATCCGATATAAAAGACGTAAAACAATTCTTAGAAAATAATGATAATCTGATATTGCTGAAGTCTGATAAAGGCAATACAACTGTGCTAGTCGATAAAGAAACATATAACAGGGAAGTTTTAAACATGTTAAATGATACAGACACTTACATTGTTAGTAGATTTCAATACACCAGTACGTTTGAAAGAAAAGCCAATTCGATCATTACAGAATTAGTCAAAAAAGACCAAATTGATGCTAGTACTGGAAAAAGACTGAAAACTTATAACGCTCTCATACCCAAAGCTTATGCGTTACCTAAAACTCACAAACAAAACCTATCTTGGCGTATTATAGTTTCATCAATAGGTGGGCCCACCTATAAACTATCTAAGTTCTTTACTAACATTTTATCCAATGTAGTAGGAAAAACAAGTTATCATACTGTTGACAGTTGGACCTTTGTCAAGGAAATTAGGAATAAGGTGATTCCTGATGAATCCATTAGATTAGTTTCCCTAGATGTGACTGCGCTATTTACTAATATTCCTATTGATCTAGCTTTACAGGTTTTGGAAAAGCGTTGGGATGAGATAAAAGAATACACCACTATAAATTGTAATGAATTTTTACTTGCGGTTAAATTTATATTGGAATCTAACGTTTTCAGTTTTAATGATGTCTACTACAAACAGATTTTTGGTACTGCAATGGGTTCTCCCATTTCACCTGTCATTGCAAGTCTGGTAATGGAGGAATTAGAAAATGTTTCTATTTCTAAACTACCGTTTCAATTATTCTATTATAAAAGATATGTTGATGATATTTTCACTTGTGTTAAGCCTGAACAGTTGCAGATATTGTTGGACACTTTCAATGGTTTTCATCCCAGACTTCAATTCACTCATGAAGTTGAAGTTAATTCAAGGTTAAGTTTTCTTGACACCTCTGTAATAAGGACAGAGAACAAATTTAAAACTAATTGGTTCCACAAGTCGAGTTGGTCCTGTAGATATGTTAATTACTACTCTTACCACCCTATACAACATAAAATAGGACTAATAAAAGGCCTGATTGATCGTGCAATTCTCTTAGCAGATCCAGAATTTCGGTCTGACAATCTGTCTTTAGTTATTAATGCTTTAAAACGTAACGGTTACCCTGATACACTTGTTTCTGATATTATCAAGAAACGAGTCGTTGAAATTTACCATCCTTGGTCTGTACAAAAAGAAAAAGAACAGAGAATTTCAAAAACGGGCCCAATTAATAGAAAAAACACAGTAGTCATCCCGTACGTTGAGGGCATTTCTAATGACATAAAAAGAATTTTTAGGAAAGTTGGTATGCACACGATCTATAAGATACCACATTATCTTAAAGATTTACTTCCTAAAATCAAAGATAAAGTACCTTTTTTAAAAACTTGTAATGTGGTTTATTCAATACCTTGCAAAGGTTGTAACCAATCTTACATTGGACAAACAGGTAGACATTTGGATAATAGAATCAGAGAACACAAACATAACATCTTTTTACCACCAGCACAACATACTGCTTTGACGCGACATTCGTTGGAATTTGATCATGCTTTTGATTATGAAAATATTAAAATTGTTGATAAAGAAACAAATTTACACCGTAGGATTTTATTGGAAACGATTCACATGATTAAACATCGAAGCGTAAACCTTAGGTATGAAACACCTAATTTACATGAATACTACGCGACATTACTGAATCGGTAATGTTTTATGATGAATCAATTTCTTCCAACAAATAGATCCTATGAATTATAACAAAAGCAAATCGAATGTCAATTATCTTATTACCAACACATTTTGTTTTGGTATCTTAACAACTATGCTGTGTTAAACGGTTCATAAAGTTCATAATTGCCGCCTATTATGGATTGGCCAATCGATTGACCAATAGATTGATCTGTGCTCTCTCTCTCTCTTATTCACTAGTAAGATGTGTAACTTCGTTCCTTACTTAGTTCACCTGTCACCGGCATGGAACCAACATGGTTTTAACAACACTTAAAATTATATTTTGAAAATTTGTATTTAAGCAAGTGAGTTTTATACACTAAATTCTTGGTCATTCTTTTTCTCTTTAGTTTTCTGTTCCTACATCGGGCTTATAAACCTGATGATGTTTAAATGATAACATTAATTGTTCACAGACGCAATTACATTAAATTTTCTTGAAGATGGTCTAAATTTCAGACCGAAACGTCGAAAACTAGTTGATGTAACAATTTGCAAAATTGCTTAATTTGTAATTAATGATCGTACCCGTTGCGCCAATAACATCAATTTGAATTATTCAACATTGTCGATCGAAATAAAGGAATCCGATATCATGCATTTTATTGTCAAAGTATTAATCCTAATTGAACGTTAAATAAATCTATGATTGTTAAAATTCTACTCTTTTCCAAGGAAGAATTTGCCACTTGCTGATACCTCAACATCAACATCTGGCACTGTGTCCAAAGTAGCAGTTATTCCGTTGACAGGTTTCCAACTTGTTGTTCCAGTATTAAGGACTCCATTACTTGCTTCCAGCATCCTTCTTAATTCATCTCTATGCGTTGCGTATGTTGAAATTAATGATTGCATGGATCTCCCTCCTGCTGCACGGGTTTTATCTTCTTTTAAATGATCAAAGAAAGCATCATCGAATTTCCTTTTGCTTTTACCACTAAAGCAGGGTATAGAGGATAACTGATTATATGAGGCTGTTAATAGCCCTGTTTGATTTGCTTGGGATAATTTAGAATAGTATATTTGTTGTATAGGAACGAATGGTATTGGTGCTCCTTCCGTGTTTGACCTTTGAAATACTTTACCCATTCGCTCTCTCGTGTCCCATTTTGCTTGATTAGTGATCGAAGACAGTATTCCAAAGTCCTCTTTATATGTGCCGAATATCGAATGGTAAACAATTTGCTTTGCTATGGTGTCCGTTCCTCCATTCAAATTTAGCTTCCACTTTAATGAGCAAAACAACTTGTAGAAAAGAAAGGCACCGTGACCAGAGAAATTGAAATTTTTCAGGACATTTGCCCTTGCATACTCGGTTCCCCCAATCTTTAGATTGTTTGTCATGATATAACTAAATGCTGCAGGAGGTGGGAACATCCTTGTTGCTTGTCTAGTCGTTACTATTAATGCTACATCTGCTATAAGGGACATCAATGTTCTGATCTCAGAAGGCTCTTTTTCCCTTATCAACTGCATCACTACATCAATGTCTGGGAAATGTGCAAAAGCCCTCTTCACTGCGTCTTCCCATTTTTTGGAATAGCGGCGATCAGATTTTATGTAGCAAAGCATTGCAGTCATAGGACCTACCGACTGCGGCATAGATGCTCTCTTCTCCGGCGGGAAAGTAATACCTTCACATAAGGGGTGGTGCACACCGTATATCCCATACTGAGATAAATTCACGTCCTTCTGTATGTTGTTTTTCTTCTCAACAGGCATAGTATGGTGGCCTAAGCGTAATTCCTTACGTCGCAGAGCAAACCCAGATAAGAAATTTAGCAGAGGATTTGCTATTCCATACCAATTCTTAGGATCTTTCTGGTCTTTGCAATGATAGTACCTATACTTTAAACGCACAAAACTACTTATCAAGTAATGGGAAACACACTCTGCTTTTCATTGTGGATTTTACTTACTCTTTTATTGATGAACCTCTGTTGATTGCTCCTCTTCTTGTCGTAAACAGATAAATACTACTTTCCAAAGATAGCGCTATGTACATAGGTACCATGTCATGTCGTACTGCTAGAAACTATTATGCTTCTAATGCGTGCACACACGTATTACAGGGCAACATTACTGTGCTTGTGCATTATTTCTTCCAATATCTGGTGGAATTTTCTTCCACTGTCTTAATAATTAGCGTCCAGCTATTCCTCAGTCTAACCTATATCTGTCAAACGATACAATTGTTTCTTATTTGCACAAAATTAATATTTATGTAAATTTGTATTATGATATTCACACTCAAATACTATTTTTATATACTTTTTTCGACAACGGCACGGAAGATTTCTTATTACGTATTCACTTTTGGAAGAACACGTTATATCCTCACACACAAGAAACACATAAAAATTAAAATTCAGATCCAAATTTAATAGATTCCCATATATTTCACAATACTATATCACCATATGTAGACTTCGAAAAGCAGTGATTATAAAATTTACGGCGTCCAAACGTTATGAATTCAACCGCCACGGCGCACAGTGGTTCGAACGTGGAAAAAAATCAATTTTTCGAATGTTAGGTATATAGGTTTGTCGTAGATTAAGAGTAGGGTAAGCGTTTGCCGGAGTCGGTTGCCGAGTGGTTGCACGTGCACGTTACATTGTAGCCCGGCCGAGACGTTTGATCGGCCGCGGCAGTTAGGATCGGTTTCTCTTACAGCCTGTTCAGACACGGCGGAAACCGCGCGTTTTCGACCGCGCGATTTGAACCGCGTCAAAATTGACAGTCGTTCGGGCCTGTTCAGACACGGCGGAAACCGTGCGTTTTCGACCGCGCGATTTGAGGCGGTAACCGCGCGGACATGCAGGAGAGGGGCAAAGTTAAATAGCGCGCCTACTAACGTCAGTCTGATTTCGTCTATCGAGTTTGACGCATACTGTGTGGCAATGATGGCTACTTTCGGATATGTTGAAGACATTGAAGACGAGGTCAGTGATTCGGCAGAAGATTCCGATTATGTAGTAGAATCCGATCACAATACTGATTCGGAAATTGATTGCTCAGACATAGAAATATCCGATTCAAAGGAGACATATATTTCCAATGAAGAAAACGTACTTAAGTACTTATTCGTTATTTTCAAGTTATATTTCTAATCTGAAGAAAATTTATAAGTACATTTTGTGAAAAAATAGATACAAAATATGATAAATTATTGGTGTTGTGAAAAAATAAAAATCAAGTTTTAAATTCAAATTGATAAAAGGACACTGTACTATTATATGTAAATTTTGCATTCGCAAAAATTTGTATTGTAACGCAAAGGATTTGGTGAATGTAGGTTCGGAAAATAATCAAGGATATCTGGGAACACAGGATATATTTTCGGAATTGGATTAACAAGTATTGGGTAATTTGTTCTTTGTACAAAGATTATTTTGGACAAAGGTTAACAACGAAATAATAGAATGACTCTAAAGTTTAAATATTACACGATTCCACCATCAGGCGTCCGGTTTATCTCAACCGTACTCTCCTTCTGGGGAAACGGCGAAGGCTCAGAATTTCCCTAATTCTCCTGTCCGTTCGGCGGTCGGCCTTCATGGCCGTCCTCTCCGAAACGTACAGAGGAATCAAGGGCCCTATTCTCACACGATGACTCGAATTCGCCTGGAAACCTCTGCTTGTTCGGCGGCCGGCCTTCATGGCCGTCCTCTCCGACACGTACAGAGGAACCAGGGTTCCTACTCTCTACTGACGACTCGGATTCGCCCGGAAACCTCTACTCGTTCGGCGGCCGGCCTTCATGGCCGTCGTCTCCCGGAGAGGCGTCCAGGTGCAACCCCTGTCCTTTCCTGGGCTGCTGGGCGTCCGATAGCATTGCTTCGTACTCTCCCAACCTATGGGCGGCCGTGGTCTTACCTCGTCCTCTCCCACAGGCGCAGCGAAAGTGCCCGCTCCGCGATACTTTGCCGATATTTATACTAGTTCGTTGCTAACCTTATCAACAACGCGTTACTAGGGATTTTGGAAGGTTCTCGACTCCGGAGCCTTCTAGAAAATTCAACAACGGCGCGATTCGTCTGTCCTTCAGAGTGGTGTCGAGGCGCTCCGGCGCGGCGCCCCTGAGATCATCTCGTTACAGTATATTTTATTTTTTAAATTAATTACAATGTATCATTTGCATAAAAATAAATTTTCCAGAACTCTACAATCCATTACATTGGCAAAGATAAAACAACTGTATGGTCTAAACTACCACCTAGAACCAAAAGTAAAACTAAGAACGTCAAGGAGTAAGACCTACTGCTAAGAATGCTAAAACGTCTATTGATGCATGGAGACTTTATTTATCTGACGATATTACACATTATTTTTACTATATTAGTCATTTTATTAAATTATTTATCATTATATTAGCATCGGTCGAAATGACCGACGCGCGCCTACTAACGTAAGTGCTGGTGGCGCGCGTACTTCCGGGTTAATGACGCTGCATTTTCTACATTTTCATTTATTGTAGATAAGTAGAGGCAGAAACCTCTCGGTATGATTTCTGTGCGGGAGCACTGTTTTCGATGATGCCACATCCGTTCCGTGTGGCTTCTGGCAGTTCAGAGGAGAGAAGGGCTTTCGCCAGGGCGCACAGTGCGGCATGTAAATGGACATTCAGGACAAAAATTATAACTTCTGAACTAATCAATTTTTGACCTAAGTACCGTAATAATTTTTTAAAGGGAATACAAAGATACATCGATTAATGCACCAAAAATATAAGGTTCCATTAGTAAAAAAGTTTATCCTCATTTTTTTTTTTTATGAAAAGTTTTTTATGATTAGTTGTTATTGCAGTTTGTTGTAAACTGTATACTGTACTACTTTTGTTCGAAATATTTTTTAATTATATGGTTAAATTTAATTATATTTAGTATATAATGCTTAAATAGGTGACGTCGATTTCGGTAACTGTCTCTGCACTTTCTTGCAAGTGCCACACAAAAAGCTTTTATTCTCTTTTCCACTTCATCTGATATAACGTTCACGTTTAATAAAGAACAAAGTTTTTGTTTAACTTTTGATTTTTTCTGGGAATAAATATGTTCGGACATCCAAGCTTCAAGCAAATTGCGATTACGAATGCATTTCTGTAACAAAAATTAAATAACATTGAGTGTTGCAACTAATCGCCAGAAAAAATTATATAGCAATATACTACAACATCTTCTTGATACAGAACATTGAAAATTACAAGATGTTTTGAACCGTTTTTTTGTAAATTGCATTTAAAGGAAAAAACGGTATTTCTAAATTGCCAGTTAAAATTATGAATACCTCTGGTCAAATTCTCCAAACTTAAATTGTAACAAACAGTTTAAAACAAAAACCAGTCTAAAAGAGCAACTAGGGCACGAGTAATCTAACTTTTTAGCATTTAAACTACAATAAACTCTTGGCTGTTATTGACTCCGTATTGAATTTTTTGGATACTAGTTTTTACATACACATTCCTTAGTTACCGACTGATGATTTTATTGGATAATTAGATTAGAATCGAACCATTATTATTTTGATTTTTGTCTATTGCATGCCGCACTGTGGGGCGGTGCGGTTTAGTCGGTATTCCTCCGGCTTCTCCGGGGGTGAGTCCGACACTACCTGGCCTTAGGCCAGGTGTGCGTAAATGCATTCCCCACCGCCCTTAAATATAAAAAAAAAAGACTACAAAAAATTGCTTATATACTAGTGAGTACATTTAACATAAAATACAATAGAATAGAATAGAATACAATAAATAAAATAAAATGTAATATTGAAAAATAAAATATAGTTTATTTAAACTATATTTGTGAAACATATCATGCATTTTTCAAATTGATGTTATTGGCGCAACGGGTACGATCATTAATTACAAATTAAGCAATTTTGCAAATTGTTACATCAACTAGTTTTCGACGTTTCGGTCTGAAATTTAGACCATCTTCAAGAAAATTTTATGTAATTGCGTCTGTGAACAATTAATGTTATCATTTAAACATAAGTTGGTATGCACACGATCTATAAGATACCACATTATCTTAAAGATTTACTTCCTAAAATCAAAGATAAAGTACCTTTTTTAAAAACTTGTAATGTGGTTTATTCAATACCTTGCAAAGGTTGTAACCAATCTTACATTGGACAAACAGGTAGACATTTGGATAATAGAATCAGAGAACACAAACATAACATCTTTTTACCACCAGCACAACATACTGCTTTGACGCGACATTCGTTGGAATTTGATCATGCTTTTGATTATGAAAATATTAAAATTGTTGATAAAGAAACAAATTTACACCGTAGGATTTTATTGGAAACGATTCACATGATTAAACATCGAAGCGTAAACCTTAGGTATGAAACACCTAATTTACATGAATACTACGCGACATTACTGAATCGGTAATGTTTTATGATGAATCAATTTCTTCCAACAAATAGATCCTATGAATTATAACAAAAGCAAATCGAATGTCAATTATCTTATTACCAACACATTTTGTTTTGGTATCTTAACAACTATGCTGTGTTAAACGGTTCATAAAGTTCATAATTGCCGCCTATTATGGATTGGCCAATCGATTGACCAATAGATTGATCTGTGCTCTCTCTCTCTCTTATTCACTAGTAAGATGTGTAACTTCGTTCCTTACTTAGTTCACCTGTCACCGGCATGGAACCAACATGGTTTTAACAACACTTAAAATTATATTTTGAAAATTTGTATTTAAGCAAGTGAGTTTTATACACTAAATTCTTGGTCATTCTTTTTCTCTTTAGTTTTCTGTTCCTACATCGGGCTTATAAACCTGATGATGTTTAAATGATAACATTAATTGTTCACAGACGCAATTACATTAAATTTTCTTGAAGATGGTCTAAATTTCAGACCGAAACGTCGAAAACTAGTTGATGTAACAATTTGCAAAATTGCTTAATTTGTAATTAATGATCGTACCCGTTGCGCCAATAACATCAATTTGAATTATTCAACATTGTCGATCGAAATAAAGGAATCCGTTATTATGGAAGGCGAAACAATCACAACATACACAAGTTTTTATGCGTCGGTGACAAGAGAATTCGGCCTTGAAAGTGTGAAGGTTCTTAAACAATGGTCTCGCACCAGTTCAGCTATTACAAAGATAAGTAATCGAAAATTATTTCTTTTAAAATGTAGATCTTATAATGTGTTTCCAAATTTTATACGTAACAAAGTCGTTAACAAATTTAACTTGCTTATCACGTCTACTGTGTCTTGTAATAAGTTATTGAATTTACAGAAAAGATACATGAGAAAATTACTAAACATTGCAATTACTGACACACATTATTTGCATAGAACATTATTAAACAGATTGTCAGAATTAAATGAAATAATATTGTTCATTTTTCCAGCATCAATATTTGAAAAGTTTTTTAAGTTTGAAAATTTAAAACTTGGAAGGCTTTTCAAAGTAACTAAATTAAGAGGTATTAGTAAATTCAATAAAATATTACAAAATAATAGAGAACGTCAACAAAACCTAATAAATGTTTGTAGCACAGATAACAATAATAAGAATAGTCTTTTGGATGTTAACAACAATTTATGGTTCAAAAATTTAACTAACATAGATGTTCCTGACAATGTGAAAAATGTACTAAAATTGGGACCCAAACATGCACTTGATGTCTCAAAAAAATACATTTCATCTCCTCAATTCATTGCAGCTATTGAAACAGGTCTAACGAAAGTCACAGATCATAATAATATACAATCTCAAACCAGAATTAGATTGATAAATAAAATATTAAATTTCACTACACATCCATACAATATACATAATAAATTGTTGTCAAAATCCGATATAAAAGACGTAAAACAATTCTTAGAAAATAATGATAATCTGATATTGCTGAAGTCTGATAAAGGCAATACAACTGTGCTAGTCGATAAAGAAACATATAACAGGGAAGTTTTAAACATGTTAAATGATACAGACACTTACATTGTTAGTAGATTTCAATACACCAGTACGTTTGAAAGAAAAGCCAATTCGATCATTACAGAATTAGTCAAAAAAGACCAAATTGATGCTAGTACTGGAAAAAGACTGAAAACTTATAACGCTCTCATACCCAAAGCTTATGCGTTACCTAAAACTCACAAACAAAACCTATCTTGGCGTATTATAGTTTCATCAATAGGTGGGCCCACCTATAAACTATCTAAGTTCTTTACTAACATTTTATCCAATGTAGTAGGAAAAACAAGTTATCATACTGTTGACAGTTGGACCTTTGTCAAGGAAATTAGGAATAAGGTGATTCCTGATGAATCCATTAGATTAGTTTCCCTAGATGTGACTGCGCTATTTACTAATATTCCTATTGATCTAGCTTTACAGGTTTTGGAAAAGCGTTGGGATGAGATAAAAGAATACACCACTATAAATTGTAATGAATTTTTACTTGCGGTTAAATTTATATTGGAATCTAACGTTTTCAGTTTTAATGATGTCTACTACAAACAGATTTTTGGTACTGCAATGGGTTCTCCCATTTCACCTGTCATTGCAAGTCTGGTAATGGAGGAATTAGAAAATGTTTCTATTTCTAAACTACCGTTTCAATTATTCTATTATAAAAGATATGTTGATGATATTTTCACTTGTGTTAAGCCTGAACAGTTGCAGATATTGTTGGACACTTTCAATGGTTTTCATCCCAGACTTCAATTCACTCATGAAGTTGAAGTTAATTCAAGGTTAAGTTTTCTTGACACCTCTGTAATAAGGACAGAGAACAAATTTAAAACTAATTGGTTCCACAAGTCGAGTTGGTCCTGTAGATATGTTAATTACTACTCTTACCACCCTATACAACATAAAATAGGACTAATAAAAGGCCTGATTGATCGTGCAATTCTCTTAGCAGATCCAGAATTTCGGTCTGACAATCTGTCTTTAGTTATTAATGCTTTAAAACGTAACGGTTACCCTGATACACTTGTTTCTGATATTATCAAGAAACGAGTCGTTGAAATTTACCATCCTTGGTCTGTACAAAAAGAAAAAGAACAGAGAATTTCAAAAACGGGCCCAATTAATAGAAAAAACACAGTAGTCATCCCGTACGTTGAGGGCATTTCTAATGACATAAAAAGAATTTTTAGGAAAGTTGGTATGCACACGATCTATAAGATACCACATTATCTTAAAGATTTACTTCCTAAAATCAAAGATAAAGTACCTTTTTTAAAAACTTGTAATGTGGTTTATTCAATACCTTGCAAAGGTTGTAACCAATCTTACATTGGACAAACAGGTAGACATTTGGATAATAGAATCAGAGAACACAAACATAACATCTTTTTACCACCAGCACAACATACTGCTTTGACGCGACATTCGTTGGAATTTGATCATGCTTTTGATTATGAAAATATTAAAATTGTTGATAAAGAAACAAATTTACACCGTAGGATTTTATTGGAAACGATTCACATGATTAAACATCGAAGCGTAAACCTTAGGTATGAAACACCTAATTTACATGAATACTACGCGACATTACTGAATCGGTAATGTTTTATGATGAATCAATTTCTTCCAACAAATAGATCCTATGAATTATAACAAAAGCAAATCGAATGTCAATTATCTTATTACCAACACATTTTGTTTTGGTATCTTAACAACTATGCTGTGTTAAACGGTTCATAAAGTTCATAATTGCCGCCTATTATGGATTGGCCAATCGATTGACCAATAGATTGATCTGTGCTCTCTCTCTCTCTTATTCACTAGTAAGATGTGTAACTTCGTTCCTTACTTAGTTCACCTGTCACCGGCATGGAACCAACATGGTTTTAACAACACTTAAAATTATATTTTGAAAATTTGTATTTAAGCAAGTGAGTTTTATACACTAAATTCTTGGTCATTCTTTTTCTCTTTAGTTTTCTGTTCCTACATCGGGCTTATAAACCTGATGATGTTTAAATGATAACATTAATTGTTCACAGACGCAATTACATTAAATTTTCTTGAAGATGGTCTAAATTTCAGACCGAAACGTCGAAAACTAGTTGATGTAACAATTTGCAAAATTGCTTAATTTGTAATTAATGATCGTACCCGTTGCGCCAATAACATCAATTTGAATTATTCAACATTGTCGATCGAAATAAAGGAATCCGATATCATGCATTTTATTGTCAAAGTATTAATCCTAATTGAACGTTAAATAAATCTATGATTGTTAAAATTCTACTCTTTTCCAAGGAAGAATTTGCCACTTGCTGATACCTCAACATCAACATCTGGCACTGTGTCCAAAGTAGCAGTTATTCCGTTGACAGGTTTCCAACTTGTTGTTCCAGTATTAAGGACTCCATTACTTGCTTCCAGCATCCTTCTTAATTCATCTCTATGCGTTGCGTATGTTGAAATTAATGATTGCATGGATCTCCCTCCTGCTGCACGGGTTTTATCTTCTTTTAAATGATCAAAGAAAGCATCATCGAATTTCCTTTTGCTTTTACCACTAAAGCAGGGTATAGAGGATAACTGATTATATGAGGCTGTTAATAGCCCTGTTTGATTTGCTTGGGATAATTTAGAATAGTATATTTGTTGTATAGGAACGAATGGTATTGGTGCTCCTTCCGTGTTTGACCTTTGAAATACTTTACCCATTCGCTCTCTCGTGTCCCATTTTGCTTGATTAGTGATCGAAGACAGTATTCCAAAGTCCTCTTTATATGTGCCGAATATCGAATGGTAAACAATTTGCTTTGCTATGGTGTCCGTTCCTCCATTCAAATTTAGCTTCCACTTTAATGAGCAAAACAACTTGTAGAAAAGAAAGGCACCGTGACCAGAGAAATTGAAATTTTTCAGGACATTTGCCCTTGCATACTCGGTTCCCCCAATCTTTAGATTGTTTGTCATGATATAACTAAATGCTGCAGGAGGTGGGAACATCCTTGTTGCTTGTCTAGTCGTTACTATTAATGCTACATCTGCTATAAGGGACATCAATGTTCTGATCTCAGAAGGCTCTTTTTCCCTTATCAACTGCATCACTACATCAATGTCTGGGAAATGTGCAAAAGCCCTCTTCACTGCGTCTTCCCATTTTTTGGAATAGCGGCGATCAGATTTTATGTAGCAAAGCATTGCAGTCATAGGACCTACCGACTGCGGCATAGATGCTCTCTTCTCCGGCGGGAAAGTAATACCTTCACATAAGGGGTGGTGCACACCGTATATCCCATACTGAGATAAATTCACGTCCTTCTGTATGTTGTTTTTCTTCTCAACAGGCATAGTATGGTGGCCTAAGCGTAATTCCTTACGTCGCAGAGCAAACCCAGATAAGAAATTTAGCAGAGGATTTGCTATTCCATACCAATTCTTAGGATCTTTCTGGTCTTTGCAATGATAGTACCTATACTTTAAACGCACAAAACTACTTATCAAGTAATGGGAAACACACTCTGCTTTTCATTGTGGATTTTACTTACTCTTTTATTGATGAACCTCTGTTGATTGCTCCTCTTCTTGTCGTAAACAGATAAATACTACTTTCCAAAGATAGCGCTATGTACATAGGTACCATGTCATGTCGTACTGCTAGAAACTATTATGCTTCTAATGCGTGCACACACGTATTACAGGGCAACATTACTGTGCTTGTGCATTATTTCTTCCAATATCTGGTGGAATTTTCTTCCACTGTCTTAATAATTAGCGTCCAGCTATTCCTCAGTCTAACCTATATCTGTCAAACGATACAATTGTTTCTTATTTGCACAAAATTAATATTTATGTAAATTTGTATTATGATATTCACACTCAAATACTATTTTTATATACTTTTTTCGACAACGGCACGGAAGATTTCTTATTACGTATTCACTTTTGGAAGAACACGTTATATCCTCACACACAAGAAACACATAAAAATTAAAATTCAGATCCAAATTTAATAGATTCCCATATATTTCACAATACTATATCACCATATGTAGACTTCGAAAAGCAATGATTATAAAATTTACGGCGTCCAAACGTTATGAATTCAACCGCCACGGCGCACAGTGGTTCGAACGTGGAAAAAAATCAATTTTTCGAATGTTAGGTATATAGGTTTGTCGTAGATTAAGAGTAGGGTAAGCGTTTGCCGGAGTCGGTTGCCGAGTGGTTGCACGTGCACGTTACATTGTAGCCCGGCCGAGACGTTTGATCGGCCGCGGCAGTTAGGATCGGTTTCTCTTACAGCCTGTTCAGACACGGCGGAAACCGCGCGTTTTCGACCGCGCGATTTGAACCGCGTCAAAATTGACAGTCGTTCGGGCCTGTTCAGACACGGCGGAAACCGTGCGTTTTCGACCGCGCGATTTGAGGCGGTAACCGCGCGGACATGCAGGAGAGGGGCAAAGTTTTAGCTCAGTACGAAGATGGATATCGAAGAAGCAATATGTTTGTGGTTGCTCTGGAAAAAAAGTAAAAAATATAGAAAAAGACAGTATTGGGTGCATCCGATATTAAGAGATCGGTTCACAAATAGCGCATTTGTAACTCTATACCCCAAATTAAGACAGTTTGAGCCGAAATTCTTCAACTAGTCTATTTCAGAATGTCGATAAAATCATTTGATGAATTAAATGAATTGATTATGGAAGAAATTTCAAGTGTTGACGTCATTATGAGGCGGAGTGTGTCACCAGAAGAAAAACTCGTTATTACTTTGAGGTAAGTTTAAATGAAAATATATTTATTTTTATAGATCTCTACATATACATTTGATTAATTGTGGTCTCGCCAAAATAATGCATCAGGCACAGTATAATTCGAGGTGCTGCAAACAGGGATATGGGCTTGTGTATGGGCTGTTACAGGAGCTGTTATTGTGGCTGGTATAGGAGCTGGTATGGTTTGCCCATTTTTAATCACTTGGAGTATTTCAATTTTTGTGGATAAACGTTTGTGCTCCGGCACATTTTTCAACTCTTTGTATAAAGATAAACAAAAAAGTTTATCATCGTCTTGATTTAACATATTTTCTTGGATTTCATGTTGAATCCTATCGCGCGATTGAATACTTTTCTCGATTAAAGATGCAAATCGTTCGTCAGCTGAGTTTTTTGTTCTTTTCCTATTAGTTGTTAGCGGACGTGTTTCGATGGAATCCGAAACACCATCACCATCCTCAAGGTCTACCTGTACAGTTTCTTGTAGACGTGTTGTTGTTTCCCTATTTTCTATGCATTTCTCAAGAAAACTGAGACGAGAAAAATATATATATTTGGAAACTTTACTACTTGCACCTGAACCAGAAACAAGCGTTTTATTTTTCTTATGTTCCTTATTATAGGAATCACGAATGTTTTTCCATTTCTTTTGTAGTGTGGAAGCTGAAAAAAATACGATTACGATTTTACTATTTCAGATATTTGGCTACGGGTTGTTCATTTGGAGACCTTCATTATTACTATCGCCTCGGGAAATCTACAATTACTGTAATTGTCCGTCGAGTGTGTGCAGTATTGTGGAACATACTGGCAAAGACAGTCATGCCCGAACCGAGTGAAGATATGTGGAAGAAAATAGCCGAGGACTTTAAAATACAGGGTGTCCCAAAACGACTGCGTAAGCGGGAAATGGGAGGTTCCTTGGGTCATTTGAAGCGACATTTTCCTTAGCAAAAATGGCGTCCGCGGCTTTGTTTAGGAGTTATTAACGAAAAACACGGACCAACCAGAGCGCGCCTAGTCGCTCGGTGGCACGGTCAGCGCGGCGAGCCGGGGGGAGCAGAGTGTTGTCGGCACGCCGCGATGTAACAGAACAGTTTCTCGATTATGTCCCGATTTCGATGAGCTTTGGATATGTTGTAAAGACCACGATTCTGAACAACATTTCCCTTTAAGGTGGGATTTCCTATGTGCGTTTTGCCGCTGCGTTTTGCGATCCTAGCGCCTCTTATACTCCATTCGTCATACTTAATCAGAACGCGAGCGGCTGCGTCTAAACGCGAGCGGCTGCGTCTAGACGCGTGCGTTTACGCCAAGAAACAAAATCGCATTTTATCCTCTAGAATATTCTAGAAACGCATTTTTGTGGTGTTTATAGGCAGAATCATTTCTTATAAATTACTTTCAATAAAATTTTTCTAATACAATTTATGTAAAAAAATGAGTTTGGAAATACTTTTGTTACTTCTTCAAGAAGAAATAGAAGATGAAGAATTACTTGAGATAAGTCTGAGGAAAAAACGACGAAGACAAATAAAAAACATATATAAAAATCGAAATGAAGAGGGTTATTCCAAAATATTGATAGGAAACCACTTACTGAATGATGGAAAAACATTTAGAGAATTTTTTCGATTGAGTAAAGAACAAGTGGATTTTGTTTTGTGCCATGTTAGCAATAATTTATCTAAACCATCATCTAAGAGAGTAAAATATCCCATTTCACCAAAGGAAAAATTGCTCATAACATTAAGGTTAGTTATTTTTTTTTTAAATAATATTTCTGAATTTAAATTGTACAATTATAAATTATGATATGCCGATTTCTTTCTACATTTGAGAGAATCTAACAAAACCGCGATCGAAACAGTAAGATTGAGGTACGGCTTAATAAACGACGATTTTACACATATGAAAAATAACATTTATTAAATTTGCAATTTACATATAACTTTATTATACAGGGTGTTTCCAACTTTTCCGGCATGATTGTAGGAGCATGATTTACAAGTGAAAATACGAAAAAAATGTTATATGAAGTTTATTTATAAACGCTTTATTTAACGTACATTCGTACCAACTTGAAACATCTTTTTTTTGTTTTTTTTTTTTTGTCTTAGAGGAGGGGAATGCGTTTACGCACACCCTTGCCACGATGAAATTGGCCGGGGTAGTGTGGGACTCGACCGGCCTGATGGGCCGGCCCATACCCACTAAATACCTCCTCTCCGGGTCTTCAAACCCTCTCTCACCGTTTCGCCCGGTGACGACAGGTGTAGGTTCTGCTTTTCGCAAAAATCTCCTACACCTGCCCGGACTCGTCGCACCGAGCCACTTCCGCTCTCCTTTTCTCCAGATCTCGTAATTCTAATTCGCTGACGATAGCGAATATTTTTGTCTTCGCCTCGCAAATTAAGTGAGGCCTCATGGTCCTCACCGTCGCATCCATATTTTTAAAAAACGTTGTTATTGGGTCCGCGTCGGCTGTTCTATACAAATTTATGGATTTGATTAATTCGTCCCTCTGGTAAGCTCTTTTCTCCACAAAATTTCTTAACTCCACCCCCTGGTTTTCAATCCGCCTTTTACTTTTAGGGCGGGAAACTGGCATTTCTGGTTCTTCGTCCGTCGATCCTATATGTGTGTCCTCTTCCGGAGGTGAAATTTCAGTTATCTCTACATTTTCTGTGGAGATGTCAGAAGATTCGGTGTACGAACTCTGCGTGCTATGAAATCAATTTTTATTATTTATCATTTATTATGTCATTAATTTTATATTATTTATCACGGGTTTTTTTCATATAAAAGAGACTCACCTTCTCTCAAAACAAAAATTGTCCAAAAAACTTAATTGCTGTAAAAGCGGCCATTTGGACTTCGGCTTTGCTGCCGATCCAGTGCCATATTTTTGTCCTCTTTTAATTTTGTAATACGTATCACGAATATTACGCCATCGCCTTTTACAGTCAGCAACTAAAACAAGGTAATAACATTTTTATTTTTACAGGTTTCTTGCTACAGGAGAGTCATTTAGATCCTTATCATTTGGATTTAGAATATCATCTGGATATATAAGTAGGATTGTACGAAAAGTATTAAAGGAATTATGTGACAAATTAATTCCAATATTTTTACCTCGACCAGATGTTCACGATTTTGAAAGAATTGCAAATGATTTTATGGAAAAATGGAATTTCCCTAACTGCATAGGTGCACTAGACGGAAAGCACATTAGAATATTATGCCCCAAAAACAGTGGATCACTATATTTTAATTATAAGAGTCATTTTTCAATTGTTCTATTGGCTCTAGTTGATGCAAACTGCAAATTCACCATTGTTGATGTTGGCTCATACGGAAAAGAAGGAGACAGTGGGATTTTTGAAAAGTCTGCTATGGGTAGCGATATTCGTTCGCGAAACTTTCCTTTTCCCGCTGAAAAGGAACTCCCAGGATCGGACACGGTAGCTCCACACGTAATTATAGGCGATGAAGCTTTTAGGCTCGCCAGGCACATGATGAAACCATTTCCCAAAAATCAGACAACGCGAGATTCAACAAAAGAAATCTATAATTATCGATTGTGCAGAGCCAGAAGAGTGGTCGAAAATGCATTCGGGATATTATCTCAGAGTTTCCGAATATTTCATACCGGCATAGCAGTACTACCGGAAACAACTGACATGATTGTCACGGCAACATGTTGTTTGCATAATATGTTACGTGAAGAATACCTTGCCAATACATCTAATGAGGGAAATTATCAGACAGATAATAATATATCAACTGATTATAATAATATGACTCCTTTGAGTAGAGCAGGAGGCTATAGCAATATGGAAGGATTCGATATTCGAAATAGATTTCTAAGTTATTTTAATAGTGCAGAAGGTTCATTACGATGGCAAGAAAATTATATTTAAAAGAATGTGAAGTAAAAATATAATAAATATGATTAAAGAATACTTACTTGGTTTTTGTAATGTATCAGAAATCTTCTTCCATACATTTTCTTTCACAATATAATTTTTGTAATCCTTTTGACTTGCGTCGTAGAGAACACGAAATTTGGCAATCTCCTCCAAAAGCTTCTCATCCTCGTAAAAAGTGAACTTGCACGACATTATTACACTATATGTATATTAATAGTCAGCGCGGCGGTGTCTTTATCGGATGCTCGGTCGCTGTGAACTCATTCGGTCCCAACGCTCGTCAAATTGCAAGAAACAATGGCGCATTGAATTTTATAGATTCTAGAATATTCCACGATAATGTTTTGTCAACCTCCTAAATTTTGCAATTTATGTACACGTTCAAGCAAGCGTGTATTAATTGACAATATATAAAAATAGCAGGCACATACAAGATTTTATTTATTTAGACTTTGCGCGATTCTTATTGTAATATGCGCTGTAATAAAGATATTTATTAAGTTGTTTCTTATGAAAGCATCATTACAATTTCAATAATTGTAAAATAAAAAATACAGATACGGTCATTTGACCGGTCATGGTAAAAAACCGATATTTCCGATTAGTCCATATTATTTAACTTTTGACTTCTTTTTTAAAAAATTTTTGTTGCCGAAAAAACGTTGTAGCTGTGGTAAATTTTCCACAATTTTCGAACAAATTCCTTGAATTGTTTCGTTTTCACGGATTTTTTGCCGCATTTTGGCCATTTGGTCAAAACCACTGTGCGCCATGTCCTTTGCTGGCCTGTTCCGCTTGCAATTTTTGTGCATTAACTAATTGAAAAATGGAATTATTTTGTTTTTAAAATTAATTAAGAGGAATTTTTATAATTTAATTTTAAATTTCGAAAGAGAAACCATCATAGAGTGCAGTCATATTTATCCAAAAATTGTCCAAATTTTTCTACGAAAAGGATTCCACGTTTGGAATATTTTTGCACTACAAAATTACATTTTCATGCTAATTCATAAATTATTTTTAAAAAATAGTCTTTCACGATGATAATTCAAAAAACAAAAATGTTTCTATCCTTAACAATAACCATAATTGAAATTGTTTTGTAAAGGTAGTTATAGTAAAAACTCATTTTCATCGGTTTTTTAGTTCAGCCATTATAATTTAATGTAAAAAATGTTGACAATTTATTTTACACGTTTGTAAAACCAACAATTTTTAAGATTTCGAAAAATTATGTATGTCATTACACATTACACCATATTTTAATTTAAACAAAATCCGAAACAGTCGTCCGAAGAAAAGTATGCAGTGGGTCGAAAAACGCATGGCTCTGCGTGTCGACTGCTTCGGAAGCAGTGGGTCAAAAATCGCGTGCGTCTGCATCTGGTGCAACATTCAGAGATCTCGAAGCGAAGAAACAAACCCAAACGTGTGCGTCGAACAGCTACAGAAAATCGATCGATGCACGTGTTTGAGTTTGGTCGATGCTCTTGCCTCTTTCTTCTAAAGTGAAAAACAAGGAAAGATATACCAAATCGCATCGTAGCAACGCAAACTTGTGCGTCCAAGGGAGTTACGACGAATGGAGTATGGATCGCAAAACGCAGCGTCAAAACGCACTTAGGAAATCCCACCTTTAGACTTTTTGCCTCGCGTCTTTAGTTTAGGAGATATTTGTAAAAACTTGTAATTGAAAATGCTTCGAAATGTGTGTCACTGTCACTGGGTCATTCGGTGACGAACTGCACAGATGTCTTCAGGTATACGACAGTACAGAAAGCTAAGGGTTGTACGGTCAGGTCAACGAACTGTACAGCTGATGGTAGATAGCAGGTATACGACAATCGCATGTTTCGCTTTTCCTGCAGATTTGTACGCAGAGTCGATGGGTTACTGTTCGAAAACGTCGTCCGGCAAGAGGTAGAAATGTCAGGTCGGCGTGGCGTTTTAGGGTCCCTATTGTCCTATGCCTCCCTTAAGAAACTTTCTAAAAGAAAGACGGACGACGTTTTCGAACAGTAACCCATCGACTCTGCGTACAAATCTGCAGGAAAACCGAAACATGTGATTGTCGTATACCTGCTATCTACCATCAGCTGTACAGTTCGTTGACCTGACCGTACAACCCTTAGCTTTCGGTACTGGTTTTACAAATATCTCGTAAACTAAAGACGCGAGGCAAAAAGTCTAAAGGGAAATGTTGTTCAGAATCGTGGTCTTTACAACATATCCAAAGCTCATCGAAATCGGGACATAATCGAGAAACTGTTAGTTGTCTGTTACATCGCGGCGTACCGACAACACTCTGCTCCCCCCGGCTCGCCGCGCTGACCGTGCCACCGAGCGACTAGGCGCGCTCTGGTTGGTCCGTGTTTTTCGTTAATAACTCCTAAACAAAGCCGCGGACGCCATTTTTGCTAAGGAAAATGTCGCTTCAAATGACCCAAGGAACCTCCCATTTCCCGCTTACGCAGTCGTTTTGGGACACCCTGTATATGCAAATTTTCCTAACTGTATCGGCGCCATTGATGGCAAACATATCCGAGTTATAAAGCCTAATGATTCTGGATCTTTATACTATAACTATAAACATTTTTTTTCTATAGTGCTTTTAGCACTTTGTAACGCCAACTGCTGTTTTACTTATGTTGACATTGGGGCTTATGGTAAAAGTAGTGATTCTAGTATATTTAAAAATTCAATATTATTTAAAAGATTGCTAGAAAAATCATTAAACATACCAAAACCTACACCAATATCTATCGTAGACCCAAAACCACTGCCTTATGTTATTGTCGGGGATGAGGCTTTTGGTTTAATGGAAAATGTAATGCGGCCCTATGCCGGGAAAGGTTTATCATATGAAAAAAGGGTTTTTAACTACAGGTTATCCAGGGCTCGAGGTAACATCGAATGCACTTTTGGAATTCTGGCGAACAAGTGGCGTATTTTTCATAGACCGTGAAATGTAAAATTAGACTTTGCAGAAGACATCATAAAGGCCTGTTGCATTCTACATAACTTTGTAAGAATTAGGGATGGTGTAAACTATAAAGATACTTTGTATACTGCACCGATAGACAGTCTAAATGCAGTACATACACGTAGGGGGACGCCGTCATCACTAAACATTAGAGACACATTTGCTAATTATTTTGCAAATGATGGCCGCGTTGAGTGGCAAGATTCGAAAATATAAATTCAACACGATAAATTTTAGTTTTCTATTTGTAACGTGTTACATTTTTGTTAAATATATTAGTGAGTATTTACCAAACATTGTCTTTCTTTCTGCTGTGTCCTCTCCCTCTCCAAATATTTCTACCAACTCTTCCCAGGCACAATTCTTCAAAACCTTATTCGAATACTCGGAACTTTCCATATCCCATATCGCTGGCCTTTTTTCGATTTCATCAATAAATAATTCAGTATCGAAGCGACTCATTATGTTGACACAGATCCAAACCGCGCGATTTCCGTCAAACACCTGAACGCTCCCATTAGCAACCATGTAAATAAAATCGCGCGGAAACCGCGCGGTTTTGTTTTCCTGCGGTTCAGAGGCGGCAGCCGCGCGGATCTTTGGACCGCGCGGTTACGTGTGAACGAATGCATAGACGCTAATGTAATTAGATCCGCGCGGTTCAAATCGCGCGGTTCAAATCGCGCGGTTGAAAACGCGCGGTTTCCGCCGTGTCTGAACAGGCCCTTACGCGCAGCCGAAACGTTTGATCGGCTGCGACAATCGGAAGCGGTTTCGTTCCAATGCGTGCACGTGGACGGAGTGACTCTGCGGAGTGGGGAAAATACGAGGCAAGGCCCTCGATGGCCGGAGACCGGCCGGCAGATTTTGTTGAGCACTCGAACGGAAAAGATCAGCGCCTCCGCAGAGTCAATCGGTCAGATTAGTCGGCAGACATACAGGTTAACAATGGGAAAGGGAAACGCAGAAGCGCCCCGGTCGCGTTCAACCGTTCGCGCCACGACATCAGAAGTGGGATCTGATCAAACCTCACAGTTAATTAATCCGGATATTTTACGGTCACTGTTGGAAATACAAAACCAGAACATGGTGCGACTTATCGAGTCCATCAAACTACCGTGTGTGCCTGTGGTGTCATTACCTCAGTTCAATCCGGAATTACCCGACTGTGATGCACGTGCTTGGTGTTCGACGATTGACGTGTGCCTGACGGAAAAGCCCTTAGATGTAGGAGCACTCGTCATCGCATTGAGCAAGGCATTGAAGGGATCTGCATCCACGTGGTTGTCGCAGGTGTCATTTGCTGGCATGACGTGGGCGCAATTCAAAGAAATTTTTCTCGCCCGTTACGGTTGTATCGAAACATGTGCCGCGACAGTGATCAACCTTTTGAACGGTCGGCCAAAAGACGATGAGTGTCTTGCTGCCTACGCTAGCCGCCTTATGACCACCCTTACATCAAGATGGTCGAAAAAAACTATTGAGGAGATCGCTGTGTCAGTTGTGCTCGCGCATACATCACAGTTTAATCGGCGTCTACACCACCTGGCTTTTACGAACAATATCACCACGAGGAGCAGACTGCAGCAAGAACTGAAGGCATTTGCCAGTTCTAAACGCAAACACCACTCTACTGAGCTGGAGAATAATTCTTCGGAGAATAAGCGGTATAAACCAACGTCTTCCAACCCCGTTCAGTGTCATTACTGTGGTAAGCTGGGACATAAAGCTGCCGAATGTCGCAAGAGGATGGCGCGAGGACAAGTGCCTGTTAAGGGGGACGGTCCAAAGTTTGACCTTGAGGAATCGATCGTCACGCTATAGTCTTGCGAACGGAGAGTAGACGAAGCTGATTAGTAAGATTTTCGACCGATAGGTGGTGTGGTTCTAATTTTCTTGGACGAAGTACACTTAGGTAGCCTTTTTCACAAGCCTCCACGAGACATGCAGTATGCTGACGGATATTACAAATTACTCTTCGACAATGTAAAAATATGCATTTTGGGCTCTGCACAGTCCTAGATTGGACTTTTAGGAAACGTAATCGACAAGTTCGGAACTTCTCATTGCAATATTCAGGCGTGAATTTGAGCCCCAGTAAACCCTTGCAAGTTCGCGTACGAATCTCGTGGCTGACAGTATGCTGCCGAATATTACAAATAACTTCACGACAACGTAAAAATATGCATTTTGGGCTCTGTACAGTCCTAGATTGGACTTTTAGGAAACATAATCGACAAGTTCGGAACTTCTTATTGTAATATTGAGACGTCAGTTTGGGCTCCCGTAAACCCATGCATTTGTGTATACGCGACTCGCGAAACTGCGCTTGCTACGGACGCCTCGTCACAAGCACTACGCTGCCGATTATTACAAATAACTCCTCGACAATGTTAAAAATATGAATTTTGGGCTCTGCTCCCCCCTAGATTGGACTTTCAAGAAGCATAAACGACAAGTTCTGAACTTCGCATTGCAATATTGAGACGTCAGTTTGGGTTCCCATGAACCCTTGTATCTTTTGTATACGTATCTCCTGACGTCACGTATTTAAAATTGTTTAATTGTTACTTTTTTATTTAGTATTTTTGTACATAAGTTAAAGCACCGATGTCTTTGATTATAAATTTATAAATTTCAAGATGAAAAATAAATGTCAAGAAATACAAGGAAAATAACCAAAGACATCGGTGATTTAAATGATCTACAAACATACTAAATATGTTACAACTTAACAATTTTAAGTATTATTTTAGGACAATAAAATATAAACAATAAATTAAAAAATTATTAGAAATATATATATTTATTACGATAATTATCAGTAGATAGAAATAATTTTTTTGATAATTTGATAATTTTTTCATCCCCCATATTTCTTATGGTTCTAGAGTTCTAGTAAAATATCGCCATTCTCGATCTAAGCCACTGTGTGCGCAGAGTTGGGCAATATGTCTATCTGAATAAAAATTTTGAATAACATAAATTATTCGTTATTCGAGGGTTCGAATAAAAAATGTATCTTTATTTGACGAGTATCTAATAAATAAATTTATTCGACGAGATATTTGAGCGACGAATACAGATAATTGTTTTATTCGAAGTGGGTTTATTCGAAGGCTTCGAATAACTCTGCGAATAAAACCACTAGATACAGTCCAAATTATATCGTGTTTAGTGTCATTTTAATCATGAGAATTCCACGAAATAGTTGATGGAGTTCTCATAAAAAACAATTGAAAATAAAAAGGTTTTGGAATTGGATTGGTAGTTGATTCACACCCATATACCTGACCCAGTGTCGGGTTACCCTGCTGTGTTTATTGCACCACTCGGCGACTGAAGCAACTCGTGCTAGTGGGCCTCGGCAGTCGGTGCTCGTCGCCGTTTCTTCGATCAGCCAGAAAATTGTTCAAAGTCTCCGAATAGCCCCACGGATAAAACCACTAGATACAGTCTAAATTATATCGTGTTTAGTGTCATTTTAACCAGGAGAATGATACGAATTATTTGATGTAGGTCCCATAAAAAAACAATGGAAAATAAAGAAGTTTTGGAATTGATTTTGTGGTGGATTCACACCCATATACCTGACCCAGTGTCGGGTGACCCGGTCGTGTTTATTGCACTACTCTGCGACCGAGATAGCTCGTGCTACTGGGCCTAGGCAGTCGGTGCTCGCCGCCGTTTCTTCGAGCAGACAGAAAACTGAGCAAAGCCTACGAATAGCCCCACGGATAACTCCACTAGATACAGTCCAAATTATATCGAGTTTAGTGTCATTTTAATCAGGAGAATGCAACGAATTAGTTGATGCAAGTCCCATAAAAAAACAATGGAATCTAAAGAAGTTTTGCAATGGCATTGGTAGTGGATTCACACCGATATACCTGACTCAGTGTCGGGTTACCCTGCAGTGTTTATTGCACTACTCTGCGCCCGAGGCAGCTCGCCGAGTGGTGCAATAAACACAGCAGGGTTACCCGACACTGGGTCAGGTATATCGGTGTGAATCCACCACAAAATCAATTCCAAAACTTCTTTATTTTCCATTGTTTTTTTATGGGACCTACATCAACTAATTCGTGGAATTCTCATGATTAAAATGACACTAAACTCGATATAATTTGGACTGTATCTAGTAGTGTTATCCGTGGGGCTATTCGTAGGCTTTGCTCAGTTTTCTGTCTGCTCGAAGAAACGGCGGCGAGCACCGACTGCCTAGGCCCAGTAGCACGAGTTGCCTCGGTCGCAGAGTAGTGCAATAAACACGACCGGGCAACCCGACACCGGGTCAGGTATATGGGTGTGAATCCACCACAAAATCAATTCCAAAACTTCTTTATTTTCCATTGTTTTTTTATGGGACCTACATCAACTAATTCGTATCATTCTCCTGGTTAAAATGACACTAAACACGATATAATTTGGACTGTATCTAGTGGTTTTATCCGTGGGGCTATTCGTAGACTTTGAACAATTTTCTGGCTGATCGAAGAAACGGCGACGAGCACCGACTGCCGAGGCCCACTAGCACGAGTTGCTTCAGTCGCCGAGTGGTGCAATAAACACAGCAGGGTAACCCGACACTGGGTCAGGTATATGGGTGTGAACCAACTACCAATCCAATTCCAAAACCTTTTTATTTTCAATTGTTTTTTATGAGAACTCCATCAACTATTTCGTGGAATTCTCATGATTAAAATGACACTAAACACGATATAATTTGGACTGTATCTAGTGGTTTTATTCGCAGAGTTATTCGAAGCCTTCGAATAAACCCACTTCGAATAAAACAATTATCTATGTATTCGTCGCTCAAATATCTCGTCGAATAAATTTATTTATTAGATACTCATCAAATAAAGATACATTTTTTATTCGAACCCTCGAATAACGAATAATTTATGTTATTCAAAATTTTTATTCAGATAGATATATTGCCCAACTCTGCGCACACAGTGGCTTAGATCTAGAAAGGCGATATTATACTAGAACTCTAGAACCATAAGAAATATGGGGGATGAAAAAATTATCAAATTATCAAAAAAATTATTTCTATCTACTGATAATTATCGTAATAAATATATATATTTCTAATGATTTTTTAATTGATTGTTTATATTTTATTGTCCTAAAATAATATTTAAAATTGTTAAGTTGTAACTTATTTAGTATGCTTGTAGATAATTTAAATCACCGATGTTTTTAGTTATAAATTTCCTTGTATTTCTTGACATTTATTTTTCATATCATAAATATTTAAAGTAATGTGTACAGAGAAATTTATAACCAAAGACATCGGTGCTTTAACTTATGTGCAAAAATACTAAATAAAAAAGTAACAACTAAACTATTTTCAATACGTGACGTCAGGTGATACGTATACAAAAGATACAAGGGTTCACGGGAACCCAAACTGACGTCTCAATATTGCAATGCGAAGTTCAGAACTTGTCGCTTATGCTTCTTAAAAGTCCAATCTAGGGGAGAGCAGAGCCCAAAATTTATATTTCTACATTGTCGAGGAGTAATTTGTAATAATCGACAGCGTAGTGCTTGTGACGAGGCGTCCGTAGCAAGCGCAGTGTCGTGATTCGCGTATACACAAATGCAAGGGTTTACGGGAGCCCAAACTGACGTCACAATATTGCAATGACAAGTTCTGAACTGGTCGATTATGTTTCCTAAAAGTCCAATCTGGGACTTTGCAGAGCCCAAAATGCATATTTTTACGTTGTCGTGAAGTTATTTGTAATATTCTGCAGCATACTGTCTGCCATGAGATTCGTACGCGGACTTGCAAGGTTTCACGGGGGCCCAAATTCACGGCTGAATATTGCAATAACGAGTTCAGAACTGGTCGATTATGTTTCCTAAAAGTCCAATCTAGGATTGTGCAGAGCCCAAAATTCATATTTTTACGTTGTCGTGAAGTTATTTGTAATATTCTGCAGCATACTGTCTGCCATGAGATTCGTACGCGGACTTGCAAGGTTTCACGGGGGCCCAAATTCACGGCTGAATATTGCAATAACGAGTTCAGAACTGGTCGATTATGTTTCCTAAAAGTCCAATCTAGGATTGTGCAGAGCCCAAAATTCATATTTTTACGTTGTCGTGAAGTTATTTGTAATATTCTGCAGCATACTGTCTGCCATGAGATTCGTACGCGGACTTGCAAGGTTTCACGGGGGCCCAAATTCACGGCTGAATATTGCAATAACGAGTTCAGAACTGGTCGATTATGTTTCCTAAAAGTCCAATCTAGGATTGTGCAGAGCCCAAAATTCATATTTTTACGTTGTCGTGAAGTTATTTGTAATATTCTGCAGCATACTGTCTGCCATGAGATTCGTACGCGGACTTGCAAGGTTTCACGGGGGCCCAAATTCACGGCTGAATATTGCAATAACGAGTTCAGAACTGGTCGATTATGTTTCCTAAAAGTCCAATCTAGGATTGTGCAGAGCCCAAAATTCATATTTTTACGTTGTCGTGAAGTTATTTGTAATATTCTGCAGCATACTGTCTGCCATGAGATTCGTACGCGGACTTGCAAGGTTTCACGGGGGCCCAAATTCACGGCTGAATATTGCAATAACGAGTTCAGAACTGGTCGATTATGTTTCCTAAAAGTCCAATCTAGGATTGTGCAGAGCCCAAAATTCATATTTTTACGTTGTCGTGAAGTTATTTGTAATATTCTGCAGCATACTGTCTGCCATGAGATTCGTACGCGGACTTGCAAGGTTTCACGGGGGCCCAAATTCACGGCTGAATATTGCAATAACGAGTTCAGAACTGGTCGATTATGTTTCCTAAAAGTCCAATCTAGGATTGTGCAGAGCCCAAAATTCATATTTTTACGTTGTCGTGAAGTTATTTGTAATATTCTGCAGCATACTGTCTGCCATGAGATTCGTACGCGGACTTGCAAGGTTTCACGGGGGCCCAAATTCACGGCTGAATATTGCAATAACGAGTTCAGAACTGGTCGATTATGTTTCCTAAAAGTCCAATCTAGGATTGTGCAGAGCCCAAAATTCATATTTTTACGTTGTCGTGAAGTTATTTGTAATATTCTGCAGCATACTGTCTGCCATGAGATTCGTACGCGGACTTGCAAGGTTTCACGGGGGCCCAAATTCACGGCTGAATATTGCAATAACGAGTTCAGAACTGGTCGATTATGTTTCCTAAAAGTCCAATCTAGGATTGTGTAGAGCCCAAAATTCATATTTTTACGTTGTCGTGAAGTTATTTGTAATATTCTGCAGCATACTGTCTGCCATGAGATTCGTACGCGGACTTGCAAGGTTTCACGGGGGCCCAAATTCACGGCTGAATATTGCAATAACGATTTCAGAACTGGTCGATTATGTTTCCTAAAAGTCCAATCTAGGATTGTGCAGAGCCCAAAATTCATATTTTTACGTTGTCGTGATGTTATTTGTAATATTCGGCAGCATACTGTCTGCCACGAGGCATCCGAAGCAAGCGTGACGTTTCGAGATAGCTGCCTGTTGCCAGAGTTTCTGATGAATAAATTTACGTTCGCATTGAACAATGCACCTTCTCTCAACCACAGACTTCTTTAATTAAAGCATAATTCGAAGTATAATACAAATGATACATACAGAAACCTCAATTGTCGACCTGCATTATCGACCTTACTTTATCGTCACATACAATTTTGCTGGGAAAGCGACAGTGGCGCTCGTAGTGATAAATATCGTAAGTTCGAGATGCTGTTTCAGGAGGCCTAAATGTCGTTTTTAGGAGGGCTCGTTTTTCGTGTTTAAACAAATAAGTAATCAGCTGATAATGCATACCACCGTCTTCGTAATTTTTTTTTCTAGGATTATGCAGAGCGTTTTTTTCGATACGAAAGCTAAATCTCTTGATATTTAAGAAAATCTGTCAATGGCGGCCATCTTGTGACGTCACACTTGCTTCGAACGGCATGAAATCGCCGAATATTACAAATAACTCCACGATAGCGTAGAAATTGAAAATTTGGGCTCTGCATAATCCTAGATTGGACTTTTAGGAAGCACAATTGACCGCTTGCGAACTGCTCATTGCAATATTGAGGCGTGAATTTGGGCCCCCGTAAACCCTTGCATTTTCGTATACGTATATGGGGATCTAGCGATGTGTGAGTGGTGATGGTATTAGTGTCCCGTCCCCCTTAATACCAGTTCGGCGAGGCTAGATTCGAAGAATAGTGTTACTTGTTATCGCTGCGGCGAGAAAGGACACGTCTCGACTCGCTGTCCGAATTCAGGAGCGACCAACAACGGCAGGGGTGCGACATCGTTCCGGACAACGAACAACAGCAGCAACGCCGCGCATGTCGAACGCCGAGTCGATGCATGCGAAGTCCGACCCGTAATTAGTCAGCTGACACAATCTGGTGAGTCGTATTCATTTTGCTATGATTCCGGCGCCGAATGCTCACTCATTAAGGAAGGAACCGCGAGTAGATTTTCTGGTACGCGCCATAATACGGTAATTTCGATCGTAGGAATTGGTAATTCAAACGTGTATAGTACCTGTCAGATTCAAAGCGAAGTCTCAGTTAACGGATGCACGTTTGAGGTCCTATTTCATGTAGTACCCGACAACTGCTTGAAATATAATGTCATGCTCGGGCGCGATATTCTAAAACAGGGGTTTTCTGTCACTATGACCGCGAATAGTTTCTTGTTAACCAAGATTAAAGTGGTAGATTGTTGTAAAGTTTCTAAACCCTTTGACCTTGATACGATTGATACCGACGTATCTCCTGAACACAAGCTCAAATTATCGAACTTGTTAAATGAATTTTCTGAAACTTTTATCGATGGTTTGCCACGTACACGTGTGACTACCGGTGAGCTTAAAATACGGCTCGTTGATCCTACTAAGACTGTTCAACGTAGACCATACCGGCTTTCCCCTGACGAAAGACAATTAGTGCGCGGTAAAATAAAAGAAATGTTAGAGGCTCGTATCATACGACCCAGCTGTTCGCCCTTTGCAAGTCCCATCCTGCTTGTAAAGAAACGTGATGGATCGGATCGCATGTGTGTCGATTACCGCGAACTCAATCATAATACAGTCCCTGATCGGTTTCCATTGCCCTTGATTCAGGATCAAATCGCTCGCCTGGCTGATACTAATTATTTCACGTGTCTTGATTGCGCTAGTGGGTTTAATTTAATTCCCGTACACCCTGATAGTATAGAACTTACTGCTTTTGTGACACCCGACGGTCAATACGAATACCTGAAAATGCCTTTCGGCTTACGGAATGCCCCGAGCGTTTTTCAACGTGCTGTCACTAGGGCCTTAGGCGACCTTGTCTACTCTTATGTCATCGTTTACATGGATGACATTTTAATTCCCTAGCGTGATATAAATGAAGGGTTAGAGCGATTGCGCACTGTACTAGACCTTCTAACAAAAGCCGGATTTTCGTTGAACTTCTCCAAATGTTCATTCCTAAAAAGCTGTGTTGAATTTCTCGGATACAAAGTCTCCTCCGGGAAAGTCATGCCCAATCCGCGAAAAGTCGAGGCCTTGACCAAATTGCCGCCGCCGGAAACCATCTACCAATTGAGACAGTTTATCGGACTCGCGTCTTATTTTCGAAAATTTATCCCGAATTTCTCTCAAATCATGAGACCTCTTTTTCTTTTAACCAACAATGGTAAAAGTAAACTCAGCTGGACTCCTGAGCACGAAGTAATCCGTAAGAAAATTATCTTTATTCTCACGAACGAACCTGTCCTGATCATTTTCAACCCCGATTATCCTATCGAAATTCACACCGATGCAAGTGCTGACGGATATGGTGCAATTTTCTTTCTGAACGTGGACGGTAAACTTCATGTCGTTGAATATTTCAGCAAGCGTACCACAGGGCCTGAATCCCGGTATCACTCCTACGAGTTAGAAACCCTGGCCGTGGTAAACGCTATCAAACATTTTCGCCATTACTTAGAAGGACGTCAATTTACCGTAATTACCGATTGTAACTCCCTTAAAGCCTCACGCAATAAAATTGACCTCACTCCACGTGTTCATAGATGGTGGGCTTATTTGCAAGCCTTTGATTTTGACATTACGTATAGAGAGGGCACACGCATGAGTCACGTTGACTTTTTATCTCGAAACCACCTTCCCGAGCCTACAGGTTCAATTTCAACCCCACCTGCTTCGGAGAGGATTGAACAGGTTCGCGTTGATATAGCCACCCTTTCTGAAAACTGGCTCCTCGCTGAACAACAGCGAGATGATGAGATCCAGTCCATCATGGCAAAGCTAAGAACCAACGAACTTTCACTCGAAATCGCTCAAACTTATGAGATTCGATCCGGTGTCTTGCACCGCAAGGTACAACGGCACAATCGTACAAGATGTTTACCGATTGTACCGCGATCTTTCCGATGGTCAGTAATCAATCACATTCACGAATCAATAATGCATTTAGGATGGGAAAAGACACTCGATAAATTATACGAACACTATTGGTTTGAACATATGTCAAAGTACGTGCGCAAATTTGTTGACAATTGTATTACGTGTAAGGTATCGAAGCCCCAATCAAGTAGAGTCCAAGCCGAACTTCATCCCATTCCGAAAGTTAGCGTTCCGTGGCACACCGTCGATATAACTGGAAAACTTAGCGGCAAAAATGACATCAAAGAATACGTCATAGTTCTCATCGACGCCTTCACTAAATTCGTTTTACTGTATCATACTTTACGCATCGATACCGCTAGGTATAGTAATCGCCGATCAGGGGAGATGCTTCGCGAGTAAAGACTTTAAAGACTATTGTGATTCTCGTAAAATTCAGTTACACTTGATAGCTACAGGTAGTAGCCGCGCCAATGGGCAGGTTGAAAGGGTCATGAGCACGTTAAAATCTATGTTGACGTCTGTCGAGACAGGCGAAAGATCATGGCAGGACGCGTTGAGTGATACTCAGCTTGCTTTAAATAGCACTACTCATCGGGTAACTAAAGCAAGCCCCTTAGAGCTCCTAATAGGACGCGTAGCTAGACCCTTGAATTTATTAACTTCAGAAGATGCAGAAGTCGAAGTAGATCTTTCTGAGGTGAGAGAGTGTGCGGCGCGCAATATAACGAAAAATGCTGAATGCGACAAAACCAGATTTGACAGCACAAAGTCCAAACTAGTTAAATTTAAAACAGGGGACTTCGTGTTAATTCGAAATTCAGAAAGAAATCAGACCAAACTTGACCCAAAATTTAGAGGCCCATTTAAGATAATTGAAGTTCTTGACGGAGACAGATATCTTTTAAAATCCTTAACCAGTAATCGTACATATAAGTATGCGCATGATCGAGTTCGAAAAATGCCCGAGTGCCAAGTTTCGAATGAGTTTAATGAGTCAGATTAACAATAATGTAAGATGTGTTGTGTGACCTGTTACGTCTATACTAGGGGTATAGACGGCGTTCTGTGTGAACTGTTACGACTATCAATATAGTCGGCGGTCTGTGTGACCTGTTACGTCTATACTAGGGGTATAGACGGCGTTCTGTGTGAACTGTTACGACTATCAATATAGTCGGCGGTCTGTGTGACCTGTTACGTCTATACTAGGGGTATAGACGGCGTTCTGTGTGAACTGTTACGACTATCAATATAGTCGGCGGTCTGTGTGACCTGTTACGTCTATACTAGGGGTATAGACGGCGTTCTGTGTGAACTGTTACGACTATCAATATAGTCGGCGTTCTGTGTGAACCCGTTACAATGCAAAATTTCCTCGAACTATTCATGAACTGATCGAAACTGGGCAAACTGTAATGAAAAGTCAATACTTTCTTTATGTCTTGTACGTCAGGAAGGCCGAACTACGAATGTAATATAGAGAAATTGTTCTGTTACAGATACACGCGAGGACGCGTGATATGTCAGTCCGGCCGTGTCGTAGATTAAGAGTAGGGTAAGCGTTTGCCGGAGTCGGTTGCCGAGTGGTCGCACGTGCACGTTACATTGTAGCGCGGCCGAGACGTTTGATCGGCCGCGGCAGTTAGGATCGGTTTCTCTTACGCGCAGCCGAAACGTTTGATCGGCTGCGACAATCGGAAGCGGTTTCGTTCCAATGCGTGCACGTGGACGGAGTGACTCTGCGGAGTGGGGAAAATACGAGGCAAGGCCCTCGATGGCCGGAGACCGGCCGGCAGATTTTGTTGAGCACTCGAACGGAAAAGATCAGCGCCTCCGCAGAGTCAATCGGTCAGATTAGTCGGCAGACATACAGGTTAACAATGGGAAAGGGAAACGCAGAAGCGCCCCGGTCGCGTTCAACCGTTCGCGCCACGACAGGTGTTTCATTACAATTTCATTTACTAGATAGTTGGAGTATTTAAACCAACAAAAATTTTTTAGAAATACCAATTATTTCTTGGAATATTATGACATAAAAGTTAGGAAACAGGAAACCTGCGATTTGGGCTTATAAATGCGTCTACATACAAACGCAGCCACAAGAACCTAAAACATTAGAACACGTGAACAATATTATAATTTGATTATGTTTATAATAGATGAATTATTTAATGTAGATAAAGTTAATGTCAGAGTCATTTGTTTACCTAAAACACAGATTGAAAAAAGAGGTATTTTGAATAATAGACTTCACGTGTAATTTGACATAACTTTTTTACGTTAATAACCGTCAAGATGAAACTTCTTGTAATTGTGCAACATACTTTCAAGTACATATCCTGCAAGTTTCGGCCGCGAACTCGTGCGAATTCGGCACTGAGACTATTTTTTTCTAACTATAGTCAGTCGCGTAAGTCTTCGTACGCCCTTTAAAACAGAATAACTTTTTACACTTTTGCCAAACGATCCGATTTTTTATGAGCAATTAGAAGTATTTGTTTACTAAATAATGTGCAAAAAAATTTTGAAAAAAATAGCAATAATAAAATTTTTTTTATTAGACCCCGTAAAGAAAATTAAAAATATATGCGTTTTGTAGATCTATGTTAGATATATGTATATATACCTATACAGGGTGTCCCAAAATGTCTTCAGAATCTCGAAATGGGAGGTTCCTGAGGTCATTTCAAGCGCCATTTTCCTTTTGAAAAATGTTGTCCGAGGCTTCGTTTGGGAGTTATTAACGAAAAACACGGACCAATCAGAGCGCTCCCTGTCGCTCGGTGGCACGGTCAGCGCGGCGAGCCGGGGGGGAAGATAGTGTTGTCGGTACGGCGCGATGTAGTAAGAAGTAGCAGTTTCTCGATTATGTCCCGATTTCGATGAGCTTTGGATATGTTGTTAAGACAATGATTCTGAACAACATTTCCCTTTAGACTTTTTGCCTCGAGGCTTTAGTTTACGAGATATTTGTAAAAACTTGTAATTGAAAATCGATCGATGTTCATACTACTATCTCCTCTCCGATTTCGATGAGCTTTG
Organism: Lasioglossum lativentre; assembly: GCA_916610255.1. NCBI lineage: Eukaryota > Metazoa > Arthropoda > Insecta > Hymenoptera > Halictidae > Lasioglossum > Lasioglossum lativentre. Next base: position 33,194,932 of record OU744358.1, read on the forward strand.
GATATGTTGTCAAGACCACGATTGAATAACCATTGTTGTATAACCATATCAAACTTATTTGAAGGTCATTGAAATCGGTGAAGGATCCACATAATCTTTACCCGACTTATGGCAACTTTACCCGAACGAGAGAAGAAGCAGAAACTGATTAAATTAAAAACTCACTTATTCAGCCGTAAATCCATTTGCTGCTTCGAAATGTGTGTCACTGGGTCATTCGGTGACGAACTGCACAGCTGGTGGTAAAACGACAACCGAAGGGATGCGCGGTCAAGTAAACGATCCTGGCTTTCACTTTCACTTTATAAACGATAAATAAATCGTATGTTTCACACAGATGCCACGAAATTTTTACACACTCACGATCACTGTTCACATTTGTCAACACATAACTATGCACTATGCACTAATAATATTTGCAATATCTTTTGCATTGCAGCACAAATCACAATAAATGTCCTTTTCCCCAGAAACAGGTAGAAATCCAGGTGCGCATAGCGGGTATACGGTGTTGTCCCTCCCGTTCGTTGTCTATAAATTAGTCCTGTGGTCAGGCCGGGAATTGCAGCACTGGTGATTGGTGGCAGGTACGCGATCGCAGAAAAATCCAAGGGGCACACTCCACAAAGAATGATGTTGAAGACTGACTGCAGTTTTCGGAAGATGCTTCGACCACCCCCAAATAACCCCACCACGAAGCAAAACTGAGCTGGAGGAAAAGTTCAAAACACAACACGTGTTTTGCAGACATAGAAAGTAAGAATCTGCGTGCATTGTCACTCTTGCCTTAAATTTGGATCTGAATTTTAATTTTTATGTGTTTCTTGAGACTCGTGCCTTTTGGACGCCGTGCCGATTGGACGCCGTGACAGTTCGATTCATGACGTTTGGACGCCGTAAATTTTATAATCATTGCTTTTCGAAGTCTACATATGGTGATATTGTATTGTGAAATATATGATTAAATATGATTTGGAATCTATTAAATTTTAAATTATGATTAAGAATCTATTAATGAAAAATAATGATGTACAGCTTCGGAGGGGGGTGATTCCGAAGTCTTACTCCGGAAAGTTTATTTTAAGAGCGAGTGGAAATGACATTAGTCTGGGTTAGGTTTGGCTAGATAACTGAAGTTGTTGTTAATCGGACGTTGTTAACCATTAAATTATGATTAAGAATCTATTAATGAAAAATAATTATGTAAAGCTTCGGAGGGGGGTGATTCCGAAGTCTTACTCCGGAAAGTTTATTTTAAGAGCGAGTGGAAATGACATTAGTCTGGGTTAGGTTTGGCTAGATAACTGAAGTTGTTGTTAATCGGACGTTGTTAACCATTAAATTATGATTAAGAATTAATTATGTAAAGCATCGGAGGGGGGTGATTCCGAATCTTACTCCGGAAAGTTTATTTTAAGAGCGAGCGGAAATGACATTAGTCTGGGTTAGGTTTGGCTAGATAACTGAAGTTGTTGTTAATCGGGCGTTGTTAACCATATATTTCACAATACAATATCATCATATGTAGACTTCGAAAAGCAATGATTATAAAATTTACGGCGTCCAAAAGGCACGAGTCTGAAGAAACACATAAAAATTAAAATTCAAATCCAAATTTAATAGGTTCCCATATATTTCACAATACAATGTCACCGTATGTACACCATATGTAGACTTCGAGAAGCAATGATTATAAAATTTACGGCGTCCAAACGTCATGAATTCAGCCGCCACGGCGTCCAATCGGCACGGCGTCCAAACGGCACGGCGTCCAAACGGCACGAGTCCAATCGGCACGGAGTCGAAAAGGAACGCGTCCAATCGGCACCGTCCAATCGGGACGTGTCCAATCGGTCGGAGTCCAAACGGGCATCACTCGTTCGAGACCATTAGGGGCATAATTTTTTTTCTTTCATGAGTACATATTTTTTCCACCTTCTGACCTTAAGATTTTTAGTAGATGATTTTAAAAACATATTTGAACTACTTCTAAATATAGTTGTAAGCGAAAATATTGTGGCTTACTCTTTATTTGATCGTTCTTTTGATCTCTTATGGGCTACATTACAGCTCTGTTTAACACTCGTTTGCAATTGTCACGCATATGTTGGTAATTCTTAAATATATAAAATGTATTAGACTAGTTATGTGAGGTATGTGTACACAAATATAATAGAAGAAATGTCTGTGTCCATGTAATTTAATAAAAACTCATGAAAAATTAATTATGATGCGTTATTACTATTTCCTTCGGATAAAATTGGGAAGAGCACAATATGCATTTGGTGGAGTGTGAGGGTGAGGAACTCTAAATATGGGGTCTCTACTACTGGGGGGTCCCCGTTGGAAATAGTGACCGGGCCAGCGAAGTGTCGAGTATCGATGAGACTCACACAAATGAACGGGAAGCAAATGATTACAACTTTTCTAATTTTTAATTTATTTCTATTAAACTTTTTCCATCGTATTTGTTCCTTTTTCTGATTAAATATCAAAATAATATCCAACGCGATATAATTACGAATATAATTACTCGTGTAATGAGCGACTAAATTTTCGGACACGAAAGTGGACGGCAAATGTGAAAGGAAGAGAGACATAGAGTGGAAGCGTTCGACAAAGATGAAAAACGTTAAACTTGGCTATTTTTGGTCTCATAAATGCACGTTGTAAATGAGAACTTCCTAGTAATGCTCGATAAAATTATAGACAATCTGCTCGGATTAATGTTATCAAAATTTATTACAAGAAATAAAGAAATATAGAAGAAATTATTTGTAGTACATACATGTACTGTGACATTTTGTAATCAATGTATGTATCAGTGCATCAGCGTGCGGGAAGGAAAGAGACGCGGAGAGTCGTGGCGCACCGGAACACTTCCAAGGTTTTTCAATACGCTGTCTTCTGCGTCCAAAACATTTCGTTCATCACACAAGTAAATATCATCGAAATTATATCATATTTGGTATCATATTCATTAGAAAAATGTCACGAATATGTTAGTCAAAGCCCCATAAAATAATAATGAAAAATAAAGAAGTTTTGTTATTGGATTAGTAGTGGTCTCACACAGATATACCCGACCCGTATTATGTTACACTTCTCGGCGATTGATACCTCTAGAGTTTTACGGCCCCTCACGGGGTATATCCCGCGCAATACAGTATTTTATCGTTAACTGTCGCAACCAGGCTTGCCATATTGCCCGGGCAAAAGCGCCCCTTACCGCTGCGCCCCTCGCCTAGCTGTGCCGCTGAGCCCGTCTAGCAAAGCCCCACTCTTCCGCCTGTGGGACCCACAGACGGAAGAGTGGGGCTTTGCTAGACGGGCTCAGTGGCACAGCTTGGCGAGGGGCGCAGCGGTAAGGGGCGCTTTTGCCCGGGCAATATGGCAAGCCTGGTCGCAACCACGGTTCCGGCCAGCGACGTCTATCCGTCAGGGATACTATTCTTTGACTTGTGCCGAACGTAGAAATGGAATGGGAACCTCGAGGGGCCTCGGTTGTCGAGAAATGTAAACATGATACGGGTCGGGTATATCGGTGTGAGACCACTACTAATCCAATGACAAAACTTCTTCATTTTTCATTATTTTTTTATGGGACTTTGACCAAATTATTCGGGGCATTTTTCTAATGAAAATGATACCAAATATGATATAATTCCGATTATATTTACTTGTGTAATGGGCGATCAAAGTGTCGAGCGCAAGGATCGATGGCGTATGGGAAAGAAAGAGACGCGGAGAGTAGCGGTCGCCGGCACAGTTCAAAGGCCCGCCGCGTCCTCACAATGTAATCTCAATAAAAAACTTTTTTATTATTACTTATTTTTGTATGAGACTTTCACCGATATATTTGTGACATTTTTCTGATTAAAATGATACTAAACACGATATAATTCGCATCAGATTTACATTAATTGCCGTTCATATAATTTCAATGAGAAGTTACGCGGGGTCGTCCATTACACACGTAAATATAATCGGAATTGTATTATTTTTGGTATCAATTTCATTAGAAAAATGTCAAGAATATGATGGTGAAAGTTCCATTAAAAAATAATAAAAAATAAAGAAGTTTTGTTATTGCATTAGTGTGGTCTCCTGGTCTCACACCGATATACCCGACCCGTATCATGTTACACTTCTCGGCAGCCGAGGCCTCTCGAGGTTTAAGGCCCCTCACGGGGTATACCCCGCAGGAGTGAGGATAGCTCAGGGACAATTAGGTGTGATTGCTGCCAGCAAGAAAAGTGAACTTGCCTTTCACCGTCGCCATTCTCCTCACGCCTCTCCGAACTCGCTGTTTCGGCGGGTAGACCGAGTAGCTGAAATTCGAGTCAGCACTGGTCAGGAGAAGCAGAGCCAACAAAGACAATCACAGAAATCCGCCAATGTTAGTTTAATGAATTATTTACAACGCAATCAAATTGTTGGAACAAATATATTTTTTAAATGTATCTCATAATTATATATTTCAATACATTCAATTTTTCCAAACAATACAGTTTGTTTAAGCAAATACAATTTTTAACAAACATAATTTTTTAAATGAATTAAATTTTAAACAAATAATTTTTTTTTTAGTAAACGTCTTTTTAGACATAATTTTGTATGTCAATAAAGTTGTTTAAACAAATTGAATTTTTACATAAATGTTTTTTTAATGTACAGATTTTTATGAATAAAAATTTCTGAGTAAATAAAATTGTTTAAACAAATAAAGAATCCATATTGTTTTTTAAATAGATTTAAATAGATTGAATTTCAATAGAATGAACCTTCAAATTCTCCTCACGCCTCTCGGAACTCGCTGTTTCGGTGGCCCGAGTAGCTGAAATGCGAGTCAGGAGAAGCGGAGCCAACAAGGAAAATCACCGAGATCCGCTGCTGTCTGCAGGAAAATTCAAGTTGTCCCGCACATGCTGCCCTTTACTACGTTCTACAATGTCCCTTTGTACTTTCGGCGCGGTCGACGTAGTCATAAAAAAATAGATTCCCTTGACAATCTTTTTCCCTGCTACGAACTGGTGATGGGAGCTAAATTATGACTTTACTGTAGTACCTTGTATATTTTCCTTTTTGTTGGAAGCAGAACTAGAATGTTGCTCTTTTTCTTTTGTTTAAATAAAAATAATTATTCCGTAATGTGTCTACTTCTTCAATCCTTTCTTTTATTTGACCTTATGAAATAAATATTTTGTACAATCATTTTAATACAGGATTTCCTTTATTTCGTGAAAGTCTGAACTTGGCAAAAAAAATATGTGCATACAAATTATTTGATACGAAGGTGTATTCAATACGGTGCAAGTTAATTTTTTCATTTAATTAATGCTTTGATATGAAATCTGTATTTCTTCGAATTATTCAGTTTTTTATTTTTTACAATTAGAGTTTGCAACTGAATGGTCGGAAAAAATGAAGATACTTCTATCATTATATAATTAATATTATATTTAATTTATATTAATTAATGTTTGGTATATTAGATTTATATATTAATTACATATTTTATGTAAAACCAGATAAAACAATTAAACTGTGCGTTCCCTATCCAGGCCGGGGGTGTCCCACTTGGACTCCGACCGATTGGACACGTCCCGGTTGGACTGTCCCGATTGGACGCGTTCCTTTTCGACTCCGTGCCGATTGGACTTGTGCCGTTTGGACGCCGCGCCGTACCGATTGGACGCCGTGCCGATTGGACGCCGTGGCGGCTGTATTCATGACGTTTGGACGCCGTAAATTTTATAATCATTGCTTTTCGAAGTCTACATACGGTGATATTCTATTGTGAAATATATGGGAACCTATTAAATTTGGATCTGAATTTTAATTTTTATGTGTTTCTTGAGACTCGTGCCGTTTGGACGCCGTGCCGATTGGACGCCGTGGGAGTTCGATTCATGACATTTGGACGCCGTAAATTTTATAATCATTGCTTTGCGAAGTCTACATATGGTGATAATGTATTGTGAAATATACGATTAAATATGATTTGGAATCTATTAAATTTTAAATTATGATTAAGAATCTATTAATGAAAAATAATGATGTACAGCTTCGGAGCGGGGTGATTCCGAAGTCTTACTCCGGAAAGTTTATTTTAAGAGCGAGCGGAAATGACATTAGTCTGGGTTAGGTTTGGCTAGATAACTGAAGTTGTTGTTAATCAGGCGTTGTTAACCATTAAATTATGATTAAGAATCTATTAATGAAAAATAATTATGTAAAGCTTCGGAGGGGGGTGATTCCGAAGTCTTACTTCGGAAAGTTTATTTTAAGAGCGAATGGAAATGACATTAGTCTGGGTTAGGTTTGGCTAGATAACTGAAGTTGTTGTTAATCGGGCGTTGTTAACCATTAAATTATGATTAAGAATCTATTAATGAAAAATAATTATGTAAAGCTTCGGAGGGGGGTGATTCCGAAGTCTTACTCCGGAAAGTTTATTTTAAGAGCGAGCGGAAATGACATTAGTCTGGGTTAGGTTTGGCTAGATAACTGAAGTTGTTGTTAATCGGGCGTTGTTATCCATATATTTCACAATACAATATCACCGTATGTAGACCATATGTAGACTTCGAAAAGCAATGATTATAAAATTTACGGCGTCCAAACGTCATGAATTCAGCCGCCACGGCGTCCAATCGGCACGGCGTCCAAACGGCACGGCGTCCAAACGGCACGAGTCCAATCGGCACGGAGTCGAAAAGGAACGCGTCCAATCGGCACCGTCCAATCGGGACGTGTCCAATCGGTCGGAGTCCAAACGGGCATCACTCTCCAGGCCTAAGTCGAAACAGGTTCTGTTACAGGCTAAGTCGAAACAGGTTCTCTTACAGGCTAAGTCGAAACAGGTTCTGTTACAGGCTAAGTCGAAACAGGTTCTCTTTCAGGCTAAGTCGAAACAGGTTCTGTTACAGGCTAAGTCGAAACAGGTTCTGTTACAGGCTAAGTCGAAACAGGAGCTGTTCCTGGCTAAGAACTAGACTAGGGGGCAGCACGGCCAAAACCCGAGCGTGAGCACTCTCATCTACTCTCTGACTATACCTATACCGGGTCTATAAGTATATATGGTCTAAGGCAGTAACAGTAAATTGGCAACCACGCGACAAATATTTTCGGATGTGATTTGGCAACTGCGCCTTCGAAATCTGAAATTCGACATATTTCCTAAACTCACCACTCTAAATCGTAGGGGGCACACCAAAACCTCCGGTTTTTTGAACAGTCGGTATTTCAGAACATGAGACACGAAGTCCCATAAGATGATAGGTCTATTCTGTATCTCGTCGGTGATGATAGGTCTATTCTATATCTCGTCTGTGCTCTCAATACTCTCCCATAATAGTTTTGATTTTAATATTTTAGAAATCAACGTCAAAATATTGTCTGAAATATTTGAATTTGAATACGTTCGTCGGAGAATGTAACATTTCATGATAACCGATATGGTTCCGTGATGATTCATCTTTTCACCGACAAGAATCTTCTCAGTGGTCTTCTACACCGACGAGATGACGTCGGTGGCTTTCTGTTTCTTACTCCGGCGACAATATATCCTAGAGGGCGTAAGCAAACGGCAAAATTTGTTTGACGACACGATGTCCCGTAAGGCTGGCGTGGCACGGCCAAAACCCGGGCGTGAGCACTCTCATTACTCCCTGGTAGTATATAGCAGTATATAGGTTCTGCCAGAGAGGGCAGGTCAGGCAGGTTGAACTTATTTTGAGGTTCTTGTCTGAGACAGAGTGGGTGTAGGAGCTGTTCCGGGCTAAGAAATGGGACCAGTGGCAGCACCATAACGTGACCACTTTGTAACAATGGGGTGATCACTCTCCTATCCCTCTCTGAAAGAAATAATCGAATTCGATAAAAAAAGATCGAAGTAAAGATTTCCATCTATATAAATAAATTATCACTGCGTGTAACGTACAGTAACGTAACAGTGTTTTGACAGTGTTCAGTGTGCAGCTCATTTTGTAAATGAAACACTTCTTTTTTTTAAATGCCTAACTTAGGATATCGCATTAATTCTTTTTATACTACTTAAAGTGAATTTGTGAGCTTAACAAATTTTTTCCTAATTTTCTGTGTATAAGTAGTGCGGTACAGCATAAACATAAACTGTGTGGTTCCGACAGGACTTTGTTGTGATTAAGGTGTTATACAATTTTTAATAAAAAAGGAAAGTTTCATTTGTATGAAATATTGAACACACTTGAACATACTTATTAATATATCGTTGTTCATTAAATTCGAACACATGTTTCGCTAAATTATGTTTAATAATTACAGCGAACTGTAATATAACCTTTATGTCAATAAGGAATTATGGAAATAAATCCATTAAGTACAATTCTTGTAAAAAGTGATAGTAAAGGTGATAGACTCTTGTTTCGTTATCCGCATATAGCCAAACACATACGAGATTCTAATCAATGTACAAAAAGAAAAAATCCTTATTCTTTAACTATAGCAGAAGATTCATTGCAGGTCAGCTTTACAAAATATTCTAATAGTGTAATGTTTATTCATTTTTTAATGAATGCAAAAATACAAACTATAAATGAATATAGACATATTCCTATATCAATATACATATGCAATAATTTAATAATTAAATATGTACATTTTTGAATAGTCTTTACCTTTCTCAACATCTAACGTAAGCAATGGAAATTTGACCGGAGTAACCGATGAAGTTTTGTCAACATTATTTGCTGTTAAACCAGAATTGTGTGAACAGAAGTTTGAATTAAAAGTAAATGACGTTCGCTTTGTTGGGCATCCAACTCTTGTTCCATCTCGTGGACTAAAAGAAGTTAATTCTTCTATGCTATTTAATATAGTGTTTGCCCTCCCAGCACAAGCGAGTCATTCTATAGTAAAATGTTATTACGATTTAAGTAAAAGGTTAGTAACATATTACGTTTACTGAAACTGAAACAATTGGGACTTAGGAAATCTTATACATAACTGATTTTAGATTAGGCATAGCATTGAGACATGAAGAAAAAAGATGTGGATTCTTAACAGAGGAAATAAAAATTATGGTGTCTACTCATGATGAAGTTGCTACTAGGTATATGGGCTATTGTTAAATATATTTTTTTAAATTAAAGTAACAATAGATGTGAAGAATGAATAATAAAAATTTGTTATGTACATGTTTAGATCAGAAGGTGAAAGTGATTGTGACGAATCACCATATGAGTTAATATTGCAAAGAAGTTTGCTTGCACGTGATTTAAAATCTGTGTTCAATAGCCTCAGTACTTCTGGAATTATTAATATTATGATCAATAAATGGATTCAAGTTCGTTTCTGCCTTCCACAAAAAGTGCATCAATTCCATAAAAAAGGATTTGTGATTAATCCAGAAATAATAGATAGGCTAGTATTACACTGAATTTTCGAAAGAAATTAACTTATTAGATATTATTGTATATATAATTCTATTACAGATGTTTAAATAGTTTAAGACCATATCATGGTTTACTATTACTTATCGAACCATTAAACTTGTTGGATACGCTTCCTATAGATTCTTCGCCAGCTCTTAAATGTCTCATTCAGATGTATAGTCCATTGAAAAGTTTACAAACCTTAGCTGCTGATTCTGATCTTACGCTGACTCAAGTTTTCCAATTAACTGGTCATCTAGTATATTGGGCCAAAGCTACTATAATTTATCCCCTTTGCGAAAGCAATATATATGTTGTATCACCAGATGCTATTATCACAAACCAATTACTAGAGGCATTCACTGAAGAATTTCCAGGATTATGTCTTTTACAAGTCAGTGTGAGGAAACTTATTATTGTATGTATGAACAGAAAATCAAATTTTAATTATCTCTTTATGTAGGTTATTAGTGATTTTTCATTGCCAACATCGATAAGTCAAAAATTAAATCCTTTGAATCAATCGCAACAACAAACACAATTAGTAAAAATAATAATATGGTTATTAAAAAATCATTTACTTTTCCAATTGCACACGTATGTGCAGTACATGCCAACTGTACATGGCCGAATACCTTTGGTAAGTGTAAGAAATACTATATTTAAAATGTTCATTAATTAAAAATTTGTTTTCTGAAGGATTTAAAGGATGAAACTAATTATAACATAAAAGAAATAACAGAAAGTGATAGTACTAGAAATTTGAATGGTGCTTCAAAGGGAACTTCAACCGAAATAAAAGAAGAGTTATTATTAAATCTTCATAAAGAAAATAGTATATATAATTATCAATCAGAAGATTATGATATTCCTTCCGATGACAGGAAACTACTCGATAGACTGTGTCGTCTTGGGTATTTTAATGGAGGGCATCATTTGGAAGAAATTATGTATTTAGAAAATATACGTAGATCTCAAATATTACAAATTTTAGATAAATTTCGGGACGTATTAATTACATGTGAGTGCGAAGACCCTGCTATAGCTTTGTTTTTTAGTCAATTTGGTTCTTAGCATTTTAAATAGAGACTACAGACATAATTTCTAAATTAATAGTGTCATCTACAGCTTGTGTATCGTCAATAGTATTGGCTAAAACAATTGTAAAATATTCGAATGTATTATATAATTATCATACTGTATAAACACAACAATATTGTAATAAGTATTGAATGAAGTAAAAGAAAGTTCGTTTAATATGCCAGATGAGATATTTGTTTGTATTTATGTAAATTAAAACGATTATTGTGCAAGGCCTTAGTATTTGTTATGCGTTTCTATAACATATTATAACAATAACATCTCTATAACATATATATACTCATATATGTACAATAAAAGATAATGAATGATCACCACTCAATTCATTGCAGTTTGCCAATTTTGAGCCACAATGAACACATAATGCAGAGATCGGCAAGAAATGCTCGTTTCGGCCGATTTTCGAGGGCTCCGCACTCTACCCCCCACCATCGGTGAGGGCCCGATTATAGGGCTGTGCTCACCCAAATACCATCAAACACCCATACCACTCACACATCGCTAGATCCGCATATACGTATACGCAAATGCAAGGGTTTATGGCCAAAGAAACTGACGCCTAAATACTACAATGAGAAGTTCAGACCCGGTCGATTATGTTTCCTAAGAGTCCTGGCCAGGGTGGTCCAGAGCCCAAATTTCATATTTTTACGTTGTTAAAGAGTAATTTGTAATAATCGGCAGCATACTCGCTTCCGAAACAAGTGAAATGTAACAAGATTGTCGTCACTGACTACTGACACCACCTAACGGTTCCGAAATTTTCGGATTCGCGGACTGCGCGATAACCTAGAATAGCCGCGAACACGGTCAGGGTTCCACGTGAGAGGAAGGAACGGGGCATTCCCCGCGACAGGAACGTTTCTCGTAGCAAGAATAATTCACGCCGAATTCGGCTATAATGATCGTTTATTAACGAGATGACAAGATAGCGGCCGCCGGTGAGTGCCGGCGGCAACGTAAATTTGCCGGCGCGAAGACAATACTTTTCGGCAGGTGTTCGACCGATCGCGCGTAATTTACTCTTTCGCGTTGAGCTCGGCAGTCACAGGACTTCGCGTCAGTGTAGCCAGATGACCGCCGAACGGCGGTCAATTTCTCGGAAATACTCTCCTCCTTTTCCCCTTCCACTATCCTACTCCATCGCCCTACCATCGGTCCCCCACACTAAGCCGTAAACCGAGCTGTGTTGTATATTATTATGTATAATATATTTATTATATTCAGTATTCAATTGTGAGTTGTATTTCTTTAAAATGTGACGTTACAAATAAAACATACTTTCCCAATTTATCCTGTAGAAGAAAAATGAGTGAATTTATTATACCAGTCTCTTTTATGCAACTATATTTTTGAGGAGCGTATGAGGGTTAACAGTGTTAAAATATATTATGGATTTATTTTTACGACATTTATGATTTTACTAGAATGTAACTCATTGTCAGTACTATTTACACACAGATTTCAAGATTCTTTCAATATACATATTTAGTACGATACGCGGCAATAACCTAAAACCTGCGAAATGTCATGTTATTGTTGCGTCTCCAATGTCTCCATCGCGCACGCGCAACATGTCTCCCATTCCAATTCCCATTCGCCCCACTGAATCCTCGTCGCGCTCTGGTCATCAGAGAGGGGGTACGTCGTTTCACCGTGATTCCCCTCATCTGGCTGCACTGCTTCGCGTGAGGAACAAGCCTTTACGGCACGAATTCTGCCGAGCTCCTATGACAGACGCGTATTTTCTACGTGGACTGGGCAAAGGTCACGGCAAAGTCGCGAGACGAACGAAATCGGTACGTCGCGTCGTCCCACGAATATTTCGGAATATTCCGCTTCCCGGACAATCGGCGGCGATACAACCCACGGCCTCGCGTTCCTCAGGAGGGCGACTCCTGGTCCTCGGAAACGCCGGCGGACCCGTGGTACGCGACACGACACAGAGATTCGCAAAAATGTCCCGAGCTAACACGAATTAGTTACACCATTATTGTTCGCAAAATAAGCCGGATCGGCACTCACCAAACGGCAACGGGGCTATCCCTCGAACGGCACTGTGTAATACCACCGACTAGGTATAGAATAGACCTATCATCCAATGTATTTTGGCGGCCATCATTGCTGGGGTTACGTACCCCATTTCCGAACTCGGTTTTGGGGCCCCGCAGGCAGGGTCTCGTCGGTACTGCTGGAACTAAAATAGGCTGACAGCACAAACGAGATATACGAATAGGATTCCTATATCTCGTTTGTGCTGACAGCTTTCTTAGGGTACGCGTCCATCTGAGAGTTTGTAGAACCCCTCTTTTTTTGTAATAATAACCAACTTTTAAATATTATAACTAATTTAAAACACTAAATAAAAGTAAAATAAGTAAAGAAAATTATAAATAAGTGTACAACAGTGTACACTTTGAAATCACTCATCGAAATCGGTTGACGCATAAAAAAGCTATGGGCATTGTAAATTGTAACATGTAAAAATCTTTGAATTTAGGGTTTTCGAATCATTTAAATCGCGGATTCTTACAATTTTTGCTATTTTCAATCATTTATATTTCGTAACAATCTCGATCGATTTGCACCTTATAAATTTTCACTACAGTCACAGATAAAAAATTTAAAAATCGTGACCTTTACTTTTTCTTTCGCAATTACGACCAATATATAACAATAAAAAAAAATTATTTATATATTAGCTAGTAAACTAATCCTTCTAACGTCTCAAAAAAACTCAAGCTGTTGGGTCGAATTTTGAAAAAGTTATTCGTTTTTAAAAGGTGTACGAATACTTTTCACACCGACTGCATGCATTATGTGTGTGAAATGTATAAATGCGAATGGCAACGACTAAATAGTTAGTAGTTAATTTTTTTCTAAACGCAGTTCTCTTTATAAGACCTTGACCCTTAAGACAGTGGAACTCAAAAATTAAGACTTTTAAAAAAATATATAATATATATAGAATCTTCAGCAAAAAAATCTGCAATTAAACAAAAGTAAGTTCCGCAAGTTAAAAAGAACACATTTGTCGATAATGTTAATTGATAAAAGATAATAAAACCATATTTCAGTTTTCAAAGGCTATGGGTACATATATGTACCCGGGTTTCGTGGTGAAATTCGCCCCCGACGAGTTTTTAATCGAACTTTGGCCATTCGATAGACTACCCAAAAAGACCCCGCTCTGCCAAGGTACAGCCCCATATCTCATCTGTAAGGGTAGTTATTGAGGAAAGTCAAAAAACCAGTTTTTGGCCCATTTTCCCCATTTATTGATAGTTAAAAATTCTGAAAAAATTCTGACACATTTTGGATACTAAGCCACATATTAGGTACACATTTTCAGATTTTTTCGTTGCAAACTCTGGTTGTAAAACACGAAAAACACGAAAAAATTGAAAAAATGCAGATTTCATAGAGAAATGGAAAGAGCACACCTACAGATTTAATTTAGCAATGAGATATTATCATAAGTATCATGCTCAATTTTTTTCAAATCCCTGAGTGTGGTGCCTCATAGTTGAAAAAAATAAAAACCACTTTTTTCGGCGTTTTTCATAAGTTATACCTATCTTCTCTGAATTTAAAAAATATATTATGTAATATTAAACATTTCTACGTTCAGAGAAATATTTTCCAGACTTTAAAACTTGTGCCATACAAAAAAACAAAATAATATTATGTATATTATATTGAAATATTTCGAAGTTTTTTTCAACGGCGCTGATTGGTGCAGCGGCTATAGTTTGCGACTGCGGAACCGATGACGACTTTTTGGACCAAGTTCGAATCCCGCCCGAACCAATTTTTTTTTTTCGTTAATCAGATGTTTTTTCACTTCCTAACCATATATTTGTTGTTAAACCTTTGTAAAAACATTTTTTAACAATGTTTAAACTATTTTTAAATAATATTTCGGAAAAATATTTTTGGAGTACTTTAAGACTTTAAGAAAGGAGAGAATTTAACAATACTATTATTTTCTACTAAATAACGGAAGTTAATGTTATTATCCTGTTCATCCATTATTTCGGATTACTTCAAATACGAAACAGCTTGCGATAATTGATATGATTACGTGAAGAGGATCTTTTAATCAGCAACGTTACTATTCGTGTTATAAACCTGGTGTACACAAAAAAATATTGGAACACCTAAATAAAGCAATGTTCACAGCTCGACTGTCTCAGGTAAATGCCCGAAATCGAAAATACCCATCTTCAGGACTTCTTTCCTTTTCAGTTCATTTGTCGCGCTATGTAATAAACAGATACATAATCTGATTTTAGTAATGTCCAAACTTTTGTCATGTTTTCTAGAACCCTACAAGTTTTATGATTCTTTTCCATTCAAAGCGACGAGGGTTTCAGGGTTCTTACCTTTTAACTGAAAAGGTATCGTTGGCCAAGACTGGTTACTAATTGTTATTGAGGTATAAATAGGGCTATTTAGTCGTATACAGTCTGCTGGTATTTTCCCGAGACCAACGGTATAGACAACGGACCATAATAGCGGTGCGCTCGACTCGCCTCTACCCTTTTTTTTCTAATTTACTGCGGCGCTCAGTGGGCTAGAATGACGATTTAGCTATTCACGCCAATTTTAACGTTATTTCAAAACTTAAAGACCACAATAAGTAGGTCGTTGGATTCGTCTTGGCGTCAGTAATAATGTTATTAAATAAAAAATAAAAACGTGGTAAAATATATAGTGATAAATAAATAATGGTTAATAATAATAAAGTTGGTTTGAGTTGGGACGTGAATTTTGCAGGATCTCTTAGAGGAAATGTTGCTGAAAATGTTCCACTTTGTTAGAACTTGAACTTTTTTAAACTTTTTAACTTATCCCTTGCCAAAGATGAAAAACTTTGACGCATCTCTTCAGTGCACAGAGTATTTTTTTTTTTTAAAAGTTATTAACAAAAATTTTAAATTGCAAGTGCGTCGTAAACATAGACGCTTATACTATCCAAAAAAATGGGCTCATAATGTTCACTAGGTATTCCAGGACAGCGTTACGAAAAAAAGGAATTTTTTCGGTGAAAAACGGTATCTGAAAAAGTTTGATCTTTGAACACTTATTGCGACAAGAGTTTTAATACTTTTAATTAATATTATCGTTTTCGTATTTAATGGACATTTAAGAAACAATGTACTTTCGTTAAAAATCTTCACTGCGGATTTACCCAATTCCGACTCGACTCGCCTCTACCTGAAACGGGGGTACACGCGTACTTTCCCAGCTCATTGTAACGCCAATTTTTATAGCTGCATCCTTTCCAAGGGCTCATTTTAAAAGGGGAAACTTCAAGGAATATAACCATATTTTTTTCATAATTTAAATCACTCTGACCCCTCATCGAAAAAAACGTAAAAAAGAAATTTGTTTTTTTACTACATTATGAATTTGATTTTCGAGGTTGAGAAAATTATGTTGTAATTGCCCAATCCTTTTCGAATAAAACAAAAAAAAATGTAGCTCAATCGGACAAACAGTTACTAATGTAAGATAAAACTTCGTACATAAGTGAGGCCCGTTTTCACCAAAATGGGCAAAAATTGCAAATTGGGTATAGCCGGATAAGATAGTCAAAAATTCGGGTCATTCGATAGGGCACCAATAAAAACCATACTGTGCAAAATTTCAAACCTGTATCTCGATCGGGAGGGTAGTTATGGGGTAAAATCGAAAATTTTCCGAGTGTGGTGTTCGCGAAATAATCGCAATTCTTTATGCGTTGCTTCCTGGGCACTTCTGAAAGATTTGCGATGCGTAATAGAATGCTTTCTATCACATCAGCACCATGTATGAGCACTTTGCGGACAGTTACCGGCATATATTACTTAATACCATGGAGTAAGTTTTGGTGACAAACAAAGAAAGTAAGTGATAAAGACAGTCTCTTGACTCGGATATTTCGCGACTCTTAAAATCAGAAAACGGGCAGAACCTCAGCTACAGTAGTTAAGTAACCAAGTTTATGTCACCATAACTAGAATTTATTACCGTAAAAAATGTAAAAACTATAAAAAATATAAATAGGTATAAAAGATATATAAAATAAAAAAATAGCCAGAAGTACAAAATATAAAAAATAAGAAAACGACGGAGGACCGACAACTGTTGTACAGTGAATTTATGGGGGGACCGGACATATTCTATACACATTGTTCATATTATCTAATATATTTTTAACAAAACGATGCGACTTGTAGTGTCTCTTTCTTTACCATTTACTCTCTTTGTCTGTCACAAAAACTTACTCCATCGTCAATTAAAAAAAATGATATGTATGTATGTATGTATCGTATAATCAGACAAATTTTTATCAGAGAAATATTATACAAATATGTATGATGGTGAAAGTCTCATAAAATATTAATTAATTATTTAAATAAAAATTAATTTTTTAAAAAATACCACGTTTTTAAAACTGACTAAAAAGTATAAAATAATTTTTCCTAGCCACGTACAGGTTCCTAACCCCATACAGATAGTCCTGAAAATTTGTGATTGTGAATTTTTAATAGCTATGATAATACTTGTAAGATTTAAACCGAAAAACGTGGGGCGCATGCAATACATAGATAATTGATGCATGAATTGTTCAACTAAGTCACAAACAATTTTATTGCATTACAAATGACATGAACTGTTGTGTGTGTTTTCTCAACGGCAGTTACTCTCTACACTCCTTACTATTATCTTGCGCCCCACGTTTTTCGTTTTAAATCTTACAAGTATTATCATAGCTATTAAAAATTCACAATCACAAATTTTCAGGACTATCTGTATGGGGTTAGGAACCTGTACGTGGCTAGGAAAAATTATTTTATACTTTTTAGTCAGTTTTAAAAACGTGGTATTTTTTAAAAAATTAATTTTTATTTAAATAATTATTTTCAGCTTTTTAGTCTTGTGTGTGTGAAATTTTTCTATCGATTAAAAGGGTAATCTTTCTCTTCGGAACTCAGAAATTTTCGATTATTGTATGTCTTACCTTGTTCATTTCGGCGAGAAAACTCTTATATCGAGATCCCAGACCACGGAAACCACTCGTTAAAAAGTTATGAGCATGTAAAGTTGAGTAATTTTATAGTAATTTTCATTGTTTCACCTCAGAAAGTGACAGATATGGTCGCCGCCATATTTGTGTATACCAATATTATTCAATAAACACCGCACGGAGCTTGAACGCACACTGACGCACACTTACGCACACTGAGCTCCTTCGGTGCGAAACGGGTCAGTGGAGTGGGGATGAGTCAGAGTGGGAACACGTAGTAGAGTGGGGACGTACAGGTAGTGCGATGGGGTATGACGGTTAGATTTATTAATAATAATTTATATATCCTAAACGCATAGGCTTTTTTAAATATTGAATTGTCATCCAGTTCTGAGCTATGTTTAAAATTTCAAGTCTCTAGCTCATCGGGAAGTTAGTTTAAAATCAGTTGCAATATTTGTACCGAACAGACAGACAGACAGACAGACAAGAAACCGAGCTAATGAAAACGTGGTAAAAATGAAAAAGTGTTGCTTCTTCTTACCCCACTCCCCGGTACCTACCTCTCATTTACCGTAAAGTCTATCCCCGTTTCTCGCAGCTTTCCGAGCTTTTCTAGATGGTGGGGGCGCAGCGAGCCTATCATCTCTCACACCACTACCCACCCCCCATTTTCTTGAACCAATTAGTACCCTCGTGGGATATACTACAGCGGAAAATGTTCTGTGAGGGTTACCATTTTTGGGTTTTTCCAACTTGCGTGCTCGTTTTCATGTTTTGACCACGACGCGCCGTGTTTGAACACTTAGCTCAGAACAGTGGAAGAGTACACTCGTTAAACAAATCTTGGTTCGCGTTACGAGTCGATTGTTAATTCTGACCTTTCCGGTGTCAAACCCCTCCTACATTGTACATAATATATATTTAGCTTGTTTAGTTAACTATATTAATTAACAAAAAATGGAATTTCAAAATATTAAATCTCGACCTCATTATAAAAAGTGTGCGCATTCGAAGTGCAGTTTAACAACGCGCAATTCATCGGACAGTTATACTTTTCATCGTTTTCCGGTTAATGACAATGACAGGTGTATAATGTGGCTATTTAATAGTGGTTTAGACGATTGGGAAGAAATGACCAAGTCAGAATTACAAAAAAAATATCTATGTAGTCGGCACTTTTTAAAAAGTAGTTTTCACCCGTCGGGTGTTTTGCGTAGAAATGCCGTGCCTAGAGGGCTTATTCTGGAAGATAGTGACAGCGATAACACAGACGAGGATCTCGCCGGTGGTGATAGTGATCGTGATGGTGACAGTGATCGTGATAATGTTAGTGATAGTGTTAGTGATAGTGTTAGAGACAATTTTGATATTGCAGCCATTTCATCTCCACAAGAATGCAACATAGAGGGAAATCGGTTGATGGAAATCGAACAACAATTGAGCAAGGAGAAAAATAAGTGTAAGATTCTTCGTTCTCAATTACAAGCGAAGTGTAAAGCATTGAATAGGATTAAATATAAGCTTTCTTCAGGTTGTAATGATGATACATGTTTGAAGAAGGCAATCGCGAAAAGAGTTTCTGGTATTGCTTTTACTTTCATTGTTATGTTATTATTTAAACCGTTCAGAAGAGCTTTTACGCGCGATGAGCAACAGTTGTGCATGACAATGCTTTATACTTCGCCGGCTTTATATGACAAAATGCGCACTCTTTTCAATTTTCATTTACCGAGTCCAATTCCACTTGTTCGGTGGTTCGGGAAAAGTGATATTTGGCCTGGTATTTGCCAAAATATATTTTACGGTCTAAAAATAAAAGCTGCGCAGATGGAAGTCGCAGATCGTAATTGCATTCTTTTGTTTGATGAAATGGCAATTAAGAAATGTTTAACTTTCCACCCAACGAAACAGATAATTGAAGGTTTCGAAGACTTGGGATTTTTAGGTTGTCGTGCAGCCGTAGGTACTCAAGTCCTTGTTTTTATGCTACGGGGGCTGTTTACTAATGGGAAACAACCAATGGCTTTTTTTGTTACAAATTCGGGAATCAAGAGGGATAATTTATCCATAATTTTAAACAGAATTTTAGATGCGGTGCATGAGACCGGTTTAAAAGTTAGAGCGGTTGTTTCCTATCAGGGAAGCAGCAATCAAAGCATAGCAGACGAACGCTCATCAATCGAAAAACCTTTTTTTTTCAAGGAATGGCCACAAAATTTATTTTCTTTTTGATTTTTTACATTTGTTTAAAAGTATTCGAAATAATTTATTGAAGCATAATTTTTCAATCAATGGTTCTATAGTTTCGTGGAACGATGTAGTTTCACTTTGGAATTTAGAAAAAAATAAGAGTACACGAGCAGCTTACAAATTATCAGAAAAGCATATAAGGCCAAATGCAATCGATAAGATGTAATGTAAGCTTGCTCTTCAAGTTTTTAGTAAAAGGGTTTCGTCTGCTTTGTTTACCGCTTCGTTGACAGGTTGCATAGAAACAACGACTATTCAACACACGGCTAGTTTCTTTGAAACCTTGAATGATCTTAAAGCAAAATTTTAATGTTATCGGCGCATTGGTTCGATCAGTTAACTACTTTAAAACACTATTTAGGCAGCAACATGTGGTCATATTAATTTTTGTAACCTTTCTAATTTAAAGTTTGTTTTGTAACACTACGCAAGTGAGTAACTTTTTTCTTTCTATAATATGGTTCATCGTTTGTTTTTTGATTTTTAATATAAACTGAAATAATTTTCTTTTGTTTCATTACAGACACAAATTTGTTTTTGTAAATCTCTTGAAAATGATCTGAATTTAGATCGAAACGTCGAGATAAAATGTTGTGATAATTTGCAAATAGTGTTTTAAAGTAGTTAACTGATCGAACCAATGCGCCGATAATATTAAAATTTTGCTTTAAGCTTATTACGATCGCTATACGTGTAACTATTATCTTGAATGATCTGTTTGACAATTTAAATGCGCCCGCGACCTCAACCCAAACAAATGTGCGCTTTCGCGTTTGTATAATAATGTAGAAGATAATTTGAAACTGCAATTAGATGCGATGCAGAATTGGTTTGTTGTTTCTCCGAAAAGATTAAAAGCGCCTCCTTGTTTGTTGGGGTTGCGACAATCTGTAAGTGCTACCCTGCAACTGTGGAATGATCTGCGAGAAGAAGGCGTAACATTTTTGATGACTTCGCGCCTTAATACAGATGCGCTAGAAAATTACTTCGCAGTTCCGCGGATGCACGGTGGCACTTACAATCAGAATCCTTCAGTAAAAGCGGTGCGTCTTGCTATGAGAAAATATATTCACTTACATTTACGTAGTGGTAGTTCTACTAATGGGAATTGCATGCCCGATGACGACACACCGTTAGTACTGGGGGGTAGTGATATACCGCGAGATGATATACCGCGGGATGGTTTACCGCAAAGTGAACCAGCCGCGTCGTCTTCCGGTCACGTATTTTTTGGCGAAGAATGTACTCGTGATGTCAGTCTCAATACGCATGTTCAAGGGAACAATAGTATTAATGAACTGTCAACGCCAGTAAGTTCTTTAGAAGCTTGCGCCGTCGAATATTTTGCAGGGTATGTTGCTAAGAAAAGTATTGAAAAAACGGCATGTCCTACATGTTACGACGCATTTGTTTCTAAAAACAGTACCTTTTGTCGCAACGAGCAAATACTGCTATTTTTCCGGGCATATGTTGTTAACGATAGCGATAACGATTTTGGACATCTCTATGTTCCAAGTGTAGAATTTTCAAATATATTTCAAATCATTAATGACAGTTTTGATAATCATTATCCGAAATTACGCAGCGAAACATTCATCCTGGATAAATTGTTTTCGATTATTTCCCACTCTGTGCATCAGAAATATCCAGAATGGTTTAACCACGATGAATGTGCTGTACATCGTAAAAGTATGGTATATTTTACATTAATAGTTAAAATCCATAAAGATACAGTATGGCTCGGGCAACAATTGAGATTTTCAGGTGCACGTATGACCAATAATAATTCTAGATTATCGCATTTACAGAATGTTTAAACAGTTTCGCTTTTTTTAGCAATTACTCTAATTGTTTATGTATACTTTTTTGGTATTTTGCATGATGTATTGTATTTCGTATTTTTTATTGTATTTGTATTGTATTTTTTATATAGCGAAGATGTAAATGCAACAGGTGGGAGAAAATTTAAGGGGTGGTTCTCGACGATAATGTAAGACGAAAATGAAGAATAAAAAAATTTCGATTTCGGCTTCGTTATTTAGTTATTAACAATTAAAAATCCGCCTAAAATGCTGCAACACTTCTGACAAAAGTATACGTTGCGTACGTCACACAGTCGCGCGACAGTCTCGTATCAAGTGACAAACGCATGCATACCTTGGTTCTCATTTGGGGCCACAGCGAGATGACAATGTTTAATAGATTGTTGGACGACATTGAACCTACCTACTCGTTAAAATCCACAAGGGCATTTCTAATATCCGCCCTATGGAATTATCGAGTAGAAGGGGTCAATGCCTTTTCACTATTATTACTGAGGGGAATGAGGAGAATGTAAAGAACTGGTAATCCTTTAATGTTGAAACACTGCACTTTATTGAACTTGATTTACGTCGGGAGACTCGCTCCCAGACGGAATGGACATCTTGAGGTTGTGTGATTTCTGCCGTCGGATCGCGAACGGAAATCTTCAACGCATGCAACGGAGATCTTGCCGCGGACAGAGGCACGACACGCGACGCGAACAGAGCATAAGCGAGTCGACGATTTTACAACCCTTTGCAATTACAAATGGTTTTCAATGTGACCACCATTTTCA
The DNA here is from genome assembly GCA_916610255.1 of Lasioglossum lativentre. Taxonomy (NCBI): domain Eukaryota; kingdom Metazoa; phylum Arthropoda; class Insecta; order Hymenoptera; family Halictidae; genus Lasioglossum; species Lasioglossum lativentre. The sequence continues at coordinate 33,217,316 of OU744358.1, forward strand.
TTCACATCTTTGAGGACATGCGATTTCTGCGAACGGAAATCTCCGACGCGTGCGGAAAAAATCGTCCATACAAGCCAGCATCCGTATGCACACTGGTTCAAGACAGCTGATGAGGCCAATGCCTGAGCCCGATCGATAAAACAAATGCCGATCTACAGCAGCAAACGCCCGCCGATTTACAGCTTATGCTGTGTTCGCGTCGCGTGTCGTGCCTCTGCCTGCGGAAAGATCTCCGTCGTCGAAGCATCGAAGATTTTCGTTCGCGGAGGCACCCGGTCAGGCTCCGCTCAAGATCTCCGTCGCGATCCGATGGCAGAAATCACACGACTTCAAGATGTCCGTTCCGTCTGTTCAAGTTCAATAAAGTGCAGTGTTTCAACATTAAAGGATTACCAGGTCTTTAGATTCTCCTCATTCCCCTCAGTAATAGAAGTGAAAGGGCATTGACCCCTTCTACTCGATAATTCCATAGGGCGGATATTGGAAATGCCGTTGTGGATTTTAACGAGTAGGTAGGTTCAATGTCGTCCAACAATCTATTAAACATTTTCACTACGCTGGGGCCCCAAATGAGAACCAAGGTATGCATGCGTTTGTCACTTGATACGAGACTGTCGCGCGACTGTGTGACGTACGCAACGTATACTTTTGTCAGAAGTGTTGCAGCATTTTAGGCGGATTTTTAATTGTTAATAACTAAATAACGAAGCCGAAATCGAAATTTTTTTATTCTTCATTTTCGTCTTATATTATCGTCGAGAACCACCCCTTAAATTTTCTCCCACCTGTTGCGAAACACCCGTATACGTATATATGTATATACAGGGTCTACGCGTTAAGTTATGTCACCATTTTTTAGGCATTTCCGGTAGTGCAATTAAAAAATGTTTTAAACAAAAGTTTATCAGTACTTGGTGAGCTACATTTTCGCATATTCATAAATCTGAAAAAATGCTTTTTACATAAAAATGTGAAGGTCACCGTGACTTTTTTAAATGGCACCATATGTTTTGGACGTCATAGGAATGTTGCTGACGTCGAGGCGAATTCAACAGTGTATTATACTATGACCTTCAAATGACCTCAAACTCAAAAATTTTGTGCAAACGTAATTTTAATGAAAAGTTATTTCTTACAGAATAAATCAAGTTACATCAGACGTTCGAACTGCGATCCACCTTCTCGTTGTCGCCATCATTAGGGCGTCTCGGTCTATGTTATTACATGCAGTTGTTATGCGATTTCGAAGTTCTTGAACACTATTGATCGTCGTGTCGTATACAACTGATTTCAGATATTCCCAAAGATAAAAATCCAACGGAGACAGATCTGGAGAACGCGGTGGCCAACGAATTGGACCATACGATGCATATACGTTTGCACAAAATTTTTGAGTTTGAGGTCATTTCAAGGTCATAGTATAATACACTGTTGAATTCGCCTCGACGTCAGCAACATTCCTATGACGTCCAAAACATATGGTGCCATTTAAAAAAGTCACGGTGACCTTCACATTTTTATGTAAAAAGCATTTTTTCAGATTTATGAATATGCGAAAATGTAGCTCACCAAGTACTGATAAACTTTTGTTTAAAACATTTTTTAATTGCACTACCGGAAATGCCTAAAAAATGGTGACATAACTTAACGCGTAGACCCTGTATATGTACAATCTTTTTAATATGAGTATTTTCAATGTTCTATTTTTCTATGTAAGTTTTTTCCATTTTTTAACAGCATGTGATTTTCTTGAATTGTTTGCTTTGTGAACATTTAACATACTCTGGGATGGTAAAGACCTTCTTTCACGCCTTCACGTGGCCCATCCTGTTAACACTATTGCTTTAATATATGTAATATGTTAAAAGATTAAATGATTGAATTAGAAACGTAATAGTGGAACTAAGCTGAAAGACTGGCACGTATTTTAAGGTATAGTAATTATATATTCATAAAAGAATTTTAATTTGTAGAACCCCTCTTTTTTTTGTAATAATAACCAACTTTTAAATATTATATTTAATTTAAAGCACTAAATAAAAGTTAAATAAGTAAAGAAAATTATTTAAAATTAGTTGTCAAATTTGCTAATATGATGTGAAGTGTAAATGTGGCGCGAGTTGGAATGAATGAACATATGCATTATGTGTGCGAAAAGTATAAAAGCAAACGGCAACGACTAAATAGTTAGTAGTTAATTTTTTTTTTACCCGCAGTTCTCTTTATAATTCGATCTAGCTCGAACTTTGCACAGATTTTGTTTTAATTATTTGGACTAACTCTGTGGGATGCCATATAAAAGAAATTTTGACAATAATTTTTTACAAGAGTATGTATACATTGTGACGTGGCAAGTTTTGCCGACGTCCCTTCATCCCTAAAAAGAGAGGCCGGGCCGCCCTCTGGCAGTGCCGATGCGTACGGCCGTTTGCGAGCGCTCTCCCTGGGCATGCCGATTTGCCAAGGGCGAGTATTAACGCGTTTTGAGCGTCGCGCCACTTGGGCGACGCGAATTTCACAGGACCGAAACCGGGCTCCCCTATTTCTCGCCGTACGAGGCTTTATCGTAACTGGCTCCGGAAAGATTCGTGCCGAGACATCGGAGGAAGTACCGAGCCCGGGTCGACGAACCTGGAGGCACCGACGAGGGACAGTGGACACGGGACGAACACCTCCTCGACCCCGTCGCTGCCTCGCCCGGAAAAGAAGGTGTCCACAACCGGAGCGGCTAGGACTCTACTCTTCACGAGCCGTCGCCGTGACCATCGGAAAAGCGGCGAAAGCGAGTAGTAAAATCCGCGAGCCAGGGATCCCGCGCGACAGGATGCGATCCTGCGAAGAAATACCGCGCGATAGGTCCGCGAGTCTCAAACGGGAGAAATAGGGTAGGGAGTAGGGGGACGCCTCGCTTCCGCGTTACCGAGCCTGCCGAAAGTAGGCCACTGGGTCGTTGGCCGTATTGCCGAGAAGTATCGGGTTTATAATAAAAGAGATTACGAATATTAAGTTGTGCGTGCCGAAAAGAGGGACGAAAAGACTAGCGTGCCGTTCAGCTGCCGCCACCTCATCGTTGCCATTGGTAAGCGCCAGTCAGGCTTTCCTAATTATCGTAATTTAACGATTATTTCGTGTTGGCTCGGTAACGTTTCGCGAGGTCCTTATTCGCGTCGCGAAATTACGACGCCGTTTCCGTGCCGCGTGGTCGGCCATATTTTGTGAACGGGAAAACGGTCGCCGATCGGTTAACGTGCGAGCCGGTTGGTAACGCGAGGGCGCGAACTCGCGGGGGGCCGTATCGTTGCCGATTTTCCGAATTAATTAAACGCTATCTTCGAGACGTTCCCCGGTGTGACGTCGCAACGGTCCGTATCGTGTCCGACGGCGAAGCGCGAGCGATCCAGCAATTATACCGCGTATTCCATCGGAATTCGGCAGTTATTCCGCGCCAAAAGCGCTTTGTAACATTGCATCTCCATCTTGTACAACTGCCGGGTTCGACGCGATCGAAAGAGAAGAGCGCGTGCGACCGAAAATCTGTCGCGTAATTATCGTGAACGCGCCGGCTTGTAAATTTCCGCTGCCGGCTCTCACCGGCAGCCCTGTCGTGTCCATCGGACAAATAAATTCTTACAGCCGATTCTATCGTTCCTTATTTCCGTCGAGAAACCTTTCCGCCGCGTGAAATGCTCCGTACTTCGTCCACGTAGAATCCTGTGCCCATCCGGGAGCTATTCAGAATATCGTGTGGTTCTCGCAGTTTCGGATAGGTCGTTCGCGCCTCGTGCCGTTATCTCGCAATTTGCGTGACACTGCCGAGTGTCTGGCGCCCGAAAGTAGATTCCATTAACGGCTTCTTTCGTGACGAATCCGAATCTGCGAGATACCTTTTGTCCCGGGTGGACCACGCATCGTGCGGGCGAACGTGGCCCGGAGTTTCGCCTGTAAAATCCCGGAGTCGCAGACGTTCCGTCCTTCCGACGAATACGCGAAATTAGGGCGACGTGACAACATATATGTAGATAAATAGTATGTATCAATATATTATTTCTTTCCTTCATACTGTCTCTACTTTCTGAATCCTACATATATTTACTTTATCTAATAAATATATATTTAATACATAAAATGGTACTATTTATTTCATCCCCTGTTTCATATTAGGTATTATCTCATATTATCTTTTAATTGCAGACAACTAATAAAAATGTAATTGCTAGTTTCATAAAATAATGCAGTCATTATTGTTTCAAAACTGATAAAAATAATGGTAAAAGATCAACTATATAAATCTGAACTCCTGTGTGCTTTTGCGATATAATGTCAAGTCAGATCAATAATAGACAGAATTTTATACATATTTATTACACATTTAATTATTGTTTATAATTAATGTAAATTCTTGCATAACTTATGAAAATATTTGAAAAAGGACTAATAATTAATTGTATATTTAATATTAACGCATATAATAACAGACACGCTGCAACTTGTAACGAAACCAACTTAACGGTAACAACTTGTCCTTAAAATTTTTTGTTAACTGATCTTCTGAATATTGTTCCGTCCTTTTGAAAATTATGTATTTTATAGCAGAAGGTTTAAAGAAACCAACAACAGTTTATATGAATAAATTTTAAGAAACAAGTAGCGTTAAATAGGTATTCAATTTTCAACAACAATAATTATTTTGTTTGCTATCAATAAATAACAGTTTATTTATATAAATCGAAAAAGCATTTATTCAGCTTTAAAATGATTATAGAAATAGAAAGCATTATATTTAAACAGAGATGAAATATTCAGGTGGAATTAATCATGTATTGACTGACTCGACTCGTTTCGTTTACTTTTCCAGAATTGTGACTGTAGCCTGGAAAATAGCAGAAATACGCGCTGTGCAGTACACGGCAGTAACAGTAAATTGGCAACCATGCGACAAATATTTTCGGATGTGATTTGGCAACTGCGCATTCGATATCTGAAAGTCGATATAATTCCTAAATTCACCACTCTAAATCGTAGAGGGCATACCAAATCCTCTGGTGTTTTGAACAGTCGGTATTTCAGAACATGAGACACGAAGCCCCATAAGATGATAGGTCTATTCTATATCTCGTCGGTGCTCGCACGTCCAGGGAGATCGATCGCACAGACGATTTCGTCTCTATACCGACCCGGTCCTTCGTTGAGGGTTCGGAAAGACGTAGGCAGAATTTGCCACGTCACAGAAGAAAGTATCTTTATTCGACGAGTATCTGATAAATAATTTTATTCGACAAGATATTTATCCGACGAATACGGATAATTTTTTTATTCGAAACGGATTTATTAAAAGGTTTCGATGCTACACTACCGAATAGCCCCACAGATAAAACGTCTAGATACATACCAATAATATATCGTGTTTAGTGTCATTTTAATAAGGGGAATGCTACGAATTAGTTGATGCAGTTTCCATAAAAAACCAATGGAAAATACCGAAGTTTTGGAATTTAATGGTGGTGAATTCACACCCATATACCTGCCCGGGTGTCGGGTTTCCCTGCTGAGTTTATTGCACTACTCGGCGACCGAAGCAACTCGCGCTACTGGGCCTAGGCAGTCGGTGCTCGTAACCGTTTCTTCGAGGTGGCAGAAAATTGTTCAAAGCATACGAATAGCCCCACGGATAACACCACTAGATTCTTTCCAAATTATATCGTGTTTAGTGTCATTTTAATCAGGAGAATGCCACGAATTAGTTGATGCAGGTCCCATAAAAAAACAATGGAAAATAAAGAAGTTTAGGAATTGGATTGGTAGTGGATTTGCACCGATATACCTTTAAACAATTTTCTGCCAGCTCAAACGGTGACAAGCACCGACAAAAAAGGCCCAGTAGCACAAGCTGCCTCGGTCGCCGAGTAGTGCAATAAACATGGCCGGGTAACCCGACACCGGGTCAGGTATATCGGTGTGAAACCACTACTAATTCAGTTGCAAAATTTCTTTATTTTACCACGTTTTTATTAGCTCGCTTTCTTGTCTGTCTGTCTGTTCGGTAGAAATTTCGCAATTGATTTTAAACTAACTTCCCGATGAGCTAGAGACTTGAAATTTTAAACATAGCTCAGAACTGCATGACAATGCAATATTTAAAAAAATTTTTTTTAAAAAGCCTATGCGTTTAGGATATATAAATTATTATTAATAAATCTAACCGTTATACCCCATCGCACTACCTGTACGTCCCCACTCTACTACGTGTTCCCACTCTGACTCATCCCCACTCTACTGACCCGTTTCGCACCGAAGGAGCTCAGTGTGCGTTCGAGCTCCGTGCGGTGTTTACAAAGTTACTACGTATTATTTGTTTACCAAGCGAAAGAACAGTTGCACCGAGATTCTTCGTCGAACCTTTATTGAATAATATTGGTATACACCAATATGGCGGCGCCCATATCTGTCACTTTCTGAAGTGAAACAATGAAAATTACTATAAAATTACTCAACTTTACATGCTCATAACTTTTTAACGAGTGGTTTTCGTGGTCTGGGACTTCGATATAGGAGGATCTCTCGCGTGCGCTAGCGTATAAGGTAGGACCTGCTAGATTAGCCTTACTGACGAGTCCCCTAGCAGGTCCGGGACGAAACGCTCTTTTTAACGTGATTATTATTACTGTTAACAAATAATTGTCTTCCGATAACTCGAACGTATTGAACTAGCTGTCCAATATTAATTTGGCGGGCAACGATCCGAACAATCGCGACATCGACGCGGTCGCGACGAAACAATGTAGTTGTATCGGTTCGAGAGTTAGTTTGAATCTGTTCGATAGTATCGTATCGCGTATTACGTCGGCTCGGATCTTTTTCTATTGGTTGGCTGTAAACTGAATGGGGGTAAGTAAATGATTTCTAATTGGTGGATGGATGGTTTGTTTAGGTCATCGAAGTAGGGATATGCAAGTAATCTGTATTTTTGTTAAGAGAAATTAAGTGTGAAGCTATAATGGGAAATTATACAGGGTGTTAGAAAAGTCTGGCAACGGTCGAATATCTAAAAAAAAATCATTTTAGAGAAAAATGGTTCAGACATGTATTTATGGTTTCGTAAGAGCTATTAGGTGGTGCCATTGGTTTGACCTTGAAGAGTCATTTGAAGGTCACGAGAAGGTCACCTCAATTTTTTTAAATGGCACCCCCTATTTTTTATTACATATTCTTGTAGCTGATCTCAAGAGCTTTTCACAACACTAATAAAATGTTTTTTCATTAATTATTTTTCGAGTTATAAGGCTTTAAAGGTACAATACCGCCGGCATTAGCGTTAACCGAGATGTACCACGTGGAGGTTGCACGGTCGGATTTATAGTGTATTGTGTGAGATACAATAGCGAGATCCCAGCGGGGCACACTTAGGTGATCCGAGTGAGATCTCAATTGCCAAACGGAATTGTGAGGGTATTAATTACTACGTACGAAATAGTAACAACAACCGGTCCGGCTGGAATTCCGGATGGACGTGGGTATTGCCTATTCGTGAAGTTCTCACAATTTCGAGAAGCACAATAATGAGATGCCAGCGGGGCACACAGAGGTGATCCGAGTGAGATCTCAATTGTCCTACCTGAGTTGTGAGATGTTTTCCCGACCGATGTTCGCGTATTTCCTCAAGCCACTCACAGAAAATAGAACGATAACCGATCCGGCCAAATCTCGGATGGCTGTGATTATTGACTCGTTATAATCAGCTCACAAGGGCGAGAGGAAACAATGATGAGACACCAGCGGGGCACCCAGAGGTGATCCGAGTGGAATCTCAATTGCCCTAACGGCGTTGTAAGAGTATTTATACTACAGCCATTCGCGGCCGAAACTCGGATGGACGTAGTTATTGCCTATCTGCGATTCGCTCACAAAGGCGAGAGGAAACAATAACGAGTCACCAGCGGGGCACACAGAGGTGATCGGAGTGGAATCTCGATTGCCCTAACGGAGTTGTGAGAGTATTTACTCAACCAATATTCGAGAATTTGTCTGCGATCACGTAAATAGTAACATTAACCGGTCCGGCCGATTACTCGGGTGGACGTAGTTATTGTCAATCTGTGATTTGCTCACAAAGGCGAGGGAAACAATGATGAGACACCAGCGGGGCACTCGTAGGTGATCCGAGTGGAATCTCAATTGTACACACGAATTTGTGAGTGTATAACACACGTTTAATATTTGAATATGTCTAGCACGACTGAAACCTTTATTACGGTAAAATCCGTTCCGTTCGACGAATTTACGATCATTTTCCGAGAACGGCGAGGACGTGTTTATTTCTCGCACCGACGCGTCGCTCTTTCTTACGCTCGTGCTTTTCACTGCGTAATCCGCGGCTTGCTCATGGCAAGTTACAGTATTCGGATTCTTTTACAAAATTTATGTTACGCAGTTGACTACTACGCGGTTACATCCGTATTAAATTGTTAAATAAGCGTGTTTCGACTTTGCCACGACGCGATTTGCAATCGCGACTCCTCGGTTTGAGGCGCGTACGTACCGAGGTTGGATCGACGGTTTGTCGATTCCGACAGGCCGGTTTGGCCTCCCGAATACGCACCGGTTTTCGTCGAACGGAACACTTCGCGAACGCGTGTTTACTTGATCGCTTCCAGACGTAGAGTGATCTATCGACGATCCGGATCGACCTCCTTCGATTGCTATCGAAGTGGGGATCGATGCGTACGCAGACCTAATTAGTGGGGCGATCTCGCGGTCCTTTATTAAGACAAGAACCGTGCGTGACGTCGCGGATCGTCGTGGTGGGATCGATATTTACTATTGATACTCGGGGAGCGTCTGTATGTAACCGACACAGTTACACAGCTCTTCATGTGTGCTGTCTGCACTCGCCGGTGCAGTCCCGATAGGCCAAACAACAGCTGTTCAAATGCGCTGTGCAGCTCTTCATATGCGCTGAACAGCTCTTCATGTGCGCTGTCTGCACTCGCCGGTGCAGGCCTCTTATCCATCATTGAATGTACCTTGTTGTATAGCACATCCATTACTTATGTATGATCGCTCTCTGATCGGCTGACCTCTGTTAAATCTACCGTCTACTATTTCCGGCAGCATACTATCCTCTGCATATATCCTATACTGTAAAACATTTGCAATTTTTCTGCTACCTCTTCTGTACAGAAAGAATCGTCTCTTTCAACTTGGGTAACCTTCATTCCCTTCGGTGTCCACAAACAGAAACATGCATGCTGCCTATTCGTGATGTGTAACTTTCCTTGTAATAATTGGTAATAATAATGATGATTCGCGTTCATTCCATCATCCCGAAAACTGCGTCGTATCGCAGGAAGCTGTTTTATCGCTTCATCTGGAGTTAAATCCTTCGCCGATTCTGGACATTTGATTTCGACAATGGTATTGTCATGTATCAGTCCATCGGGTGTCGCACCTAAGTAAGGTACGACGGAATCGATGAACAGCCCACGCGGTAGAATAGGGATTCCTAATTCTACTTCTAATTGTTTCAGGGCGATGATTTCATTGACCCTTCCGTATTCCACGAATCGCAAATGTTGTATCTGTGGATACATTATGCTTTTCACCGTATTTCCATGTGGTGTTTCTTTTCGTAATCGGCATACTTTACCGAAATTCGATGCAGTTAATAACTTCCTTTTGTAGGCCATCCATTTCTCGCTGTGCCCTTGGTGACGCGTTTCAGCCTTGATCTTGTTGCGCATCAGTTGCCACTCGTAGAGCGTTGCCACGTGCCTCTCGAACTACGAAATATAATTTGTTTCCTCCATATCTGGTTTTTGCGCATTGGGGCCATAATCATCATCGCATCGTTGCCTTTCTTTTTGAAAGGAGGCTGCTTTCGCTTTTTCTTTATATTTAATATTCATTTTCGCCACGTGCTTGCGGTTATGTTCCATCTTTTTTATGATGGTTGTTGGTTCTTTGCTCAGTGCAGTACTCAATCGACTGAACGCTTCTTTCGAATCAAATTGCACGACAGCAGCAGTTACTCTACCTTGGGAAGGGCCTTTGAGTCCAAAGTTAATGCGTTTCCCTCCGATGAATTTTGCAATTATATTGTTGAAACATTCTACCGGGTTATTATTTAACATGTACAGTTGGCTTTCGGCATGAATGAAGAGCGGCTGCATTGTATCTTCGATGCTTTGGTATATACCCGTTTCTCGGTTTAAGCCGATTGCGGCACATAATCAATATTTTCGGGGTCAGAGTATTTTGTACAAAAATACTCCAACTTCTGACACACTTTGTGTTCACCGAAAACGTGACTTTGCACATTCTTTAAATCTCCTTTCAAGTTTTTTACTTGATCTGCTAATCGTAGCTTTTCCTGAAATCGGTATAGTGCAGCTTTCTTTATGCCAGTGCGTAGACGGAGGGAATTTTTCTTGACGATGTCCCTTAGATCCTTTGTGACGTGGCAAGCTTTGCCTATGTCCCTCGATCCCGTAAAAGAGAGGCCGGGCCGCCCTCTGGCAGTGCCGATGCGAAACGGCCGTTTGCGAGCGCTCTCCCTGGAAAAGCCGATTTCTAGGGGCCGAAAAATTAACGCGTTTGAGCGTCGCGCCACTTGAGCGACGCGAACTTTGCAGGACCGAAACCGGGCTCCAGGGGAGCTAGGCCCCTATTTCTCACCAAACGAGGCGAAATCGGAACTGGCTCCGGAAGGAATTTCGTGTCGACACACCAAGGAAAGGACCGAGCCCGGGTCAGCAAACCTGGAGGCACCAACGTGGGAACGTAGACACGGGACGACCATCTTCTCGATCCCGTCGCTGCCTCGCCCGGAAAGAAGGTGTCCACGACCGGAGCGGCCAGGACCTTCCTTTACACGAGCCGTCGCCGCCACCACCTGAGAAGCGGCGAACGCGATCGCGATTTTCCGTGAACCAGGGAACCCGCGCGACAGGATGCGATCTTGCGGATAGATAGCGCGCGATAGGCCCGAGAGTCGCGAACGGGTGAAATATGGTAGGGAGTAGGGGGACGCCTCGCTTCCGCGTTACCGGGCCATCCGAAAGTAGGCCACTGGGTCGTTGGCCGCTAACCGTAGCATACGTTCACTATTGCCTAAAAATAACAAAAAGTAATTTTGCGTTGCCGATCCGTGAGGGACGAGTCCGGACGATTGAGCCAATGATCTGCCGTCGCCCATCGTTGCCGTTGGTAAGCGCCAACCAGGCTTCCCTTAATTATTGTAATTAAGTGACTATTTCGTGTTGGCTCGGTAACGTATTCTTGCGGTCCGTGTTCGCGTCGCGAAACGACGAAACCGTCTCCTTGTGTTCTTTCGCGCCTCGTGCCGTTATCGCGCAATTTGCGTGACACTGCCGAGTGTCTGGCGCCCGAAAGTAGATTCCCTTAGCAGCTTCTTTCGTGAAAATCCGAATCTGCGTGATACCTTTTGGCCCGGGTGGACCACGTACCGTGCGGCCGAGCGTGGCCCGGCGTTTCGCCCGTAAATACCCGGTGTCGCACGCGTTCCGTCCTTCCGACGGCAACGGAAAAACCGGCGACGTGACACCTTATAGCGGCCTTTGGCGGCGATCTTCTTTATTTTTCTGTTAAAATCTCTTAAAAGATGGTTGGTGCATTCAATTTTCGGCACACGCACCATATATTCTTTGTACGGATCATTGTCCAGTATCTTCTTGTAGACGCTGCTGTCACCATCAGCAACTAGAATCGCGTAAATGAGTCCGTGCATTTCTAGGCTGCTTTGTAATCCTTCTACGATTGCAGCACTTTCCATGCCCGTTGATGTCTGACTACGGCTCCTGTTTTTAAAGCAACCATGCTCGCGTGCCTTTTCCTTCTTCTTAGCCGCTGCTTGGCACACAATGCAGTATTTATTTTTTACGCCGATATATAAAACCTTCTTCGTGTGGTATCCAACGATGGCTCCTACTCCAGAAAGGGCATTGTAATCGCCGCCACGGTACGATCTCTTCATCCAGCTGCCATCTGCGACTACTGGAATCGACGGTATATTGCTGCTCGTATGGACATCGCCTCTTGCTATGGCTAATTCCCTTTCTTCTTTTGCAGCAGCTTCCATTTCTCGTTGTGCAGCCACTTCGAAGCCATCGATTATGTCGTCTTGACATTGTTGGTACATCTTCTTCGACATACACGACACGTTCATGGCACACATCATCTCTTCTAATTGAGTGTATCCGCCTCCTGTCAGCATTGTTGCGGAAACTGCGCTGTGGTTGAGGTCCATAACATCATCATTCTTTGGCAGACATCGTATGCGTTCGTTGTGGTTGCACATTTGAGATCGCGCGTTATAGGATTTTTCTAATCCTTTTTGTTGACATCCAACTATTTTGAGATGCTCAATACCGCAACCTATGATTGAATGTTTTTCAAGCTTCATTATTTGCTCGAAAACATAGGCAAAGTCGACAAAGTCTATTCCTTCTGCAATTGGTGGTTCCAACGTTGGCGTTTGCGCTCTCTCTACAATCCAGTAATCTTCTCAATCAGTGCCACTTCCGACAGTTTCATTAATTTTTTCATTATTGCCTATTTCGTCGATGATTGGCTGCTCATCCCCTTGAAGCACTGATATCATAGTTTCCTCTTCAAATTCATCTTGAATTGCTTCGTATTCTGCATTTTCTTCGACTTCGTCGATTTCCATCATTTCTTCAATTATTTCCGCTTCTTCACTCTTTTCTCTTGTCTCTTCCGCGTTGCATACTTGTTCAATTTTTCGTCTAATGAGAAATATTATATAACAACAAACATATATAACATGCATATATTTTCAAATGTTCATAAAGAGGACACTTGGGGCTATATCCTTATTTTTTCAAATTTTTAAAAAGTTCCCTGCTATGAAAACATTGCATTTGTTTAAATCAAATTTTCCAAAAACTCTGTATACAATAATAAATATATACATAGAATTTACGATTACTCAAATATCCAAATAATGCAACATTTTTCAACGAAATTAGCTACAGACAGTATACTAGTGACACTATACTCAATAAACATTCCATCGATTAGTTTTGCACAACCGCCGCCATTGCCGTAAGATACAAGTGGCAAAAAAGTTATAGGGCCATGCAATACGTGCCACACAACGTTCTCCCCGTTCCCCGCGAACGCCACGGGTGGATCGAGCAGCTCGAGCCTCGTGGGTGCGGCGCACAGTGGGCCAGAATGACGATTTAGCTGTTCACGCCTATTTTAGGGTTATTTCAAAACTTAAAGACCACAGTAAGTAGGTCGTTGGATTCGTCTTGACATCAGCTATAATATTATTAAATAAAAAATATATAGTGATAAATAAATAATCAAGATGACCGCCTCCTAGAAGTTAGCCCCCCACTTGTTGAATTAAATAATTTTAACAGTTGTGCTGAGTTGTGCTAGGATTGGGCTACATTGTGCTCGAATATTAAAATTATAATATGAAAAATAAGACAGAAAATTGAGAAAAACGATTTTTTGAGTAGCTCCCCACTTTTCATTTTTTTCAATTTTCTCTATAGTGCTAAGTTGTGCTAGGATTGTGCTAAAGTATTACTTCAAAATAATAATAAATAAAGAAGTTATGGTAAATAATAGGTGTGGACATCCAATTAACTTTAAAGTTAGTAAGAGTAATGCAAACACCATATAATCATATATCTGAGTTGTGCTAGCCTAGCACAGGTCAGCACAACTGCCGATTTCCCCATCCCACCACTATTAAGGGCACTTTACTCTTGTACGGGGCCCTTCGCACTTGGACTCTATATCATTAATTGGGCTTTCTGGTTATCCGAAGAACACAATATTGCATATCCGAGTTGTGCTAGCCTAGCACAAGTCAGCACAACTGCTGATTTCCTCAGCACATCGATATTAAGGGCACTTTACTCTTGTACGGGACCCTTCGCGCTTGGATTCTATATCATTAGTTGGGCTTTCTGGTCATCCGAAGATCACAATATTGCATATCCGAGTTGTGCTAGCCTAGCACAAGTCAGCACAACTGCCGATTTCCCCAGCACAACGATATTAAAGAACGTAGTACCTCTACGTTTTCTGAGACTCCATAACCTCGAGGTTGTAACACTATTCAAGACAAAACTGTATAACGTAATGTAACATAAGTAATGCAAATATATGTGCATATATTGTATAAATTTATAATGTATTATTTAATTCTATTATTAATATTATTATTAATAGTAGTCTTAACATTATTCCGACTTTTATACAGTAAAAATATATGTAGACTTATATATTTTATATACACAGTTATATCACAGAGCACAGGTATATAGAAATCTATTAAGTACACAAAAATATACATAACATAAATATACATATAAAGCACAATATAGACATAAATATACGAATACGAAGAATGCAGTTGTATACTGTTTGGGAACCCGGGTCGAAATATATGAAGAGTGGACTGTATGGGAAATCAAAAGGATCGGGTGCAAACACAGAAGGGAGTTCGGAATGGGAAATCGTGTGGGAAGCGTGAGCGGGAAAAGGGAGAAGAAAGAAATGTTAGAGAGACGGTGCACGTTGACGATGTAACCGTGATTTAATACTTCAAATCGCGTAAACGACAAAGGGCGGCGCGATCGAGTCGATGGAGATATCGATCCCGATTGGCAGAACGAAAGATACTCGAATAATTGGGCGCGATATAAAGCGTACACAGCGTTTGGGTGGTAGAACGAATCTGATCGGTACGGCGATGCGAGCGATAGTCGGTGGTTCTCAGTAAACACGTGATCACGCATCGCGAGCGCGATACCGGGAATTGCCAAAAACACGGGGCTTCGCGTATAGCGGATCGCCAGGAGCGTAAATCCTGGGTGTGTAACGCGGGGATATTGAGGGTCGGATCGCTCGACCTCGACATCGTAAAAGTAACTTAGTTCTTAGCTTAATCCTAAACATATAATATACAAAATTAAACAATAGTAGCAGATAACAAGAAAACAATTATATTCTATCATATTATTATACTAATAACGTTAGTATTATTAAATTATTAAGAAAAGTTGTCGTTAGACGTCTACTTCTTCTCAGCTGCCTCGAAACTGTAAGAAATTGTAATATCAAAAGAAATATAATAATAATAATAATATATATTATTATATTTAATTATTATTATATTTCTTTTGATATTACAATTTCTTACAGTTTCGAGGCAGCTGAGAAGAAGTAGACGTCTAACGACAACTTTCGAAAGAAGTTCATCTTCCAATTGAATCGAACAAACTGATTGCTGGCTTGACTCTGTAGTGGAACTTCTTAATAATTTAATAATACTAACGTTATTAGTATAATAATATGATAGAATATAATTGTTTTCTTGTTATCTGCTACTATTGTTTAATTTTGTATAGTATATGTTGTCACGTCGCCTAAATTTCACGTGTCCGTCGGAAGGACGGAACGCCGGTCTCCGGGTATTTACGGGCGAAACGCCGGGCCACGCTCGGCCGCGCGATACGTAGTTCACCCGGGACAAAAGGTATCTCGCAGATTCGGATATTCACGAAAGGATTCGATGTTACTATCAATTTTCGGGCGCCAGACACTCGGAGGTGTCACGCGAATAGCGTGATATTAACGCGAAGCGCGAACGAATGCTCCGAAGCTGTGAGAACTGCACGATATTCTGGATGGCTCTAGGTTGGGCTCAGGATTCTACGTGGGCGAAGTACGGAGCATTTCCCGCGGCGGAAAGGTTTGTCTACGGAAATAATTAACGGATGAATCGGCTTGTACAATTTATTTGTCCGATGGACACGACATGGCTGCCGGTGAGAGCCGGCAGCGGTAATTTACAAGCCCGCGCGAGAATCTACGACGGATTTTCGGTCGCTCGCGCTTTCTTCGTTCGCTAGCGTCGAACCCGGTAATGCACTAGATTTTCGCCGTGTTACAATCCGCTTTCGGCGCGGAACAATTACCGGATTCCGATGGAATACGCGTTACAATAGCTGGGTCGCTCGAAATTCGCCGTCGGACACGATACGGACCGCTGCGACGTCACACCGGGGAACGTCTCGAAGATGGCGTATAATTTATCCACGAAACCGGTAACGATACGGCCCCCCGCGAGTCCGCGACCTCGCGTTACCAACCGGCACGCACGTTAACCGATCGACGACCGTTCGTCCTTTCTCGAAAAGATGGCGGACCACGCGGCAAGGAGACGGTTTCGTCGTTTCGCGACGCGTACAAGGACCTCGCGAAAACGTTACCGAGCCAACACGAGAAGTTCACTTAATTCCGAAATTTAATTAAGGAAGCCTGACTGGCGCTTACCAACGGTAACGAAGACGACGGCGGATGGACGGCTGTTCGTCCTTTCTCGTCCCTTTTCTTGGAAACGCACAATTTTAATACAACTCTGATTTCAGCGCGACAATACTTGGTACTAGGGATGTGCGGGCCGGCTCGTGTATCGGGCGCCCGAATCGTCCAGTCGGGCCGGAGACACTCGGGCGGGCTCGATTCGGGTGCGCGATACTTCTCACACGTCGGGCGGCCCGAGCGTTTCGGGCGGCCCGAGCTATTCGAGCGGATGGTGACTCGACATCGTCGCTCGCCGGCCGGGTTCGGAAAGAATCGGACAAGTTCGGGCGAGCGAGCTATCGCGATACCCAAGATTCAACTCTGCGTTCTTATGTGTTTAGTTCTTATGAAATAGAAATAGGTAATGGTAATAGTAATAGTAATAGTAATAGTAATAGTAATAAGTAATAATGGTATTTCTTTCATAGCTTATAACTTATAACATCATTTTTAATATACTTGGTTTTTTTATAATTACATTAGGTATATTCGGCAAACATGTGCATAATCTTTATTTGGATTAAGATTTTAAATAAAGCACGTTACACGTGAAAAAACTAAAAAAAAACTTTGTTCCGAATGAACTTGCATATGTATCGATAATATCATTAAAATATCCTTACGCAGTTACATACACCTAGAAAGTATAAAAATAGGGTAAATTATGACAATTTTTTTAGGGACTGTTACATAACTTATTAATTAACAATCATTAAACTTACATAAATTCTTAAAAGACAATATACAATAAAATAACAAAATAGAAGGGAACTGAAAATAAAATCATATAAATTCTATGAGTATACGAAACACATTTTTTAAATTTTCGTTATTGGCCCAGATGAAAAAGTTGTAATAATCACTTTTACTATTTTTTTTTAACATTTCCGACCAAATGCATTTTTTTAACATGTCTGTTAGACGTCATTCACTAAACAAATCCTTCTAACCTTACAGAGAAATTGAAATCGTTTGGTCCATTTGCAAAATAGTTATTCTGATCTACAGTGTTTGTGATTTATTATGTTATGTGAGTAACTGTATACAGGGTGTCCCAAAACGATAGAGTTAAATTGAAACGGGAGGTACCTTGGGTCATTTAAAGCGACATTTTGCTTAACAAAGCTGCAAGCGCCATTATTGATAAGCAAAATGTCGCTTCAAATGACCCAAAATACCTCCCGTTTCAATTTAGCGCTATAGTTTTGGGACACCCTGTATACAGTTACTTATGTGTGATATGTTTAATATGTAGGGATTTTTGGTAAAATAAGGATATTTCTTTCAAAGACGAAATTAAATAAAACAAGAATATTTAATAAAATAGAAAATAAAGAAAAACAAAGTTATATAAAACAGAGTATATAAAACTCTCGCACGACTCTTCACTCTTCACATACACTCATTCATACCGATAACACGCATTCCTTAAGATCTAGAGCTCTTAGGACCCTCGAGGCAAGGATCCCACAAATATGATATATGTATACAGGGTGTCCCAAAAGTACTTCAACTCCGGGAAATGGGAGGTTCCTGAGGTCATTTCAAGCGCAATTTTCCTTTTGCAAAATGTTGTCCGCGGCTTTGTTTAGGAGTTATTAACGAAAAACACGGACCAATCAGAGCGCGAGCTCGACGCTCGTTGGCATGTTCAGCCAACCGCCTGCCGGCTCGCCGCGCTGAACGTGCCAGCGAGCGTCGAGCTCGCGCTCTGATTGGTCCGTGTTTTTCGTTAATAACTCCTAAACAAAGCCGCGGACAACATTTTGCAAAAGGAAAATGGCGCTTGAAATGACCTCAGGAACCTCCCATTTCCCGGAGTTGAAGTACTTTTGGGACACCCTGTATAAATGTAAATATAAATATTATGATGTAAAATGTAAATATTAACTTTAATTATAATTTAACCTATCTTACTTAAATTAAAATGCAGGAAACTTAATTGTTCTATATTATCGGTAACTAACCGCGACCGCGTTTGTGTTACTATTTTCCCTTATGTCGTAAATAAACGTTCACTAGTAACTTGCGTCGCGGGTACAAGAAAACGTTGGGCTGCCAATGATAAGATTGGAAATCTGATATGGTGATGGCCCCACCACTCTATAATGTTAGTGTCTCAAAACAACATTCTCGGTAAAATACATTTTAATTTCGGTACTTTTCCTGTTACCGAATGTTCCTGCTCCTTCCTCTCGGTTGCTCAATGTTTTATTGAAAAAATCTATTATTTTAGATGTTGGCTTACCTAATTCAAAAATTAAAATAAGAATAACGGTGAACTTGAAATTTATGGATTTAAAGATGAAAAATTATAAGTTTAGAATCTTACCGCTGATATTATTGTTGATATTAATGGTTTCTTGAATATTGAAATTTGGTTCATTATGTACTGTAGAAATGTGTGCGCTAAATTTTTCACGTGCAGTGTGTTTTTTTTCTGGCGACAACAGCTGGTCCTTGAAACGGGGGTCCAATAACATAGCATTTACATATATGTCATTATTTTCAATTATTGGTTCAAATCGTTCCTGTAAGTCAAATATTTAATTGGATTTAATGCTTTTTTTAAATAGTTTCATTTCAATGCTTAAATAAATAATTTAAATTACCTTCAATGCGTTTCGTACTTTATAACAAATATCTGTACATAACAGATTTCCGGGGAGTTCTACATCCTGCAATACATGCATCAATGCTATGTACATTGGATAATACTGCGATATCGTGGGATATAGATCGCCACTCATGATGACCGTGGCATCGTACATCGGTTCTAGGATGTTTACTAAAGCTTCCATAAAATTCCATTCCTGGTTGCTTAAATTGTCGGGCATATGGTCATCGGCAAGAATTATGTTAAGTGGCGTGTGTAATAAAATTAATCTTTTGAACATTGCGTATGTTGCATTCCATCTTATATCTACTTCTTGAATCATTTGGAGCGGTGTTATTGTGGGATCTAGCGATTTTTGAATATTTGTAAATTTTTCCCTTGCTGTTGTCGATTTTGCAAAAAATGTAACTAAAGCTCTACATTTTTTTTATTTTCTTCGTATTGCTTAAAATTTTTCATGCCAGATTTAATTACTAATTGGAGGCAGTGCCCAAAGCATGGTATCCTGGTCCAATTTCTGTAACTGTTTATTGTTTTTGCAATATTTCGCCCATTGCCCGTTGTAAAAAAGCCGGTTTATTGATATCTACGTGCCATGTTTTTAAAATTTATATTAGCAATTACAGGCAACTGAGGCAATACGATGTTTGCATTCATCACGATCACGGACGATTGGACATCGCGAGGAGTGCAAAGCTTCTTATCTTTAACAATGAACTATATAACTGCAGATTTTAAATTAAAACATTACATGCTAAACCTCCATCATGTGCCTGAAAAGCATACTTATAAATATATTCAAAGCAGTAGTTTAAAATGTTTGCAAACATGGCACATAGACATCGATAAACCGGCTTTTTTTACAACCGACAATGGGAAAAATATTGCATGCTTTGGGCACTGCCTACAATTAGTAATAAAATCTGGCATGAAAAATTTTAAGCAATTCGAAGAAATTAGAAAAAAATGTAGAGCTTTAGTTACATTTTTTGCAAAATCGACAACAGCAAGGGAAAAATTTACAAATATTAAAAAATCGCTAGATCCCACAATAACACCGCTCCAATTGATTCAAGAAATAGATAAAGATGGAATTCAACATATGGAATGTTTAAAAGACTAATTTTATTATACACACCACTAAATATAATACTCGCCGATGATCATACGCCAGATAATTTAAGCACCGAGAAATGGAATTTTATGGAAGCTCTAATAAACATCTTGGAACCGATGTACGATGCCACAGTCATCATGAGTGGAGAACTATATCCCACGATATCGCAATACTATCCAATGTATATTGCATTGATGCATGTATTGCAGGAGGTAGAACCCTCCGGATATATCTTATCTATAGATATTTGTAACAAAGTACAAAACGCATTGAAGGTAATTTAAATTATTTATTTAAGCATTGAATTGAAACTATCTAAAAAAAGCGTTAAATCCAATTAAATATTTGACTTACAGGAACGTTTTGAACCAATAATAGAAAACAATAACATATACAATATATATAAACGCTATGCTATTGGACCCCCGCTTCAAAGACCAGCTTTTACACTAGACAAAAAACATACAACACTTGAAAAATTTAGCTTACAAATTTCTGCAGTACATAATGAACCAAATTTCAATAGTCAAAAAACCATTAATATCAACAATAATACCAGCGGTAAGATTCTAAACTTATAATTTTTCATCTTTAAATTCATAAATTTCAAGTTCACCGTTATTCTTATTTTAATTTTTGAATTAGGTAAGCCAACATCTAAAATAATAGATTTTTTCAATAAAACATTGAGCAACCGAGAGGAAGGAGCAGGAACATTCGGTAACAGGAAAAGTACCAAAATTAAAATGTATTTTAGCGAAAATGTTGTTTTGAGACACTAACATTATAGAGTGGTGGGGCCATCACCATATCAGATTTCCAATCTTATCATTGGCAGCCCAACGTTTTCTTGTACCCGCGACGCAAGTTACTAGTGAACGTTTATTTACGACATAAGGGAAAATAGTAACACTTAAATTTTCTTCATTTTAATTTAAATAAGATAAGTTAAATTACAATTGAAGTAAATGTACTAATATTTACATTTATTAAATTATATTAAACATATCACACATCTTTTAATATACAGGGTGTCCCAAAACGATTGCGTTAAATGGGAGGTTCCTTGGGTCATTTGAAGCGACATTTTGCTTAACAAAAATAAATATATACATTTACTCACATAATAGATTACAAACACTTTAGATCAGAATAACTATTTTGCAAATGGACCAAACGATTTCAATTTATCTGTAAGGCTAGAAGGATTAGTTTAGTAAATGATGTCTAACACACATGTTTAAAAAATGCATTTGGTCGGAAATGTTAAAAAAAAATAGTAAAAGTAATTATTACAAATTTTTTATCTGGGCCAATAACGAAAATTTAAAAAATGTGTTTTGTATACTCGTAGAATTTATATGATTTTATTTTCAGTTCACTTCTATTTCCAAGTATATTAAAAATTACGTTATTAGTTATAAGTTATGAAAGAAATACCATTATTACTTATTACTATTACCATTACCTATTTCTATTTCTATTTCATAAGAACGCAGAGTTGAATCTCGGGTATCGCGATAGCTCGCTCGCCCGAACTTGTCCGATTCTTTCCGAACCCGGCCGACGAGCGACGAAGTCGAGTCACCAGCCGCCCGAATCTCTCGGGCCGCCCGTCGTGGTAGAAGTATCGCGCACCCGAATCGAGCCCGCCCGACTGTCTCCGGCCCGACCCGAACCCGACTAACGGGCGGCCCGCACATCCCTACTTGGTACCAATTCGGTTAACGGCCAACGACCTAGTGGCCCACTTTCGGTAAGCTCGGTAACGCGGAAGCGAGGCGTCCCCCTACTCCCTACCCTATTTCCGCCGTTTGAGACTCGCGGGCCTATCGCGCGGTATCTCCTCGCAGGATCGCATCCTGTCGCGCGGAATCCGTGGCTCGCGGAAATTGGCGATCGCGTTCGCCGCTTTTCTGATTGTAACGGCGACGGTTCGTGAAGAGGAAAGTCCTCGCCGCTCCGGTCGTGGACACCTTCTTTTCCGGGCGAGGCAGCGACGGGGTCGAGAAGATGATCGTCTCGTGTCCACTTTCCCTCGCCGGTGCCGGCTCGGAACTTCCTTCGGTGTCTCGGCACGAAATCCTTCCGGAGCCAGTCCCGATAAAGCCTCGTACGGTGAGAAATAGGGGCCGGGCTCCCCTGGAGCCCGGTTTCGGTCCTGTAAAGTTCGCGTTGCCCAAGTGGCGCGACGCTCAAAAAGCGTGTTTACTCGCCCTTGGCAAAACCGCATGCCCAGGGAGAGCGTTCGCAAACAGTCGTTTCGCATCGGCATTGCCAGAGGGCGGCCCGGCCTGTCTTTTTCGGGATCGAGGGACGTCGGCAAAACTTGCCACGTCATAACTCCTCCCCCCTAAAAGAGACCAGGACGTACCGATGGCAGCCACCTGTCAGGCTTCCGTAGGCTCGGTAACGAACGCTCATCCCCGGACGTTCCTCGGACATATCACGGACATGCACAACAGGCACTACCCCTTTACCGCGCTAAAAACCAAACATATACTTACTTTACTACACACAGCACCTCGGGCGAGATCCTCGTGCTCGGGCCTACCCTATTTACCTAAAATCGCCGCGGAAAACTACCGATTTCCTTCTCAACGGGATTTGGGGGTTTTTTGGGGCGGCAAAACTAAACTCTCCCTTGCACTTTAGGTCTTTTATTACCGAAGTTTCGGCAGGGGTCGGCCTGCCTGGCACAAAAAAACCAAATTTTCCCCTCTTTATAGGGTTTACTTCGAGTTTCTAATATAAAAAATTAAAGTCTTCTTGGGCCGTGGGGTTCCTCCAGGCGGCTCCCCCCGCATTCCCGTGATAACGGCAGGTTCCGAGCTCCGGTCCCCCTACTTCTTCTTCTGCTCCTCCCGGGCTCGGTGGGGTCCCTCCTCCTTCCACTTGCCGCCGCACTGGGGGCACGACCGCACCGTGACGCCCGGCCATCCGCAGCGGAAGCAATATAGCCGCGGAGGTGCCACGCACTGCGGGTGGCGGTGGCCTCGGGCACCACACCGCCAACACCTGTGTTGGTGGTCGGGTCTCTCCCGTCCGCGTTCTAGGTGAACCTTTGGCGTAGGGACCGGGCGCGGGTTTTGCGTCGGCCCTCCTTCTTCCGCAACGTGGGCCGGAAGAGACTCGAAGGAGTCCCATATACTTTTTCCTACCCATACAACGGTGGATCCCGATGGTGGAACTTTCCCCTCCGCGGGGCCGACTTCCGCCCAGGCGCGGCAGTGGCCTGCAGGGTCTTCCTCCGGAAGCTCCTCCGGGGGATCTATAGTCGTCGCGTCCCGCGACGGGCCGGTCCGGGGTTTTCCCTCGGACTTGCCGCTGGCATCCCCTGGAGGGGAGTTTAGCGGGCCATTTCCCACCAAGTCCTCCGTCTCCGTGGACTCCACGAGGGAGCGGCTGCCCTCTAGCTCGGCCGCCCAGGCCAGCATCCTCCACGGGGTTTGGGTGCGCACCGTCCGTGTTGGTGTCCTTTTGGACGACCCGCTTGGGTCGTCTTGTCCCGCGACGGCCCCCTCCCAGTAAAGGGCGGCTCTCCCCGTGCATCTGAGCTCAGACTCCAGCATGGTCGTCTTCACCTTTTTCTCTGGCGCCTACGCCCGGCAATCTGGGTTGATTAAGCCCGCGGCCCCCGGCAACGGTCGGCAGCAGCCTCTACGGGACCCAGCCAGCGTTGTTACTCCGATTCGAGCCTTTGCCGTGGAGGGGGGGGGGGAAGATACGTTTTGAGGTCGGCGATGTGCGCCTTCCCGAGGTTCCGACCCTCTTCCGTGGCCAATTGGTACACGACCGGAGGCAGTTTGCGCGTTATCACGACGGTGCCGAGGAACTTCGGGACCAACTTAGCCGCGACATGTTGGGCGGCGGACGAAAGGACGCGCTGACGCTTCATCACTTTATCCCCGACCTCGAACTCTTTCTCCCGATGCCGCGAGTTGTAATAGCGCGCCTGTCGATTGTCCGCATCCTCGAGATTCTCGAGAATCCAATGCCGTAAACTCGGCAGACGCGACATGCGACCTTCCCACCGGCTGGTCGCCGCAACCTCCAATTCGACAGGCGGCTCTAAGCTAGCGCGCTCGCATTTGGCCGGCCGCGGTTCTCGCCCGAAATTTAAAAAGGCTGGGGAAGCCTGTAGTACGGAATGTTTGGCCGTGTTATAAGCGAATCGGAATTTCGGCAAATTAACGTCCCAATCTCGGTGATCCCTCCCTATATACGCGACAATCATCGTTTTTAAGATACGATTCACGCGTTCGACTGGATTGGCCTGCGGGTGGTACGGGGGCGTGGTCGTGAGCCGAATGCCGTATTCATCGGCAAGATCGCGCAGACATTTGTTCGCGAACTCGGTACCGTTGTCCGTCAATAGTACGTCCGGTGTACCCCATCGAGAGAAAATTAACCCTTCAAGGGCCTCGGCAATTTTCGGACCGGTCGCACGTCGGAGCGGGGCGCACTCGATCCATTTCGTGAATAGATCTTGGATCACGAGAAGATACGCGTGACCGGACTTGCTAGGAGGGAACGGACCCATTATATCAGCAGCTACTACTGTCCATGGCATGTCGACTCGGCGCCGACCCATCAGCCCGACAGGGAGTGTTTGCTCCACTTTCGTGAGCTGACAGGTAGTACAGCGTCTTACGTACTCGACGATGGTAGGTCTTTTCGATCCCTAAATGACCGGATTGTTATCGTGTGCCTCCTGCAAGATCTCGGTTCTGCGTTCCTCGGGGACGACTAATTTCCACTCGTCCCCATCTTGTCCTAAAGTTTCCGCGATAAGTGGATCGGTTCGACGACAAAATAGCTCCCCGTTCCGAATGGACCAGTCTTTAAATTTTTCCGGATTTCTCTCGACTTCCGCGAATTTCTCCTCGTACCCCCTCGCGCGTACTGCTGCCGCGATGTTCAGCTCTCCCCCGACGACTTCCCCCCCTCAAAAACGCGCGAGAGTGCATCCGGCACTTTATTCAGGGCACCTTGCCGATACACTACCTGGAAATCGTATTCCAGTAGCTGCAAGGCCCATATCGCTAATCGTCCCGATGGATTTTGCAATTTCCGCAACTACCGTAGGTTGTTATGATCCGTAACTACAGTAAACTTGTACCCTTCTACGTACGGTCGAAACTTTTGTACCGCCCAGACTATCGCGAGACATTCCAATTCTGTCGCGGAATATTTTCTCTCCGGCAACGTGAGAGAACGGCTTGCGAACGCGATAACTTTTTCGACTCCCTCGATCTCTTGCGTTAACACCGCGCCTAATCCGACGGTACTCGCGTCCGTTTGCAACACGAAAGGTATTTCGAAGTCCAGGCACGAGAGGGTTGGTGCAGTGGCTATCATATCGCGTAGGGTCTCGAAGGCGGATTGTTGACCGTCCTCCCATTCCCACTCCCGATTTTTCCGAAGCAAGATGTTTAGTGGTTCGGCAAGCGTGGCGAAACCCGGAATAAATCTCCTGTACCAGGAGGCCATCCCGAGAAAACACCGCACCTGTTTAACGTTTCGCGGCGGAGGGTACGATATTATCGGTTGTATTTTCTCTGCGTCCACTTTTAACCCTTCTCGGCTGACCACGAAAGCCAAGTACCGGACCTCCGTACAGCAGAATTCGCACTTCTCGGGATTGATTATTAGACCGGCGCTCTTAATTTTGTGTAATACTCGCGATAACCATTCTAGGTGTTCCTCGAAAGTTTTAGTGGCTATTATTATGTCATCTAAATACGCGAAAGCGTGTGGTTCCATTTCTGGACCTATCAACCGGTCTAATAATCGTTGAAATGTCGCCGGTGCTCCTGTTAACCCATACGGCATGTGGTGAAAATGAAATAAACCCTTTCCCGGTATCGTGAATGCCGTGATTTCGCGACTTCCCGGCTCGAGAGTCTAAGATCGAGGGTCGAAATGTATTTTGCCGCTCGCAATTTATCTAATATCTGCGTCATGAGCGGTAACGAGTACGCATCTTTCCTCGAAACCTCGTTGACCTTTCGAAAATCGAGGCAGAAACGGTATTTGCCATTTGGCTTTTTCACCATCACGATAGGACTTGACCAGCCACTTTGCGACGGTTCGATTATGACGTCCGCCAACAAGGTGTCTACCTCGTGGTATATTGCCTCCTGTACTTTTGGAGAGACGGCATAATACCTTTGTTTTATCGGCGGATGGTCGCCTACATCGATTCGGTGGCGGATCAAGTCTGTTAATCCGGCCATCTTTTTGAATTCGGGCTACGTGGCTTCGAGGAATTTCGCCAACTGCTCTTTTTCGGCATCATTTAAAATTTGTAGCCCGCAGCATACGGTGGTGGCGGGGGGTACGTTTTCGAAAGAGAACTTCTCATCCGGCCGCCCTGCGAAATACCATTCAGCGTTATGGTATTCTGCCACGATATAGAAAAGCGCGATCGTATCCGTTCCCAATAGGAGAGGGGTCACGAGATTATCCAATACGCGCGCTTTTATTTTTCGCTCAATATCTCTAATTTTTAACACGAAACGCGCCTGTTCTTCGGCACGATTGACCGCTCCCTTGGCGAGGAGGAAATAACACGGTCTTTCCGTTTTCTTTATTTCTATTTGACCGTTCTGCGCGCGTTCTATCACGGAACGGCTTACGAACGAGACCGATGAGTCCGAGTCTATTAGAGCGCGCGCAGTAATTTTCCCGATTCTCGAATCCAGGGTTAGTAGAGGCGGCCCCTTTCTTCCCCCTTCGATCGCGATACGAGCCCATATTAATTCGGGAACGGTCGCTCCGGCTCTCCTGAGCGACCCTTTCCTCCGTTTCCCGCCGGCTTATTGCACCGTTTGCATTGTTTCAGGGTCACCCCTACCACGCCGCATCGGTAGCAATGCAGCCGCGGCTCGTCGCGACAATCTCGCGACATATGCCCGGTCTTACGGCAATTCCAACATTCTAACAGCTGACTCCCGCTCGCGCGTTGTTTCTCGCGCGGCGGCCCTCGTCGGGTCGAGAGTCGGATCCCTCGAGTTTCTCTCTCGCTTCGGTGCGTTCTGTTCGGTTCGATCAAAGAGGATTAGATAGAGGCGAAGGTGCTGTGCTTGTGGGGATCTGTTCCCCCACTCCTCGATACTGGTGTAGTGGGGATGGCGTGGCGTTGTCCGCCATTACCTTCTTCGCTCGCCCTCCTTCTTCTCTGGATCGTGCAACGGTATGGTCGTACCGTGAAACGCTCGGTGTAGTTTCTTAACCTCACCTCCGCGTGCTCTCCGAAGTCGGAGCACGTTCCGACCGAGGGACGAGTGGAACCCTCGGTTCGAATACGCGTATCTAGTCGCTCGTAACTGAAGTCGATCTCGACTCCTGCTTAATTGCTGTCCATCAGGCAGCTGGTGACCCTGCGAACCATCCATAGTCACCAAAATTTCCACAGTGCTCTCTTTTACAGCGCCATCTAGTATGTCAGGAACCGAACTATACGTTTCAGTCCTATTCAGTCTATTTCCCTTCTTATATTTTTCTTGTACACGCCGACTGAAATCTTCGCGTCCCCACGCCATCCATGTACGCCATTTGTGATTAAATCGCTGTGAATGGTGCATTATTTTCTGTATTCCCAAGTATTTTTGGTTTTCTATTTTCAAAAATGCCTATGCATTGCTGCATTTGTGAAAAAAAGGGAAGCAGAACGTTCGCAGTTTATTTAATATACAGAAGGAACCACATATGTAAGTATAAACTTAAATAAGTATACCCAAGTATTTAAATTTTTGGCTTACACGTAGTTTATTTTGTAGACAACAAGAGTGGCTGCGATTCTGTAACGTAGAAGAAGATCCAGACGCAAATTATTTGAAATATAAAGTTTGCGTCGATCATTTTTTAAGCTCCGATATCCAAAAATTATATCCCAGGCCATTACTAAAGAAAGGTGCGATTTCTTGTATAAGGGATATTCTGAATAAAAGAATACAAGGTAAATACAGTTTCATAACTACTTGATGTAATATTATTTAAATCTTATGTGCAAAATTTATTTAATGCAGAGCAAACTGTTGAGACCATCGCATCAGTGGAAAATTTTGAAGATATGGAAAACCCAGGACCAAGCACTTGTATGTTCACAAATATTTTAATTTTGAAACAGCAGTGTTAATGCAAAGAAATCCCATTTCATTATTTAGAGACAATAATCTTTTTAAGTAATTAAATTTCAATTAAATTGTGATAATTGTATTCATTTTTTTTAAACAAATGGGATTTCTTAATTGCAAAAAAATTTAATTACATAAATTCTTTTATTAAATACTAACTATAGGTAATATACTAGGTAGTACTAACCACAGAATGAAACACTTGTTCTGACTGATGGTGCAACTACCTGTTGCTTGTCCGTAGTTTTGTTTATTATTTTGGAACAATTAATCGAATCTGTTTTACCTTTTTCTACTAAAGCTACTCCGATATTGAATCCTCATGGATTAAAAGCAACATCATGGATTAAAAGCAACATCATCACCAACGACAACACCTAAAAGTAATAAAAAGTTAGCGGTCTTTCAAAGCCTCCTAAAAAAGTACAAAATGAGATATCAACGAGTGCAAAAACAAAAATATAAAGATAGAACAATAGCAGCAGCACAACTGATTCAGCAAAGTAAGCAGTTTCGCAATCCAATCACGCATGCTTTATTTGCTACACAATTGCAGTTAAGTACTATCAAAAAAGCCGGACATAGATTCAGCAGTGAAATAAAAGATTTCGCACTTAGTATTTATTATCATTCGCCAAAAGCGTATAGATTTTTATTAAAAGTATTAACACTTCCATCGATAAGGACATTACATACATACCAACAGAATTTTGAAATGCATTGCGGACTGAACATGCAAGTGTTGAGTCATCTGAAAAATATATTTAATAACAAAAAAGATAGTGAGAAATTCGTAACTTCAATATTTGATGAAATTCATCTAAACAAGGAAATTCATTACAATCCAAATTTAGATAAATTTATAGGTGTAGAAGACCACGGGCAGTTAAGAACGCCTATGCTGGCAAAAACTGCTTTAGTTTTGCAGTGTGACGTGGCAAGTTTTGCCAACGTCCCTCAATCCCTAAAAAGAGAGGCCGGGCCGCCCTCTGGCAATGCCGATGCGAAACGGCCGTTTGCGAGCGCTCTCCCTGGGCATGCCGATTTGCCAAGGGCGAGTATTAACGCGTTTTGAGCGTCGCGCCACTTGGGCGACGCGAATTTCACAGGACCGAAACCGGGCTCCAGGGGAGCCCGGCCACTATTTCTCGCCGTACGAGGCTTTATCGGGACTGGCTCCGGAAGGATTTCGTGCTGAGACATCGGAGGAAGTACCGAGCCCGGGTCGACGAACCTGGAGGCATCGACGAGGGACAGTGGACACGAGACGAACATCTCCTCGACCCTGTCGCTGCCTCGCCCGGAAAAGAAGGTGTCCACGACCGGAGCGGCTAGGACTCTACTCTTCACGAGCCGTCGCCGCAACAATCAGAAAAGCAGCGAACGCGATAATTAGAATCCGCGAGCCAGGGATCCCGTGCGACAGGATGCGATCTTGCTAGGAGATACCGCGCGATAGGCCCGCGAGTCTCAAACGGGAGAAATAGGGTAGGGAGTAGGGGGACGCCTCACTTCCGCGTTACCGAGCCTGCCGAAAGTGGGCCACTGGGTCGTTGGCCGTACTACCGAGCAGTCGCGAATTAAAACGATTATAATTTTTTTGTGCGTGCCAACCAAGAGGGACGAGAAGGACGACAAGCCGACCACCTGCCGTCGTCCTCGTTGCCGTGGTAAGCGCCAGCCAGGCTTCTTCATTGTCGCAATTTAACGATCATTTCGTGTTGGCTCGGTAACGTTTCGCGAGGTCCTTATTCGCGTCGCGAAATTACGACGCCGTTTCCGTGCCGCGTGGTCGGTCATATTTCGAGAACGGAAGGACGGTCGTCGATCGGTTAACGTGCGAGCCGGTTGTTAACGCGAGGGCGCGAACTCGCGGGGGGCCGTATCGTTGCCGATTTTCCGAGTAAATTGTACGCTATCTTCGAGACGTTCCCCGGTGTGACGTCACAACGGTCCGTATCGTGTCCGACGGCGAAGCTCGAGCGATATAGCAATTATACCGCGTATTCCATCGGAATTCGGCAGTTATTCCGCGCCAAAAGCGCTTTGTAAAGTAGCATCTCCATCCTGTACAACTGCCGGGTTCGACGCGATCGAAATAAAAGAGCGCATGCGACCGAAAATCTGTCGCGTAATTATCGTGAACGCACCGGCTTGTAAATTTCCGCTGCCGGCTCTCACCGGCAGCCCTGTCGTGTCCATCGGACAAATAAATTCTTACAGCCGATTCTATCGTTCCTTATTTCCGTCGAGAAACCTTTCCGCCGCGGGAAATGCTCCGTACTTCGTCCACGTAGAATCCTGTGCCCATCCTAGAGCCATCCAGAATATCGTGTGGTTCTCGCAGTTTCGGATTGGTCGTTCGCGCCTCGTGCCGTTATCTCGCAATTTGCGTGACACTGCCGAGTGTCTGGCGCCCGAAAGTAGATTACATTAACGGCTTGTTTCGTGACAAATCCGAATCTGCGAGATACCTTTTGTCCCGGGTGGACCACGCATCGTGCGGCCGAGCGTGGCCCGGCGTTTCGCCTGTAAAATCCCGGAGTCGCCGGCTTCCGTCCTTCCGACGGATGCGTAGAATATAGGCGACGTGACAGCAGATAGTATGGATATCAAAATGTATGAAGCAAACAATAGGGTATTATTTATTTAGCAGCAAAACATCCACTGTCAAATTACAAGATATAAATTTTCACGCTATAGATAGTTTATATGAAAGCAATGTAATTGTAAAATCTTTGGTTTGCGATCATGCACCTATGAATCAATCGCTTTTTAAAAAATTAAATATCACCGGTTCGCAACCATATTTCAGTAGAAATAATTGCATAATACATTGCATGTACGATTTTCCCCATTTGCTAAAGTCTTTTCGAAATAATATGCTGAAAAGTGATATAAAATATAAAGGGGGAATCGCTACGTGGAAAGACGTAGAAACAGTATTTAATTGCAGTAAAATTTAAAAATTAAACCTTATACTTAAGTTAATACTTGATATTGACAAATTATTTGATTCTGTAAATAGTAATTTATTAAAAAAGCCTACATTGCCAAAATTAAATTATGCAATAAACCAACACAGTGAACATGCAGATTTTTAAAAAATATGAAAGACACTTTAAATTCAATAGCATTTACAAACAAGAAAAATCCACCATGC
This sequence comes from Lasioglossum lativentre, assembly GCA_916610255.1. NCBI lineage: Eukaryota > Metazoa > Arthropoda > Insecta > Hymenoptera > Halictidae > Lasioglossum > Lasioglossum lativentre. The sequence goes on from OU744358.1 coordinate 33,248,722, forward strand.
ATTAATGGGTGGATTTTATCCATCGAAAGTGTGCTAAATTTATTTAATGATCTGCACAACAATTATAATATAGAGAAACTACAAACGAGACGATTAAATCAAGATTCACTTGAAAATTTATTTGCTGTTGTTAGACAACAGCATGGCTGTAACACGAATCCGTCGGTACGCAGTTTTGAGATCGGATTAAAACACATTTTAATTACACAAATGTCAAAGCTATCTGACATAACTAATTGCGAACCTGATGTAAATTCGATTATCGTCAAATTAAGTGCAATTGCTGAACATTCGTACAGAAAAAGTAATGAAAATGAAAAAAGTGCAGACAAAGATATTTTAATAAATGTTAATGAAATTGTGATAGACGGTGAGGTTGAAGATCTGTCGATAGAAAATTTCGGCGAAAGAAATGCCATATTCTACATTGCAGGTAAATATATTTTTTGATGACTCTTCAAAATTCAGTTTAGAATGTCTAAACACGATACTCAAAAATAAAACAGAGACGAAGGGTTTATCTTTCGTAAAGAAGGAAATTTTTGATACTATTTCAGTGTGGGAAAAGGCGTTTAATGATTGCATTCAGAAATTGTTAGCTGCTGTTAATGTTTCTAAACATCTATATTCTATTTTAAATAAATCGAAAGAATTACATTTATGCAGTTATGTCCATAGTACAATGTTTTTACAAATGTTTATCACGATAAGGTCGCATTGGGAACCTCGTTTCATAAGACAAAATATACAAAAAAAAAGAAAATTCCGAAAATTATAAAAAGTTTTTGTAAATATTTATAAGTTGTATGTTTTCTGTATAAGTGTTTTGAAAATAAATATGTAACTGTACTTTTCAATTGTTTTTTATATTCCTCCTTCCTAGCAATATAACATATATGTATATGAATTAATGTTTTAAAATTTTTGAAATTGTATAGTCAGAAAAAATTTAGTCTTAGAGTTTAATGTAGAGCGAACCGTAAAATGAGCTATTGAAGGGGGGGACTGTTCTCGGGGTGCGGAGCAAGGGGATAACTGAATAGTTCGGTTCCTGACACGTTAGGAGCGCTGCGAAACGAGCCACAGGTTTTAACATAGGGCTCTTATGGGACCTTCGCCTCTATCTAATCCTCTTTGGGTTCGATATATATCGCTTTCCCTCGGCGCAGCAGCGGAATAACTTTTCACGCGCGTGGCTCGCGGTTCACGATAACTCGGGCCGGCCCGACGATCTTCTCGGGTGGGGTAGGTCGGGTTTCTCTCCCGAATCCTCGCTTTCGCCGCTACTCACGGTACTTACGGCGTTCGCGAATTCTACCGCGTTATTTTTCCCCTTTCCCTGCTGTTTCTGACGGTGGTAGCGGTTGGGGTCGTATGCGAGGCTGGGGTGGGCCATCTCCGACGAATCGTTGTTGTTTAAAGCGGTCCAAAAAGGCTTTCGAATCCTCCTCGGGCGCCCCCGAAAATCTGATACGCCAACGTCGCATCATTTCTGCGATCGGCGTTCCTCGGTAATTTAATTTACGTTGTACGGACGCGGAATACCGGTAGGACGACTGGACGAGCCCTCCGCTCCCGGAACGGAACCTACGCGCTGTTGAGGGGGAGGGACGAGGAATTTACCGCGTCTTTCTGGTATCGGTATTTTAATATCCCGCGATGGGGATCTACTCCTCCCTGCCCGCTCGTCATCCGAGGTGGTATACGGAGCGTCTTCTTATTCATAGGCATCGCCATACACGGACCTATTGTCCCCCTCCTCTTCTTCGTCGCGCCATGGTCCCAGCATTTCAGCTCGCGATATTCAAAAGATCTAATTCTTAACACCCGATACCGTGTTGCTCGAATCGCCGAACTCGGCAATAAACACAGCTGTTTACTGGCGGGATCGGCGTTAAGCGCGGGGCGCCTAACCGGGAGGCTTAGCCGACTACGTCGCTTCGCTACGCGACGCGCACAATAGCGCGTCCTCCGAAAAAAAAATTCCACCGAATTCCGTTCGCTATACCGGGCCGTCTACGCGATTCTAATTCTTCGCGTTTACGCGAAAGTATTCTCGAGTTTGCGCGAGATTTTCCGCGTGGCTTTTCCCAGCTTTTATCACAAAAATTATAAAATACAAGGCGTGCTCTTTGCACAAAAACGGAATTTATACAGGGTCGCGGAACGCAATTCGCGGATACTTTTACCCGCACGGCAATTCTCGCCGTTCGCCAATGACAAAAAAAAAACAAATAAAAATACCAACAATCACGCGAACCTATTCCTAAAACGACACAACCCAAAACGTATCTTCCAACACCCGACGGTACACAATACATAGTACAATTTCAAGTATAATACAATTTTAAATAACATCCGATTATTTGGCATAATATAAATGGCGGTACATGATTCCTCACCTCTGCTCAGCCATGACCGTTCCGTTTCAAGATTTATTATTCAAGTTTGTAACAGACCTGCAACATGGCAGGCCTGTTACTAGTTAACCGCGTTCCGCCGAGAAACACGAACAACGCCGACCAAACGCCAGTATCATAAATCGCCCGCCAGGTGGCTACAATGCCCGCAAGTGAAAGTGTACGCGGCACACCTTCGGGAATCGGCCGCTAGGAGGCTACAATTCCCGCAAGTGAAAGTATGCACAGCACACCTTCAGGAATCGGCCGCTAGGTGGCCAACGCCGCGACTACCGATTCCCGCTGGCAAAATTGTCCGGCCGCGGGAATATAGCGACCGACCGACGCAACGATCGGGGAGTACGATTTCTATAACGTAACCTACCGCATAGTAAACCGATACAGTACGCGATTACACGACCTAACCAGCTATCCTGTAAGTACCATTCCCAGTCTGTTGTTCCTCCTGCTTCGACTTCGAGTTCTCGAGTCAACGCCTCGTTGTGGCAACGAGACCGTGTGGCCATCCCGCACCCGCGGCTTCGTCGTGACGGCGAAGTCATCCCCGCGCTTCAGCGCCTCGTTGTGACAACGAGACCGCTCCAGCGATCCTGTCCCCGCGATTTCGTCGTGACGGCGATTTCCCGTCTCCGCGTTGGCGCCTCGTTGTGACAGCGAGACCCACCGACGGTCAGAGTTGGGCATTAATCGATTAAAATTTTAATCATGATTGATTGATTAATGTATACGATTGAAAAAAGAAGTCGTCGAAAAATCGGCGATTGATTCAATCGATTGATGAAGTTAATCGTCAATCGTTCATTAAATGAAGAAATCGTCGAAAAATCGGCGATTGATTCAATTGATTGATTTAATCGTCAATCGTTGATTAAAAAAAGGAATCGAAAAATCGAGTTTACATTTTTTTCAGTATTCATACAGTTCTGATTACGTATTTCATTTCGAAATTTCAGCAATAATCATTAATCAATTATCCGATTGACGATTAATAATCGTTAATCGCAACTAACGACTAATGTAGAAAAATCGTTAACCGCAATTAACGACTAAACTAGGAGATTAATTGTTAATTGCGATTAACGATTGAAGTAGAAATTTAGTCGTCAATCGTTGATTAAGTTTTTGCCCAACACTCAGTCCACAAATCCGTGAAGATTGCATCCTGTCTTCTTATAAATGATACCATGCGACATCGTTCCTTTCAGGTAACGGAGTACCCTTTTCGCAGCTTTCCAGTGTTGCCTTCCTGGATCTTCATTGAATCGGCTCAACATACTCACGGTATATGATATGTCCGGCCTCGTGGATACAGCCGCATACATAAGTGAGCCCACCAAAGTTCGGTATGGCACAGACTTCATATTCGATCGTTCGTCTTCAGTCTTTGGTTTCATTTCCTGTGTTAATTTGGTCTTTGGCTCTAGCGGTGTTGATACTGGTTTGGCATCCATCATTCCAAAGCGTTGTAGTATATCTGCAATGTACTTTTTCTGTAACATACATAATATACCTGTGTTTAAGCAAACATGTAACGCGAAATAAGCGAGCACGCTGTATTTCGTTTTTAACGCAAATAACGTTTTATTTTAAACGTGGCCGTTGCGGCGACCTCCGTAAAGTCGATTGTATGTACAACGCGAACAAAATAAACTATGGACTAGTATCTTAAGATCTAACGGCTATGTACACTTATTTATCCTTAATCACTAATAAACTATAACTAAAACTAAACCGCCGGTCTAGTCTAGCGCGAGATCGCGAGTTTATCGTGGACCGAGCGCGGTCTTGTGAAAAGGCGTGAGTTGAAACGGTCGTAGCGAGCACGGTAACGAGCGCGAAAGAGAGATAGCTGATGATGCGTGACCGAGCGCGGTGACGATCAGTTCGGAACAGGTGAGAGCGAGCGCGAAGCAACGGCCCGTCGCCGTAGAGGAATCGCCGATTCGGCGTGACGTCACGCACCGAAATAAGCAATTTCGGTGGTAGATGGCCTACGCTGTACCTCTACGGAGACGAGCGTTTGCTTGTCTCGCTCTCGTCCATTTGACGCTGTCGACCCGCTCGCTCAATCCTGAACAACCTGTTTTATTATTTCGTTTAAATTCAATTCCCAGACAATAACTCAGTGGTCCTAAATCCTTCATGCGAAAATCAATGCTTAACTTTTCTTTGAGTTGGTTGAATGTGCTCAGCTGATTCGTCGCTATGATAATATCGTCCACATATATGACCACGATCAGTACGTTCTGAAGAACTGTTCCTTTACCATGTTCAGAACCTGTAGGCTGCTTCATGTATATTTCCTCTTGAAGGTCGTCGTTGATATATGCCATTTCGACATCTAATTGAAATAAGGATAAATCCCACTCTACGGTGAGTGCAGCCACAGTTCGTATCGTACTCATCCGAGCTACTGGTGCATAGGTTTCTTCAAAATCAATGCTAGGTAGTTGGCTGTAACCTTTCACTACCAGTCTGGCTTTACGTCTTTCGACAGTTCCGTCTGACTTGTACTTTGTTCTCAGTACCCATCTGCAGCCAATAATATTTTTATTTGCAGGCCTTGCAACACACTTCCAAGCACCTGCATCTATTAAAGCGGTGTACTCTAGTTCCATCGCATTCTTCCATTCTTCGGAATTCGGTTCGTTAAGGGCTTCCTCAACCGTTGGGGTTTCTTCATGCGCCAAGTGGGCTTGGTGTCCAGTTGGTATCATGTTGTATTGTTTTCTAGGTGTACCCCTTTTTCTCGTTTTGATTTTCCTTGGCCTGCCTGGCCCCCTCTTGAAACCATCCGTCGCTGCAGATTCATTTGGATTTTTGTCAGCATCTTTATTTTTATTGGCATACGTATCAGCAGATTCCTTTTGGTTTTCAATTATTTCACTTTGGTCATTTTCCTTGTGAATGGTTATATTCAGGATGTCACAGTCTTGTTTCTTTTGTGGAACATTCTCAATAATTTTTACATCCCTGCTTTTAATTAATTTTTCTGATTCGACATCCCATAGCCTATAAGCTTTAGTATCATCTGCATATCCAAGGAAGGTGCATAATCGTGACTTAGCTTGTAATTTATCTTTGATTGGAGTTTTGTCCAATGCATATGCTCTACAACCAAAGATTTTGAAATGAGAAACATTTGGCTTACTTCCATACCATAATTCAAACGGTGTAGCATCCTTCAAAGCCTTCGAGGGGCATCTATTTCTGATATAAACAGCTGTATGAATTGCTTCTGCCCAAAAACTCTTTGGCAATCCTGCTTCTATCAATAAGCAACGCGCCATCTCCATTAATGTCCTACTTGCCCTTTCCGCAACGCCATTTTGTTGGGGCGTGTGCGGAACAGACTTCTGCCTTTTGATTCCCCAGTCTTGCAATTGCTTTTCAAACTCCTTGCCACAATATTCTAAGCCATTATCTGTTCTGAGTATTTTTATTTTTCTTTCTTTCTCATTTTCAACACTGGCTTTAAATTTTCTAAACGCTTCCTTTACTTCGTCCTTGGATTTTAAGAAGTAATCTGCAATCCAACGCGACTTATCGTCAATAAAGGTTGCGAGGTATTTTTCGCCACCAATAGACTGAGTGCGCATAGGACCATAAACGTCCGAATGAATTAAATGAAATGTGTGATCGCTCTTAGATTGCGACGGAGTAAATGGAGTCATGGCGTACTTCGAGTAGAGAAGCTCTATAAATTCGCGAATTCGCGCATTAGAATCCATACCGGAATCGAACGACAATCTCCAAGGTGGTCAAAAGCCTTTCCGTGCGAAGCCAGAAAAGGTGCGAACAATATCATCTCATTCCGCTACAATAAAATCATCCTGTCCGGTGTGTCGATCGAATTATTTATTCATCCACTGCGATGTATTCAAAAACCAAACGCCGTCTCAACGATTCAGCGCTATCCGAAATTCGAAACGGTGCATCAATTGTTGGCGAAACACGTCGCCAAGGACTGCGCGAGCGATCACTCGTGTAAACAGTGCGGTGAAAGACACTGCACCATGTTACATTTCACGAACAATAACCCCCCTCTTTCCAGCAACCAAAATCAAAACAGCTCATCGTCAGCTGTTAGAGTCAATGCCCCCGTAGCCACGCATCTCATATCGAAAGCCCCCACGGGGCAATATGTAATCGCTCGTGCACTCCTTGACCAAGGCTCAGCCACCACCTTAGTTACCGAAAAGGTTACACAAATGCTACGCCTACCGAAATCACGACTATCGGTGCGAATAACCGGAGTAGGCAATACCAAATCCAAGGTGCACCATTCGGTCGAGGTCACAATCTCCCCGGTGTGTGCGGACGCGCCCGCGTTCTCTACAACCGCGCTAGTTTTGAAAACGTTAACGAAATACGTTCCTAGTCGGACGGGCGCCACCCGTAACTGGCCGCATGTGGCGCACCTTGCACTCGCCGATGCCGATCCGATGAGCTCCGAACCTATCGACTTATTAATAGGCGCGGATTTGTACGGATCCTTAATCTTGGAAGGTGTCAGGAAAGGTGCCGATGACGAGCCAATTGCCCAAAATACAGCCCTCGGTTGGATCCTTTCCGGTCCCACAAGCATCTGCCTCTCTCCTTCTTCCATCCAAGCGCATCACATCAACACGCTAGAAGTGCTTGATTCCAATCTCCGCCGGTTCTGAGAAGTGGAAGACCTGGCGGAAGAAAAGCCATTAAGCCAGGAGGAAACGCTTACTGAGCGACACTTCGTCGAAACGCATAGGCCAGCGGGGGACGGGCGATACGTAGTGCGGCTACCCTTTAAGCACGAGAGACCGACACTCGGTGCATCCAAACATGCCGCGCACTCGCGACTCCTTCAAGTAGAACGGCGTCTAAACCGCGACCCAGTACAATACGAACAATATCGCGCTTTTCTCAATGAATGTATGGAATTAAATCATATGGAACCAGCCAGTCCAGTCGATCAAGCTGTTATTACCATCCCGTATTATATTCCGCATCACGCAGTTGTAAAGGCTGACAGCGCGACCACCCCGCTCCGAGTCGTGTTTAATGCATCTTGTCGTACGTCCACCGGCCACTTGCTAAACGACCTTCTGTGCGTGGGACCAAAACACCAAAACGACCTTTCCGCGATTTTGATCCGATGGAGGCAATACCGATACGTGTATACGGCGGACAGCGCGAAGATGTATCGGCAAATACTGGTTGACCCGCGCGATAGGGATTACCAACGCATTCTGTGGCGATCCCACTCCGATTTCCCCGTAAGGGAATACCGGCTATGCAGCGTGACATAAGGCACCGCTCCTGCAGCATTTAAAGCGCAGCGCGTGCTGCAGCAGCTCGCCGACGATGAAGGAGCCCCATTCCCGCTAGCCACCCCCATACTGCGCGATCAAGTATACGTCGACGTTTTTATATTCGGCGCCGACGACCGTCAACTCGCGATCCACACCCGGGAGCAGTTAACCGAGCTACTCCATAACGGAGGCTTCCGACTAAGAAAATGGGCCAGCAACTGTCCGAATCTTCTCCTCGGCATTGACGCGGCCGACCACGGTCTAGCCATCGATAAGCGGTTTAAGGAGGACGAACAGTTGAAGGTATTAGGAATTTCTTGGAACCCTTCGTCGGATACGATAAAATTCCACGTGAATAAGCTCCCTGAAACTCGGGTTTCGAAGCACGGCGTAATGGCAATAATCGCTCGTTTGTTCGATCCATTGGGATTAGTCTCGCCAGTCATAGTCAGAGCAAAGATTTTATTGCAAAAATTATGGCTCGCAAAAGTCGAATGGGACGAACCCTTGTCTGTCGACATGCAGAGCGAATGGGACAAATATTACGCGTCCTTACCTTTATTAAACGAAGTCTCGATTCCGCGATGGACCTTCCAAAGTTCAGATACGATGCAATACTCCTTGCATGGGTTTGCCGACGCCTTGATGCATGCGTACGCCGCCGTTGTATACAGCAGTATACGCGTAGTCTCCGTAGACGGTGTTGTCTCCATCTCCTTGCTCATGGCAAAGACCAAAGTCGCACCCGTCAAAACAATGAGCTTACCGCGGTTGGAATTATCGGCTGCTCTCCTCCTGGCTCGATTAATGTCTTCCGTCCGAACAGGTCTCGCCCGGCCCGAAGCTGAATGCCACTGCTGGACTGACTCCACCATTGCACTCGCGTGGTTAAGCAAATTACCGTCCCAATGGCAAACGTTCGTCGCTAATCGCGTTGCCAAAGTGCAAGAAGTATTGCCCGACGCCGCAAGGCAATACGTTCCCACGATGGAAAATCCCGCAAATTGCGCGTCACGCGGTTTAGACGGCGCCGAACTGTTGTCTCACAAATTGTGGTGGGGAGGACCAGCGTGGCTGCGGCTTCCGCGAACGCATTGGCCCGTGCAGCCGGCGATCCGAGACACAACTCACGCGCCAGAAAAACGCCAGCATAACACTATGCACACCTGTGTTGACACGGTGGAACGACCGTGCCCGATCGCCTCTCGGTTTTCCTCGTGGCCTAAGATGCTACGCGTCACTGCGTACGTGTTACGTTTCACAGCCAAAATTCGGCAACGGATCAACAAGATCTCGATGCCGTGTATAGCTCCGCCAAAAGCGGTGGCCCTCGATGCTCTCCAACTCCAGGAAGGCTCTCCATCTCCAACTCTCAAAGGAGCGTCGCGTAGCTAGCCCCAGCGCGATCGCGTCTCTCAATCCGTTTCTGGACAGCGAAGGAGTGCTTCGCGTCGGCGGCCGCCTCGGCAAATCCAATCTCCCGGAAAAAACCAAGCACCCAGTGCTCCTGAAATCGCACCCTATCCTCGCGCTCATTATCTCGCACCATCACCTGATAACCTTGCATGGGGGATCCTCTTTAACGTTACGGTCCATGCGAGATGAATATTGGATCTTGCGGGCACGAACGACGATCCGCGCAGTTGCGTAGCGTGCGCGCGCGAAAACGCGATAGTACCGACGGAGCTCATGGGCGAATTGCCGAGCATCCGCACAAACCGTACGGCCCGCGCCTTTGTGCATACCGGCGTGGACTACGCGGGTCCCATACTCGTGCGCAATGCCTCTGGCCGCGGTCATCAATCGCATAAGGCCTACATTGCAGTATTTATCTGCATGACCACCAAAGCAATGCATATAGAGCTGGTGCAACGATTCTCGTCAAGAAGGGGCCTCCCCTCAAATATGTATTCGGATAACGTTTTTGATTGCCCTTGCCACCGCGGCCACAGAATGGCATTTCATCCCCCCCCCCCCCCCCGCTGCTCCCCATTTCGGAGGATTATGGGAAGCTGGCGTACGCAGTGTGAAGCACCACCTGAAGAGGTGCATCGGACGACACACGCTGACCGCTGAGGAATTAACAACGGCCCTATGTCGGATCGAGGCATGCCTAAATTCCCGTCCTATCGCGGCCGTCTCAGAAAATCTGGACGACTTGACACCCGGGCATTTTTTAATCGGCGCCCCATTGATCGCAACACCGGAGCCGAGCGTTTTGGAGTTGAACGAGCACCGATTGTCTCGATGGCAGCTCGTGCAACGAATAACGGAGGCATTCTGACGATCATGGAAAGAAAACTATCTCCAGACCCTCCAACAGCGCCCCAAATGGCGTAGCGCTCAGCGCCTCGCGAAAGTTGGACAGATAGTCCTGCTGCGCCGCGACCAAGCGCCCCCCTGTCAGTGGGAATTGGGGCGTATTACCGCCTGTCACCCGGGCGATGACGGTCTCACCCGCGTCGTGACCGTCCAGACCAGCCGAGCATCGTATACACGAGGGCTCAACAAAATTTGTTTCCTCCCGGTCGACATCAATCGGGAAAACGAACACCACTGCGTCACGGCGGGCGGCGACTCCGAGTAAATCGCGAGCGGAGCATCCGGCTCACTTTAGGTTAAGTTAAGTTAAGAAAAAATGTAAATAGCGTCACAATTATTGCGTTAAGATTTTTAGAAGAAACTCTTCAAGGCGGGCGGAATGTTCGGGAATTCGTCACCGTTACGTTCAAAATCCAAACGCGTCCGTTTATTAGTAAACGCACGTCCCGCGCTCCCCTCGCTTCTCTACCTCGCACACGCTAGCGCGAAGGTGAGAAACGGCAAAGTGAGCTCAGTTCGAATTGAGCCTTCCATACATTAAGTATATCGCATATCGTTATCCACTCGCAATCAGGTTCGAACTCAGTAAACCATTACCTCCACGAGGTCGCAGTAAATGTTCATACATCTATTGCGAAACCATTATAATAAATCGTGACAGTCAATTCAGTGCAGTGTCAGTTCATTTGGACTCCGTTGATTCGGGTACAGTTATCCTTACCACACGTCCGCAGATCGTTATTCCTCGTAATCCCCAAACCCGCTAACCAGCATCCGAAACAACGGGTTTCGGCTTTGATTTGTCCATATATGCCCACAGATCATTTTTCACTAAGATTGCCTCTATATGCAATCTCCAGACATCATAGTTGTCTTTGTTTAATTTTTCGATCTGTACGTTATGCTCTGCGCTCATGTCGACCACGTGGTAATACTTTCTTTTGATTTAGACTTATTTTATTCACTTTTAACTTGGCTTTTATAAATTCTTACAGCCTGGGCCCATAACCTGTTAGAGTTAGTGATTCGGAAAATTCAGCCGGGATCAGAATCAGTCTTATTTAATTAAACACAGACTTGCAACTTGATATTGCACAGGTTTTATTTTAATAAACGCGTAAGTACGTGTCGGTTGAGATACAGAGAGGAAGTGAAGTTAGTTCTAGATCATACAAAAAGAGAAAAGAATAGAAAGAAGTCGTGCGGACTATTTGAGTGTCCGCGGTGAATTTAAAAATATAGAATTTATTTCTAATATATACCTCTTCTTTTACTTAGATATTTATTCTGTTCCACACACGGTAGGTTTTGAACATCATAGATATGTAAATTATGCTATGGTCCAGTGTCACATCGGTCGATGTCGTCACATCCACCGTTGTGTTGCATTAGTTATTAAGAGCGATAGTATTAAGTTAACATTAGATACCTTACACATACATACTTACCTTACATATAAGCTTCTCATATATACTCACCATTACATCTACCTCACCGATACATATAACCTCGTACCAACTAAGTTAGATCCCTAAAATACGCGCATAGTATTAAGTCACTGTAAATACCGTTGATCTCCGCATACCTCACGCGGAACGATCAACAACGCGCGAAGCTGCAAGTAGTACGTCATCGCGCTCTAGCGATCCCTACCCTTGCGATTCTCGCTTCCCGATATCTGTCACCCCCACTATAGCACTATCCCCACTCTGCGGCCGATCTAGATCGAAGGACCTCAGACTGGCTCATTAGTTAATTAATTCGGTTCCATGCTCCAGAGAGACATCATCTCCTGGCAGCCCTTGCGACTTAACCTCCGGTCTTACTATTTCTCGCGTTACCAGTCTTACCATATCTCGTGTTCTTAAACCGTCTAGCGTAGGTTATATTCAGTAAGTTAGCATTAGTTTTTGTACCTTAATTTCTTATTCGCATATAAATTATATTATACCCAAAGTCTGCCTTTAATCGCTTTCCATTCCTAACGTCGTATGTTGCATCAATCAACGCTGTAATTAGTAGTTCGAGTATCCGACCTGCGTATTCAACTCCGCATGCCTGAGCCTACCAGGGCTCGATGCGTTCACCAAGATCCTCCGGAATACGCAGCTCGATACCGTAGATTGTTGGCTTTTACCTGCTCATTTGGTTGATACCACATGCCACGTCGCGCCGGACGACGATACCAGCTTCGGAAAGCTCTCACGAACACAGAAAGCCTCAACAATACGAACTGGACCGCGCTGCTCGGCACACGCGCGTTGCCGACCATCATCGCCAACAAACCATTCATCGGGAAAGTACGGGTCATACCTGGGACACCCTGGAAACCTCCCGTTCGCCTAACTCTACCTCCAGTGACAGCGTACGACGAGAGCATACGGAAGCTAGCCTTGCGAAAGCAATTGTACGCCGGTATCGACGGTAACTCAGTATATAATTGTAATAATAACGATCCTTCGGTAGTGGATACTAACGGAGCATAAATCGCGTGTTAAACGTCGTGATCCCGAGTCAGACGACGAACGAGCGAGTCGCGTGGACTCAAAGGTTGAACAATCATTGGTAAAACATCTTTAGACCGCGTAATAGTCGATCGCCGGATCGAGGTCCAACCGCAGGACGTAACACCAGTGTTCTTTTTTATTGAAGGCGGATTTATTCAAACTTCGAATAATTTTTCATCTTTTATCTTTCATCTTTTATTCGAAGCCTTCGAATAAATCTTCGAATAATTTTTGCCAGCTCGAATAAACGGCAACGTGTCCCGACGAGCGCTGAACTTGAAAGACCAGCGCCAGCGACCGACCAACAGCATACATACATTGTAAGCACCTGGGGAATCAAGCATTATTAACAATTTAAACTTTCATATTTTTATAATACGAATAATATTTTTAATACGAATGAGTTGTAGAGATCATCCCGATGAAAACGAGTCCTAACACGACATCATTTGGACTATCTTCAATAAGATTATAATTTTTATCATAACATTACGTATCAATAAAAATTGTTCGATTACACTCGAGATTGGACTCATTATCATCAGAAAAAAAGGACCCCAATATAATCGTAATAATTTTATGAAGGAATATTGAAAAATCTAAATTTCATTCGTGTGTAATTCCCCATCTGCTTACATTGTACGGCGTTTGTCAGTGGCTGTCGTTGGGTCTTGGACAGTCGGAACTCGGCGTTCGGAGATCAACGCTCGCCGCAAACAAACGGCATACAATGTAAGCAGATGGGGAATCACACACGAATAAAAGTTTAAACTTTTAGATTTTTCAATATTTCTTCATAAAATTATTACGATTATATTGGGGTCCTTTTTTCCTGATGAAAATGAGTCCAATCTCGAGTGTAATCGAACAATTTTTATTGATACGTAATGTTATGATAAAAATTATAATCTTATTGAAGATAGTCCAAATGATGTGTTAGGACTCGTTTTCATCGGGATGATCTCTACAACTCATTCGTATTAAAAATATTATTCCTATTATAAAAATATGAAAATTTAAATTGTCAATAATGCTTGATTCCCCAGGTGCTTACAATGTATGTATGCTGTTGGTCGGTCGCTGGCGCTGGTCTTTCAAGTTCAGCGCTCGTCGGGACACGTTGCCGTTTATTCGAGCTGGCAAAAATTATTCGAAGATTTATTCGAAGGCTTCGAATAAAAGATGAAAGATAAAAGATGAAAAATTATTCGAAGTTCGAATAAATCCTCCTTGAATAAAAAAAATTATCTTTATTCGTCGGATAAAATTATTTATTAGAACCTCGTCGAATAAAGATACTCTTTTTATTCGAACCTTTGAATAACGAATAAAGATAAAGTATCTTTTATTCTAATCGTTATTTAAATAATTTTTTATCTAAATAATGCCCAACTCTGTCCGAGGCTTCGATTGGGGGTTATTAACAAAAAACACGGACCAATCAAAGCGCGAGCTAGACCCGCGATGGCTGGTTGCATGTGACGCGCCAGGAGTTTCTACTCTGACGAGCGTTAGCGGTGCGCCACGACGAGGCATCGAACAAGAGAAGGAGTAGAAATTGAACGTATTGAATTAAAAACTCACTTATTCACTGAAAAGGTCCAATTGTTGTCACAGTAGATGTTCAATGTAGCCTCCATGTTGCTCCACGCAGAACTGTGCCCGCTTGACTACTTGTTCTGCAACCCGTTCCAACATCGCTGTGGTTATGTTGCATATGGCACGGTGAACCCGTGCTAATATTGATTTTACCTCACCTAGGTCTTTGATCGAAAATTCCGAAGCTAATTGATTTTTTAATTTGATTTTTTCTTGTTCGATATTACTAAATACTAATATATCGTCAACATATAAACAAATTATTAACTTTGTATTATTTACCATTTTATAGTACACACACGAGGTACTCATGTTTGCCTTGAATTCTAATTTTATTAAAATATTGTGAATTCTTTCATACCAGACTCGTGCAGATTGTTTTAATCCATATATTGCACGTTTTAGCCGACAGACTTTGTATTTTCCGATGATGAAACCTTCGGGTTGCTGTATATACCTCTAATTTTCCATTAAGGAAGGCTGTTGATACATCCCAGTGATCATGTCTAATTGTAATGCAAGCGAAAATAAGGCACTAATAGTGGAATATCTACTAACAGGCGAAAAAGTTTTGTTAAAATCCGTGCACAGCCCTTGCACTGTGAACAGCCCTTTGCCACAAGGCGAGCTTTGTATTGTATTACTTTACCATTTTCGTTTGTTTTTGACTTGAAGATCCACATGGACTTTATTGCCTTTTTTCTTGAGTGCTTAAATTCTTTTTTCATAGCGTTTTTCCATTTTTCACTCTCATGACTAGACAACGCTTCTTCTACGGATTTTGGATCAGAATATGTTGTGAAGAACGTTTGATGTCTGGCCATACCCAGAAATTCTCTTGCCTTTCGTTCTTTTTCTGGGTATCTCCTCTCTGGTAGAGGCATTGAAAGATTCTCCGTCTCAAATTCTACTGCATCATAAGTATCTTCTACGGATTTGAAATTAGTATCTTCGTTGGAGGTTGAAAATGAATCGTTCTTCTCCGTTCTGGATACGTCTATCTCCGTCTCGAAGTTGTTTTCTTGCTCTGTTCTATCAGGAACTATGTTGTAAAATAGATTTTCTTGTCCAAAATTAACCGTGCTGCTATCTTCCTTTTCTTCTTTTTGAGCTGGGAATTCGTTTTCTATAAACACGACATTTCTTGCTTTTAGTACCCGCTTTCGGTTTTGTAAATCTATCAACCTTATCCCTTTGAGTCTAAGCAATAACCCACAAAGACACATTATTTCGCCGTTTTGTCAAATTTTGTTCGTTGTTGTTTTTCGATATGCATATAGGCTTTGCACCCAAAAACGCGTAAATGGCTTAGATCAACTTTTTCGTTGGTCCATATTTCATATGGCGTCTTGCCTTTAATTGCTCTTAAAGGCGAATGCTTTTTTAAATACACAGCTGTCCTTACTGTTTCTTCCCAGTATTTTTTATTCAAATCGGATTCTTGCAGCATGCAGGTTGCTTTTTATATTATCGTTCGGTTAGCTCGTTCAACTACTCCCTTCTGCTGAGGAGTGTGCGGAATGGTTGTTTGATAACGGATACCATTTTTCTTTAAAAATTCTTCCATCTGCTTATTTTTAAATTCTGTTCCGTTATCTGTTCTAAATATTATGATAGTTTTGCCTTTTTCATTCTGTTTAAGACCAGATCAGAATTCAGGGACTGGAGATAGATTACTCTTCACTTGAACAACCACTACTTTATTTACCCGACTCTGGGATCGTCGACTCCCAACCAACTATGTACAGCAAGACAATGTATAAACGAAAAGCGCGTTTGTATAACTTAACAATAAAGCGTAAAGACGAATTATGATTTAGCTGAAGCTAATTCCGGCGGTTTCCGACACGCGAAAACGTATAAAACCGGTCAAAGAGACGCTCGATTTCACACCAGTAATTTTAGATGCAGTTGATCGCTAGGCAGTTAGAGAACTGGTGATCGATCGACCAGCTGGCCGTTAGACGTCACCGTCGACCGCTCGCGCGCTCAGCCAATCTGGGTCGCGCTCCGCGGTCGATAATCGTTCGATATAGATCTCGACGGTGACGGCCAATGACTCCGCGATCCGACGATCGATCACAGATCTCGTCGCGACTAGCCAATTGTCAGTAAATAAGCGGACGTTGCTGGCGCACTCAGCCAATCCCATTCACATTCGTTACCCAAGCATTGAATTTCTTAAAGGCCGTTGTTACTTCGCTCTTATGCTTTAGGAAGTAACAAAAAGTCATACATCAACTAATCAATCATCAACTAAGATAAATACATGTCGTATCGCGAGCGGTTGCACGAGACCCGTAGGCTTCGGCGGTTCCTCGTCTCATTTTCGGGTGTCGGGCTGCAGAGCGGTCTGACAATTGGACTTTACTGAGACGACGATCTAAACGGTTCGAACGCTAAACGATTTCTGCCTGCCGCTCTCGGGCCATCGAGGCAGTGTAGCCAGATGAGGCCGAATCGAGCCTCATTTACTCCCCTTCTTTTCCCCTTCCACTATCCTATTCCAGCACCACGTCCCATTCAATCCCGTCGCGCACGCG
This sequence comes from Lasioglossum lativentre, assembly GCA_916610255.1. NCBI lineage: Eukaryota > Metazoa > Arthropoda > Insecta > Hymenoptera > Halictidae > Lasioglossum > Lasioglossum lativentre. The sequence continues at coordinate 33,265,404 of OU744358.1, forward strand.
GAACATGTCACATGTTACGACTCTGGCCATCAGAGAGAGGGTACCTGTATTCCCCTCGATTTTCTCGACCTGGCGACACTGCATCGAGGGGCTTGCCTCGCATTTCCCCCACTCCTTGGCGGGCTCGTCTCAGCAAAGTCACTTCGTCCACGTGCACGCATCGTCAAAGGAACCGATCCTGACTGTGGCGGCCGACCAAACGTTTCGGCCGCGCTACAATGTACACATGCGAGCGGTCGGTAACCGACTCCCGCGGCATCCGATTACAACGATCCTTAGCATATGTATTACAACGTAATTCTTAACCTACTCCGCGCTTAATCTATGACATACATATCTTGCACCAGACCAGCTTAGCTGTGGAAATGGACCACAAACGTCGGCATGCAGAATTCCCAAAATTTCATCTGCTCTGTTCCGACCTTTACTATCAAATGGTAATTTGGTCTGCTTTCCTTTGATGCAGCTTATACATGGTTTTTTATTAGACTCATTATACTAGATCCCGGTTGCCAAACCTTTCCTTAACAAGGTCATACTGCGATCATTTAGATGGCCAAGCCTTTTATGCCAAAGCTCTTGAGTTTGTTGGTTGCTTACGACACTGTATGCACTACTTGGTAACTATTCTGTATCTAATTTGTATAATCCGTTTTCGTTAGTACTTGTCACCAATACTTCTCCCTTTACATGGAAATCAGAGTTTTTGTATAGTCTACAACTGAACGCGTCGAATACCAATATAAAATCCTTGCCAGCTACACTCAAAAAAATTAAGGGATCACTTCTGCAGACCCGAAAAAATTGCTACCAGTTTATACGATCATAACTCAGGCCAAAATTGCTGCATCGACATCGTTAAACAATGGTTTGAAAGCGTGAAACCTCTAGTTTCAGATGCACTTTTTCAAATTTTTGCTATGTTGTTTTTTTACAATGTTATACCGAGATGAAGACAACATTTATGGTTAACAAAAATTTTGTGCAACTTTGTAACATCACGCAGGGGGTGATACAAATTTTTTTGATAAATCGCGTTAATATCATTTGGAAGGGCTATCTTTCTTGTGTAAAATGTGTGGTTGTTGATTATCCTGCGATTTTTTTTATTCGAGTTATTCAACATTGAAGTATATGTTGTCTTTTTAACTTCAACTGGCTCCAGAAAGCCAAAAAATGATCGTAGAATCTTGAGCAAACAATTATTTTTGGCTTTCTGGAGCCAGTTAAAGTTAAAAAGACAACATATACTTCAATGTTGAATAACTCGAATAAAAAACATCGCACGACTACGTTTCCGCTTCCTGTGGTATGGAGAATTTTGTTGTCTGCAATTGTTACAGTTTGTTGCTCTCCTGCAGTATAATCTTTCATCCAATCTTTATTTGGCGACGTGTGATTTGTGGCCCCTGAGTCGACGTACCAACCATCCCTTTTATTATTTGCCATCAAAGCAGTCAATAAGCTCCAGTTGTGATTCATTTGACCTTTTGAATATTTTGAATTTTCTCCTGACGACTCTGGTTTCAAATTTCTGAAATTTCGCTTGGTGTGTCCTAATCGTCAACAACCATAGCATTTTATAACCTTTTTCTGTAACTGAAATCTCGTTTTATCATGATACTTTTGTTGCTGTTTTATCGCAAACGCTACGTCACTTGAGTTATTATCAAGCTGAACCTTCACATCCTCTTGCCATAGCTTAGTTTTTACAAGATCCGTTGTGATTTGTACCTGCAAACTATCAAGAGCCATCACCATCGGTTTATATTCCGGTGGTAAACCATCCCATAGAATAACCGCCAGTAATTTGTCTTCTACTGGACTACCGATGTCTGCAAGATTTTGAGACAAATTTAAAGCCTCAGATACATACTGGTTCACGTTTTCACAGTTTGCATAATCTAATTTAAACAACGCTCTCATTAAAATTAAAATGCGTGATAAACCGTTATCTTCCTAGGCTTTAGCTAGTTTTTCCCACGCTAGTTTGGCTGTTGTCACGTCCTTTACGTGTACAGAACAATGTGAGCATACGTTCAAGCAAATGGCCGTCAATGCCCTCTGATCCTTTTTTGAATCTGTGCTACTTCCATTTGGTACTGTAATACATTCCCACAAGTCTAGTCCAATAAGTGTAATTTTCATTATAAATTTCCAAGTGGAATAATTTGAGGTACCGTCTAATTTTGGATCTATAGATGGTATATTTCCAAGTACATTTATCGGCGTGATTGAACTTGTTTGGGAAGTCATTGTGTTACGTAATGGAAGATTTAGTTTAGAAAGAGAAATTTATAATAATTCTTCTCTTAATTTGTGCAGTCGTAGCAACAAAAGAACTGTTAGGTTTAATCGTTTAATAACTTGTTTGTTCAGTTTACATATACAAAATTGTATAAGACAGAATGTATATAATATATTAATACTAAGAATCGATACATAATATTATACTTAATGCAGATCTACTTAACACGTCTGCACGCAACTGAATACTCGAACGGAATGAACGAGACCGCATGTGAAAATCGCGAAGGACGACGGAACGCGGGTCTAAGGCCTAATTTACATTCTTAACGCCTATTGGCGCCGCCATTAATTAAGGGCCGAACAATCCTTCAATTCCCCCACTTTGTGAGGGCCATGTCCAACATCTTTGTACATCGGTCGTGCGCAATCTTTTTTAATGCCTTGGTCATGCCATCCGCCAAGTTCTCGTTTGAAGAGACATAGCTCAGCTGGATTAGTCCCTCCTCTAGCTTTTCCCTCACGACATGGTAAACGATGTCGATGTGCTTCGTTTTGCTATTTTCCATATTGTTACGAGCGAAATCTATTGCCGCCCTATTGTCACACTTTATTTGCAAGGGACCTGAAAAATACTCAGTTAAATTTAATTCGGACAAGTAGGTATTATAGGGGGATTCTGGACCAAGTTCAATGACCTTCCGAGGCAGACCTAACACGGGGGAGCGGCGGCATGCCCCCCTCCCCCTCCCCCACCACCTCCCCTTGGGGAGGGTTTTTCGGGGGTCATCCCCCCCAGACCTAACCGGGCGGTCTTTTTCGGGGATCACCCCCAGACCTAACCGGGCGGTCTTTTTTGGGGGGTCACGCCCAGACCTAACCGGGCGGTCTTTTTTTTGGGGGTCACCCCCAGACCTAACCGGGCGGTTTTTTCAGGAGTCACCCCCAGGCGCGGCCATTTTTCGGGGGTCACCCCCAGACGCGGTCTTTTTCGGAGGGTCCGCGAATTTTTGGGGGAGGGGTCGCGAATTTTTGGGGTCAAGGCATGATTTTTTTCGCGAATGTTTTTCGGGAGAGTGACGTCACAAAGGATAGGAGTGGAGTTCGGTGGATTTTTGTAACGTCACAGCTTTATACTCTCGCGCACGAACCGCATACTTTGGCGATCTAACCGAGAATGATGGAACAGACGCCTCTCAGACCCCGCCCGTTCTTTCCTGCAGTGGTGGTGGGGGGAAATCGTTTTGCGGAGTAATCAGTTTGTTGTAATGTTATGCCCCTTTGGCATCAGGGAATCTCTGCACGTGGCAAACTGCGCATTTTTACAACCGAGCACTTTGCTGAGTAATCAGTTTTTGTAATGTTATACCCCTAGGAACGAACAGGAATCTCGGCAAACACACCCGGTGAGATATTATAACGTCTTTTAAGACTAAATAAGTTTGCTTAATAATCAGTTTTTTTGTAATGATAGGAGTCAGGAACGTACAGGAATCTCGACAAACGCATCGGGTTAAATATTATAACTTCTTTTAAGACGTTATAAATATATTTACATATGTTTAAAGATGTCAGTCTCTAGCGAGAATGCATTCACGAGAAACCAATCGCAGTTCGTGGATCGTGATTTTGTTTAATACAATTTTAAATCTCTTTTGTCCAAGTCCTGAACATGAGCAAAGAGAAGACGCAATTAGTGGAGGAACTGCATGCCCCCGCCAGACGGATTTTTCCACGACGTCGAGTTTTAGTGCATGGGTATGACGATCTATGGCAAGCCGATCTCGTAGATATGCAGCCTCACGCGCGTGTAAATGGTGGTAACAAGTACATATTAACGGTTATCGATGTGCTGTCCAAATATGCTTGGGGCATGCCACTCAAGACTAAAAGTGGAGGCGAGGTAGCTAAAGCGTTCACAAAGATATTTCGCAATCGACGTCCAAAAAATTTGCAAACATGAACACCCGCAAAAATGTGGTCATCAAGATTTTGCGAAGCAGAATCGAGCCTAGCTTACAAACTATGTACATGTCACGTGCGAGAAACGGAACACTTGCAAAAATGTGGTCATCAAGATTTTGCGAAGCAAAATCCTAGCACATGCAAAATGTGCTCATCAAGATTTTGCGAAGCAGAATCCTAGCCTGGATGGCATCACGAAGATAGAAGAAGTCTGAGAAAAGAAAAAAAGATGCTGACAAAGAATGAAAAAGCACGTACCACTCCTAGGACAAAGGATTGATGCAAATATAAGAGGAGGCAGCCTTTCACGGGACAGTCAGTAGATCATCAGCCAACATGCCTATACCGAGAGGATCATACCAAATGCAGGATGCATACCAGCTTCAGGAGGATTACATCGGGCCCTTTGATGGGGTGCGGCCCAGCGACCACTCCGTTACATACCGCAGACTTTTGCGGATGTCTTGCATACTGGTGCCGTGGGACGTTGAAATATACAGACAAAGCAGTATTCGCAGGATATGTGGCACATGTTACCTGAACCTGAACGAAGAAGAGGCCCGGGCCTATGAGGAAGGTGGCTGGCATGTTATGTGCCGCACGCCAGGTGCCACACTGACAGCGTGCCACATGTGTGGCTCACAATTTGCGGAGGCGAGGCCTGCAGCGGAATGCACCGACTGCATTGAGACAAGTTTAAGCCTCACCAACGATCAGTGGTGGTGGCTAACTCGGGGGATGGTTCAAGATATAGTAAGGCAGTGGTGAATCGGCCTTTTCAGGGCCACCAAATCGGCCCTTTGCAGGGCCACCAAACTTTAACGTAGAGGCAATTCTATTTCACTCACAATAAAAAAAAAAGTGAAAGGTGTAAAGAATAATGTTGTAAGGACAACAATAACTATGTTCGGAACGTAACTGTTTACGCCCTTGGTTGATCTTACGTGAAGATCGTTCAGGCCTTGATGATTTAGCACTGCGTGGTGCCCGCTAATAAGGTTCGAATCAAACTAAACAAGACGTTTGATAACAAACACTATATTTTAAAGATGAAACTGCAAGGCAGTTTCATAACAAGATACAAGTTTACAAAAAAATGAGAATTAGAGTCTCTGCCTGTATCTAAACTAAACAGGAGAGCGATGTTGCTATGTCTAGGTAGTTGCTAATTCTGACTTTAACGGACTCCAGTCAGCGTCGTTCAGGGTGCGGTGCCCCCTCCCTGGTTGCACCAAATTTCCCTTTCCTCGGATGATTGAGGGTGGGGAAACCTGTACCGAGGGTTGGAGGCGGGCCCAAAATCAAACAAAATGTACGCGGAGTCTACCGTCGCGATGGGGGTGCGGAAACGGACGCTTACGGCCAGGTCAACGCGTCCCAACGCTGTCGACCCCGGCTGGCAGAACCCCACATCTGGTAACCATAAAAATCGCCAGGGGCATGACTACCTAGCTGAAGTGAAGCGAGGGACCTAAGGATTGACCTCGTGTCTAAATGTTTTATTACGCGCGCAAGGAAAGTAACGAACAATACAGTCACTGGGACTCGGGAAAAAACCGAAAACTATTAAGAGGGTACGTCGACAAGCCCGAACCGTAGCCATATGAAAAACAACTGTGTTGGTCCCAGAGACACAATGAAAATGGAAAAAGGCACGAAAAATCTTCTTCAACGCGAGCCGCTACAGTAACACTACGAAGGAATTCGATAATGGCCCTAAGGCAATGTTTCCGTCGAATTTTTCGCTCTGATACAGTATACACTTCATGTAATTTCGATCTTATGCATGTCTGAGTACGGCTCATCACAATTTCATTGTGTAGACACTGCAAGTAATCATCGAACGTTATTGTCGTCCTTACAACGTCATTCTTTACACCTTTCGCTTTTTTTGTATCCTTTTTCCCGCCTACACGCAATGTGTACATTTCTGCTCTCAGCCCGACAAAGTCCGTCATTATCATCCCATTGTTCTCGTCTTTCATCAAGCCGGGAACCTTTTTATTTACAAGTGGGATATTATACTTATTCTCTATCGGATAGTCGCTCGTGTCAAATCGGTTAATGTCGCGCCTCATGGTTTCATAAATGTCCTCACACTTAATATGATAAATTAAACTATCTGTGTCTGCGTACATTATTTTGCAATTTTGACCATATTGAGGAAACATGTACTCATGATGAAATTCATACAAGCAAGTCTTAGATATATCTAATATACACATACCCACATACATGGACTTGTTGAATTTCACCCTGAGTTTGCGCAATTCCACAGCGATCAAGTTTTCAGAAAATACGCAACGGCTGTGGAAATTTGGTTTCGCGATCATTGCCTCTGCGCCATATCTTCCATCCCAATGTGTCACGAGTTTTACGTTTACGCGTTGTTCATCAATTTGTACAAATTCTTTTCGAAATCGTTTGTCGCACGTGTTCTAAAGAGCGTATTTAATTCTATGTATTCGCGGAGCCATGGTGACTGTGTGAATTGGAGGATGCGATGAATCTTTGTAATACGAAGACCGTGGCGCAGGCATTGTTGCAGGTTATAATAGTGGATAACATAGCGCTGCTTATTGTAAAGCGTTGCAAGCAACTTGACCTCTCTTTTGCCAGGTGGTTTGTCACGCGTCGGACAGAACGGCAGGTCAGCGTGAACATCGTGCAGACGTTGCAGATATTCGAGACCCACCTCGAGAATGTAGCCTATGGGTGAATCAGCGGCGATCAAAGTTATGTCAAAATTTTCAATGTCGTTAACCCATTGAAATTCGGCATATGGCAAAGGTTGACACATTGCCCATCCGTACAAATTGTTTACATAAAAATACATCAAGTATGATGATGGTTTCGATGGATCGTACGACTGCATGTACTTGTTATTGGCTTCAGCATGTCTGCCGGAACATTGGCTCAAACCGCCGCGTATACCACGTTCAATAAACATCACCATATCGATATCAGTTAATAATTCAAATCTAATTTTTGTATGCTTTAGCATAGCATCCCACGTGAATCCGGGTAATGTATGATAATATGCGGGATCTAAACCGTAGCTCTTAATGCAGCTATCACGAAAATTTTCAAAAACATCAGCCAATAACAAAACATCAGTTTTCAAATACAGATCGCTGTATTCACCCAAGGTTTTTATGTTGAATCGCTTCCACACATTCTCGGCATGTGCATAATCGCGTTCGGATACGGTTTCGCCTGTCAGCGAACTGTAAAATGACTCGAGCGGCGGCAAACATTCGTCGTCTAATTTATCTACGCAATCGAGGTATTCGTATGGAAAGACACCCTTTCGTGTCAACAACTTGAAATTTTCAACGGAAAGATTTTGAAATTCGGAATGTAAAATTGCCAATTTGTCTGTATCGAGGAAAGATGCCAATTTGTCGAGACTGGTATTCAAAAATTTGTACGAATCGATGAATCGTAATTTAATACAATTTCGTGACTCTGATTGCCGGTCTTCAACGTTTTTTGTAAATGAAATGTACTTTTCCTTCGTTATGGGTAATACATCGACATGACCTTCAAACGCATTAGCTATTTCTTGTGAAAAACTATGGGAATAAAAAACGAAATTTTATAATTTAGATTGCAGTCTTGATGTGCTGGACCTCTATAACGCCCCGTTAGATTTTCGCAAATGTGGCAATGTGTTGCGCCGATAAATGCATCAGACTGTTCATTCGATAACTGTTTCATATGTATATTACTGGATAGAGTGGATTTAACACGATGCGCCAAATTTTCTAATTCTTCAACGAACCATGACACGCAATTCGCATCGCGGCGACATCGATACACCGATAGAGATGCATCGTGTGCACAATGTACATAGTATGCAATGCTAAATACTTTATGATGTTGGTATGCGTGTGATTTCTCCTCTTCGCAATCTTCCATCTTCTCGAGAGTGCATTCGAGATCAGCGTACACGACAAATGCAAGCGGTTCTTTCCTGATATATTTATCGAAAGAGAGCCATTTGTCGTCCTCGCTAGGTAGCACGATAGCGCAGTCATTTATTTTTGCACAGTCTCTTTCATGGATGTGCAATCTTCCGTCGGAACGAAGGTAATGCAAACACTTGTAAAAACATAATTTTTACACTTTTTTTATGATATACAATGATACTTTGTAAAAATGTTGTACCTACCGATCGCAGATGAATTTCTTGCGCTCGTTTTTGCTCAATTGTGCACCAACGAGTCGGGACAAGTTCTTAAAACACATATAATGGGATTTTGCCCTATTTTTCTTCTCCCGGATGTCTTCAAAACCGTACACATTGATCGAAGTATCGTTCAACTTTTCGAACCGTGTAATTTGATTCAACAACACTGGAAACTTGATGTTTTCAAAGTTTAATACAGTTGTGTAATGCGGGTACGAATTTTGGATGTACATTGATGTACATTGGATGTACACTGTGGATTGCACATTAATTGTGGCATGCTTCAACGCTATTTCTCTCGGTATGTTGATCTGGCACCCCGCGTGCAATGGGTTATACTTGTTGATGCACACTGAAAGATTGAGTATTCGCGACAATGCCCATCCACTATCCCGTTCCTGAAATTCTTCCAACGACGCTAGGATTGGCTCCACGAAGCACCGCTCGTACAACTCTTCGAGATCGGATGTGTAAAAGATTTCACAGTTCTTTGTGCTCATGCTTTTGCGCGAACGTTGATCACCTGTCACAAATTCGCCATTAACCACCATGTTCACTTTTAAAGACTTATGTTTTTCCAATGCGTTCCGTATTTTTTCAAGCACCATTTCCCTCGCGTCCTGGAGGAAGCTGCGTGGTTCAATGTAATTGGAATTGATAACAGCACCAGTTAATATGCGACACTTGAAAGCCGAGTGGATTTCACGCCATAAGAGTACTTGCATGTCCTGCACCTTCAAGTACGAAACGCCTTCGCAAAGAATATTTTAAACTCTCAAGACCGGCGATACACGCGATCAATGATTGTTGAATACCGATCGACAATCGAGGACGTTTCACTCGACTGTATTCTTCAAGCAACTCGAGGCATTCGTTGCACCTTTCCTCCCAGGCAAGGTATTCTTCCTGCAATCTTAAGCGATCAGACTGATCCCACAACTGACGTTCAGTTTTCTGAATTTCCTCCATGAATGTACCCTTTTCGTTATTTGCGCGAACAATGATTGAGCAAGACTAATTAAGGGTGGCGCATTAATAGCCTCCCGAAACAGTTGACTCAGCAAAATTCATAACGCGGCCTAGAACGCAGCATTTTTCAAACACTGCTAAGTGTCACATGACTCCAGTCCAAAGCGATATTGGAAACGGGGTATGAAACCGTCGGAGCAGTAAAATTCTATCCGCAACCAGATATCGTGCCGCCTCCTATTAAAAAACTTAATTGTGTTTCCAATCCATGGCTCAGAACCCATACAATTTCAAAAAATCTCATATGTACATAGTTTGTAAGAGGGTTTTGGAATAAAAAATGGTATATTTTTTCAAATTATTTATAAAAAATCTTAATTGTCATTTCTCCTCCATGCACAATATAATCATGTAAAAATATTGATATAATTGTTCGGGTCTTGCGCGCGTCACAGCCGAGTAAAATTTAATTCGACGTAACCTTGCAATTTAAAGACTTCAGCCATTATTTCACGCCGCAGCTTCGAACACATGACGTCACATTTTTTTCTGCTTCATTAGGCATTTTTAAAATTGTTTTACGTGGTTCCTTGAAGATGCGCTCCTCCAATCGATTTAATGTTTTCGGAATATGCGCCATTTCCTTGTCCAAGCATGCCTTATTCACTGCATCGGCATCGTTCGTCGGGTATGCCAAACCTCCAAGCTTTTGGTCTCTCGCGTCGAAAGCGTCGCCATTGAGACAAAGCGCACTCCGTCTTATGTAATTCTTTAATGTTGCATCATCCTTATTTGACTCGTTTCGCAACGTAACACCGAACTTGTTGATTGACATCGTGAAACTATTGAACACGTTCAAAACCATCTTTAATTTATAATCAGACCCGCTTCTCGGAGCTCCTCTATGATTGACATGATTTCGTTATCATGGCCTGTATGTCCAGCAGCTCGCGATGATACCAACAATCTTATTCTATCCACTAACTCGTTTGGGTCATCCCAATGTACATAATCAATCGCATTATCGGTAACCATCATGTGTTCGCATTTCAAGTAGCGTGGCAATTATATGTTTATACTTGTATCCTCTATTACTCAATGGGGGATTTGCAGCATTATGGTTGCGTCTGTGTGCATTTGTTGTCAGAAGTATACTGTTATATTTTTCTTTGTCAGCATCGGTGTATATCGTATCGTCGGGCATTCTCTTGAAAATTAATTCGAAAAGGCCAGGCGTTCCTCTGTGTTTTACATTATCGATGATTATATTATCTTCCATGTCTACGTCGAAATTCTTATCCCGAAGCATCATTGTATTTTTATCATAGTACACACCATACACGTGGTCAACCTGTTTTTTCTTATCCGTGACAAATAAGTTCAAATATTCCTGCGACAGCGGTCCGAGATTCTGAGTCAAATATGTAGTGGCGTCTGTGTGCTGTTCAGGATTCTCAGTAATCTTCCGCATTGTCGTTTCAAGAATATTTTGTTCGGGTGTTTCTACATCGTCTGTCCATACTTGTTCTTTAGGAGGCTCGGGATCTGGACAAAGTCTTTTCGATAACGGACGCGGTGTAGATTTAAAAGGTGTTGATGTTTCTGGACGTACTCTCTTCATTCCGCGATGTTGGGGTGGTTTCAATCCGTGATATTGGGGTGTAGCGTTAAGCATGGGCGGCTGATGAAATGGTGACTCTAAAGAGGTCTCTCCATGATGTTAGGGTGTAGCGTTAAACACAGGCAATTGCTGTTGGGATGTCGACTCTGAAGATGTCTCTTCAGGAATTGGGTTGTGTTTTGTGTTTTCAATCAATTCTTTCAAAGGTCTAATCACAGGCTGTAAGTTACGTTCCAACGCTGCATCGATATCCATTTTTACCACGTTTTTATTAGCTCGGTTTCTTGTCTGTCTGTACGTCTGTCTGTCTGTCTGTCTGTCTGTTCGGTACAAATCTTGCAATTGATTTTAAACTAACTTCCCGATGAGCTAGAGACTTGAAATTTTAAACATAGCTCAGAACTGGATGACAATGCAATATTTAAAAAAAATTTTTTTAAAAAGCCTATGCGTTTAGGATATATAAATTATTATTAATAAATCTAACCGTTATACCCCGTCGCACTACCTGTACGTCCCCACTCTACTACGTGTTCCCACTCTGACTCATCCCCACTCTGACTCATCCCCACTCTGACTCATTCCCACTCCACTGACCCGTTTCGCACCGAAGGAGCTCAGTGTGTGTCAGTGTGCGTCAGTGTGCGTTCGAGCTCCGTGCGGTGTTTACAAAGTCACTACGTATTATTTGTTTACCAAGCGAAAGAACAGTTACACCGAGATTCTCCGTCGAACCTTTATTGAATAAAATTGGTATACACCAATATGGCGGCGCCCATATCTGTCACTTTCTGAGGTGAAACAATGAAAATTACTATAAAATTACTCAACTTTACATGCTCATAACTTTTTAACGAGTGGTTTCCGTGGTCTAGGTCTTCGATATAGGAGTTTTCTCGCCGAAATGAACAAGGTAAGACATATAATAATCGAAAATTTCTGGGTTCCGAAGAGAAAGTTTACCCTTTTCATCGATAGAAAAATTTCACACACACAAGACTAAAAAGCTGAAAATAATTATTTAAATAAATATAAATTTTTTAAAAAATACCACGTTTTTAACACGTACTAAAAAGTATAAAATAATTTAAATAAAAATATGTTCAAAAAACGGACTAAAAAGTATAAAATAATTTTTCCTAGCCACGTACAGGTTCCTAACCCCATACAGATTCCTAACCCCATGCTCCATACAGATAGTCCTGAAAATTTGTGATTGTGAATTTTTAATAGCTATGAAAATACTTGTAAGATTTGGGGCGCATGCAATACATAGATAATTGATACATGAATTGTTCACTTAACTCACTAACAATTTTATTGCATTACAAATGACATGAACTGTTGTGTGTGTTTTCTCAACGGCAGCTACTCTCTACACTCCTTACTATTATCTTGCGCCCCACGTTTTTCGTTTTAAATCTTATAAGTATTTTCATAGCTATTAAAAATTCACAATCACAAATTTTCAGGACTATCTGTATGGAGCATGGGGTTAGGAATCTGTATGGGGTTAGGAACCTGTACGTGGCTAGGAAAAATTATTTTATACTTTTTAGTCCGTTTTTTGAACATATTTTTATTTAAATTATTTTATACTTTTTAGTACGTTTTAAAAACGTGGTATTTTTTAAAAAATTTATTTTTATTTAAATAATTCCAGCCTTTAGTGCTAAGTATTTTTTTCGTATAGCTTCGCTCGTCTTGGCAATCTCTTTTGTTAACATTTCTTTTTCCCTCTTTTGTTCAACAGAATTTCGACCCATGCTCGATTAGAAACGTTTTAACACTGTTCTACACCCGTTCGATTTCCGTTCAATGCCGTTCGACAACTGTTCCACGTTGAACGTGTCGTTCATCACCGCGTTCTACACCCGTTCGACACCCGTTCGATGTCCGTTCGATGTCGTTTGACACCCGTTCAATGCCGTTCGGACAACCGTTCGATGGCGTTCAACACCGCGTTCGACACCCGTTCAATCACGTCACAGGTTGGCAGCCAAATGATGTAGTTATAATACGACATAGTCATTAAATCCTCGTCGATAGCGACCTCTATGCATAGGACTATCCTTGTCTATAACCGCAAATCCATAGTTTTGTTGCCAACATTTTGCACACAGTTTGTTAAATTGTCCAAACGTCATATCGGTATTTACATGATCGTCATACACATGGCGTAAATTCATGTTGTCCTGTTTGAATAGTAGTGAGAGGTTGGTATTATCGCGAATCAGGTGCTTTGGAATTCTTGCATACGATTGGCATAGATACAGACTGTCCACTTTTGAATGTCTACCCATGGAAAAGTATTCTCTAATCACATCCTGCTTGTCGCATGCCACATCATCAAATATAAATATAGAATTTGGTCGAGCTTCGTTAGGTGGAACGACATCGCTATTGTTTGAAAAAGGAAAGTAGCCAACATTCTCTACGGATGAGAGCAGCTTTTCCAAATATTGATATTTTGGCTGTTGCAACGACTTTGAATATACATACACGTTCTCGAATCGCATACCGTTGGGGCTTTCCAACAAGCTAATGATAACATTAGTTTTCCCATAATTAGAAGGGCCACACACTATACCGCGTACAGTGTTAGGTAATAATGGTCCATGTCTCAGAACATGATGCATAATATTATCAAACTTTCTGTCTGAGAACACTTGAATTTTCACAGGTTGCCTTACGAACCGCATCGCAGCTGTTGCAACTATAACATATAAACGGGGTATGGGGAATATTTATACAAACGCGGTCCAGAGATTTCAATCAGTCCAGAAATGACTTTCGTACTGACGACACATTGAGGGACCACCTACGAAAAAGGATCGTTACTCACACATACGGCGGCAAGGAGCAGGACTTCTAAATACCCTAATAAATAAATTGCCGTTTGAGTAACATATACCAGGATATCAATTTTGTGGACCCGGCACACGTTTGCAGGAACGCTTGGCTCGCGGCGATCGTGGCATAAATCCATTAGAATCGGCCTGTAGAGAACACGACATTGCATACTCTCAAAACAAAGATTTGACGAATCGTCACAAGGCGGATCACATTTTAGCTGATCGAGCACGTCAGCGCATAACTGCGAAGGACGCTACGTTAGGCGAGAAGACTGTTGCGACAGCTGTTTGGGCCGCGATGAAAGCTAAGACGAAGCTTGGGATGGGGCTCAAGAAAAAAAAGAACCGTGATAAGAAGAAGAAGAAGCGAGTTCTACCGATGGCAAAGCGAGGTGGTTTCCTACCGTTCCTCTTACCTGCATTGTCAGCTATAGGGGCGTTGACGGGCGGTGCTGCTGGCGTAGCGAAGGCTGTGAACGATGCCAAGGCTGCGCGAAAACAGTTGGAGGAATTGCAACTTTATAACCATGCTATGGAAGGTCGCGGAATTTATCTCGCACCCTACAAGAAGGGCGCCGGTTTAAGGAAAAAAAAAAGTTCAATCCATGAAAAAACTAGGGACACTGCCGATGACAAATGTTCAGCTTGAGGATATAGGAAGAAAGAATATACCACATTTTCGCGGAGTATACCTGCGCGATAGTCTTCCGGCGAGAGCAAATGTAAATGAGAGCGGTATAGTAAACTTGGACGATAGTATCGGTCCGGGCACACATTGGATCGCATACGTGAAACGCAATCGTACCGTAAAATATTTTGATAGCTTTGGTAATCTACGCCCACCTGTGGAACTTATTGCATACTTTGGATCATCCGCAAAAATTACTTACAATCATGCGCGTTTTCAAAATTTCGATCAAACCAGATGCGGGCAACTGTGCGTAAAATTTCTCGAGGAAAACTCATTATAAATGCACATTACCGACAAGTACAATTTCATTACATTTTTTACCCCTTTCGCATAAACATGACGCCCTCGTCGTTGACACTGACGTTAACGGGTAAGAGCAGCATGCTCGCAGTCTAATACTTTCCCGCGATAGATTTGAGTGGTCATGAATACGAACTAGGTCTCGTGGATTTTGAAACGTTTAACACGATAGCGAACGTTGATGCTCGCAACAATAAATTTTATTTTGGTGAAAATGATGAAGAAATTGTCATTCCCGAAGGATCTTACGAACTGGATGCAATCGATAAGTACTTGAAACGGGAAATACTGCGAAGATATCCCAACAGGCATGATTCGGGGAACGATGAATACCCTCTCGTCATATGTGCTAACAATAATACGATGAAGAGTGAAATATACTGCTCCTATAAGATTAATTTTGAGAACCTAATAACATAGGATCGCTACTTGGATTTTCTGCAAATCGTATTCTCCCACTTAAAATGTGGCATGAGCCTAACGCTCCTGTGAACATCAGAAGCATCAACGTGATCAGAGTGGAATGCAGCATAACAGCTGGTTCGTACAGTAATGACAAACCTGTACACATTATTCACGAATTTTCATATAGGGTTCCTCCAGGATATAAGATCTCAGAAACGCCGCCGCGAGTTATTTACTTTCCTATCGTCGTGCGGATAATAGACGATTTAGAAATACGTCTGCTTGACCAAAAAAAAAGAGAAGAAATCACGGTTAGACTACATGTAAGACGGCGAGATCCCCGGTCCTACGAATAAGTGTTGTATTATGCTTGTGTATAGCAATGCGAACGAACCTCTAATTCCGACTTCTGCAACAAATACATTCATCGACACAGTAAGTCAAGCAAATTATCGTGCCACACCATCGTCGAGGAAGAACCTGCTGAGCTTGCAGAACGTGCATTTTCTAGAATCGTTGGGATTTGTTGTAAAGCAATAATGTCTGACATTCTGGCCATTGGCAATACGCCGACCTCCGATAATCGTATAACCAAGATAGAAGTGCACACGTATAATCCATATGCAAATACTACTCTCGGAAATAGCGATGAAATAAGAATACCGATACAGCAGCAAGATCTGTATACGCTACCGTGCGAGAGTTTCTTGTACAGGGTGTAAAGAAATGTTTGGTCTTGGCAAGCATAGGCGTATTCTACATCTTCGGATCGATGGAGATCTGTAAAAAAAGTTTTCGCAAAATTGTCCTTAACCTTGAATTTCAAGGTCAAATTTTTTTTTATTGCATTGTATTCTACGCATCATGAGAATAAAAAGTGTCAGAGGAACTATGGGTCAAAACTCGACCGTTCTCATAAAAAATAATAGTAGAGTTATTACTAATGAAGCATGCAGTTACTATTGTTGTTTATCTGTTGTTTATTGGAAATCTAACATAATCGATCATAATCAATATTACTTTCAAAGTCTTGAAAGATGTTCATCTTCTATTTCTTCTTCTAAGCCAAAGAACCGATCCATTCTGATTAATATTTCTTGTCTTCTCTGTTTGCAAAACAATGGTGGCCATATTGAAGCTGGCATTCAAGCTCGGCTATTAAGAAATATTAATCAGAATGGATCGGTTCTTTGACTTATCCTCATGATGTGTAGAATACAATACAATAAAAAAAAATTTGACCTTGAGATTCAAGGTCAAGGACAATTTTGCGGCAACTTTTTTTTACAGATCTCCATGGATCCGAAGATGTAGAATACGCCTATGCTTGCCAAGGCCAAACATTTCTTTACACCCTGTACATTGAAGGAAAAGTCATTTTAGCAGAGGCTCCACCTGAAGGAACAAGCAACAATGTTACTCTCGATACCAATTGCGCTGCTTTCATGTTTGATGAAATTCGATATGAACTGAATGGCTTTGAAATAGATCGCTGTAAAAAACCTGGAATAACGACTGCGTTAAAAACACACGTGTCCATCTCCCCCGGAAAAAGTAAAGCAGTGGCCACCGCTGGCTGGTATCGTAAACTGGATGGCGCAGATTTCAATTTCTGCATACCATTCAATACGCTCTTTGGCTTCGGTGAAGATTATAACAAGATAACCGTTAACGTGCGTCAAGAGTTGGTCTTAATTCGATCACGAAACGATCTAAACGCGTTGAATGGTTCTAGTATTTTAAGACTTAAAATCGAATTATTCAAAGTTCAGTGGCGAATGCCGCACATAAGTCTGGAAGAAGTAACCAAATTGTCGTTACTACGCATTCTCGAGAGAGGACAAATGATACCTATGAGTTTTCGCTCTTGGGATCTATCCGAATCTATACGAATATCCGCATTTACAAACAACTACGATGCATACGTGGGCCATCAAGACTGTAACACAACTGGAGAAACCTCGCTTCATCATATTCGCATTGCAGCATGATAGGAAGAATCAATTGCATAAGACTGCTAATCAATTCGATGATTGTAAACTGTCAAACATACGGTTGTACCTAAATTCGGAATCATACCCATACGATGACCTAAACTTGGAATTTGAAAAAAATAAGTATGCAGTACTTTACGATATGTACGCAAAATTTCAAAACTCATATTATGGTGATCAATACAGTGAGCCACTATTGGACGAATTAGAGTTCTTATCGCGTGGTCCATTTGTCATAGACTGCTCTCGTCAAAACGAGTCTGTTAAAAGTGCGACCATTGATGTCCGCATCGATTTCGAATGCAGAGATAATGTGCCAGTCAATACAGCTGCATACTGCTTGATTATACATGATCGTATAGTCGAGTACAGCCCGTTGACCAATGTAGTGCGCAGAATACTTTAACAAGCGGCGATGGCTCATTTAACATTTGTCGATCTACAAGACTTCAAGATCGAGTCAAACGAATTCGTTGTAAAAGAAGCGGCCATTTTACGAGATGGAAATAAACTATTGCACTGGATATTCGAGCCACCATTTGGGTTCCACCGATTGACTGCTGTCAAAGCACGTCAGGTTCGATGGCTAACGAGAAAACATCATGGAATCGGCTGGATGGACGGATATGTTCCATACAAAGAAGCTGGAACCTGTTTGAAACTAGCTCTGGAAAATACGCAGCAGGTCATTGTCAAGGGATTGGAAAAGAAAAAATGGCTATGGAAATTAGCTGGAATCGAGGCTCTTGATGTGGATCTAGAGGATGTTCCAAGATTGTCGATGTTGCAAAAGGGGCTGCATAGATGTGCATTCCATACTGGCGTATGTGCCGTCGAAAATGTATTTAAACTGTGTAAAATATATAATGATCAACAAGAACCATATTTTTGAATAAAGAATATTATTTAACAAAGTTTTTTCCGTATTTCTTAAAATGGTATATTAATGCATGATTTACATTTCCTGTCCCCGAGATTCCTGTTCGTTCCTAGGGGTATCATATTACATAAAAAAATGTCAGGGTTAATCAAATAGCGTCTTAAAAGAAGTTATAATATTTAACCCGGTGTCTGTGTGTCGAGATTCCTGTACGTTCCTGACTCCTATCATTACAAAAAAACTGATTACTCAGCAAACTTATTTAGTCTTAAAAGACGTTATAATATCTCACCGGGTGTGTTTGCCGAGATTCCTGTTCGTTCCTAGGGGTTGTCACGTCGCCCTTATTTCGCGTATCCGTCGGAAGGACGGAACGTCTGCGACTCCGGGATTTTACAGGCGAAACGCCGGGCCACGTTCGGCCGCGCGAGGCGTGGTCCACCCGGGACAAAAGGTATCTCGCAGATTCGGATTTGTCACGAAAGAAGCCGTTAATGGAATCTACTTTCGGGCGCCAGACACTCGGCAGTGTCACGCAAATTGCGAGATAACGGCACGAGGCGCGAACGACCTATCCGAAACTGCGAGAACCACACGATATTCTGGATAGCTCTAGAATGGGCACAGGATTCTACGTGGACGAAGTACGGAGCATTTCCCGCGGCGGAAAGGTTTCTCGACGGAAATAAGGAACGATACAATCGGCTGTAATAATTTATTTATCCGATGGACACGACAGGGCTGCCGGTGAGAGCCGGCAGCGGAAATTTACGATAATTACGCGACAGATTTTCGGTCGCACGCGCTCTTTTCTTTCGATCTCGTCGAACCCGGCAGTTGTACAAGATGGAGATGCAATTTTACAAAGCGCTTTTGGCGCGGAATAACTGCCGAATTCCGATGGAATACGCGGTCTAATTGCTGGATCGCTCGTGCTTCGCCGTCGGACACGATACGGACCGTTGCTACGTCACACCGGGGAACGTCTCGAAGATAGCGCCTAATTAATTCGGAAAATCGGCAACGATACGGCCCCCCGCGAGTTCGCGCCCTCGCGTTACCAACCGGCTCGCACGTTAACCGATCGACGACCGTTTTCCCGTTCACCAAATATGGCCGACCACGCGGCACGGAAACGGCGTCGTAATTCCGCGACGCGAATAAGGACCTCACGAAAACGTTACCGAGCCAACACGAAATGATCGTTAAATTACGATATTAGGAAAGCTTGACTGGCGCTTACCACGGCAACGAGGGCGACGGCAGGTGGTCGGCTAGTCGTCCTTCTCGTTCCTCTTTGGTTGGCACGCACAACTTAATAAGACTTTATTTTACTTCGGAATTTGCGACTACTCTTCGGTATAACGGCCAACGACCCAGTGGCCTACTTTCGGCAGGCTCGGTAACGCGGAAGCGAGGCGTCCCCCTACTCCCTACCCTATTTCTCCCGTTTGAGACTCGCGGACCTATCGCGCGGTATTTCCTCGCAGGATCGCATCCTGTCGCGCGGGATCCCTGGCTCGCGGATTTTACTACTCGCTTTCGCCGCTTTTCCGATGGTCGCGGCGACGGCTCGTGAAGAGTAGAGTCCTAGCCGCTCCGGTTGTGGACACCTTCTTTTCCGGGCGAGGCAGCGACGGGGTCGAGGAGGTGTTCGTCCCGTGTCCACTGTCCCTCGTCGGTGCCTCCAGGTTCGTCGACCCGGGCTCGGTACTTCCTCCGATGTCTCGGCACGAAATCCTTCCGGAGCCAGTTCCGATAAAACCTCGTACGGCGAGAAATAGGGGCCGGGCTCCCCTGGAGCCCGGTTTCGGTCCTGTGAAATTCGCGTCGCCCAAGTGGCGCGACGCTCAAAACGCGTTAGTACTCGCCCTTGGCAAATCGGCATGCCCAGGGAGAGCGCTTGCAAACGGCCGTTTCGCATCGGCACTGCCAGAGGGCGGCCCGGCCTCTCTTTTTAGGGATCGAGGGACGTCCTTTCGCGACTAATCTCGCCCTATATCGAGCAACTTTTCCTTCTGTGTCGGTCTTAACCTGAAACACCCACCTGCATCCTATGCATTTCCTACCCTTGGGTAATTTTTTTACTTCCCAAGTCTTTCTTCTTTCAAGACTGTTGAGTTCATCGTCTATCGCTTCCTTCCACTCTCTGGCCTGTAGAGATTCCAGTTCTTCACTGAGGCTTTTAGGTTCAACGATTTCTACCATGTTTGCCTCAATGTCAATATCCTTCCAATCGCTGCTTTCGACTTCCAAAACCAAATTCTTTTGAGTTTCATTTGCTTTCGGTTTGCGCTTTCTTCCGTATGGGTTTTTAACGACCTTCTTCGGCCTTCCTTTTCCTCTCTTTTGAATGGCACGTTCTACCCCCACTAGTTCCTCTTGTTCTGTAACATCATCATGATGTGCTTCTGTCACTTCTTCTTCATTGCCCATTTGGTCTTCAGCAAATCTTACGTGTTTCGTGGTAATGACGTCCCGTTTGAGTGGACACCACAGTCTATAACCTCGTGTTTGAGAAGCATATCCACAAATATGCACTCAATTGCTCTGTCGTCCAATTTTTTACGGCCCTGATTATTTAAACGAGCGTATGCCAAGCAACCGTAAACCTTCAAGTGACGTACGCTGGGTTTTCGGTCTGTCAATATCGTTAGTGTTACTTCAACTTTCGCTGCCGAATGGCCAGTTCTATTCTTCACGTAGCTGGCTGTAGTAACTGCTTCCGCCCAAAATTTCTGAGGTAAACCTGAAGATTTCAACATGGCTCTGGTTAGATTTAACAATGTTCTATTTATCCTTTCAGCCACACCGTTCATTTGTGGCGTTTCTACGTGTGACCTCTCGTGCTTGATTCCTAAACATTCGAAATATGCAGTTAACTCTTTATTGCAGTATTCTAACCCGTTTTCAGTACGAAATCGTTTTATCTTTTTCCCAGTTTGACGTTCCATTTTTGCCATGTAATCTTTAATACTGTCCTTTACTTCGTCTTTAGTCTTTAAACATCTCACTGTAACTGTTCTTGAAAAGTCATCTGTGAACGTTATAAAATATCTACTTCCACCAATGGATGGAACAGGTAATGGACCGCAAACATCAGAATGTATTAATTCGCTTATTTCTTTGGTTTGTCTTACCTTTAGTTTTTGACAAGGGCGTTTTGTAGCCTTGGCTATATTACAGGCATCACATGTGTACTATACGTACGCCGAGAGTTGGCAGAAATTTCGACAGTGGGGTGCAGGGGGATCTGCGAGTCCCCACTATCGACGCCAGGCGGCGGATCCCACTCTTACGCTTACAGCATGGCGGGAACGGTCGACATAGGAGCTCAGCGTCACCTCATCGCTCTGTTCCAGTCACACTAATACGCACATTTGCTGTCTTCGTCAAGCGATTCGGCCAATCGCGGAAGACGTGTGGCGCGTAGTGGGAATATCACGTGGTACCTACGAGTTCCTCTCTGCCAACTCTCGGCGTACGTATGGTACTTATCCAATACGGTATTGCTTAGTCCTACCACTTGGTCGCCACTCACCAATGCTTTAATTGCATCATTGTTAATGTGGCAAAAACGTTGATGCCATATTGCTTGGTCTTGAATGCTCAAGTTATTTACTTCTGCTGTATCCTTACACGATGTTTGCACTTCAGCCCTTACTATGTATAAGTCATTCTTTCTGTATGCCTCGCACATAACCTCACCTGTCAATGTGTTTCTTACTTTTACCTTTCCTTCTTTAAATACTAATTCTTTATTCCTTTTTTCTATTTGAGAAACCGACATCAAATTCTTCCTGAGGTTTGGTACGTAGTATACATTATTCAGTATGACAACATTTGTCTCATATCCAACAACTGTCTTGAGTGTTAAGCTGCCAACGCCTTTTGCATGTAATATTGCACCTGGTTTGTTTGGATCAGCAGCTGTATTTATGACTTGTGTATTAATTTCCTGGAAGTCGGAGAACCAATCTTTCCTTTTGCACACATGATGCGTGCTTCCGCTGTCCAGAATCCACACATCTTCAATGTCGATGTGATTCAACGACACTAAGAATGCGTCATACTTTGCTTTTGATCTTGGTTCAAATTTCCAACTGTCCTTCTCTATTCTGCTTCGACAGTCTCTGCAATATGCCCTGGTTTCTTAGAATTGAAGCATGTATTATCTCTGAATTTGCTAAAATACTGTACCTTATGTTCTTTCGTATCTGTTCTCTTTGAGATTTGGAACGCCTCTTTATGCGTACTTCCTTCATCCTGTTTTCTAGATATCCTTCTATCATATTCCGCTAATAGAACTCTTTTGACTTCTCCTGACGTAAACTT
Source organism: Lasioglossum lativentre (assembly GCA_916610255.1). Lineage (NCBI taxonomy): Eukaryota > Metazoa > Arthropoda > Insecta > Hymenoptera > Halictidae > Lasioglossum > Lasioglossum lativentre. The sequence continues at coordinate 33,287,858 of OU744358.1, forward strand.
GTCGTCAGGCAAGCTCGCCAATGCCATATTCAGGTTCTCGTAACTGTCTGGGAGACCTGCTAGTAGTACATATGCTAGATCCTCGTCTCTAACTTCTGCATCTGCTTCCAGTATGTTATTTGCTACGATCTTTGCTCGTGATATGTACGACGACATTGATTCATCTGCTTTCATCTGTAAATGATGTAATTCTCTTTCAACCCGGCTACGCTTATTGGGTCCATTTGGACCCGAAGCATTCTTTGCGCGCTTGTAACTTCTAAACGGAATGGCCGACGAGTCTGAAATTTCTTGGCGGAGAATAATTTATTAAAATCTTTCTTCCACTTCAAAAAAAATTTTAAATCCTTTTTGAAATACTTGTAATAGAAATTGTTACACATAAGGCAATTAGGGTCCAAATGGACCCCTAACAATTTTTTCAGTTAAAAATTTTAAAAAATTTTAGAAGTACACCATACGATAAAAAAATTATTTCCTAGCCACATTTCCTTTCTATTGTTCTCCGTTCTGCGCGGTTTGGTCAGTTCTGGTACACATCTGGCGACCAGATCCACGCAGGCCTAATCCTCTTCCGTGTCTCTTCCAGGTCTCGCTTGGGCCTGTTCACGGATAGGCCCTGGCGAACCTTTCCTTTTTTTATTGACATCTTTTGTATGATGCAATTGATCCTGAATTTCATTAAACGCACATATACAGGTTCAGAGCAGAGTTCCTAATAAAATTAGGAATAAGTGATAAGGACAAGCGACGAAGAAGAACTCAAAATATTGCACAACCATCAAAAAGTGTCAGAGGACGGTGTACTTTTTGCAGTGATACCGATAAAAAAGATCACAAATACGATGTATCTTGTACCAACTGCTCAAAATTCATTTGTAAAGAGCACAGGGCCTCACGTTGCATTGATTGTACAAGAGACTCCGAATAAGTTAATTTAATTACGTATGTAATTTATGTTTACGAATATAATTTTGAATTAGTATGTAATTTACGTTTACGAATATAATTTTGAATTAGTATGTAATTGACGTTTACGAATATAATTTTGAATTAGTATGTAATTTACGTTAATAACAACAGATAAATAAAAAATTTTAAAACAATTTATAGCTAAACATTAAATAATAAATAAATTGATATGGGTCCAAATGGACCCAAAACAACTTATTAAGTGCCTTTTTTTTAAGCGTAGCCGGGTTAAGCTGAAGGATTCTTACCCGAAGCTTCGGTTGGTGTACTTGTTCGAGTGCTTTCCATGCTTCTCGTGCAGTTGTACTGTCTTCAATATGTATTTGCTGTTCAGGTTCTATGTTTAATCCAATCGCTGCGATTGCTTTATTATCGTTAGTCGCAAACATCTTTCTATCCAATTCCGTAATTTTTACCCCTGGATTCACATCTCTCGACACAAGATCCCATAGACATTTAGCTCGCAACAGCCATTTCATCTCTATTTTCCAAGTGCGATAGTTTCTATCAGATAATTTTGTTATCTGTAATTCGCCTCGGTTATACATTCTTTCTCCTATCGGTTCACCTTGCGATTCCATTTCTGCCTTGCACTGAACACGTGGTCTTTATAGGTTATGTCTTACTTTTGCGCGTTCCTGGGCCCATAACCATTGTTAGGTTTAATCGTTTAATAACTTGTTTGTTCAGTTTACATATACAAAATTGTATAAGATAGAATGTATATAATATATTAATACTAAGAATCGATACATAATACTATACTTAATGGAGATCTACTTAAGGCGGTGCGCCCTGCCAAACACCATCAACCACCCTACCACTCACACATCGCCAGATCCGCATATACGTATACGCAAATGCAAGGGTTTACAAGAAAAGAAACTGACGCCTCAATATTGCAATGAGAAGTTCAGACCCGGTCGATTATGATTCCTAAGAGTCCTGCGCAGCGTCGTCCAGAGCCCAAATTTCAAATTTTTACGTTGTTGAAGAGTAATTTGCAATAATCGGCAGAATACTGCTTGTTTCGAGTCGCGAAAACGCAAATGCAAGGGTTTACGAGAAAAGAAACTGACGCCCCAATATTGCAATGAGAAGTTCAGACCCGGTCGATTATGTTTCCTAAGAGTCCTGCGCAGCGTCGTCCAGAGCCCAAATTTCATATTTTTACGTTGTTGAAGAGTAATTTGCAATAATTGGCAGCATACTCGCTTCCGAAACTAGTGAAATGTCACAAGATGGCCGCCACAAAGTCCACCTTGCAGTTCCGAAATTTTCCACTACTAGCGTTAGTGTCTGTGTCCCATGCATTTGTATAGGGTAACTGCGAAAGAGACAGTGGCGCTAGTAGTGGAAAATTTCGGAACCGTTAGGTGGTGTCAATGGCGACAATCTTGTTACATTTCACTTGTTTCGGAAGCGAGTATGCTGCCGATTATTGCAAATTACTCTTCAACAACGTAAAAATATGAAATTTGGGCTCTGGACGACGCTGCGCAGGACTCTTAGGAATCATAATCAACCAATTCTGAACTTCTCATTGCAATATTGGGGCGTCAGTTTCTTTTCTCGTAAACCCTTGCATTTGCGTATTCGCGACTCGAGACAAGCAGTATTCTGCCGATTATTGCAAATTACTCTTCAACAACGTAAAAATATGAAATTTGGGCTCTGGACGACGCTGCGGAGGACTCTTAGGAAACATAATCAACCAATTCTGAACTTCTCATTGCAATATTGAGGCGTCAGTTTCTTTTCTCGTAAACCCTTGCATTTGCGTATTCGCGACTCGAGACAAGCAGTATTCTGCCGATTATTGCAAATTACTCTTCAACAACGTAAAAATATGAAATTTGGGCTCTGGACGACGCTGCGGAGGACTCTTAGGAAACATAATCGACCGGGTCTGAACTTCTCATTGCAATATTGAGGCGTCAGTTTCTTTTCTCGTAAACCCTTGCGTTTGCGTATATGCAACTCGTGACGTATTTCTTGAAATATTCATAATATGAAGGATAAATTTCAAGAAATATAAGACAATTTATAACCAGACATCGGTCATTTAAATTGTCTACATAATTACTAAACAAGCAACAACTAAACAACTTTAAATATGATTTTAAGACGATAAAATTTAAACAATCAATTAAAAAATTATTGCATAAATATATATTTATTACCATAATTGTCAGTAGATAGAAATAATTTTTTAATGAATTTTAGTGCGAATTTCATCCCCGTATGTCTTACGGTTCAGGAGTTCTAGTAAAAGACCACCTTTCTCGATCCAGCCCACCGTGTGCGCAAAGTTGGGCAAAATGTTTATCTAAATAAAAATTTCGAATAACGAATGAAAGATAAAATAATTTTTATTCGTTATACGGAGGTTCGAATACAAAATGTATCTTTAGTCAACGCGTATCGAATAAATAGTTTCCGAGATCCGTCGGATAAAGATAATTTTTTTATTCGAAGGCTTCGAATAACTCTAATGATAAAACCATTAGATACAGCCCAATTATATCGTGTTTAGTGTCATTGTAATCGGAAAAACGCCAGGAATCAGCTGGTGCAACTTCTATAAGAAGATTATGAAAAATAAAGAAGTTTTGCAACTGAATTAGCAATGGTTTCACACCGATGTACCTGACCCTGTGTCGGGTTACCCGGCCGTGTTTATTGCACTACTCTGCGACCGAGGCAGCTCGTGCTACTGAGCCTAAGCAGTCGGTGCTCGTCGCAGTTTTTTTGATCTGGCAGAAAATGTCGGAATGTTTAATAATACATAATATATTTTTAAGGTTCCGGAAATATAAATATAACATGGGAAAAACGCCGGAAAGAGTGGGTTTCATTTTTTCCAACAATAACAATTATTTCTATCTACTGACAATTATCGTAATAAATATATATTTTTTGTAATCATTTTTTAATTAATTAAAATAAAATTTGAAATTGTTTATTTCTTACTCATTCAGTACTTTTCCAGATAATTCAAATCACAGATGGCTTTGATTATAACTTTCTCTGTATTTATTTGTCATATCCTGAATATTTCAAGAAATACTCCGTTTTCGACTAACAAAGTATGCGAAGAAATGCAGGTCTGTTTCTCATTATTGGACTAGTTTAAATCACCGAAGTGCCGAGCTCGGCGCTTCAACATCAACACCGAAATTTCAGATTTCATTCTATCGTTTCAATCAATTGCCAATTTTGACAAATTTATTACATTGTCCTGCTAATGTTCTCAAGAATTGAAGAGCTCTAGTCTACTATTTCAATTATCGCACGCTACCCTATATGAACAAAGTTCATGCCGGTTCCTCTATAGGCGACAATAGATGAGCGAATGATCAGGTAATAAAATAAATTACATTTTACCTTTTTACCTGTACAATGACCGCGATGAATGTTTTCAAAGATTTTATTGCCTAGAGTCAATTACGACGACACTGATTGTTTTATTGGTAGCCGAAGGGTGACGCGGCGCTCATCGACGCCGTGCTGTATGGGTATTGTCTTTTATGGCCATTTCCATAGCCAATATGCTTCGGGATTTCCGAGATCGTTGGGCCTGTGGTAAAAATATTTTTAGTACAATAATGGGAAACACACCAGCATTTCTTCGTTTAGCCGAAGACCGAGTATTTCTTGATATATTCAGGATGTGAAGAATAAATACAGAGAAAGTTATAATCAAAGCCATCTGTGATTTGAATAATCTGGAAAACTACTGAATGAGTAACAAATAAACAATTTCAAATTTTATTTTAATTAATTAAAAAATGATTACGAAAAATATATATTTATTACGATAATTGTCAGTAGATAGGAATATTTGTTATTGTTGAAAAAAATTAAAAACCACTTTTTCCAGCGTTTTTCCTAAGTTATACTTATCTTTTCGGAACCTTAAAAATATATTATGTAATATTAAACATTCCGATATTCAGAGAAATATTTTCCAGACTCTAAAACTTGCGTAATACAAAAGCGAAATAATAGTATGTATGGTACAGTATTTTATCGATAAATGTCCCAAATGTGTGGCACATAATTGTCTCTGAACTATCCCCACTCCTGCGGGGTATACCCCGTGAGGGGCCAAGAAGCTCGAGCGGCCTCGGTCGCCGAGAAGTGTAACATGAATGTAACGGGTCGAGTATATCGGTGTGAGACAGGAGACCACTACTAATCCAATAACAAAACTTCTTTATTTTCAATTGTTTTTTTATAAGACCTACATCAATTAATTCGTGGAATTATCATGATCAAAATGACACTAAACACGATATAATTTGGACTGTATCTAGTGGTTTTATCCGCGGGCTACTCGTAACCTTTGAACAATTTTCTGCCAAATCGAAGAAACGGTGACGAGCACCGACTGCCTAGGCCCAGTAGCACGAGTTACTTCGGTCGCTGAGTGGTGCAATAAACACAGCAGGGTAACCCGACAACGGGTCAGGTACGTGGATGTGAATCCACTACCAATCCACTTCCAAAACTTCTTTATTTTCAATTGTTTTTTTATAAGACCTACATCAACTAATTCGTGGAATTATCATGATCAAAATGACACCAAACACGATATAATTTGGACTGCATCTAGTGGTTTCATCCGCGGGCTATACGTAGGCTTCGAACAATTTTCTGCCAAATCGAAGAAACGGCAATGAGCACCGACTGCCTAGGCTCAATAGCACGAGTCGCTTCGGTCGCCGAGTGGTGCAATAAACACAGCAGGGTAAACCGACAACGGGTCAGGTACGTGGATGTGAGTCCACTACCAATCCACTTCCAAAACTTCTTTATTTTCAATTGTTTTTTTATAAGACCTACATCAACTAATTCGTGGAATTCTCATGATCAAAATGACACTAAACACGATATAATTTGGACTGTATCTAGTGGTTTTATCCGCGGGCTATACGTAGGCTTCGAACAATTTTCTGCCGAATCCAAGAAACGGCGACGAGCACCGACTGCCTAGGCTCAGTAGCACAAGTCGCTTCGGTCGCCGAGTAGTGCAATAAACACAGCAGGGTAACCCGACAACGGGTCAGGTATATCGGTGTGAATTCACCACCATTCAATTCCAAAACTTCTGTATTTTCCATGGGAATTGCATCAACTAATTCGTGGCATTCTCCTTATTAAAATGACACTAAACACGATATATTATTGGTATGTATCTAAACGTTTTATCTGTGGGGCTATTCGGTAGTGTAGCATCGAAGCCTTTTAATAAATCCGTTTCGAATAAAAAAATTATCCTTATACGTCGGATAAATATCTTGTCGAATAAAATTATTTATCCGACACTCGTCGAATAAAGATACTTTCTTCATTCGATACTCGTCGAATAAAGAAACTTTTCTTATTCTAACCTTCGAATAACGAATAAAGATAAGGTATCTTTTATTCGAATCGCTATTTAAATAATTTTCTATTTTAATAATGCCCAAACCTGATTTTGGGGATGGAGAACGGAAGGGTGGTAAAAAAACTGCAAAATACATACTAAAAACATAAGACGTCTGAAGCAAGCGCGCCGCGGCTTGATGAGTCGCGTATACTCAAATGCAAAGGTTTACGAGAAAAGAAACTGACGTCTCAATATTGCAATGAGGAGTTCAGAATTGGTTGATTATGATTCCTAAGAGTCCTGCGCAGCGTCGTCCAGAGCCCAAATTTCATATTTTTACGTTGTTGAAGAGTAATTTTCAATAATCGGCAGAATACTGCTTGTCTCGAGTCGCGTATACTCAAATGCAAGGGTTTACGAGAAAAGAAACTCACGCCTCAATATTGCAATGAGAAGTTCAGAATTGGTTGATTATGATTCCTAAGAGTCCTGCGCAGCGTCGTCCAGAGCTCAAATTTCATATTTTTACGTTGTTAAAGAGTAATTTGCAATAATCGGCAGAATACTGCTTGTCACGTAGCGGCTTCTGAAAAATCCTACCTAACTGTAGCTCGTCACAGAAAATTAGACCCACACCACCTATCGGGCGAAATTCTTACTAATCAGCTGCGTCTTTCCCATCTATCGGTCGAAAATAGTACTACTCAGCTTCGTCTAATCTCCGTTCGTACAAATTTAGCGTGACGATCAACTCCGTCAAGGTCAAATCTGGGCGCACCCCCTTAACACGTCTGCACGCTACTGAATACTCGAACGGAATGAACGAGACCGCATGTGAAAATCGCGAAGGACGACGGAACGCGGGCCTAAGGCCTAATTTACACTCTTAACGCCTATTGGCGCCGCCATTAATTAAGGGCCGAACAATCCTTCAAGAACGATTTCAACTGTTATTTGTATTTATAATAAGTTTTATGATTTCGGCGCAAGGTTCGATCATTTATAGAAAAGCAGCAAATGTGCAATTAATTAAACATGTTTCTCGACGTTTCGATCCTAACGTGGATCATTCTCAAAGAGACATTTTTTGCGTCTGAAAAAAAAAATTTATAATATATGTATAATATAATTTCAACAAAAATTGCAACACAGCCGTGAAAATCCAACGGAAAAAAGAAAAATGTATAACACATACTTGCTGTGACGGGGGTGTCCCACTTGGACTCCGACCGATTGGACACGTCCCGATTGGACGCGTTCCTTTTCGACTCCGTGCCGATTGGACTTGTGCCGTTTGGACGCCGTGCCGTTTGGACGCCGTACCGATTGGACGCCGTGCCGATTGGACGCCGTGGCGGCTGTATTCATGACGTTTGCACGCCGTAAATTTTATAATCATTGCTTTTCGAAGTCTACATACGGTGATATTCTATTGTGAAATATATGGGAACCTATTAAATTTGGATCTGAATTTTAATTTTTATGTGTTTCTTGAGACTCGTGCCGTTTGGACGCCGTGGGAGTTCGATTCATGACATTTGGACGCCGTAAATTTTATAATCATTGCTTTGCGAAGTCTACATATGGTGATATTGTATTGTGAAATATATGATTAAATATGATTTGGAATCTATTAAATTTTAAATTATGATTAAGAATCTATTAATGAAAAATAATGATGTACAGCTTCGGAGTGGGGTGATTCCGAAGTCTTACTCCGGAAAGTTTATTTTAAGAGCGAGCGGAAATGACATTAGTCTGGGTTAGGTTTGGCTAGATAACTGAAGTTGTTGTTAATCAGGCGTTGTTAACCATTAAATTATGATTAAGAATCTATTAATGAAAAATAATTATGTAAAGCTTCGGAGGGGGGTGATTCCGAAGTCTTACTCCGGAAAGTTTATTTTAAGAGCGAATGGAAATGACATTAGTCTGGGTTAGGTTTGGCTAGATAACTGAAGTTGTTGTTAATCGGGCGTTGTTAACCATTAAATTATGATTAAGAATCTATTAATGAAAAATAATTATGTAAAGCTTCGGAGGGGGGTGATTCCGAAGTCTTACTCCGGAAAGTTTATTTTAAGAGCGAGCGGAAATGACATTAGTCTGGGTTAGGTTTGGCTAGATAACTGAAGTTGTTGTTAATCGGGCGTTGTTAACCATTAAATTATGATTAAGAATCTATTAATGAAAAATAATGATGTAAAGCTTCGGAGGGGGGTGATTCCGAAGTCTTACTCCGGAAAGTTTATTTTAAGAGCGAGCGGAAATGACATTAGTCTGGGTTAGGTTTGGCTAGATAACTGAAGTTGTTGTTAATCGGGCGTTGTTATCCATATATTTCACAATACAATATCACCGTATGTAGACCATATGTAGACTTCGAAAAGCAATGATTATAAAATTTACGGCGTCCAAACGTCATGAATTCAGCCGCCACGGCGTCCAAACGGCACGGCGTCCAAACGGCACGAGTCCAATCGGCACGGAGTCGAAAAGGAACGCGTCCAATCGGCACCGTCCAATCGGGACGTGTCCAATCGGTCGGAGTCCAAACGGGCATCACTCGCTGTGACAACAGGGACCACATTTAAACGAATATTAAAGAGTTACAAATAACCGGACATTATTCCATGGTGGCAGATATGTAACTGAAGCAAGTGCTGGCATAAACGCAAGAAAGAATATGTCCTATAGGACGACCCGTTCAATGATTGGTTGGTCGATATCGATCGATGGTGATTCGTAATCATATTGGGCGGCAATTTTGAAAAGCGTAACGGAACAGCCTTTGTAATAAAGACAAAATACGAACACACTGTAGAAAAATTGTGAAAGGAAAAACCGAATTTGGAAAGCAAGAGAAACAACATCTGCATTCATGGAGTTTGTACCACAATTTCATAAGAAATAAAAATCAAGGTTAATATACGGAAAGTGAAGAATAAAAAAGAAACAGCAAAACCTTAGGTAGAATCTAAATTATATTGGAAATATCATCATAAATAAACATTACTGGTTCAGTAATATCGCGTAATAATCATGTATCTTAGGTGTTTCGTACCTAAGATTAACGCTCATTTGTATTAAAGTAACATGCGAAACTCATCGACTTTTAGTTTGTCGTGAAGGACGATGCAATGTTTCTTCGACCGTTGAGCTGGTGCTCTTTTTAATGGTGAGGTCGTTCTTTAATATTTAGACTCAATTTAATAAGAAATATGCTTTGCTCAAATCTGGGCCCATGATCTGTCGTAAAATGGGTTATACGCAGTGAATAGAATATTCTATGCTGGTGTATATGTATTGTCACGTCGCCTAATTTCTACGTTGCCGTGGGGAGGACGGAACGCGTGCGACACCGGGTATTTACGGGCGAAACGCCGGGCCACGCTCGGCCGCACGATATGTGGTCCACCCGGGACAAAAGGTACCTCGCAGATTCGGATTTTCACGAAAGAAGTCGATGCTGGAATTTACTTTCGGGCGCCAGACACTCGGCAGTGTCACGCATATTGCGCGATAACAGCACGTGGCGCGCACGAATACTCCGAAACTGTGAGAACCGCGCGATATTCTGGATGGCTCTAGGACGGGCTCAGGATTCCACGCGGGTTAAGCACGGGGCATTTCCCGCGGCGGAAAGGTTTCTCAGAGGAAATAACAGAACGTTAGAATCGGCTTGAACATTTTATTTGTCTGGTGGACACGACATGGCTGCCGGTGAGAGCCGGCAGCGGTGAATTACAAGTCGGCGCGATAATTTAACGACAGATTTTCGGTCGCTCGCGCTTCCTTCTCTCGTTCGCGTTGAACCCGGCAGTTCACGAGATCTTGTTCGCTTTCCAACACGCTTACTACGCGGAATAACAGCCGGATTCGGATGGAATACGCGGTACAATGTTTAGGTCGTTCGAACTTTGCCGTCGGATGCGATACGGAGCGTTGCGTCGTCACACCGGGGAACGTCTCGAAGATGGCGTACGATTTATTCGCGAAATCGGCAACGATACGGTCCCCCGCGAATCCGCGACTCCGCGTTAATACCGGCGTCGTGCTACCGCCTTACGACGGACACGCGGCCCCCGCTATCCGATCGGATTCGCGTTACCAACCGGCACGCACGTTAGCCGACCGACGACCGTTCGTTTTCCGATAAGAGGGCCGAACACGCGGCCAGGAGACGGTTTCGTTGTTTCGCGACGCGAACACGGACTTCACGAAACCGCTACCGAGCCAACACGAAATAATCTGTTAATTACGATAATTAAGGGAAGCCTGACTGGCGCTTACCAACGGCAACGACGGGGCGACGGCAGCTGTTCGGACCTCTCGGCCCTGATCGTCCCTCTTTTCGGCACGCACAAAACGAACTTAATTATTTAAGCAATGATTTAAAGCTGATCACTCAACGACGCCCAACGATCCAGTGGCCTACTTTCGGGTGGCCCGGTAAAGGCCGATTCATACTGAGGTTCCGCGGACAAGCTGTCCGCGGACATTTCCCATAAATTTCGTTCGGGTTGACAGTCCCGCTGTGCCCCTGCTAAGCGCGGCAGAAAAAAAGGTCAGCAAGTGGCAGGAACGGTTCGTATTTCCTCGGTAGTTTACCTAAAGGAGTGTGGAGCCCATAGAGACCTTTTTTTTTTGCCACGCTTAGCAGGGGCACGGCGGACTTGTCCACCCGCTCGAAGATGGGAAAATAGCAGCGGACAAACTGTCCGCTTACGAACTGTCCGCCGCGGACACTTCACTAGCGACAGAACTTTTCTTCCAACCCCATATACATATGTGGTATCATAAATTATTTCGGATACACCGGAAAATAATGAAATGTTCATTTTAGGGAACCAATAGTGTAATTTCGGCCACAACGATACTTTGCAACTGTACGCACCATGTAATAATTTCATACGTCACACAGTGGACGAAATTTGGAGCGATGATTTTTTGTCCAAATCAAAGCTGAAACTTTGCAGAATATGGGAAAAGTAGGGAGTTTGTCCGCTGCTATTTTCCCATCTTCGAGCGGGTGGACAAGTCCGCCGTGCCCCTGCTAAGCGTGGCAAAAAAAAAAGGTCTCTATGGGCTCCACACTCCTTTAGGTAAACTACCGAGGAAATACGAACCGTTCCTGCCACTTGCTGACCTTTTTTTTCTGCCGCGCTTAGCAGGGGCACAGCGGGACTGTCAACCCGAACGAAATTTATGGGAAATGTCCGCGGACAGCTTGTCCGCGGAACCCCAGTATGAATCGGCCTTTATGCGGAAGCGAAGCGTCCCCCTACTCCCTACGCTATTTCTCCCGTTCGCGCCTCTCGGGCCTATCGCGCGCTATCTATTCGCAGGATCGCATCCTGTCGCGCGGGTTCCCTGGTTCACAGAAAATCGGGGTCGCGTTCCCCGCTTATCTGATGGTGGCGGCGGCGGGTCGTGTTGAGGAAGGGCCTGGCCGCTCCGGGCGTGGACACATTCTTTCCGGGCGAGGCAGCGACGGGGTCGAGAAGATGGTCATCTCGTGTCCACGTTCCCTCGTCGGTGCCTCCGGGTTTGCTGACCCGGGCTCGGTCCTTTCCTCGGTGTCTCGGCACGAAATCCTTCCGGAGCCAGTTCCGATTTCGCCTCGTTCGGTAAGAAATAGGGGCCGGGCTCCCGTGGAGCCCGTTTTTGGTCCTGCAAAGTTCGCGTCGCCCAAGTGGCGCGACGTTCAAACGCGTTAATTTTTCGGCCCCTGGGAATCGGCCTTCCCAGGGAGAGCGCTCGCAAACGGCCGTTTCGCTTTGGGACTGCCAGAGGGCGGCCCGGTCTCTCTTTTACGGGATCGAGGGACGTCGGCAAAACTTGCCACGTCACAGTATATATATATATATATATATATATATATATATATATATATATACAGGGTGTCCAAGACCACCCGTCCACCCCTATTAAAATGGCGGAGAGTGATTTTTATTGAAAACTAAAAAAATTTTAATAACTAATTCGGGTACGCTCTATCGAATGGTGGTAGTTGCAATTTCCGGTACTAACCGGAAATAGGATTTTCAGACCGGAAGTCGTTTTTTTTAAATGGGACCCGGTATTTTTCACTGCATACTTAGATTGTATGAAAAAAAAAATAAAAGTTTTGTCTCACACGTTTTTCTCTAAAATGCGAGTATCAATCACAAAACGATTATTAACACTTTCGGTACTACCGCCGCCTATTGGCGGCATCCACGAAACGTTCACTGGGTACTACCGCCGCCTATTGGCGGCATTCACGAAACGTTCTCTGGGTCCTATCGCCACTCTACCTAAAATCGGCATTTACGAAAAGTTATGACTGTCGCGGTGCGAATGAAAAGTTTAGTGTCAATCACGCTCGAGATTTCTATGAATACCGAAAAACACGTTTTCGCGGCTTATGCTGCCGGACAGTGCAACCACTCTGGTGGAAAACTTCCTCGTACCGCGAGTGTACTACCGCGGCCAACGCCTCCGTACCGAAAGGGTTAGGACTGGTATACAGATTGTACGCAAAAAAAGTAAAAGTATGTATTTTCTCAGATGTTTTTCTCGAAAATGCCTCCATTGGACGGAAAATTAACTCGAATGTATGAATTCACATTTTTTAAATTAAAGATGTAATTTTTAATAATGAATTTGCACATGTTACAGGACAAACAGTAAAGGACAATACCTTTTCTTAAATAAATTAATAAACAACTTAACAGAAATAAACTATGGAAATAAACAAAAGTGTAACAAAGATTAATTGTGGAAATAAACATGAAATAATTAGGTATCTAATATTGGTTCACGTAACTTGAAAAAACGAGTGTAGATGGAAAAGTGTTTAACTTTGGAATTCAAATGGGCCACCATTCTGCGTAATACAGAGGTGTATCTTGTTTTGGAAGGAATCGACAGCACGAAGAATTTCATCAGCATTTAACAATCGAATTGCTTCTTTTATTCTTTCTATCATATTCTCTCTTGTCGTTGGGCGTTCCCGGTACACCAGGTCTTTAATTATTCCCCACAAATAATAATCAAGGACGGTGAGGTCAGGTGACCGAGGTGGATATGTAACTGGACCATATTTTCCTATCCACTTATTGGGAAACATTGCATTCAATTTTGTACGAGCAGCTCTCGATGTATGTGCGGGACATGCGTCTTGCTGGAACCACATGTCCACTCGCAATTGCAGTGGAATATTTTCTAGTAAATCTGGAAGATCTGTTTCTAATAAAGCACAGTATTTAGCACTGTTAAGATTCCCCTCAAGAAAAAGAGGACCTACGATCTGATTTGCAAAAATGCCGCACCAAACATTGATCTTCCAAATGTGTTGATGATCTATGGCTGTCGCCCAATGAGGATTAATATCTGACCAATAACGGGAATTCCAAGAATTACCATCTTCATCGCTTTTAAATGTACATTCATCAGTGAATAAAATTTTGCGATGAAAATCATGTGGTTGTTGTCTTATCCAGTTACAAAATTCAAGTCTTTGAAGAAAATCATCATGATACAATGTTTGATAGTGCGTCATTCTGTAAGGGTGCCATTTCTGATCTTTGAAGATATACGAAATTATAGATTTACTTATACCAGATACTCTTTCTGTATGTCTTAGAGAATTATGAGGATTTAAATTTGTAAATGCAAGAATGTCTGCCGTTCTTGTATCTCTAACTGGGCGTTTGATCTTTTTCCCTTTATTATAATGAGGTTGAATAATGCCTTCAGTTTTAATTCGTTTAGCCAAACGTGAAAAAACTTTTCTAGAGTGAGGAAACCGGTGAGGAAAACGTTCTCGCCACAACGTTTCGGCTGTAGAAAATCTACCTCTACACTCTATCAGAATCTGTAACATATCATATGCTTCCTGATTTGAATATACCATAACGGAAGCTTACTGATTGTAAATTCTGCAACCGAAATAGAGAAAATGAATGAAAACAACTTTATCGAGTATTGGCAAGTCGAGTCCCAAGAGTCATCTATGACTGGAGCTCGAGATAATGGCAAGAAATTTCAAAACATTAAAAGCGAGAGTAGGGGAATACTTATAAATACTGATAAATAAACATGAATCGAATATTTGGTGTAATCGGTACCTTAACACTTTACCGACCGATAACCTATAAATAGGCTTTTTGTCGCCGACGCATATCATTAATATCATTAACACTAAACCTACCAAGTATTAAAAGTATCTGGTAAATGATGCCTTATAAACGTGGCAACATTAAATTTATTGAGATTGTCCGTAATTTTTAATATAATATAAAAGATTTTATTAAATCTAATAATCCTATAATAACAGGAAGCGGGTAATTTTATCTGAGCATACGAAAAGCACAGATACTCCGTGGCGACAGTCTAAACCGAAACGGAGCCGGCGCCAGGTAGTATCTGCAGCTGAGCGGCCGGTCGGACGTGCGTATGCTGTTCAACCGCTAGCGGTCGTTGAAGTGTTAATAATCGTTTTGTGATTGATACACGCATTTTCGAGAAAAACGTATGAGACAAAACTTTCATTATTTTTTTCGTACAATCTAAATATGCAGTGAAAAATACCGGGTCCCATTTAAAAAAAACGACTTCCGGTCTGAAAATCCTATTTCCGGTTAGTACCGGAAATTGCAACTACCACCATTCGATAGAGCGTACCCGAATTAGTTATTAAAATTTTTTTAGTTTTCAATAAAAATCACTCTCCGCCATTTTAATAGGGGTGGACGGGTGGTCTTGGACACCCTGTATATATATATATATTCTGAACGATACTGTTACGTCCCGGGAAGCTGGTTTGTAATAAGATGTACACCGGAGCAGAGAAGGACTCACCGGACGCACAAATAATGAGAACAACGTTTTGCCCACGCGGCTCGTTCCGTCCGACGTCTGGCGGGACCACGACCTATCCTCACTTGCGTTATAATGCGTTCGACTTACCGCCCTGTAGAATACGTTGGAAGCGGCGCAAGGAGCAGTGCATATAACCCGTATGACGGGGATCGTGACGCGGTATGGAGCAGCACTCTTCAAGGGTGTGAAGGACTGGTCCTCAGTGGACTCGTTCCGGCTTCCTCCAGGAGGTGACGGCTGCAACGTCCTCGGATGTTGGGTTGGCGGGAGTACAGCCGGCGTCGACCTGAGTCTGCTGCTCAGGCGGAGGAGTAGCGAGCGAGACGACTCGAGGATCCGGCAGGATAATATCGCTGACGATGCGCGGTTCATGCGTGGGGAAGGCCGAGCAAGGGACGACCGTCGTCCTCTCTTTCGTATACGTGTTTTAGTTTCTTTATTTGATATTTACGCCCGGCGCGGCGCGGCATGTAGAACTTGGGGTATAACGAGACCGATCCGGACTTGTAACCCTTTCGTGCTGCGCGACGGTTGTACCGAGCAGCTGAATTCAGCTCTGCGTACGAAAAAGGGTTTAGAAGAGCTCTACTGAACCGAATAGCTCGAATGCTGCACGCTGGTAGGATGTAGGGGTGAAGAAGCCAGCCTCGCTTATTTGATTAGCAACTGGTTTAATAAGTACGAGAAGAGTATAAGAAAATGAGCAAGAGACAAAATGAGAACGGGAGAGCAACTGGTCACTCTGGAGTCGGAAGACGAACTGAACGAAAAGTGTTCCCACCCCATTCGGAGCTCGTCGCAATTATCTTATCGGCGCGGATGTTTTACAAGATAGGAGAGGGTGTAGGGTGATCAGGAGTTTGGGTTTATAATGAGATGGATTACGAGGAATGATCGCGTGGGAAGTGTGGTGTTGGGTGGAAGTTTATGGATGTGGATATGACGCGTGGCTTATCGCTATTGAATGTTATTACTACTTAGGATTATCGGTTAGCATGTGACTTCCCCAATAGCACGCGACGTCTTGAAGACGTCTTCTTTACGGCTATTTTACGTCTGAACGTCTTACGTCCTGAATAGACGTCTTTAAGACAGTTTAAAGACGTCTTTCTGGAGACGTCGTTTGAACGTCTGGAATGAGACGTCTTAAAGACGTGGTTTTGAAGATTAATAAAAGACTTGAATTTTTTGGAGACGTTATGAAAGAGACTACTTTGCTGTGAAATGACTAAAGTACTTCTTCTAAGTTTTGCTATTATTTGGAATGACAAAAAATTAATTTCAAAAGGGTATAGCCGGATAAGATGGTCAAAAATGCCCTTGAGCCGAATAGTATCGGGGATGGGCTTCTATCTCGATCGGGAGGGTAGTTATGGAGTAAAATTGAAAAATCAGTTTTTTGCCTATTTTATCTTAATTAACGATGTTTAGAAATTCTGAAAAAAATCTGACATGTCAAGCACCCAAATACATACTCTGCAATTCGTTTCAGATTTTTAAATTGAAAATCCTGCTAGTAAAAAATCAAAAACCTCAAAAAAATCGAAAAAATGCAGATTTCACATGGAAGTTTTAAATTGACCACCTCTATATTTTTACAGTGCCGATATATTATTATAAGTGTGGTTCGTGAATTTTTTCAGATTTTTAAGAGAAGTGCGGCGTTGTTAAAAAATTAAAACCGATTTTTTCGACGTTTTTTCCGTGAAAAGCTAAGTTAATCTTCAAATTGTTTGTTACGTCCCACGGTTCGGATTCGTTGTTTGTAACGAATAGCGAGTTCGCGTATTAAGACGTAAAGATTATTTCAGCTTTGGAGTCCACACGGAGAGTATAACCGTGTCTAACTCGGGTCACGACGCAACGGTTTACACGCGATTTACAAACAAGCACTCACCGACCTGGTCTCGAGGGTTGGATTAGTCTTTCAGGCCTGACTAGTCTTTAGGAGCAGGATATGCAGCGTGCTCGGCCGACCTGTACTGCGATCGGTCTCGATGGAGGTTGACGGGGGCCAATGAAAGCCGGACTGGCGTCTTCCACGGCGTTTGCTCCTGCTGGACCGAAATAACACGGACCGTCCCCGTGAATACCGTCTCACGAACGATACTCGGGACGACGCGCACGCCGATGGCTTGGAGACGCAAGGCTGCGTATGGCTGTTCGAGAGAGTACTCGCGGAAGAGCTTTCGTAGCTGGTACTTCCGACCGGCGCGTCGGGGCATGTGGTATTCGCGGAGCACAAGCGTGAATCTACTTTAATGATCAAAGAAACCAACTGGCTTCGAATAGTGTCAGTAGATTGTACCGAGCGACCTGGTGGGCTACAGACGTACAGTGTACTGAATCAGGAGGAACGAAACGAAGAGTCCGTAGATTGTACCGAGCGACCTGGCGGGCTACAGACGTACAATGTAGGGAGTCGGAGTAACGAATTAACACCACATGCGGCGAATGTGAGGGTGACGGAAAGAGTAAAGATGTAGATTGCTAATAATATGGACTTTAATATATATATATGCTTATAGAATAATACAAAACTAAACTACGCTTAAAACTGAGACTTAGAACGCAAGATATATATATGACGCGAGATTGAAAATGAGGGAATGGCTCCAGGAGACGACGAAGTATCCTGCTGGAGTCCACGAAAGAACTGCTTAAAAGAATTGGTTCATTGAGCTCCTGAGGTGTGGAATATGTTAATAGAGTGGGGTAATTAGTAGTGGGAGTGGGCGAAAGATTAGGGAGCGCTAGGGCAAGGAGTAGGGATCGCTGGACGCGATGACGTACTGCCGAGCGTCGCGCTGCAGCGTGGATGGTTGACGGGGTTGGACTTGAGGTAGAATTGGGAGATGGAGTCAGAATGAAGATAGGGAAATAGAGTTTGAAATAGAAAGTATTGTGATGATGTGTGGATCGAGCTTATCGTGTTTGTGTTACAAAGGGTAGTGTACTTACTGCTAACGGTATCTTAATAGTAATTATCTTATAACTACGTAATACGTCACAGGACGTAACATGTTATATTTTATTTATTCTGTAAGTCTATTAGACACTGATAAACCTTCAACATTTCACAGAAATAATTAGAAAATGAAGTTGAGTTGATTAATACACTACTGCGTCAGCGCATAACATCAGAAAATATTAACGTTGTTTCCAACAGCCCGGTTGGGTCAGCGCGGGAGGCGCTCGTCTCTCAACCTGCTTGTACTAGGTTCGCGTCCCTCGATGAAATATCTGGGCCTGACCGTCGACGGTCGCTGGCGCTTCGAAGAACACTTCGATCTCCTGGCCCCCCGACTGGAGGGGACAGCGGCAGCCCTCGCGCGGCTGCTGCCCAATATCAGGGGGCCACAATTGAGGGTAAGCCGCCTTTACGCGGAGGTGGTGCGGTCGATCGGCCTTTATGGAGCCCCCGTATGGCACCGCTCGCTCGAGGCCAGCCGGCGCAGCCAAGCACTCTTGGAGAGAGTGCGGATGCTATGCAGATGACACCCTGATATTTGCAGAGGGGGAGGACTGGAGGGGAACCAGACACTTCGTGGAGTCCGCCCTGGACTACGTTCTTGGACGGATCCGAGAAATCGGCCTGACCGTGGCCGCCGCAAAGACCGAAGCAATATGGTTGTATGGACCGCTTCGGTGGCGGCGGCCTCCATTCGGTCAGGACCTGCGGATCCGTGTCGCTGAGGCAACTGTCGCCATTGGGCCCAGTATGAAATACTTGGGCCTAACTGTTGACAGCCGCTGGCTTTGACAGACATTTCGACTTCCTGGCCCCCCGATTGGAGAAGACAGCGGCCGCATTAGGGCAGCTGCTGCCCAATGTCGGGGGCCTCAGACGAGAGTGCGCCGCCTCTATACGGGGGTGGTGCGGTCTATTGCCCTATATGGGCCCCCGGTGTGGTTCCGGTCGCTCGAGGCCAGCCGGCATATGCAAGTTCTCCTTGAGAGTGTGCGGCGCCGGCTGGCACTCCGGACCATACGGGGGTACCGCACCATCTCCGGTGAGGTGGCGGGACTCCTGGCCGCGATTCCTCCCTTCCATTTGGAGGCGGAGGAGTGGGCGTCGAGATGGAGGAGGTCAGTGCTGCAAGGCGCCAGGCCCGGTGGTTCGGGCACTCCTGCCCAACTTTGAAAGATGGTGCAGGGGTCGGTTCATTTTGACCTTCCGCCTCACGCAGGTGCTCACCGGGCATGATTGCTTCGGTGAGTTCCTGCACCGGATGGGGCGGGAGCCAACAGCGCAGTGTCACCACTGCGGCGAGGAGGAGAACACGGCGCGGCATACCATAGAGGAATGCCCTGCGTGGGCAGGGTCGCGCCGTGTCCTGAGAGCTGCAGTGGGGGGGGGGGGGGAGGTGGGACCTCTCTCTGGCGGTCATGATCGACCACCTGATCGCCAGCGAGAGGTCGTGGAAGGCGGTGGTCTCCTTCACCGAGACTGTTATCTCGGAGAAGGTGGCCGCCGAGAGAGCTCGGGAAAGGGACCCGGGCTCGGGGAGAAGGCAGTGGGCGCGGGGACGACCCTCGCGCCGAAGAGCCCCTCCTGTATGTATCTGTATCTGTTGCCCGGGAGGTTGGCGGAGAGGGGGGGATTGGGGGGTGAACTGACCCCGGTTCCCCCCGGGGGAGGGAAGTTAGTTTCCCCCCTTGGGATGGGTCGACATCCTAGAGGTAACTCTGTGCGGGGGATGTTGGCCCGTCCCCCTTGACGAGCAACGAGTTCTGGGGGGTCGTGGGATGGGTAGGGTGGGGAGGGTCGGGGCGTGCCGGATCGCGCCTTCGACGACCCTCTCTTACCGGTGTCGGCGTCTTCTTGCCCTGGCCGGGGCGGGGACCTTCTGGGGAGGCGGGGAAGGTTGACCTTCCGCCTCACGCAGGTGCTCTCCGGCCATGGTTGCTTCGGAGAGTACCTGTTCAGAGTGGGGCGGGAGCCCACTGTGGCGAGGATGTAGACACGGCGCGGCACACTCTTGCAGAGTGTCCAGCAAGGGCCGGGCCGCGCCGTGTCCTTAGATCCGCGGTGGAGGAGTGGGACCTCTCGCTAGCGGCCGTTGTCGGCTACATGACCACGGTCGAGGGGTCGTGGAAGGCGATGGCCTCCTTCTGTGAGGATGTAATGTGGCAGAAGGAGGCCGCCGAGAGAGCCCGGGAGAAGGACCCGGGCTTGGCGAGGAGGGTTTGGGCGCGGGGATGACCCTTGCGCCGGCCTCAGCCCCCCTAGTGGGGGTTGATGCCTGATGGAGGGGCGCGACGGTTTTTCACCCTGCGCAAGCCTGTGTCCCCAAACCGGGGGCGGAGAGGGAGGAGGCGGGGGGGGGGTCCCCCCTGCGTCGTCGAGTGCCCTGGTCAGGGGGGCGGGGCGTGCCGGAACACACCTCCGACGACCCTCCCTTACCGTGTGCGGCGACCTCCTGCCCTGGCCGGAGTGGGCTCCCTCTCCGGAGGGGTCACCCGCTTCGAGCGGGGCAGGTGGCCGCCGGGGGCCCAGGGTGGACCGAGCTGGGGCTGGGGAAGCCCGTTCCGACGGCCCTTCGGGATGGGGACACCTGGCGGCTCCCATACCGCCCGGTGTCCGACTAGTGTAGGTTAGTGGGGGAGGTTAACCCCTCCCCCGGGTTCTATTGTAAGCGAGGGGATTGCCTGTTGAATACTTGCGTGATCCGGGCACCCCCTCCATAGCTTAGGGATGGGTTTGAGGTTTTAGTGGGTAAACCCTCGGGCTGGCGGGCGCTGTGCACGCTCGCCAGGCCGCCGCACAGTGGTCCAAATCGAGAAATTCAGTGACTTTTTGTTATAACTTTTGAACCATAAGAGCTATCGGGATGAAATTTGCAATAAAATTCATTAAAAAAATAGTCAATTGGAACTAAAGACAAATAAATACTTTTTTCATTTGTTAAAAAATAATTTTTAATTAATTTTCATTGATTTTTTTCACTAAAAAAAATTGTTTAAATACAAACCATTCCAAACCATTTTTTCTTTCGAAGTGTGTATTTTATATTTATGTTTCACACATGCAATGTTTAATGAAATGGGTAAAATGTAAATTTGAGGAGTCGGATAAGGTAAAAACGTCACATAAGTGTGTCAAAAGATATTTTTTATAATAATTTATAATATTGTATATAATATAAAATAATTTAGTAACATTTTTGTAAATCTTTTATGATAAAAATGTAATAACAATAATGGTTTTATAATATAATACTTTTGATCCATAAGAGTTAAAAAAAAAAAATAAATAACAACAATTACATATTTTAACAAGATAAACAATATCAAATATAAATTCTATTTAACTACATATGTTTTAAAACTATGGAATAATTAATTTTACAGCTTCCGCATCCAATTTTTTATGTTTTTTCTGCAAATTCATTCGTCCAGTGGATACATACGGATTAGATGTTAACATAAGTCTATAAATTAAATCTTCATTCGTAATTAATCTAAAAGGAAAATTGTCAAACGTCTTTGCCCGTTGCGGAGTTTCGGCGCTGAATCCGAACGTATACGCATAAGATGATATGCCGCGGATGGATTAAACTATAATAACTTCAATAGTGGTTCGGCGGGGGAAATGATTTTTACATGATCATGTAGGGGAAGATCTACTGTAAATATTCTATTTTGTTACAATGCGCGATCTCCTAGGACGAAAAAGATACACCTTGTCAAATGTTAAGCATTTTGAGAATTTTCTTTATTTCATTCAACATTATGTTTAAAAGACATTATATACAATAATTATTAACGGCGTGCACGATTTCTTATCTCAAAAGAATGCTCTTCAAAACAACAA
Organism: Lasioglossum lativentre; assembly: GCA_916610255.1. NCBI lineage: Eukaryota > Metazoa > Arthropoda > Insecta > Hymenoptera > Halictidae > Lasioglossum > Lasioglossum lativentre. The sequence continues at coordinate 33,309,889 of OU744358.1, forward strand.
AAAATCGAAACGAAATATCAACTGAGCTCCTCAGGACACCACGAAGAAACAGAACAGTTTTTCCGCGTAAAAGATTCCAATTTTAAAATGTCCAACTTTAAGTGTTTGTATAATTCAAATCTGAATTATATTTGATTTATTTTCTTCATTTTCGAAATCTATGAACATTTAAGAAGAGATACATGTTGATCAGATATTAATATGAGAAAGTTGATTTTTGGCGAAATGTCACTGAATTTCTCGATTTGGACCACTGTGGGCCGGGGGGAGTTCCACATAACCCCGCCCCCCCCAGGGGGTCGGAGTATGCGTAACGCATTTCCTCACATAAAAACAAAAAAAAAAAGGTCTGGGTTAGGTCTGGGTTAGGTCAAGTCCCAGATAGCACCCGGACGTCCGATGGACGTCCAATGTACGTCCGTATCGGACCTCAGTAGGTCCTGGGGACGTCCGAATCATGTCCGTATGTCCGAGATACGTCCGAAATATGTCCGATATACGTCCCAGGAATGTCCGAATGAGGTACGATTTAAAAAGTGTGATGTACATAGGACGTCCCGTTCGGACCAATCTGGGACGTACGTGGGACGTATCTGGGGACATACGGACGTTATTTGGACGCTCCTGGTACGTACTTGGGACCAATTCTGGGATGTAAGGACGTTATTAGGACGTACGGCTGGACATATTCTGAACGTTAACAGGACATTTACAGGACGTTTATAAAATATGGTTTATGCATATTAAAAACTACTAAACAATATTCATTATTAATATTTATCAATATTTATTATTAATATTAATTATTACAAGGACATGGTTTAGGTACATAGGTAATATACTTAGGTATAATACAAACATATATTTATTGATACCTATAAAAGTGTTATAACTATAAATATATACATTTATAACTAAATACATAATAAAATATACATCTACGAATAAAATAAAAAAATATATAACTAAAAGCAAATATAATACCTATAATATTTATAATATTTATAACTAAATACATATATTCATAATTATAAATTATTTTAATATAAACTTAAAATTTATAACTTATTTAAAACTATATAAAAGGTCAAAATAAACTGACCAGCGTGTACAATCAATTTAAATAGAAAAACATTGGCAAGTTTCTTCGAAACAAAAATGAAACAGCATTACAGTCGGTGTGAAAAGTATTCGTACACCTTTTAAAAACGAATAACTTTTTCAAAATTCAACCCAACAGCTTGAGTTTTTTTGAGACATTAGAAGGATTAGTTTACAAGCTAATATGTAAATAATTTTTTTTTATTATTATTGGTCGTACTTGCGAAAGAAAAAGTAAAGGTCACGATTTTTAAATTTTTTATCTGTGCCTTAGTGAAAATTTATAAGGTACATTTGGTAGGTATAAGTAAGTTATATACATGTACAAAGTTTCATCGAAATCGATCGAGGTTGTTACGAAATATAAATGATTGAAAATAGCAAAAATTGTAAGAATCCGCGATTTAAATGATTCGAAAACCCTAAATTCAAAGATTTTTACATGTTACAATGCCCATAGCTTTTTTATGCGTCAACCGATTTCAATGAAACTTTGTATATGTATATAACTTACTTATACCTACCAAATGCACCTTATAAATTTTCACTACAGGCACAGATAAAAAATTTAAAAATCGTGACCTTTACTTTTTCTTTCGCAACTACGACCAATAACAATAAAAAAAAAAATTATTTACATATTAGCTAGTAACTAATCCTTCTAACGTCTCAAAAAAACTCAAGCTGTTGGGTCGAATTTTGAAAAGTTATTCGTTTTTAAAAGGTGTACGAATACTTTTCACACCGACTGTATATCTGGTCGATTGTCCTACTGCATGTACCTGAAAACAATAATCATGGTTTATACATGTATATAATAATTATTTATTGAAAGAAATTAAGCAATTATCATAAAAAAGCATAAAATCTTTTATTTACGTACCTAGCTCGTAGCGTCGTTTGAGCGCCGGAGGCGAAGGCAACACCGATTCCAAGTTGTAAAATTTTGCGTTTCCCTACTAGACTGTCCTCAGTCTCAGCCACTTTCGCCTTGGTCCTTGCCCTTACATAATCATCTGAAAGCATTTTTAAATTATACATATGTAATTATTATAGTTTCACCATAGTATAAAATCTTTAACTCACCAAAAGTGCCATTTTTTAAATATTTAATTGCGTATTTTGGCCAGCATTTGTTCACTTCCTTGTACGCTTTCATGCGGTAACGAGGGCCAATGGTAATAATTCCCTATCAGCCACGAAGAGGGTACTGCCTCCACCGTGCCGTCTTTTACGAACTCCACGATTTCACGTCGTCGCAGGATCTGCAAAATTTATAATTGATTAATATACAAGAAATATTTTTACAGTGTATGCCGCGGAGTTCATCACACACACTTTAAATCGGAATAACATTTTTGTGAATTGACCAAACCACTTCAATTTCTCTATAAGGCTAGAATTAGTTTAGTAAATGACGTGTAATAAATAAGTTGAAAAAATGCATTTGGTCGGAATTGTGACAAACCATAGTAAAAATTGAATTGTACAACTTTTTCAGCTAGGCCAATAAAGAAAATTTAAAACATGTGTTTTGTAAACTCGTATAAATTATATAAATTCTGAAAATTTCATTGGAATTGGTTCACAAATTATAAACGATCAAAAGTAGTAAAGATTGCAATTTATCATGATTTTCGGCCTATAAGTGCCATTTTTATTACTTTTGTCCGTTTATAATTCGTAAACCAATTAACCAATTTCAATGAAATTTTCAGAATGCATATACAGAATGCCTTACAAAGAAATTGAAGTCGTTTGGTCCATTCATAAAAAAGTTATTCTAAGTTAAAGTGAGTATAATCAATGATGTGCGTAACTGTATAAAATAATTTAACTGAATGGCGTAAGCGAAAACACTAACGGTAACAAATAATAACAATGAAAATACTTACTTGTCTAAATATGAAGTAAATCCGATAATATGTATTACACGATGATATGGTAACGATGAATTTATCACAGGAGATTTCTGAAGCACGTTCTTGAAGCACTCGCACAAGACTGATTTGTCACGCAGCAACGCAATGGTGCGTTCTTCTCCCGCATTCGATCGTCGCTTGTTTCATCGATCGTCGCTTTTCTTACCGATCATCGCTTGCTTCGATGGTACCGTACAGCTGTACGACACAGCTGAACACAGCGAAGCAAGGACCGTATACATATATGTAAATAAATAAATATATGTATATAAGTAAATATATTGTTATAAATAGTTATAACAATATATATACATATAAGTGTATGTATATAAATAAAAAAAAAGACATTGCTATAAATACATATATGTATATTGTTGTATATAAATATGTCTCATGCATGAGAAGTGAGTATCATTGTCTGTACGAAAGCCCTGAGCACTTTACTGTGGACAACCAAAATTCAAGTCCAACAGAAGTCCCTGGGACGAAAAAAATGGACGTCCCTGGGAAATCCGAAATTTTGGTCCCACGGATGTCCTTAGGAAGTAAAAAACGGATGTCCATAGGACGTCCGAAAATCATGTCCAACGGAAGTCCCTGGGACGAAAAAAATGGACGTCCCTGGGACATCCGAAACTTTGGTCCCACGGATGTCCTTAGGAAGTAAAAAACGGATGTCCATAGGACGCCCGAAATTCATGTCCAACGGAAGTCCCTGGGATGAAAAAAATGGACGTCCCTGGGACAACCGAAATTTAGGTCCCACGTACGTCCTTAGGACGTAAAAAACGGACGTCCGTGGGACATCCGAAATTTAGGTCCCACGGATGTCCTTAGGACATAAAAAATGGATGTCCCTGGGACAACCGAAATTTAGGTCCAATGGATGTCCGAGGGACGTCCGCAACGGACGTCGGACGTATGGACGTAAATTGGACAAAAAACGGACGTCCAAAGGACGTACGTGCTATCTGGGGTGGATGAAGTTCTGGATGATAGTTCGGTTTGGTTTCTCAGAGAGTGAAGACGCGTTTATAGAGTGCTTTGGTTTTACGGTTAGATTTCTAAATTGAGTTAAATTTGGTGCAGGATTGGTGTTTTAGGGTGCTTGTGGGATATCAGTGCCGGTTTTCTCGGTGCATAGATCATATGGGCACAGAATTCGCTAATTTTGCAATTTGAAATAGGATCATTTCGTACCACCTAGCGAGGTTTTGCAATTTCGTACAGCTAAAGTACATACTTCCTTGGCATATTGGAATTTTTTAAAAATTATAGCGTTTTTCGAGTCTAGTCCTCCTAATATTAGCACTAGCTGTTTTTAGTGTTAATATAAGTTGTAGCTGGATCCCTCCCGGACGGGATACCACCACCTCCGGTGTTCTCGGCTGAACCGTTCGGGTTTTATAGAGGCAAACGCGTTTGCAACTTCATAGATTTTTGCCTTGCGGCTAGGGTGAAATCTATGAAGTCGCTAACGACGACTATTTTTTGTAATTATTTTTAGTTTTCTGTAAATTTGGTATAGGGTGCGTGTTCTAGGTTTTGTTATATACTTATTTGTGGTTTTTTCGCGTGTTTAGGTTTATTGTTTTTTTTTTGTTATTCTGCGGATAGTTTTAAGCGAGTTATTGAATTCTGTGAGCGCTAAAAGGCTTGTAATAAAGTGGGAAATATTTCGAAAAAAAAAGGTCAAGTGGATGAGGCATTGAGAAATTCTCCAAGGCACTACACAACAGTACTACCAAACACTGGCCACTGAAAACCAAAAACAAAAAGAAGAAAGATCAAGAAGAAACCGCAACAACAACCCCTCCGCAAACTAAAACATGCAAGCATAATAATATTACTTTGAAACATACAAAGAATATATGAATACAAATAACGTTGTACAAACGTACAAAACATAATAATAGTCTAACACCACACCCTGAAAAGTAAACTGCAATAAATAAAGCTACAGTAAATCCATCAGACGTAAAGAATTACGAAGAAAGTTACAAGACGAATATCACTACTCGATGCCTATAAATAAATAAATAAGCAAATAAATAAATGATCAAGCACTCTACGTTAAAACATGCTACAACTCAAGACAGTAGAGACTAGACAGTAAACCGCTAGTACAGTGTTAAATCTACACTAGACACATACACACATAATAAATAGTATAAATAAATAAGAAGAGTCTCTTCGGCCTACAAACAGGAATCTACAATAACCCTGAAGACTACATGCTAAGAGTCATTATAAATTCATGAAACTAGAGAATACGATTGCCACAATAGCCGCAAATAACAGGTTCACAATTACTTAACAATTCAAAGATAAATCCTCGAGACGGTACAACAAAAGAATAAAATAAAATATTTTAAAGAAAAGCGTAGTAACGCGACATAAACATAATAAATACTAGACAAGATACTAAGTATACGAATACAGATAGAACAATAACCCGAACTACGTAGTATACATAGAGCGGTAACGCCGCCACTACAAACCATTATTAACCACAATATTTCGGATAAAAGCACGAACATTTACGACATAAACCCTCCCGAACCTTCAACCAATAAATAAATAGTTTCTTTACGCACTAACACATACGTCAATACACCATAACCTCCAAAACGCAACTACGCACATCTACTTACTAAACTCTAAAGCAAATATTAATTTACACGAGACACCAACACACATAATAAATAAATAATGGAATTAGACGAATATATACAACCTAAACGCGAAACTACACTAACATAGAAACCTCATGCCAAGAGACAATTTACGAATCGAAACCACACGACTGCCACATTTGTAGCATACAACAGAGTCAATACTGATAAAATATAACGACAAAACCACATAACAGCATAACAAAACGACTAATTGATTGAGAGAAATATAACGACGCGACTTAAAACACCAGAAATACTAGACAAGAAACTAAGCACGAGAACACGGAAAGCACAGTAACCTGAACCGTATTATACACAGAACGGAAACTCGAACAACACTAGTCTATTATAATTTCTACGTACTGATAAAACAGTACGAATTTGCACGATTACTACGACATGTATATCACGATCTTCGCACATAATAAACTATTACATTATGCACAAACAAACGCTGTAACCCTCAATAAACCTACTAAACATAATTATGTACAAACAGGATTTTAGAACCTAAAACACAATGATCTAACACACACGAGGTATTAACACACATAATATTATTAAACATAAATATTAAGATAAACAAATTAGACGAGATTGTCCAACTCAGACGCGAAAATTACAACAAGTATGAAACTACACACGATTCACTAAGAGTAAACTCACGAAACGAAACCACACGACTACCACATTCTTTGCAAAATATAGTCTCAACACTGACTGATAAAACAATAACTAAACTTCGCAACAACAACATGAAACGTTAAAGTATTGTAGGATTCTTGGGGAATGTGGTCGAACTTCTATTAATGCTGTTTAATGGTTAAAATACTATATTTCACTTAATACATAGTTAGACGCTCGCTATTACGCTATTGACTCTATCTCTAAACGCGCTCAGATCAACTCTGGCCCGCCCGCCGAACTTCCACGCTTTATACCTTTCACCCCCTTGCATTCATCTCGCTTGCACTCTGTCTCTCGCATCCATAGCCTATCTTCCTAAAAACACATATACTTCCCTATCGCTAAGTTCTAAACACTTTTCATTCACGCCTTCTCAGTCATTCGAGTTTTCCAAACATACCGACGCCGGTCCGTCGGCGTCGCAACATGATCCGGTCGCCCGCACGCACGCACAACGAGCCATTCATCCTACACTCGGCCGTCCTGACAAAGATACCTGACCTCAGGTATCGAACCCTGTGACATTGTCAGGTTCATCCGCATCCGATTCGCTTAAGGCTGCATTATCGCACGCCCACAATTTTAAATGATCCGCCGCAGTTGAGGTCATTAATGGACCCTCGTGGTCCCCAATTCTCTCCACGACATAACGGTCATTCCGCAATTCTTTAATTATTTTATAAGGCCCTAAAAATTTACTAGCAAGCTTCAAGTCTGGGCCTTGCTGAGTCCGCTTTATTGCTACAATGTCATTAACAGTATATTTTGTCGCTTTTTTCCTCCTTTTGTTGTAGGTTCTACGATTTTCTGTTTGAACTTTTTGAATACTCTCTTTTGCCTGAGCGCGAATCTCATCCCGCCCATTCTGGAATTCAGCAACCCACTCTTTCTCTAGTAATTGTCTGATTTCATGATTTTCGCGCAACCGAGGGTGGGTCCCAAACAATATGCGGAAAGGAGACGCGCCCACGCTTCGACATAGAGTGGTCTTTAAACATTTCTGCGCTGAGTCTAAATATCGAAACCACTCTTCGCGCTTCGGGTGTGACATTTTCGCAAGAACTGGTATTAAAATGTGGTGGGATCGAGGCATGGACAATGAACGGACTCAGGTTCTAACAGAAACTTGCTTTATTGCAAGAGCTGTTCTTACAGTGCGTAGCTCGCACGACCGCTCTCAACGAATTCAGTAGCCGAACTGAACTTACAAACTAGCCGTTCGCTCTCAGATGCATTCCACGAAAATCATTCTTTCTCATTCGCACAGTTCGCTTTCACTCTGAACTAAACTAAACATTCTCACCCTAAACGAACACTCGACCCAATCGCCCAAGCATCCACTCGACACTATCGCGCAGCACGCAACCCGATACATTCATCCCAAACACACTTTAGCTTAAAACTAAACATATGACGGAGACGTGGCGTCAGCTAGTCGCCGCCATAAAAATTCTATTCACGCGTTCCACTTGGCCGTTTGCTCGTGGGATGCCCGTTGTTATTAATTGGTGTCCAATTCCTTCGTCTGTGCATTAATTTCTGAATTCTGTAGACGTAAATGCCGATCCTCTATCTGAAACAATGCGACGCGGATTACTAAAAATGACTGCTTGTTTCGCTAATCAAGTTATGACCTCACTCGCGCTCGCCGCTTTGGTTGCATATAGCCAAGTAAATTTAGAAAATCCGTCAATCACTACTAAAATATGCTTATAATTCTTCTTTGTAGACGGCAGAGGCCCTAAATAATCTATGTGATAGGTATCTAACGGCAGTTCTCCTTTATCCACAGAATTCAGAAGCCCCTCTTGTTTCCCGTGTTTTCTTTCCGCTAAAATACATGCTACAAAATTGTTAACTACTTTCTCGATTTTCGGCACCGCGTTAGATATGTAGTAATCTCGCTGTAGTAACGCTAATGTCTTTGCCACTGCAAAATGTCCTCTCTCATGCGCTTGGCGAATAATTTGAGTTTCTATACTTTTCGGCACTACCAATAGCAACTCGTTGTCCTTTTCTTTGAACAGTAACCCTGAATTTACACTATAACCGTTGGCTTTTCCCCGTTCCCCGAGTTCTAAAATTCTCTTTATGTTCAAATCTTCACATTGCGCTTTGCGAAATTTAGTTGTAGAGTATCCTCAGAAACCGTAAATAAACACGACGACACTGGAATACGGCTCAATGCGTCAACGTGACGCATGCTGTTGCCTGACCGATGCTCAATAGTATAATTAAATTCCTCTAGTAACAGTGCCCACCTAGCGACGCGGACGCAGAGATCTTTCTTGTTCATAGTTAGTGTGAACGCTTTACAATCGGTTATTATTCTAAACGGTATCCCGAGCAAGTACACGCGCAATGTTTTAAGTGCCCTTACCACTGCTAATATTTCTAATTCATAGCTGCTATACTTTGATTCAGCCTCCGTCGTCTTGCCGCTACCATAGTATACGGTGTCCAGTTTTCCGTCACCACTGTCACGATGCATTAAAACTGCCCCAAAACCGAACATTGACGCGTCCGTATGTAATTCTGTATCAGCGTTAGTCTTGTATAATTGTAACACCGGTTTATCGCTCAGGATCGATTTCAATTGGTTAAACGCGATTAGTTCCTGATGACCAAAATGAAATTTAACGTCAGCCTTAAGTAGACTTGTCAGTGGTCTCGCGATTATGAAATAGTGAGGAATGAACTTCCTAAAATATCCCGATAGTCCTAAAAAGCTCTGCAATTGTTTCACGGATTGCGGCTCTGGAAAACGCATAACAGCAGCTGTTTTCTGTTCGGATGGACGCACAGTACCGCTTTCTAAAATATGTCCCAAGAATTCGATGCGCGACTGTAAAAACCGACATTTTTTCCAGTTAATAATTAATCCTACGTTCGCGGCGGTGTCTAAAACTGTTTTTAATCTGACTAATCCTGACTCTGAATCTATGGACGGCACGATTAAATCGTCCATGTATGCAAGCATTACATTTTGCGATATTAGTTGTCTAAATACATTATTAATAAATTTTTGAAAGACGGCTGGTGAATTCGCTAATCCAAACGGCACGCGACAGAACTCATATTGGCCGTCAGGCGTTATAAAAGCAGTATATTTTCGACTGGATTCCTCGACTTCTACATGAAAAACAACTCTCGATGCAGGGTTTGCAAGACATTTAGACAAAATTGAATCCATAATATTTATATCATATTTTAGCTATCACAAGCCAATTGTTTCAATGATAGAATCATAGAAAATCATAGAAAAAATAATGAACGATCAAAATTTGCGACGCAAAGAAGGAGAGCGTATGAGAAAGAAAGGGAGAGATAGTTCATAACATTTCCCATACGCTCTCCTTCTTTGCGTCGCAAATTTTGATCGTTCATTATTTTTTCTATGATTTTCTATGATTCTATCATTGAAACAATTGGCTTGTGATAGCTAAAATATGATATAAATATTATGGATTCAATTTTGTCTAAATGTCTTGCAAACACTGCATCGAGAGTTGTTCCTGATCTTGTTGTCGCTTCATTAGGATTATTTACCATTTCCAATCTTAATTTACTTCTAAACATTACTAGACTGCAAGAAGTTTCACTTCTGCCGTGCGTGGTTTTCCACGCGTATGTTTTTTAAATGTAATTTTGTAATTTATATGCATATATACCTCTTCTTTTACTTAGATATTTATTTTGTTCCACACACGGTAGGTTTTGAAAATCATAGATATATAAATTATGCTATTGTCCAGTGTTTTTCTCTCTGTAATATAATTAACTAGCTGGCCCTCCGGACGGTACATATTTTTATTTTTTATTTTTTACTGATCGATGACGTCTAATTCGACAAAACCCCCTTAGGGGTTGAATTTTTTAAAATGCCGAAATATGTGTTTGATTAATTATATCAAGGAGCAGTAAGACCATGTTTCAAGCAAATCCGACCACGAACAAAATATTCCTCATACAAACGTTGCAACCGCTTTTCACCCAATTAGGGGTTGAATTTTTAAAATGCCGAAATAGGTGTTTGATTAATTATATCAAAGAGCATTAAGACCAAGTTTCAAGCAAATCCGACCACGAACAAAATATATTCCTCATACAAACGTTGCAACCCCTTTTCACCCCCTTGGGGGTTGAATTTCGAAATATCCTTTCTTATGCCTTGTATAGATCATAAAGGAAACCTCTGTGCAAAATTTCAGCTTTCTAGGTCCAAGGGTTTAGCCTGGGCGTTGATCAGTGAGTGAGTCAGGACTGTCTTTTTATATATTATAGATTATATTGACTTTAATTAATGTAAATGTAGTTGTACGTGCTGTCATTACATAACGAAGTATTTCTAACCTTTTCGTTTGATCCTACTACCGAGTACCGAGCGGCGGTAAAATCCTATCGCTGCAGCATTTTCAAATTTTCTAATAATAATAAATAATAATTAAAAAAAAAATAATTATTTAAAAACCCATGAATTTAAAATGAACTAAAAAGTATAAAATAATTTGAAAATAAAATACTTGTATGATTTAAAACGAACCGTTTAAATTTTCGCGCCACTCCCGACTTCCGTAACGTCACTTCCGTAACATCAGAAAATTGTTACCCTCAGCAAAGAAGTTTCACTTCAAAAATCCATTTTTGTAATGTAACTTCTAGGCTTTAAATATTAAACATTACAGTGATCTTAATAACCAACAGGGACAATAAGGACTGCCCGAAGTAAAACCTTGAGTATTCCGGGCAGTCCTTCCGCGTACTGAAGGTGCTAGTGGAGGGTGAGTTTTTAGCGGGTAATCTCGGCTTGCACAGTACCCTTGTTAATTCGAAGGTGCTCACCGAGGAGTCCCGCACTTGCCCGGGGTTGCGATGATCCCGGGCGGTTGTGCGTAAAAGCATTTAAACACCCTCCACTATAAACAATAAAAAAAAAGGTCAAGTGGATGAGGCCGCGGCTACGATCTCGTGGTCCCGGGTTCGAATTCCGCCGTCACCTCTTAGGTTTTTCTCAAGTGATACAAAAACTGTGGCCGCTCGGTGGTTCGGAACCCACCTTAATAAACAGTAGGTCCAAGCCTCAGAAAGATGCCAAGCAGGCGGAGCCAGGCTCAAGATAAAAAAAACGGAAAGAAACCTTTAAGGGGAAGGTCTGGCGGACGGAACTATTCGTTGAGCGCCGACTGATAACCGAGGATGGTGGTCACATCCAAATAACCAGCCATATTTACTAGAAATCCACCATAAGAGGGAGAAATAATTAATATTAGATCTCTTAGGAGACCAAATTTCGGTGAAATCATCGTACGGGCCCTCTTATCCCCAACGCGTTGTAGGTCTCGGCAGGTGAAGACCGTATGGAATTGATATCTCGGCTCAGTCGAGATTTCGATGAAGTCGGATCGGATCTGAAGTTGCGGGCTAGCTTCTTCCCAATGGACAATATATAACTCGCGGTCCCTTCTTCTTGCAACCCAGTGCACAACTGATCACCCCGATGAGGAAACTGCATCCGACACACCTGTCTTGATAAATGAGAGAAATGGAAAATATAAACACCAGTTGGTGGGGGATGGAATTTACCAACAGTATCCTCTACTTGTTGTAAGAGGTGAATAAAAGGGGAGGTTACAGGACGTTGAAAACCAGCACTCATCGAGTAAAGGAAAATTGAAATATTCCTTAATCTAAATCTGGAAAAGGAAAACTCCTTAAACCAAATAGAAATAAATAAGGAAGTCATAAGGACCAAAGAAAAACAAGGGATTTATAATAATAATAATAATAATATTTTATTCCCATTGCGGAGTACAAACGCGGACCTCCGCTCCGCTTACAAACTCCACTCATCTTAACCTCCAACGCTTCGAGCTTCGCTATCAAGAGAAAGAGAGAGAGCGCACACCATTCACTCATTCCTCACACATTCATTCCCTGGACCTCCGCTCCCATGCTCCTCCTTTCTCTCATCTCTTCCACTTTCTTCATCCATACCTCCCCCTCTCCTTCCTCCCCCAACACCTCTGCCACCACTTCCTGCCACCCTTTGTCTCTCCTCCAATCCGTGCATTCCTCCCATATATGTTCCCACGACTCTACCCCCCTCCCACGTATCCTACAACTCTTTCTATCTTCCTCCTCCCAGTACGTTCCCCCCTTCATTTTACTCCCCAGTCTATAACCCGCCACCAATTGCCACCTCTTTTCCTCCCAATTCTTCTTCAGGTACCCTTCTCCTTTAACCGCCTTATACCACCTATTGTACCTTGACTCCCCTATCCTTCTCCACCTTTCCTCCCTTTGGATACGTTTCTCCCTTCTTATCAGATCTTCCCCCCTCAACCGACCTCCATCCCTCAACTCCTCTACTTCCTTTATACTCCACCCCTTCCTCTCGTAAAACGTTCTCCTCTCCTCCTCCCATCCCTCCAATGCCCTACCTCTCCTTGCTCTTTCACTTACCTCCATCCAACATTTCCTCGCCAAATACCCTCCTTTTCCTTCACTCAGCTTCCTCTCATATGCCCACGCCCTCATACCCGCCCTTCCTGCCAGTAGTTCCCTCTGTAATTCCTCTCTTACCATATACCCTGGCACACTTCTTTCCACTCCCAACACCCATATCAGATACCTCTCTTGTATTCTCTCCACTTTTTCCCTCTCCATTCACCCCCATATTTCCACCCCGTAACCCATTACTGCCCATCCTAATCTATCAAACAGCCATATTCTTCTACCCCAGTCCCTTGCAAACCTCCTTTTTCCTATTCCCCACACTTGCCTCATCGCCACCGCCCCTTTCCTCACCCTCTCATCCACATGTTCCTCTTGCCTCCCATTCGCCGTCATCACGTATCCCAGGTACCTAAACTTCTTCACCTCCTCTATTTCTTCACCCTTCCACCACCATTTCGTCCTCCTTCTCCTCCCACCTCCCTTTTTACATCTCATCATCTTTGTTTTTCCCACATTCACCTCCAGCTTTTTCACATCTACGTATCTTTCTAGTCTCGCCATTAACCCTTTCATCCCATCTTCATCTTCCGCCAACACTGCCACATTGTCCGCGTATGCCAGTGTGTATATTTTTTTCCCTCCCACCTTCACTCCCCCCCATCTTCCTTTCTTCAACTCCTCCTCCATATCCGCTATCAGCACCGTGAACAAAATGGGGCTCAATGGACAACCCTGCCTTACTCCTTTAACCGTCCAGAAGCTCTTCCCTTCTTTCTTCCCCACCTTCACTTTACTTCTTGTTTCCCTCAAAACCTCCACACATCTTTTTACCAACCCTTCTCTTACCCCTGCCTTCCTCATCGACCCTGCCAACACCTCTCTATCCACCGAATCGAATGCTGCCTTCATGCCAATAAACAGAACTAGCATACTCCCTTCCTTCCTAGCTATCTGCCTGTTTATAACGTAATTTAGTACATAAATGTTGTCCATCGTCCCTACCCCCTTCCTGAACCCCGTCTGGTTTGGCGGGAGTGCCCCCTTTTCCTCTATCTCTTTCCTCAATCTCTCCGCTAAGACCGTCGCATATATTTTATATGCAGTCTGCATAAGCGTCACCTCTCTGTATTCCTCCACTTTTTCTCCTTTCCCTTTTTTGACTATGGGCACTACCACCCCCTCCGACCAGTCCTCTGGCCATCCCTCCCCTCTCCACACCTTGTTACATATCGCCCATACTCTCTCTCTCTTACTACTTCCCCTCCATGTTTCCACACTTCATTTGGGATCTCGTCCCCTCCTGTCGCTTTCCCCTCCTTCAGTTTCGCTATTACCGCCCCTACTTCTTCTCTACTTAAATCCTCCTCTTCCTCCTCCCCCCGCTCTCTTCCTTCTTCCCCTGTAAGCCTCTATCCAACTCCCCCTAACACACCTCTGAAATAATTGTCCCATACCTCTATCTCAATTTCCTCATTCACCCTCATCTTACTCTTTCTTCCTCTGTTGACTATCTTCCATACCTCCCTCTCTGTTCTTACTCCCTCTATCTCTTTTTCCCACCTCTCTTTTTCCCTTCTCTTTTTCTCTTTCTCCTATATCCTTCCCCTCTCCTCCTTCACTTCTCCATCTTTTCAATTCCTCTTCGACCTCTTTCTTTTTCTCCCTACACTCCTCGTCCCACCAACCATTTCTTTCCTGTCTCTCCTTCTTCTTCTCCATCTCTTCCAACACTCCTATTACTTTTCTTTTTAACTCTCCCCATTCTTCATCTATTTCCTTTCCCGTACCTTCACCAACCCCAAACTTTTCCTCAAATTCCTCTCTTCTTTCTTCCGTCCACCACCCTTTCTTCCCTCCTCCCCCTCTTCTCTTCACCCTATTTTTCTTCTTTTCTCGTCTTCCTCCTTCTATCCATACTACAACTGGTTGATGATCCGACTCAACTTTCCCCTCTATCACCATCCTTTCCACTTTTTCCCTAGTCTCCCCATTGCCTATTATATAATCTATCACCGATTCCCCATTTCCTACATACTTAAATTCTCCCTCTTCATCTCCTTTCGTATCCCCATTCATTATCTCCCACCCCAACTCTCCCAAAAACTCACATAACCTTTTCCCCTCTCTATTTACTTTCTTATCCTTCGATCTTCTACCCTCTTCTTCCCTTTCCCCCTCTTCTTGTATTCTTCCACCTTGTGTACCCGTCCTGGCATTAAAGTCTCCCCCCACCATAACCCTCACCTCTCTTTCCTTTTCTTCTATCCACTCCCTCAGCTTTTCCACCTTCTTCTCCAGGTCTTTATTCACGTACACTCCTATCACTTTCCATTCATCCCTCCCTAACCATATTTTCCGAACTACTATTCCCTCTTCCTCCCCCACCTTTTCATCTTTCTCCATTCTTATTCCTTCCCTCACTCCTATCATCATCCCTCCCATCGCTCTCCCTTTCCTTCCTCGCCTCTCTGCATATTGCACTTCCCAAATGTACCCTTTTGTCGCCTTTCGTCTCACCCCCTCCCATTCCTTTCGCCCACCCAAGTTTCACTCATTATCACTACATCCCATTCCTTGATTCCCTCCCAAAAATCCCTATCTTTATTCTTCACCCCTGCCACATTCCAAAATGCCACCTTGTACAGCTTCCTGTCCTCTCCTATCCTTCCTTCCACTTTTCTTTCTGCATGTTCCTCCGCTTCTCCTCCTTGTGTTGTACCCCTCTTTACTCGTTTCCCTGTTCCCCAATCCATTTCTCTTCTATTTCATCCCATCTTCTCACTCTATTGTTTACCCACATCCTCATGTACCCTATTTGTACACTCTTTCCCTCCCTTCTCTCCCTCTCAGCTTCCCTCTCTATCTTCCATTTTGCCCTTCTCTCTTCCTCAGTCAGGTCGTCTTCTATTCTTTCACGTCTTCCTTTTAATTCCCTCTTCGCCATCATTACTTTCCTCTTTCCCTCCAATCCCTCCATCTTCAACAGCATCATACTTCTCCCCTCTCTATCCTCCCTTCCCATCCTTTTTACTTCCTCTATTTTTTCCTTAACACCAATCCTCGTCCATATCTCTTCTATCACTTCTTTATCTTCCCTTCCTTCCACCTTTACTCCTTTTATTATAACATTCCTTCTTCTCTCTCCTCTCTCCCTTCTATCTACTCTTATTACTAATTCTCTCATTTTTCTCTCCATCTCTTTTCTCCCCTCCTCACTTCCCGCTGTTCCTCCCTCTTTCTCCCTTACCTCCAACTTTTCTACCTTCTTTTCTAGCACCTCTATCCTTCCCAGTAATTCTGCCCTTTCTCTTTTCCAACTATCTCTCATCTCACTCAGCTGTCTTGCTAGTTCTTCTCTCCCTTCCTCATCTTCCTTCATCCCCTCTCTCATCTCCCTTAACATTCTCTCCAATTCCCCTCTCCCTATTTCCTGCTTTTCTGGAGAACTCTCCGTTTTTCTACCCCTTTTAAAAAACTCTTCCTCCTCCCTTACTTCTGTCTCCTCTTCCCCACTTCTCTCCTTTCTTTTTCCCATGCCCAACATTTCTTCTATATTCCCATAACTTCCTTTCCTCTCCCTACCCAACCCCTCCTTCCTCGTCTGTCTCCCTCCTCTTTTCCCCTCCTCCCCTTTTGTCCCCCCGGTTTCTTCCTGCCCTGCCCTACCTGCCCCCATTATTTCCCTCTCCATCTTCCTACTTTTCCTCTCTTACTTTTAAAATTTCGCGCGCCCTACGTCAATTCACCGCTCCCCGCCAGATGTTGCCACTGTCGCCTCTTCCTGCGCCACCTATTTTCTCCACGCACGTGCCCACTCCTAACCTCAACCTTCTTTCTCTTCCACTCAATTCCCTCCCTCACTCACTCACTCCCTTCCCTACCCTCTCTATTCCTCAAGCAACCCCTTGCTCACTCTATCCACCACTCTCCCTCACCACTTTCTCACTTCAGTTTTTTCTCCTACCACTCGCTATCAACTTCTGCACACCTTTCACACTGTCCACACATACAGTCACCGGAAACGGAAGTCAACAAGGGATTTATAAACAATTTCCGAAGGGCTGCGAATCTAGTTCGAGCTTGAAAAACCACAATAATCATTATTAATAATTTTAAACAATTTTTCTGGAATAATAATATCGGCGCCAAGTTCGATCAAATTTTACCCTAAATTATAGCTAATATGTAGTAAACTCAAACGTTTCGATTCGGATGTGAATCTGTGCGTCCTAAGACCACGTTTGCTATAGAAATATTCTATTAGAGGAAAAGAAAGGTGGTGTTTCGTCCTGGATCCGCTAGAGGACTCATCAGTAAGGCTATCTAGCGGACCCTGCCTTAGACACAAGTGTCAGAAGACATTTTAAGGAACGTTATTAATATACTAATTGATGACAGTTTAGTAGCTTGCGAGAAGGTAATTCGACGATGTGTACCATCTTGTGGACAGGGCCGAAACTAAGCCTACTCGAACTCTGTACATTTTTTCGCCATTAAATGATAAAGAGAGATTTTTGTCGATCGTAAATTGATTTTAAACAATTTTTCTGGAATAATAATATCGGCGCCAAGTTCGATCAAATTTTACCCTAAATTATAGCTAATATGTAGTAAACTCAAACGTTTCGATTCGGATGTGAATCTGTGCGTCCTAAGACCACTCTAATAGAATATTTCTATAGCAAACGTGGTCTTAGGACGCACAGATTCACATCCGAATCGAAACGTTTGAGTTTACTACATATTAGCTATAATTTAGGGTAAAATTTGATCGAACTTGGCGCCGATATTATTATTCCAGAAAAATTGTTTAAAATCAATTTACGATCGACAAAAATCTCTCTTTATTATTAATAATGACGGTCTTTTCAAGCTCTACCGTAGACTGACCACCCTCATGAGGAAATTGAAATACAATAATAGGCCTTAAACGAGAGGCAACCGAAAAGACTACGGAAAAAGAGACAGCCAAAGATTACGATATCCGGAGGAAAACACGATGCTACTATTCTGTCAGACGACACAGAAAGAAGACGTAGGAAACACTAATGTTTCCTCGATTTCTGCGACTGACAAAGATGAAATAGTACAAACCTGGTGGAAACCGGTTCTCAAAATCCAGAAAACTGGAAGCTGAAAATTCGATAACAGTACATCGAAATGGAAAAACTTGAAACAAAAGATAGAGCTATGAGTTAACAGAGATCTTCAACAACAGTTTCCGAAGGGCTGAGAAGCTATAGTTCGTACATGGGTAAGCTAGACCGGCGTAAAACCGTGATCTTAGCCGAAAGAGTACGACCGTAGAATTGACCAAAACGACGAGGAAACTGCAGCGTAAGGAAAATGCCCTCTATGAGAGGCAAACGAAGAGACCACGTTTCAACTCTACGATGATGGTCTGCACCCACTGTGCAGCGATAAAGACAGACACGGAAACAAACCTTCAAGGGGAAGGTCTGGCGGACGAAACCACGAGTTGAACGCCGACTGATAACCAAGGATGTTGGTTACATCCATCTTATCAGCCATAATTTACTAGAATGCGTCGAGCCCACCACAAGGGGGAGAACCCGATGTAGCCGATATTTAAATCTCTCAGTAGACAAATTTCGGCGAAATTGGCGAACGATCTCCCTTTCTACCATAGCGCGGAATAGTCTCGGCAGTTGAAGACCGTATGGTATTGATATCTTGGCTCAGTCAAGATTTCGATAAAGTCGGATTGGATCTGTGGATTTGCTTATAACTTTTCCCCAATGTATAACACTTCGCGCTCCCTTACTTTGTACGCTCCTGTAGAATCACAGATCAGGAATGGAATCTATTCCAAGGGTGGGAGAGGGTAAATTTCTGGAATATCTGGAAATAGTATAGGGAAGGGATTAATTAACTCGACGCTTTCAACATGTAATTTTGGTGAAGTGGGGGGAGTCACAAAGGGCAGGCGAGACACCCTGCAGGTCTGAAGGTGAGATGGCCCGACGTTCACTCCGAGCCTTAAAAAGCTCAAAAACTCAAAAATTAGGTAGTATGGCCGTCTCATCAATGATGACCACCCCGTCTAGTAAGTCGACGTTTCTGAAAGCGGCCCGGGTTATATAAAACAGAGACGCGGCGGAAAAACGAATGGGTAATTGCAACCCGACATACTGGGCCGAAAGAACGGTGTGCCTTAAGGAAGCGAGGTGCGACCGATTCGTTCCTCCCCGGCAAATGCAACTACTTCTACTACTACTACTACTACTAGGTCTGGGTAGGTGTTGGCCAGCCGGGCCGAGAGGAACTACTCAAAGAACTAAATTTAAAAATAATGCTGTTCGGGATTGGCTGAGTGTGTCGACAGCGTCAACGTAAAGACGAAGCTCAGACGGTGTCGGCTAACGGCCAGCTGATCGATAGATCTCCAGTTCTCTATCGATCTCCAAATATCAAACAGCGACTTTTCTATCTCGAGTATTTTCAGTGAACAAGCGTCTTTTTGACCGGTCACTTTAAATAAAACATCCTTCCACTTCCGCGGAGCTTTCCGGGAAAGAAGGAGCGGCTAGCTTTAGTCAAATACAAGCTCTTTATTGTAAAATAAGTACACGCGCTCCTGTCGTGTTTGCAGTTAATTTTGAACAAGTGTAGATTCGACGAATTCCCATCAAGGGATTAATAAAGTGACATTTTCTTTGACTCGACTCGTTTTACACATCCTTGTCTCAAACAAATGCAGATAAATGTGAACCATTGCCGTATGGCGCATCATTTACTAGAACAGAACGTCAGAGAGCTTAGAGCCGACGTAGTAGTTATAGCGGAACCCTTATTTAATCCAGGGGGATGGGTATACGCACAAAAAAATACAGCTGCAATTTGGTGCACGGAATTTAATGGGAAGAAAAGATTCGAAGATGCAGATAGGTCAGAAGAAGACTATGTAGCTATTAGAATTAATAATGTAATAATAATTTCAGTATATATTTCATCGAATATATCGTGTGGTAGATTCGAAAATAAAATAAAAAAGATTATGGAATTTAGTAAAGAGCAAAGTATGAAAGGTTTAAAGATTATTTTAGCAGGCGATTTTAACTCAAAATCCGCGGCATGGGGGTCATCAAGTCAGGATGGTAAAGGAACCATACTGCTGGAGGAGCTTATGAAATTAAAACTAATCCCCATTAAACCTTTAGGAGGATGAACATTTGAAAGAAGAGGGGCGACTTCGAATATTGACTTTCTAGCGATAACAGCTAGATTAATAAATAACGGCAATGTAGTAACCAGAATAACGGACCATAAGTATTTGATTACAGAAATTAGCTGTAAGATGAGAAAAGAAGGAAATAAGAAACTAGAATACGAAAACAAGGAAATGAACCGAGAATTAAGAATTGCAAAATGGAAAACTAAACCAGAATTATTATTGCGAATGCGGCCAATCCAGGACCGTAAACTAAGATATGAATGTCTAGATGGTAAGGAAATATTCAACAAAGAAGAAGCAAAAACGTTTATGAATATACTGCCCGAAGTATGTAATGAAAAGCTGCCGCCAACGGATGAAAATAAAAGACATCAAAATTTAACTATATGGTGGAAGGAAAACCTGAACGAATCTAGAAGAAAAGTCCAAAAAATCAGAAGGAAAATAACAAGATTAAGAGGCAAACAAAGACTAGAGGAAGTAGAAATATTCGAAAATAACTATAGAAAGGCTAAAAAAGAACTCAAGAAACAAATGGAAAACGCAAAAAGGGATAAATGGAAACTAGAAATGAAAATAACAATATAGAGATAGCGGATAAATGGGAGCTAATTAAGATAACGGCAGGAGATGTCAAAATGGCGGCCAGCAATATAAAAAAGGGAAAGGCGGCAGGAATGGACGGAAGATAAATCGAATCGGAAGATAGATCAAGATAGTAGCGGAATTCCGTCCAGACGTCCTATTAAGAAAACCGGGAAAAGATCCAAACACTATATCGGCGTATAGACCAATATGCATTATCGACGCGATGGCGAAATTATTCGAATATATTATTAGAGATAAACTAATGAAGAATTTAGGATACTCACCTTTCAACGAACAGCAATTCGGGTTTGTCCAGGGGAAAAGCGCTATATAGGCGATGAGTAAAATTAAAAGAATTATGAGAGAAGCAACGGATAAGCAGAAATTCGGTATAATAGTAGCTTTGGACGTTAAAAACGCCTTTAATTCACTGGAATGGGGCAGCATTTATAAAGAATTAACAAATAGAGGTGTACCAAGTTTTTTATTAACATTAATTAAGAATTATTTTACAGATAGATGGGTGGAGTACAAAACAAACGAAGTTACAGTACGTCTAAAAATGAGTAGAGGTGTTCCGCAAGGATCTGTTTTAGGTCCGTTCATGTGGAATATCGTTTATGACGGACTGCTCAGGAAAAGGATCCCGAAGATCTGTACGATCACAGCCTTTGCAAATGATATTATAATCGCTGCGCAAAGATACGTCATCAAATACCTAAAAGAGAACACGGAAAAAATTATTAGTAGTACGATGGAATGGATGAAAGAGGTTGGTCTGGAATTAGCAGCACAGAAAACTGAAATTATCATGATGAATAGAAAAAAGGTAAGGTGATTTTGCTATTGTAATCGACGACACGGAAATTAAACCGAAAAACGAACTAAAATATCTGGGAGTAACGTTTGACACCAGAAAAGAGTTTATAACGCATTTAAAGAATGTAACAAATAAAGGAATCAAAATCATTTCAGCATTGAGTAGGCTAATGAGAAATTTAGGAGGGCTATCATCAAACAAAAGAAGGTTACTTTATATGGTTTTAGAATCTATAGTGATGTATGGTTCGTCGGTATGGGCGGACCAAATAAGTAGAGTCGCAAACGACAGAATGCTAAAAAACACACAAAGATTAGGTCTACGAAGAGTGATCTCTGCGTATAGAACAGTGCCTAACGAAACACTGTGCGTACTCGCAGGGGTCACGCCCTGGAATTTAAAGATCAGGGAAAGACAGGAAATTTTTGAATGGGATCTACTAGTAGAACAAGATACTTACCGGCAGGTGGATGACATCCTGGAGAACAGCGAGGACCCACTCAATGAAGACAACCTGGATGGAAGCTCGGACGATCTAAACATCAAAAAGAACCTGGAAAAAAGAAAAAATCAGTTAATAGAAGGCCTAGAGGAAGTGGAAGATCCGGCTAGAAGAAGGAAGATTCTAAGGAAAAGAATTAAGATAGTAGCAGAAGAAGAAACACAAAAGAGATGGCAAATACAGTGGAAAGATAGCAAAGTAGGAAGATGGACGTATAAATTGATAAGGGATATTAAACCATGGACGGAAAGAAAACATGGAAACATAGATTATTATCTGACGCAAGCATTGACGGGACATGGGGTGTTCAATACGTTTAGACACCGAATTGGAAAGGTCGCATCCGATAAATGCACCTTTACCGAATGCAACAGATGGATAACGGAAAGAATGGAACTTGCTAAGAAAATAAAGGTGGACTATAACAACATAAAAGCAGCAGAGATTATAGGAATGATGCTCGAAATGGAAATAAATTCAGGGATGAAGAAGACCCAGCCAACAGGAACAGGGCGTAGAAGAGAAGTTAAGTTAAGTAGGAATTAGTTATAGGTCAACACTATGTAGATATAGCAATATGGACAAGTGAAAAAGTTAAAATAAGCAAACATAATTTTTAGGATAAGCGAAGATCGGAAGGCAACCAGGAAGGAGTCTTATGACTAATAGGGAAAGGCGTGAGACGAAGGACCACCTTTTGAAGCTCGAGCAGGAGAATACTCACGATGCGGGCCTGACGTATAATAGTTGTTCAAACGGTTCCGGGCGACATAGTGAAAATTAATTCAAATGTTCAGCGGAAAAGGGGAATCCACGACGCGCACCTCCTGAAACAATAAGTAAAACTGGTTAGATTATCTCTTGAATTATAAGTAGTCTTAAGAAACCCGACCTGGCTGCTGACAACGGCAGCGAAATAAACGAAAGAATTAAATATAAGTAAATACGAAGCTTAAAATTAGGTTAAAAGAAGAAGATTAATAAGATAGAACTAGCACTCACCCACTTAAAATCGTAGAAATTAAATGTAAACTTGAACAACAAATAAGGTAAACAAAATAGGTTATGCTTTGAGAACTCTAAGGAGGAAAGTAGGAAAAAAATAATAAAATCAGCGACAGTAAAGATAATGTTGTGTTACATTTTATAATGGCAAATAAAAAATGTTTTCTTTTAGATTCTGTCAAAAGAAAATTAAAAGAGAGTAAAGTAATAAGTAAAGTTAGGTTAAGGAGAGGATGAGGAGGAGCTTGTTTAAAAATACTCCCCGCCGACCTCGATACATTGTTGCCATTTTATAGGCAATTTATACAATATGCCGGACTTAAAAAAGTACGGATCATGGGTGGTAATGGAAGACTCAAAAGCTGCACGAATAGCGTCTAAGGACACCAATTCGGGGCTGCGACCCTTTAAATAACTATTCAAGGCCTTAAACAGATGGATCTGTAGGGGATAGATCTGGGGAAAATGGGGGGCGCATAAGCACCTCTATCCCCAGATCATCCAATTTTTGAGAGATTATCTCGGCGGCATGATTTTTTTCGGGGGTTTTTTCGGGGGTCACCCCCAGACCTAACCGGGCGGTCTTTTTCGGGGGTCACCCCCAGACCTAACCGGGCGGTCTTTTTCGGGGGTCACCCCCAGACCTAACCGGGCGGTCTTTTTCGGGGGTCACCCCCAGACCTAACCGGGCGGTCTTTTTCGGGGGTCACCCCCAGACCTAACCGGGCGGTCTTTTTTCGGGGGTCACCCCCAGACGCGGTCTCTTTCGGGGGTCACCCCCAGACGCGGTCTTTTTCGGGAGTCACCCCCAGGCGCGATCTTTTTCGGGAGTCACCCTCAGACGCGGTCTTTATCGGGGGTCACCCCTCAGACGCGGTCTTTTTCGCGGTCACCTCCCGAACCTAACCGGGCGATATCTCAGCAAACTGCACATTTTTGCAACCGAACACTTTGCTGAGTAATTTTTTTTAACGGGGAAAGACATTTCTAACCCCGACGGGATTCGAACTCCGGTCTACCGCTTGGTAGACCATCTCATTAACCGCTTGACCAACCGACAATCTTATAAACACAGCGAAGATTTTGGTATATATAGCAAAGAATAACTATCGCAGCTTTTGGACAACAGGCACGCACATGCATAAACACGTGCACGCCAGTAAGAGTGGAGGTCGGTGGATTTTTGTGACGTCACAGCGGTATCCTCTCGCGCACGAACCGCATAGTTTGACGATCTAACCGAGGATGATGGAACAGACGCCTCTCAGACCCCGCCCGTTCTTTCCTGCAGTGGTGGTGGGGGGAACAGGTCGTTTTGCTGAGTAATCAGTTTGTTGTAATGTTATGCTCCTTTGACATCAGAGAATCTCGTGCGCATTTTGCAACCGAACATTTTGCTGAGTAATCAGTTTGTTGTAATGTTATACCCCCCTTTGGAATCTCGGCAAACACATCGGGTTAAATATTATAACTTCTTTTAAGACGAAGAAATAAGTTTGCTGAGTAATCAGTTTTTTTTGTAATGATAGGAGTCAGGGAATCTCGACACACACACATCGGGTTAAATATTATAACTTCTTTTAAGACGTTATAAATATATTTACATATGTTTAAAGATGTCAGTCTCTAGCGAGAATGCATTCACGAGAAACCAATCGCAGTTCATGGATCGTGATTTTGTTTAATACAATTTTAAATCTCTTTTGTTCAAATCCTGAACATGAGCAAAGAGAAGACGCAATTAGTGGAGGAACTGCATGCCCCCGCCAGACGGATTTTTCTATATGTTTTTTCTATGATCTATGGCAAGCCGATCTCGTAGATATGCAACCTCACGCGCGTATAAATGGTGGTAACAAGTACATATTAACGGTTATCGATGTGCTATCCAAATATGCTTGGGTCATGCCACTCAAGACTAAAAGTGGAGGTGAGGTAGCTAAAGCGTTCACAAAGATATTTCGCAATCGATGTCCAAAAAATTTGCAAATTGATCAAGGAAAGGAATTTTACAACAGTGAGGTGCAAAAACTCTTGACGAAACACGGTATTAGGCATTATTCTACGTATTCGGTTATGAAGGCTTCCATCGTAGAACGGTTCAATCGTACATTGAAGAATACCATGTGGAAAGAGTTTCCACTTAATGGAACCTATAAATGGGTCGATGCGCTACCGCGACTAGTTGCAAAGTACAATGTGCAAAAGCGCAGAACTATTGGAATGCGACCGTGTGATGTCACCCCTACCATTTCCAACAGGCTCTTAGACACCGTATATAACAACATAAAGATTGCCGCGCCTGCAAAATTCAGTGTGGGTCAGTCTGTACGCGTCAGCAAATTTAAAACCGTTTTCGATAAAGGTTACACACCAAATTGGACCACTGAGGTGTTTAAGATAGTCAAGGTACAAGCAACTAATCCGGCGACTTATCTGCTGCAAAATTGCCGTGGAAACCCCGTTGCTGGAGGATTCTACGAACACGAATTGCATCGCGTTACCAATCCAGATGTATACCTAGTGGAGAAAGTGTTGCGCAGAAAAGGAAATAAGGTGTATGTAAAATGGTTAGGATTGAGTAATGTAAACAATTCATGGATAAATAAAGACAATGTATTATAAACATTTATTATTATTATAAACATTTATTATAAACAATTTAACCTGTTTAATGAAAAAATATATAAACGGAACACCTGCAAAAATGTGCTCATCAAGATTTTGCGAAGCAGAATCGAGCCTAGCTTACAAACTATGTACATGTCACGTATGAGAAACGGAACACCCGCAAAAATGTGCTCATCAAGATTTTGCGAAGCAGAATCCTAGCACCTGCAAAAACATGCTCATCAAGATTTTGCGAAGCAGAATCCTAGCCTGGATGGCATCACGAAGATAGAAGAAGCCTGAGAAAAGAAAAAGATGCTGACAAAGAACGAAAAAGCACGTACCACTCCAAATATAAGAGGAAACCACCTTTCACGGGACAGTCAGTTGCCAAAATGCCGATACCGACGCAAGTTCATCAAGCTGAATACCAACTGGAGGAGGGCTACGTCGGGCCCTTTGATGGGGTGAGGCCCAGCGACCACCCCGAAACCTATCACCAACTATTTCGGATGGCGTGTGTATTGGCGCCGTGGGGCGGTGCAATATATACACATCAAAATGCAGAAGTGGCATGGTATTATGGCGAAGACGGTTGGCATCACAAATCGCGGAGGCGAGGCTTGCGGCGGAATGCGCCGAGTGCGTCGAGCAGAGTTTCGACATCACCCCCAGTCAGTGGTGGCAGTTAAATCATGGCATGATTTATGAAGTGGTGGTTAGACAGTGGTGAGCCACTGTGGAGCAATCGGCCCTTTTCAGGGCCACCAAACTTTAACGTTGAAACACGACAATTACAATCTTCAATCACAACAAAGGAATTCGATAATGGCCCCACGGCAATGTTTCCGTCGAGTTGGGTATGATATACCGCTTGTCATCGTATGGATTCAGAGCAATTTTTCGCTCTGATAAAGTATACACTTCATGTAATTTCGATCTTATGCATACCTGAGTACGACTCATCACAATTTCGTTTTCTGGACACTGCAAGTAATCATCGAACGTTATTGTTGTCCTTACAACATTATTTTTTACACCTTTCGCTTTTTTTGTGTCCTTTTTCCTGTCTACAGGCAATGTATACATTTTTTCTCTCAGCCCGACAAAGTCCGTCATTATCATCCCATTGTTCTCGTCTTTCATCAAGCCGGGAACCTAATATCGCGTCTCATGGTTTCATAAATGTCTTCACACGTAATATGATAAATTAAACTATCTGTGTCTGTGTACACTATTTTACAATTTTGACCATATTGAGGAAACATGTACTCATGATGAAATTCATAAAAGCAAGTTTTAGATATATCTAATATGCACATACCCACATAGATGGGTTTGTTGAATTTCACCCTGAGTTTGCGCAATTCCACAGCCACAAAATTTTCAGAAAATACGCAACGGCTGTGGAAATTTGGTTTCGCGATCATTACCTCTGCGCCATATCTCCCATCCCAATGTGTTATGAGTTTTACGTCTACATGATTCCGAACATTTTCCATAGTTTTACCGTATACCGCGTTGTTCATCAATTTGTACAAATTCTTTTCAAAATCGTTTGTTGCACGTGTTCTAAAGAGCGTATTTAATTCTATGTATTCGCGGAGCCATGGCGACTGTGTGAATTGGAGGATGCGATGAATCTTTGTAATACGAAGACCGTGGCGCAGGCATTGCTGCAGGTTATAATAGTGGATAATGTAACGTTGCAAGCAACTTGACTTCTCTTTTACCAGGTGGTTTGGCACGCGTCGGACAGAACGGCAGGTCGGCGTGAACATCGTGCAGACGTTGCGGATATTCTAGATCCACCTCGAGAATGTAGCCTATGGGTGAATCAGCGGCAATCAAAGCTATGTCAAAATTTTCAATGTCGTTAACCCATTGAAATTCGGCATATGGCAAAGGTTGACACATTGCCCATCCGTACAAATTGTTTACATCAAAATACATCAAGTACGATGATGGTTTCGATGGATCGTACGACTGCATGTACTTGTTATTGGCTTCTGCATGTCTGCCGGAACATTGACTCAAACCGCCGCGTATACCACGTTCAATAAACATCACCATATCGATATCAGTTAATAATTCAAATCTAATTTTTGTATGCTTTAGCATAGCATCCCACGTGAATCCGGGTAATGTGTAATAATATGCTGGATCTAAACCGTAGCTCTTAATGCAGCTATCACGAAAACTTTCAAAAACATCAGCCAATAACAAAACATCAGTTTTCAAATACAGATCGCTGTATTCACCCAAGGTTTTTATGTTGAATCGCTTCCACACATTCTCGGCATGTGCATAATCGCGTTCGGATACGGTTTCGCCTGTCAGCGAACTGTAAAATGACTCGAGCGGCGGCAAACATTCGTCGTCTAATTTATCTACGCAATCGAGGTATTCGTATGGAAAGACACCCTTTCGTGTCAACAACTTGAAATTTTCAACGGAAAGATTTTGAAATTCGGAATGTAAAATTGCCAATTTGTCTGTATCGAGGAAAGATGCCAATTTGAACGATGAATCGTAATTTAATACAATTTCGTGACTCTGATTGCCGGTCTTCAACGTTTTTTGTAAATGAAATGTACTTTTCCTTCGTTATGGGTAATACATCGACATGACCTTCAAACGCATTAGCTATTTCTTGTGAAAAACTATGGGAATAAAAAACGAAATTTTATAATTTAGATTGCAGTCTTGATGTGCTGGACCTCTATAACGCCCCGTTAGATGGCAATGATCACGCACCCGTATATCGTTTTCCTCAAATGGTTTTTCGCAAATGTGGCAATGTGTTGCGCCGATAAATGCATCACACTGTTCATTCGATAAGTGTTTCATATGTATATTACTGGATAGAGTGGATTTAACACGATGCGCCAAATTTTCTAATTCTTCAACGAACCATGACACGCAATTCGCATCGCGGCGACATCGATACACCGATAGAGATGCATCGTGTGCACAATGTACATAGTATGCAATGCTAAATACTTTATGATGTTGGTATGCGTGTGATTTCTCCTCTTCGCAATCTTCCATCTTCTCGAGAGTTCCTGATATATTTATCGAAAGAGAGCATTTGTCGTCCTCGCTAGGTAGCACGATAGCGCAGTCATTTATTTTTGCACAGTCTCTTTCATGGATGTGCAATCTTCCGTCGGAAGGAAAGTAATGCAAACACTTGTAAAAACATAATTTTTACACTTTTTTTATGATATACAATGATACTTTGTAAAAATGTTGTACCTACCGATCGCAGATGAATTTCTTGCGCTCGTTTTTGCTCAATTGTGCACCAACGAGTCGGGACAAGTTCTTAATACACATATAATGGGATTTTGCCCTATTTTTCTTCTCCCGGATGTCTTCAAAACCGTACACATTGATCGAAATATCATTCAACTTTTCGAACCGCGTAATTTGATTCAGCAGCATGGGAAACTCGATGTATTCAAAGTTTAATATAGTTGTGTAATGCGGGTACGAATTTTGGCGGTTTACGTGAGTTTTCGCTGGATACAGAGCAGCAATCACTGACCACGCAAAGCACGCATTGCCTGTGGATTGCACATTAATTGTGGCATGCTTCAACGCTATTTCTCTCGGTATGTTTATCTGGCACCCCGCGTGCAATGGATTATACTTGTTGATGCACACTGTAAGATTGAGTATTCGCGACAATGCCCATTCGCTATCCCGTTCCTGAAATTCTACCAACGATGTTCGGATCGGCTGCACGAAGCAAAGATTTCACAGTTCTTTGTGCTCATGCTTTTGCGCGAACGTTGATCACCCGTTACAAATTCACCATTAAACACAGCGTTCACTTTTAAAAATCTATGTTTTTCCAATGCGTTTCGTATTTTTTCAAGCACAATTTCTCTCACGTCCTGGAGGAAACTGCGTGGTTCAATGTAGTTGGAATTTATAACAGCACCAGTTAATATGCGACACTTGAAAGCCGAGTCTATTTCACGCCACAAGAGTTCTGTACTTGCATGTCCTGCACCTTCATGTACGAAACGTCTTTGTAAAGAATGTTTCAAACTCTCAAGACCGGCGATACGCGCGATCAATGATTGTTGAATACCGATCGACAATCGAGGACGTTTCACTCGACTGTATTCTTCAAGCAACTCGAGGCATTCGTTGCACCTTTCCTCCCAGGCAAGGTATTCTTCCTGAAATCTTAAGCGATCAGACTGATCCCACAACTGACGTTCAGTTTTCTGAATTTCCTCCATGGCTGTGTCGTTTTGTTATTTGTGCGAACAATGATTGAGCAAGACTAATTAAGGGCGGCGCATTTATAGCCTCCCGAAACAGTTGACTCAGCAAAATTCATAACGCGGTCTAGAACGCAGCATTTTCAAACACTGCTAAGTGTCACATGACTCCAGTCCAAAGCGATATTTGAAACGGGGCATGAAACCGCCGGAGCAGTAAAATTCTATCCGCAACCGGATACCGTGCCGCCTCCTATTAAAAAACTTAATTGTTCTTTCCATACATGGCCCAGAATCCATACAAAAAAAAATCTCATATGTACAGGGTGTTAAGAAATGTTTGGTGATGGCAAGCATAGGCGTATTCTACATCTTCGGATCGCTGGAGATCTGTAAAAAAAAGTTGCCGCAAAATTGTCCATGACCTTGAATTTCAAGGTCAAAATTTTTTTTATTGTATTGTATTCTACGCATCATGAGAATAAAAAGTGTCACAGGAACTATGGGTCAAAACTCAACCGTTCTCATAAAAAATAATAGTACAGTCATTTATAATAAAGCAAGCAGTTTGTATTGTTGTTTATCTGCTTGTTTGTGGCGATTTGTCAATGGTGTTTGTCAATCGTATCATCATGAAGGAAGACGATAATCTCGTCATGCAGATATATGTATACGCGAGTGAAGGGAGTCATTTACAGCGGTCGCGATTGACGACAGAGAGTTTAGGAAGGCTTTGACGTGTGCAGACGCGTGTTTGATTCTGCGATAAATTTGTAAAATGAAATCATTAACTTTGTAAATTCCGCGAGTGATCGGGTTTTGATTGTAACGGACATTGAGTCCTTGTTTCACTCGGTTCAGCAAGACTTGGATTCTATCAGGCCGGTTGTACTTTTGAGGTTTGATGGCATTGGAAGCATTGAGGCTCCTTTGCAGTGCATACCGAAGCTGAGACGGATCGCAAGGCTAATCGTAGTGCTGCCGGCATGGGTTGTCTTAGGGGCATGCCGGCAATTGGACAGGGAGTTCCAATTCGAACTCTGCTGTTGATCACTCGCGATGAGGTTTGATTATAAAAGGTAAGAGAGCTCTCTTAATTTTAAGGTTTAGAATGTATTTTAATCATATTTGATGCGATTTACGTGCTGAGCCTTCCTATAGACGAAATTTATGTACTTATTGCTTCCTTTGATTAATAAATCATTGTGTCTTGCTTTGGCTTTTCCTCGTAATTCGTCGAGGTTTTTATGCCGAAGCAAGAATTTGTTTAATCGGGAAATTGTGTGTTTTATTCTAGTATAAGTTCGAACATTGTTTAATCTGAACTTTACAAATCTTATTTTTTAAAATGACTGAAAAAACACTGCTGTTTATCGGATATCGAATGTAATCGATCATAATCAATATTACCTTCCAAGTCTTGAAAGATGTTCATCTTCTATTTCTTCTTCTAAGCCAAAGAACCGATCCATCGGACAGGGTTGTAGAAACTCTTCCCTCTTTACCGACAGAGTTTCTACAACCCTGTTCTCGTATCTAGCGGACGGACAAGACCGACGTCCAAACCGGTCCTGTATGTTTCGACCTTTACGCTGTGGCGGTGTGTTTACATTCTCGCCAAGACTGTGTCTGTGTCAACAACTACCATTTCCATTTGAAATCTCCAACTTCTATGAAGAAAATTTATCTTACAGCCGCCAAAACTTCCGTATCAATTTTTGGCGAAACGGTCGAGTTTTGACACATAGTTCCTTTGACACTTTTTATCCTCATGATGCGTAGAATACAATACAATAAAAAAAAATTTGACCTTGAAATTCAAGGTCAAGGACAATTTTGCGGAAACTTTTTTTTACAGATCTCCATCGATCCGAAGATGTAGAATACGCCTATGCTTGCCCAGACCAAACATTTCTTAACACCCTGTACATAGTTTGTAAGAGGGTTTTGGAATAAAAAAATGGTATATTTTTTCAAATTATTTATAAAAAATCTTAATTGTCATTTCTCCTCCATGCACAATATAATCATGTAAAAATATTGATTTAATTGTTCGGGTCTTGCGCGCGTCACAGCCGAGTAAAATTTAATTCGACGTAACCTTGCAATTTAAAGACTTCGGCCATTATTTCTCGCCGCAGCTTCGAACACATGACGTCGCATTTTTTTTCTGCTTCATTAGACATTTTTAAAATTGTTTTACGTGTTTCCTTGAAGATGCACTCCTCCAATCGATTTAATGTTTTCAGAATATGCGCCATTTCCTTGTCCAAGTATGCCTTATTCACTGATAGGCATCGTTCGTCGGGTATGCCAAACCTCCAAGCTTTCGGTCTCTCGCGTCGAAAGCGTCGCCATTGAGACAAAGCGCACTCCGTCTCACGTAATTCTTGCATGTTGCATCATCCTTATTTGACTCGTTTCGCAACGTAACACAAAACCATCTTTAATTTATAATCAGACCCGCTTCTCGGA
Source organism: Lasioglossum lativentre (assembly GCA_916610255.1). Classification (NCBI taxonomy): domain Eukaryota; kingdom Metazoa; phylum Arthropoda; class Insecta; order Hymenoptera; family Halictidae; genus Lasioglossum; species Lasioglossum lativentre. Next base: position 33,342,166 of record OU744358.1, read on the forward strand.
GCTCCTCTATGATTGACACGATTTCGTTATCATGACCTGTATGTCCAGCAACTCGTGATGACACCAACAATCTTATTCTATTCACTAACTCGTTTGGGTCATCCCAATGTACATGTAACCATCATGTGTTCTGGTAATGTATTAGGCTCCGGGGGAAACCCTCATCCACTGCGTGGTCGCATTTCAAGTAGCGTGGCAATTATATGTTTATACTTGTATCCTCTATTACTCAATGGGGGATTTGCAGCATTATGGTTGCGTCAGTGTGCATTTGTTGTCAGAAGTATACTGTTATATTTTTCTTTGTCAGCATCGGTGTATATCGTATCGTCGGGCATTCTCTTGAAAATTAGTTCGAAAAGGCCAGGCGTTCCTCTGTGTTTTACATTATCGATGATTATATTATCTTCCATGTCTACGTCGAAATTCTTATCCCCAAGCATCATTGTATTTTTATCATAGTACACACCATACACGTGGCCAACCTGTTTTTTCTTATCCGTGAAAAATAAGTTCAAATATTCCTGCGACAGCGGTCCGAGATTCTGAGTCAAATATGTAGTGGCGTCTGTGTGCTGTTCAGGATTCTCAGTAATCTCCCGCATTGTCGTTTCAAGAATATTTTGTTCGGGTGTTTCTACATCGTCTGTCCATACTTCTGCAGGAGGCTCGGGATCTGGGCAAAGTCTTTTCGATAACGGACGCGGTGTAGATTTAAAAGGTGTTGATGTTTCCGGACGTACTCTCTTCATTCCGCGATGTTGGGGTGGTTTCAATCCGTGATATTGGGGTGTAGCGTTAAGCATGGGCGGCTGATGAAATGGTGACTCTAAAGAGGTCTCTCCATGATGTTGGGGTGTTGCGTTAAACACAGGCAATTGCTGTTGGGATGTCGACTCTGAAGATGTCTCTTCAGGAATTGGGTTGTTTTGTGTTTTCAATCAATTCTTTCAAGGGTCTAATCACAGGCTGTAAGTTACGTTCCAACGCTGCATCGATATCCATTTTTCCAGCCTTTAGTACTAAGTATTTTTTTCGTATAGCTCGCTGGTCTTGGCAATCTCTTTTGTTAACATTTCTTTTTCCCTCTTTTGTTCAACAGAATTTCCACCCATGCTCGATTAGAAACGTTTTAACACTATTCTACACCCGTTCGATGTCGTTCGATTCCCGTTCGACACCCGTTCGATGCCTGTTCGATTTCCGTTCAATGCCGTTCGATACCCGTTCGACACCCGTTTGACACCCGTTCGATACCTGTTCGATGCCGTTCAACACCCGTTCGATGCCAGTTCAATGGCGTTCGATGTCCGTTCGATGTCGTTCGACACCCGTTCGATTTCCGTTCAACACCCCGTTCGATGGCGTTCAGCACCCGTTCGATGCCCGTTCTACACCCGTTCTACGTTAAACGCGTACCTTCGGCACCCCGTTCTACACCCGTTCTACTCACGTTCTACGTTAAACGTGTACGTTCGATACCCGTTCGATAGTCGTTCGACAACCGTTCGATACCCCGTTCTACGCCCGTTCCACGTTGAACGTGTCGTTCAACACCGCGTTCTACACCCGTTCGATAGCGTTTGACACCCGTTCACTGCCGTTCGGACAACCGTTCGATGGCGTTCAACACCCCGTTCGACACTCGTCCAATTACGTCACAGGTTGGCAACCAAATGATGTAGTTATAATACGACATAGTCATTAAATCCTCGTCGATAGCGACCTCTATGCATAGGACTATCCTTGTCTATAACCACAAATCCATAGTTTTGTTGCCAACATTTTGCACACAGTTTGTTAAATTGTCCAAATGTCATATCGATATTTACCTGATCGTCATACACATGGCGTAAATTCATGTGGTCCTGTTTGAATAGTAGTAAGAGATTGGTATTATCGCGAATCAGGTGCTTCGGAATTCTTGCATACGATTGGCATAGATACAGACTGTCCACTTTTGAATGTCTACCCATGGAAAAGTACTCTCTAATCACATCCTGCTTATCGCACGCCACATCATCAATTCACTATTGTTTGAAAAAGGAAAGTAGCCAACATTCTCTACGGATGAGAGCAGCTTTTCCAAATATTGATATTTTGGCTGTTGCAACGACTTCGAATATACGTACACGTTCTTGAATCGCATACCATTGGGGCTTTCCAACAAGCTAATGACAACATTAGTTTTCCCACAATTGGAAGGGCCACACACTATACCGCGTACAGTGTTAGGTAATAATGGTCCATGTCTCAGAACATGATGCATAATATTATCAAACTTTCTGTCTGAGAACACTCGAATTTTCACAGGTTGCCTTACGAACCGCATCGCAGCTGTTGGAACAATAACATGTAAGCGGGGTATGGGGAATAATTATACAAACGCGATCCAGAGATATCAACCAGTCCAGAAATGACTTTCGTACTGACGACACATTGACGGACCACCTATGAAAAAGGATCGTTACTCACGTATACGGCGGCAGGGAGCAGGACTTCTAAATACCCTAATAAATAAATTGCCGTTTGAGTTACATATACCAGGATATCAATTTTGTGGACCCGGCACACGTTTGCAGGAACGCTTGGCTCGCGGCGATCGTGGCATAAATCCATTAGACTCGGCCTGTAGAGAACACGACATTGCATACTCTCAAAACGAAGATTTGACGAATCGTCACAAGGCAGATCACATTTTAGCTGATCGAGCACGTCAGCGCATAACTGCGAAGGACGCTACGTTAGGCGTGAAGACTGTTGCGGCAGCTGTTTGGGCCGCGATGAAAGCTAAGACGAAGCTTGGGATGGGGCTCAAGAAAAAAAAGATCAGTGGTAAGAAGAAGAAGAAGACGCGAGTTCTACCGATGGCAAAGCAAGGTGGTTTCCTACCGTTCCTCTTACCTGCATTGTCGGCTATAGGGGCGTTGACGGGCGGTGCTGCTGGCGTAGCGAAGGCTATGAACGATGCCAAGGCTGCGCGAAAACAGTTGGAGGAATTGCAACGTCATAACCATGCTATGGAAGGTCGCGAAATTTATCTCGCACCCTACAACAAGGGTGCTGGTTTAAGGAAAAAAAAAAGTTCAATCCATAAAAAACTAGGGACACTGCCGATGACAAATGTTCAGCTTGAGGATATAGGAAGAAAGAATATACCACATTTTCGCGGAGTATACATGCGCGATAGTCTTCCGGCGAGAGCAAATGTAAATGAGAGCGGTATAGTAAACTTGGACGATAGTATCGGTCCGGGCACACATTGGATCGCATACGTGAAACGCAATCGTATCGTAAAATATTTTGATAGCTTTGGTAATCTACGCCCACCTGTGGAACTTATTGCATACTTTGGATCATCCGCATAAATTACTTACAATCATGCACGTTTTCAAAATTTCGATCAAACCATATGCGGGCAACTGTGTGTAAAATTTCTTGAGGAAAACTCATTATAAATGCACATCACCGACAAGTACAATTTCATTACATTCTTTACACCTTTCGCATAAACATGACGCCCTCGTCGTTGACACTGACGTTAACGGGTAAGAGCAGCATGCTCGCAGTCCAATACTTTCCCGCGATAGATTTGAGTGGTTATGAATACGAACTGGGTCTCGTGGATTTTGAAACGTTTAACACGATAGCGAACGTTGATGTTGATGCCCGCAACAATAAATTTTATTTTGGTGAAAATAACGAAGAAATTGTCATTCCCGAAGGATCTTACGAACTGGATGCAATCGATAAGTACTTGAAACGGGAAATACTGCGAAGATATCCCAACAGGCATGATTTGGGGAACGATGAATACCCTCTCGTCATACGTGCTAACAATAATACGATGAAGAGTGAAATATACTGCTCCTATAAGATTAATTTTGAGAAACTTAATAACATAGGATCGCTATTTGGATTTTCTGCAAACCGTATTCTCCCACCTAAAATGTGGCATGAGTCTAACGCTCCTGTGAACATCATAAGCATCAACATGATCAGAGTGGAATGCAGCATAACAGCTGGTTCGTACAGTCATGACAAACCTGTACACATTATTCACGAATTTTCACCTAGGGTTCCTCCAGGATATAAGATCTCAGAAACGCCGCCGCGAGTTATTTACCTTCCTATCGTCGTGCGGATAACAGACGATTTAGAAATACGTCTCCTTGACCAAAATAATCGTTTGATAGATTTTCATGGAGAAGAAATCACGATTAGACTACATGTAAGACGGCGAGATCCCCGCTCCTACGAATAAGTGCTCTATTATGCTTGTGTATAACAAAGTGAACGAACCTCTAATTCCGACCGCTGCAACAAATACATTCATCGACACAGTAAGTCGGGCAAATTATTGTGCCACATCATCGTCGAGGAAGAACCTGCTGAGTTGCAGAACGTGCGTTTTCTACAATCGTTGGGATTTGTTGTAAAGCAATAATGTCTAACATTCTGGCCATTGGCAATACGCCGACCTCCGATAATCGTATAACCAAGATAGAAGTGCACACGTAAAATCCCTATGCAAATACTACTCTCGGAAATAGCGATGAAATAAGAATACCGATACAGCAGCAAGATCTGTATACGCTACCGTGCGAGAGTTTCTTGTACATTGAACAACTCAAGGAACAAGCGACAATGTTACTCTCGATACCAATTGCGCTGCTTTCATGTTTGACGAAATTCGATATGAACTGAATGGCGTTGAAATAGATCGCTGTAAAAATCCTGGAATAACGACTGCGTTAAAAACACACGTGTCCATCTCCCCCGGAAAAAGTAAAGCATTGGCCACTGCTGGCTGGTATCGTAAACTGGATGGCGCAGATTTCAATTTCTGCATACCATTCAATATGCTATTCGGCTTCGGTGAAGATTATAACAAGATAACCGTTAACGTGCGTCAAGAGTTGGTCTTAATTCGATCACGAAACGACCTAAACGCGTTGATTGGCCCTGAAACTTTAACACCTAAAATCGAATTATTCAAAGTTCAGTGGTGTATGCCGCACATAAGTCTTGAAGAAGTAACCAAATTGTCGTTACTACGCATTCTCGAGCGAGGACAAATGATACCTATGAGTTTTCGCTCTTGGGATCTATACGAATATCCACATTTACAAACAACTACGATGCATACGTGGGCCATCAAGACTGTAACACAACTGGAGAAACCTCGCTTCATCATATTCGCATTGCAGAATAATAGGAAGAATCAACTGCATAAGAGTGCTAATTGATTCGACGATTGTAAACTGTCAAACATACGGTTGTACCTGAATTCGGAATCATACCCATACGATGACCTAAACTTGGACTTTGAAAAAAATAAGTATGCAGTACTTTACGATATGTACGCAAAATTTCAAAACTCATATTATGGTGATCGATACAGTGAGCCACTATTGGACGAATTAGAGTTCTTTCGCGTGGTCCATTTGTGGTCATAGACTGCTCTCGTCAAAACGAGTCTGTTAAAAGTGCGACCATTGATGTCCGCATAGATTTCGAATGCAGAGATAATGTGCCAGTCAACACAGCTGCATACTGCTTGATTATACATGATCGTATAGTCGAGTACAGCCCGTTGACCAACGTAGTGCGCAGAATACTTTAACAAGTGGCGATGGCTCATTTAACATTTATCGATCTACAAGGCTTCAAGATCGAGTCAAACGAATTCGTTGTAAACGAAGCGGCCATTTTACGAGATCGAAATAAACTATTGCACTGGATATTCGAGCCAGCATTTGGGTTCCACCGATTGACTGCTGTCGAAGCACGTCAGGTTCGATGGCTAACGAGAAAACATCATGGAATCGGTTGGATGGACGGATATGTTCCATACAAAGAAGCTGGAAGCTGTTTGAAATTAGCCGTGGATAATACGCAGCAGATCGTTGTCAAGGGATTGGAAAAGAAAAAATGGCTATGGAAATTAACTGGAATCGAGGCTCTTGATGTGGATCTAGAGGATGTTCCAAGATTGTCGATGTTGCAAAAGGAGCTGCATAGATGTGCATTCCATACTGGCGTATGTGCCGTCGAAAATGTATTTAACCTGTGTCAAATATATAATGATCAACAAGAATCATATTCTGAATAAAGTATTGTGACGTTGCAAGTTTGCGACGTCCCTGCTCTGCCCCAAAAAGAAGGCAAAACCAACGTACGCATGGACCGGGCCGACTCAGTCGAAAATCTCGAATCCGCACGCGGAAAAAGCGAGCGTTTCCCGAGGAAAAACAAACAGGAAAATTACAGCTGACGCCCGATACGTTTGCCGAGTACGGCTGAGTTGCAGGGGCGTATCACCAGGGCGACGAGACCACCGAAAATTCCCCGAAGCGGGAAACCGATGAGAGAAACACGGGCACGGGCGAAAATAAAAGGAGTCAACGCACACGGGCCAATCAACCCGGAGGCGCCGACGTGGGACCAGAACCCCTACCGAACACCGTTCTTTTCGCGATCCCGTCGTCGCCTCACCCCGCTTAAAATGGGGTTCTAGCATGGGTGGTGTGGGAGACACCTAGGAGGGCGTACCCTCGCCGGCTGTTTATCGCAGCCGGTAATGTCGCGAGCGATTCTCGGGCTCCTAGGTTCCGTAAGGACCCGGTCCTGCATGCCGATAGATCGCGGGAGCGAAGTAGGCCAATAGGGAATTTCGGCTAGGTCGCTAGAGTGGGGGGAACAATAATCGATACGCGCCGTAACGAGAATCGAAAGAAGCACTGTCGTCCCGGCTCGCGTCCCGCGCACTGACTGTCAACGACACTTACCGTTTCCGGCAAATTCCGCGTGCGGAAAAGTATCGAGTGCGTAATTTCGTGCCAGCACCGAGCCAACCCTCGCCTGCATAGCTGCCATATCGCAGGACGGATTAGAACGAGTAACGGTGAGTCGACTGTGATTTTAGATTCTCGTATACGAGTGAGTTCGTTCGTTTCGCGGGGGGCACGAGCCGAATCCGACTCTGTCCCCGAGTTTCGCATACGCCGAGGCGCTTCCCGCCTCGTGCAAGGGCTCGTACCGGTTCGCTGGTACTTTGAGCCACGTTAGTGTTTCCCTCCCGTTAGCCTTTCGGAAGTTTTTCCTCGGGAGAACCGATAGCGTCGGTGAGATAGTTCCTTTTCGCGAACATTACGGTAAGCGTTTCGCGAGGGTAGGAATCGCCATTTCGCGGGAATTAGATATCGCTTGGAAAGCGCGTGAGAGCTTAGATCGCGCGAGCCGTTACCATCTCGTTCGCGGAAACTTTCAAATTTCCCGAGAACGATCGCGACAGTCGCGACCCGTGCGACGAACGTCTTCGCACGTCGACAACCGCGCGCTGCGAACCTCCACCTTATCGCAATCCTGTACAAGGAGCGCGGGCTCCCGGTTGCGGCCACGTGGACCGTGCCTGTAATTACTGACGAATAATTAAATGACTGAGAGCGAAAATTGAATTCGTTAATTTCGCCTGTGAGATCCGCCCTGCCGTGAGGGCTGTCCCCGCTATTCCCGTGTCCGAATTTCCGACTACTCGCGCCTTCCTCTCGACCTCGCGCTTCTCGATATTCGGCCTTCGCGTCAGCTGACTCGCGAGCAAACCGCGAGAACGTTTCGTGCGGTACCCTTCCGGTACCTGGCGCCCGAACTTGTCGAATCACGTCAACCTTGATCGAATTTCGAGAGGTGCGTTTGTCCCGGGTGGACCGCGTCCGCACGGCCGCGCGCGGCCCGGCCTCAGCGCCTGTAAAATCCCGGAAGTTGCCGTTCTTTCCCGTACTTGGTGCGACGGAAAAAGGGCAACGTGACAGTATATTATTTAACAAAGTTTTTTCCGTATTTCTTAAAATGGTATAATATTTCACCCAATGTATTTGCGATGTTGCCGGCAAAATGCGCAGTTTGTGGTATCACATTAGAAAAAATGATTACTCGGCAAACTTATTTCTTAGAATTTTTGGTGTAATATTTCACCAGATGTGTTTGCCGAGAGTTCGGTTTGGTTTCTCAGAGAGTGAAGACGCGTTTATAGAGTGCTTTGGTTTTACGGTTAGATTTCTAAATTGAGTTAAATTTGGTGCAGGATTGGTGTTTTAGGGTGCTTGTGGGATATCAGTGCCGGTTTTCTCGGTGCATAGATCATATGGGCACAGAATTCGCTAATTTTGCAATTTGAAATAGGATCATTTATTATATTATCAAAATAATATCAAAAATTATAGCGTTTTTCGAGTCTAGTCCTCCTAATATTAGCACTAGCCGTTTTTAGTGTTACTATAAGTTGTAGCTGGATCCCTCCCGGACGGGATACCACCACCTCCGGTGTTCTCGGCTGATCCGTTCGGGTTTTATAGAGGCAAACGCGTTTGCAACTTCATAGATTTTTGCCTTGCGGCTAGGGTGAAATCTATGAAGTCGCTAACGACGACTATTTTTTGTAATTATTTTTAGTTTTCTGTGAATTTGGTATAGGGTGCGTGTTCTAGGTTTTGTTATATACTTATTTGTGGTTTTTTCGCGTGTTTAGGTTTATTGTTTTTTTTTTTTGTTATTCTGCGGATAGTTTTAAGCGAGTTATTGAATTCTGTGAGCGCTAAAAGGCTTGTAATAAAGTGGGAAATATTTCGAAAAAAAAAAAAAAAAAAGATGTGTTTGCCGAGATTCCTGTTCGTTCCTGACTCCAAAGGGGTATAACATTACAAAAAAATTGATTACTCAGCAAACTTATTTCTAAGAATTTTTGGTATCATATTTCATGGTATGTGTTTGCCGAGATTTCTTGCTGTGTTGCACTTTTCAAAATCAGAAGAAGGGGGGTCTGAGAGGCTATATAAAACGCCATTGTTGGTTAGATCGACAAAGTATCAACTATGTGGTCCACCGTTAAATCTCGCGCAACGCTGCAGAATAATGTGTTCAATCCTCCGCAATTACACACACAGTAAGTACTCCGGCAACCGCTAAAAATGCTATTCAGTATTGTTTCTTTGCAACTGAAAAAAATTGTCTTTCCTAATTGCTTCTTTTCTTATCAGCGCTGATAATTCGGAACAGAGGATCGTGCGCGCGATGCGTATATTGGGCAGGAGATATCCCTTGACGAATACATACTACAAATACCTTGACATTGGTGTCCGAATTGGTGGTTGCTGTCACGTCGAGTTGGCTATACGAGATAATCATGGCAATGAAATTCAACTGTCTATGGCAACCTGGAAAGATCTTCTACGAAAGAAAGAAGACATTCTGCCGAACATTGCCTGCTCATGGGATGCGGTGCATGTTGGTGATATAACTGTGGAGTTCTGTCAGTTAAACGATCTAAAGCTTGCAAAATTATCAAATTCTACTAAGTGCATACAGATTGCCCAGAAAACGATGAGAAGATTGTTTGATTTAGAATTTTGTATCGATCACATGTACTCTTGGCTATCTGAGAACCTATATTCCGTACAAACAAAATATTGTAAGTTTATGCAAATAATATCTAATGTTACCGATGATTTTGCAAAAGCCATTGCAGAACATGACGATTTTGACCACAATTTATTAATAGACACCGAATTGTTAGCTTTAGGCTTAGATGTAATGCTAATAAAATAAAATCAAATGGATATTCCGACATTTAATGCATGATTTACATTTCCTGTCCCGAAATTCCCATTCGTTCCCAAGGGGTATCATATTACATAAAAATGTCAGGGTCAATCAAATAGCGTCTTAAATGCTGTCTTAAAAGAAGTTATAATATTTAACCCGATGTGTGTGTGTCGAGATTCCCTGACTCCTATCATTACAAAAAAAAACTGATTACTCAGCAAACTTATTTCTTCGTCTTAAAAGAAGTTATAATATTTAACCCGATGTGTTTGCCGAGATTCCAAAGGGGGGGTATAACATTACAACAAACTGATTACTCAGCAAAGTGTTCGGTTGCAAAATGCGCACGAGATTCCCTGATGTCAATTTGGCATAACATTACAACAAACTGATTACTGAGCAAAACGACCTGTTCCCCCCCACCACCACTGCAGGAAAGAACGGGCGGGGTCTGAGATGCTGAATGCGGTTCGTGCACGAGAGGATACCGATGTGACGTCACAAAAATCCACCGACCTCCACTCCTACTGGCGTGCACGTGTTTATGCATGCGCGTACCTGTTGTCCAAAAGCTGCGATAGTTATTCTTTGCTATATATACCAAAATCTTCGCTGTGTTTATAAGATTGTCGGTTGGTCAAGCGGTTAATGAGATGGTCTACCAAGCGGTAGACCGGGGTCGAATCCCGTCGGGGTTAGAAATGTTTTTCTCCGTTAAAAAAAATTACTCAGCAAAGTGTTCCGTTGCAAAAATGTGCAGTTTGCTGACATATCGCCCGGTTAGGTTTGGGGGGTGACCCCGAAAAAGACCGCGTCTGGGGGGTGACACCCGAAAACGACCGCCCGGTTAGGTCTGGGGGTGACCCCCGAAAAAAGACCGTCTGGTTAGGTCTGGGGGTGACCCCCGAAAAAGACCGCCCGGTTAGGTCTGGGGGTGACCCCCGAAAAAACCCCCTCCCCGGAAGGGGAGGGGAGGGGTTAGGAAAGGTCAATGACCGTGCCCCCCCTCTTCCCCCGGGTTAGGAAAGGTCAATGACCGTGCCCCCCTCCCCTTTCCCCCGGGTTAGGAAACCAGGTTAGGAATGGTCATTGACCGTGCTCCCCCTGCCCCCCGGGTTAGGAAAGGTCATTGACCGTGCCCCCGCCCCTCCCCCCTCCTAACACCCTTGCTCCCCTCCCTCCTTCCTCTTCTTGCTCTTCTCTCTATTTTCCTTTTAGCGCGTGCGGAGACCTCCTCCCTCGGCCGGGTGGGGCCCCTTTGGGCTCGCTCCTCCGAGCGAGGAAAGGGGTCTCCGGGGGTCGCGGGCGACCAGAGCTGGGGCTCTGATCATCCAGCCGAGCGACTCCTGGGATGGGGGATGCTGTGTGGGTGGCCCGCACGGCGTCCTACTAGTATTAGGATTTACTTTGGGGGGGGGGGGGTAGAGCCAAGAGGTGGAGGTGGTCGGTGGCATTCGTTTAGGAGATCCCGACCACCCTCAATTAGCTCAGGGAGTCCACCGTGGTGTCGGTAGTGGGTATGCCCCGAGAGAGAGAGAGAGTCCTACATGACCCCGCTCCTCCCCAGGGGGCGGGGTATGTGTAATGCATTTTCCCCACGTTAAAAAAAAAATAAGGTCTGGGTTAGGTGTGTGGTGTCAGGCCGGCCCTTTCCACCCCCCTGTTTTCTCTCTCATCTCTACAGCGTCAAAATGTAAACAAACGCCGCACCGGGACAGGCTTACGTTGCCGCGGAGCGTGCAGGAATACGAAAAATTCAATACAGTATTCGCGATTGTTTTTTGCAAATATTTCAAAAATGAAAAGCGACCCCCCTATATTGGAAAAGGATAAAGTTGTTCAGAATGTGTTGCTGCATTACATATTAAAATTTCATCAAAAGCGGAGTAGGCAGACCTTTTCTATAAAATTACCCTATAATGATCTACTATTCAATGTATAAATTACCTGCTTTCTCAATAATTTTATTGAGTATTTATAAAATACTGCAAACGTCACAGTAAAACTTTTTTCCTTGCTACATTGCACACCGAACTTCTGTAAACTGCTGTAAACTGAGTTCACAAACTAACTTCACCCAAGCCAAGCCGTCCGTACAGTCGCGTGGAACAAAAGAACACCCGTTAGTTTCCCTACCTGCTCCCACAGGCGGAAGAGTGGGGGAAGCAGAGGCGGGCTCCGCAGCAAAGCTGGGCGAGGGGCGGAAGTGTTAGGGGCCTGGCGGGACAAAAATATGGTAACCCTGGTCCCGACGTTAGCGATAGCCAGTTTTGTTTCCGGAGGGGGCGCTGAAGGAGATAGAGGGGGCACTGGTATATTTCCGTTTACCCCTCTATCTCCGGGAAGTCGTTCGGGACTACCTCCGCGGCAGGGAGGTGGTGCACACCGGCCGGTGTGATGTTGTACATCAGAGGGAGACGTGCCGCGGGGTTCCACAGGGCTCAGTCTTAGGACCACTCCTGAGGAACCTAGGGTATGATGCGGTACTGCGGGTAGTCCTTCCCCCTGCCATGGGTGTCATCTGCTATGCAGAGGGGGACGACTGGAGGGGAACCAGACACCACGTGGAGTCCCCCTGGACTGCATTGTTGGACGGATCCAAGAAATGGGCCTGACCGTGGCCGCCACAAAGGCCGAAGCCATGTGGTTGTATGGACCGCTTCTTCGGCGGCGGCCTCCATTCGGTCGGGATCTGCGGATCCGGGTCGCTGAGACAACTGTCGACATTGGGCCCAGTATGAGATACTTGGGCCTAACTGTCGACAGCCGTTGACGCTTTGGCAGGCATTTCGACCTCCTGGCCCCCCGAGTGGAGAGGACAGCGGCCGCATTAGGGCGGATGCTGCCCAATATCGGGGGGCCTCAGACGAGAGTGCGCCGCCTCTATACGGGGGTGGTGCGGTCTATAGCCATATATGGAGCCACCGTGTGGTTCCAGTCGCTCGAGGCCAGCCGGCATAGCCAAGTACTCGTTGAGAGAGTGCGGCGCTGGCTGGCACTCCGGACCATACGGGGGTACCGCACCATCTCCGATGAGATGGCGGGACTCCTGGCCGGGATTTCTCCCTTCCATTTGGAGGCGGAGGAGTGGGCGTCAAATTACGGCGTCGCCCGCTCCTTCCGCCGTCCACGAAGGGAGGAACTCTCGGTCAAGGAGATGGAGGAGGTCGGTGCTGCAAGGCGCTAGGCCCGGACAAACACCTGAGCGCGGTGGAGGCAGTCGCCTGCCTCGTCGCCGCGCCCGGTGCGGTGGTCCGGGCACTCCTGCCCATCTTTGAAAGATGGTGCAGGGGTCGGTTCAGGTTGACCTTCCGCCTCACGCAGGTGCTCACCGGGCATGGATGCTTTGGTCAGTTCCTGCACCGGATGGGGCGGGAGCCAACAGCGCAGTGTCACCACTGCGGCGAGGAGGTGGACACGGCGCAGCATACCATAGAGGAATGCCCTCCGTGGGCAGGGCCGCACCGTGTCCTGAGAGCCGCAGTGGGGGAGTGGGACCTCTCGCTGGCGGTCATGTTCGACTCGGTGCTGGGGATGTTGGCCCGTCCCCCTTGACGAGCAACGAGCTCTGGGGTGGTCGTGGGATGGGTAGGGGGGGTGGGTCGGGGCGTGCCGGATCGCGCCTTCGACGACCCTCTCTTACCGTTGTCGGCGTCTTCTTGCCCTGGCCGGGGCGGGGATCTTCGGGTCACCCAGACCGGGCGGGGCACGGAGACACCGGGGGCCGTGGCTGGACCGAGCGGGGGCTCGGGAAGCCTATTCCGATGGCCCCAGGGATGGGGACCCCGGGCGGGTCCCTCCGCCCGGGGTCTTATAGTGTAGGCAGTGGGGGAGGCTAACCCCTCCCCCCGAGTTGTATGATAGCTGGGAAGTGTCCTGTTGAGTACTCGCGTGATCCAAGCACTTCCCAATTAGCATAGGCGGGTGTGGGGTTTTAGTGGGTAGCCATCGGGGAGGGGCGCGCCTTCGGCGCTCCCTCGGAGGCCGGGGTATGCGTAATGCATTTCCCTACAAAAAAAGGCTCTGCAGGCGCCCGCCAGGGTCCGTGTAAGGGTGGGTGAGGCCAGCGTCGAGGTCGGGTACCTGGGATTCGTCCTCGACAGCCTGTGGCGGTTTGACCGACACTTCGATCTGTTAGCCCCCCGGGTGGAGAGGACGACCGCTGCGCTCGGTCGTCTTCTCCCTAACCAGGTGGGGGGCGGGTCGGGTGCGTCGTCCGTTTGTGGGGGTGGTGCGGGCTGTAACCCTATATGGGGCCCCTGTGTGGGCGCACGATCTGGGGGTCGGGAGCCGCAGCGGTCCCTGGAGACTGCTGTGGCGGATAGAGAGCACGCTGGCCGCTCGGATCGTGCGGGGGTACCGCGGCAGCGACGACGCTTGCAAGGCCTCGTGAGATCGGGGTGGCGGAATATCGCCGCCACGCCCGGCAACTCGTTTTTCATCGATGTTGACGGCGTCACGAAGAGCATGCAACGGGGGGTGGGGGGGGGCGAGTCGTTCGGGCCGTCCTGCCGCTTTACCGGGAATGGACGAGCGGGACGGGGCAAGGCCTCTCCTACCGGATGACGCAGGTGGTCTCCGGGCATGGATTCTTCGGAGAGTAACTGTGTCGCATCGGGAGGGAGGAGACGGCGCTGTGTCACCACTTCGGAGAGCCGCAGGACACGGCGCAACATACCCTGGAGGTATGCCCCACTTGGGCAGGGGTGCGCCGTGTCTTGCGGCAGGTAGTGGGGTGGGACCTCTCGCCCTCTAGCCCCTTATACTTGGTCGGCTAAGACGTCTTCGGGAACCGTCGGGCAACTCGAGCGGTGGTTCGGGTCGGCCATCCTGCGGTCCAACGTGGGGTGAGCGTCGCGGGGCATCCGGGGCCATCATTTTTATCTCAAGTAAAAAAAAAAAGGATTGGGTTAGGTTAGTCTTAATTACTAGATCAAATTCTAGATGACAGTTACAATGCGAAGATTATGCGCATAGAATGAGTTGTGGTTAGGTTTGTGGAGGGGGCGGAGAGGGCCGGCCCAACCATCCATACGAAAATCGGAAATATGCGTATGCAATACAGAAAATTCAATTCAGTACTTGCAATAGTTTTTTGCAATTTTCTCGAAAACTATGATCGAGCGACGGATAAATATAATGACAAAAGTTGTTTAGAATGTTGTCCTTGACAACATGTGTGAAGGTCTAGGTGATCCGAGGTGGGTCCCCTCATAGCTATATTTACCGCCGGGTCTACCTATAACTTTATATTTTCACTTTTATAGTTTTCACACAGTTTGACCGCTCTACCGAGCAGGCTCAGCATAACGAACTGGAATAAATATAGTGCTTGTGAGTTTTAAAAGTGAAGTGTTATCATTCCATATCAGTGGTGGTATAATCATAGGAGGTCCCACGTACCCCTCAGCCGCCGAGTTCCCCCATTCTGACGTAACGTCGACTCACGTTGGTTCTACTGCGTACGCGCTACACACAAGCGTACCTATACTCTGTCCGTGTCAGCTGCCTGTTCGACTGCCCGACGCGTTCCACCGAAATTCACGTTTCCGAAGTTTCGAACGCATGAGCAGTGATGCCAGAATCGTGGGCCTAGGATGAAACGCTCCCTTTCCTTTTCCTTCTCTCTTACACCACCTCTGCCGCTGTCAAAAAATAATCCGTCGATTTATCTGCATCAAAATTCCAGTGGTACCCCCATTGTTGGAGGGTTAAATTGTACGGTTTAACGGTTGGGCGAATCAATTGAAGTAACGGTTAGTTTCAAACTCTCCTTTTATTCGATACACCCACACTCGCTCCATCTGCTCGATTTCTCGACTGACCTCTTCACTCCGACTTGTTGTTACTTGTCACTTCATTCACACACGCTCATCCATACCTCATGCACACTGATCGGTATCTCACACATTCGCTCTTAACACTGTCCCGCCAAAATAAATGCGCGACGGCGGACACGTGGGAACGCGGCCGCTCGCCGTGGCAAAACAACAGATTAACATCCCCACACTATGAATATGAATTGCATCGCGTTCCCGATCCAGATGTATATATACAGGGTGTTTAGCTACAGGTGGGAGAAAATTTAAGGGGTGGTTCTCGACGATAATCTAAGACGAAAATGATGAATAAAAAAATTTCGATTTCGGCTTCGTTATTTAGTTATTAACAATTAAAAATCCTCCTAAAATGCTGCAACACTTCTGACAAAATATACGTTGCGTTTGTCACACAGTCGCGCGACAGTCTCGTATCAAGTGACAAACGCATGCATACCTTGGTTCTCATTTGGTAAAAATGTTTAATAGATTGTTGGACGACATTGAACCTGCCTACTCGTTAAAATCCACAAGGGCATTTCTAATATCCGCCCTGTGTCCATAAATGTTGAATGGAATCCTCACAAGTGCAAGTATTCAGAAAAATGCACATATGCAATATATATACCGAAATCCCGCACAACTAATTCGCGTTTAATGCACGTCAATTTGACTTTCGCACACGGAGAATAAAATGTTAGTGTAATTAATGTGAATTCTTTGAGTGTACACACATAAAAAACACCTTAATTCAATGTTTTAAGAAAATGTGTTTTTGCAAGAGAAATCGTCCGTACACATTTGTGTTCGTATGCACACTGATTCGCGAAATTTGTGAAACAGGATAGACAATGTATTGGTATAGCAACGCGCGATGTTCGGGCGGGAGTTTGCTGTAGATAGAATCAGTGTGCATACGAACGCAAACTTGTACGGACGATTCCTCTTGCACAAACACATTTTTTTAATAAAACATTGAATTAAGGTGTTTTTTATGTGTGTACACTCAAAGACAAATTGACGTGCATTAAACGCGAATTAGTTGTGCCGGATTCCGGTACACATATTGCATATGTGCATTTTTGTGAATACTTGCACTTGTGAGGATTCCATTCAACATTTATGGACACAATGGATACCACCTTACAGTGATCTCGAGTAAATTACTCAGGTGAGACCAGAAAGTGAAAGGGCATTGATCCCTTCTGCTCGATAATTCCATAGGGCGGATATTAAAAATGCCCTTATGGATTTTAACGAGTAGGCAGGTTCAATGTCGTCCAACAATCTATTAAACATTTTCACCTCGCTGGGGCCCCAAATGAGAACCAAGGTATGCATGCGTTAGTCATTTGATAAGAGACTGTTGTGCGACTGTGTGACAAACGCAACGTATATTTTGTTAGAAGTGTTGCAGCATTTTAGGCGGATTTTTAATTGTTAATAACTAAATAACGAAGCCGAAATCGAAATTTTTTTATTCTTCATTTTCGTCTTATATTATCGTCGAGAACCACCCCTTAAATTTTCTCCCACCTGTAGCTAAACGCCCTGTATATAAAAAGGAAACAAACGATAGCAAAAACCTACAATGAATTTACCGTATAAGAACACAAACCAAACCAACTAAACGTTTTCAATTTATACAAGAAATAAGTTACTACTAGACAAAAAACAAATACTAAATCACGCAATGGCACACGAGGACGAATTAAACATATGTATTAATACGAAAAATAAGAAGTGCGTATTATGCCGTAACGGGAAGCGGTCTTGAGCGACCAAAAAATGGAATTTGGAATTGGAGTGAATGTGAAGTATGAGTGCATATTGATTTGCGTAGTATGATTTGAACTCGAATGAGTGATGGAAAATGTGGAAAGAATTATCCGGATTTAAAAATAACAAACTGTATTTAACCGTATGTACAAGAATTTTAACAATAAATGAATGATGAAACTGAATGATAATGGAGAATGAAAATAAACTCGATGAAGATAGCGTGCTGACAGCTGATCGCGTGCGAGAGAGACTGACAGAAAAGAGAGATGGCTGCCGTCTTCTGTCTCTTTTATTGGCTCGCTCTCGATCCTGTCTGGAATATTCGCGAATGCTCGCGCGGAAGTGTCGATGCATGACGAACATACCAGAAGGATCGAGAACGAGTTCCGACCAATTGCGTGAGCGTTCGCGTGCCCACGCAAATTCCGAGCGCCAGTGATTGGTCGGTGTCTTGGCGGGTTCGCGGCGCTATTAGGCGGAAGCGCGCTGTGACGTCGAATTGTCATGGCGCTCGCACGCGCCAATCTCGAATAATGCTGCAGAGTAGCGTGATTGTAACGCCTCAGGCAGAACACAAATCTTCGTCACAGGTCTCTTATAAAAACCATTTGCGGTTCGGAGGGAGACCACCCTCGTGATGCCGTCTGGACCTGAATGCAGCTCGGTGATGCGGCCCAACGACCACTTCATAGGGGGTAAATTTTCCTCCTTGACCAGCACTATGGTCCAAACCTTGAGCACCTCAGGAGGGCCGAATTTCCATTTCTTTCGCTGCTACAGCTCGTGCAGGTAGTCTTGCTGCCACGTTTTCCAGAAATGCTGTTACATCTGCTGCAACAGCTGGTAACGATTTGACCGATTCTGCGCTAGATCAGTGAGGTCCGGTTGTGGGAATGATGTCAGTGCGCCTCCAATCAAGAAATGACCATGGGTTAAAGGATTGAGATCCAAGGGATAGTTGGACATAGGATGGATGGGACGCGAGTTTAACACCGCTTCAATTTGCGTCAACACAGTGGAAAACTCCTCAAATGTCAGTCGTTGCTCACCGATTACTAGGGATGTGCGGATACAATAAAATCATAGAATTTATGTGATTTTATTTTCAGTTCATTTCTATTTTGTTATTTTATTGTACATTATCTTTTAAGAATTTATGTAAGTTTAATGATTGTTAATTAATAAGTTATGTAACAGTTAATAAAAACAGCAATCTCTAAAAAAATTATCATAATTTACCGTATTTTTATACTTTCTAGGTGTATGTAACTGCGTAAGGATATTTTAATGATATTATCTATACATATGCAAGTTCATTCGGAATAACGTGCTTTATTTCAAATTTTAATACAAATAAAGATTATGCACATGTTTGCCGAATATACCTAATGTAAATGTTTACTTATGTCGATCGTAGATTGTTGTAAAACGGAAATTCAAATGATTTCAGCGCACTGGTTCGATCAATTTTTAAATGAATACACTATTTGCAAATTACCACAATGATATTTTCAACGTTTCGATCTTACTTTAGTTCATTTTCAAGAAAAATTAGCAAAATTGCGTCTGTAAATTAACAAGAATAATTATTTTATGTTTGTTGTGAATTAAAATGGAAAAGTGGAGAAAAACCTGTTACTAACTTGCTGAGTGTAGAAGAAAAATTCTTTGACTATGTATAAACACGTGTTGATGTCAAGCTGGTATATAGGATAGTGAGGCAACGTGAAAACATTTGGAACGAGCGTACCGTATCATCGATCGCCATATTGGCCAGTCAATATTAGGAGGTAAATTCAAAACATAAACTTTCATATGAACCTACTATTAACTGCAATAGTACCATGTTGGTTATGGTAAATTTTTATATTAATTGACATTCAATTTTCATTCTGACCTGATTTTGGCATATGTAAATTGGTTAAAAATTGATCGAACCAGTGCGCTGAACTCATTTGAATTTCCGTTTTATACCTAATGTAATTATAAAAAAACAAAGTATATTAAAAATTACGTTATAAGTTATAAGCTATGAAAGAAATACCATTATTACTTATTACCATTACCTATTTCTATTTCATAAGAACTAAGAACATAAGAACGCAGGGTAAACCTTACGTTTAGGGGAGGCAGCTCCGATGACCTTGATCTTCACATATGTTGTCAAAGACAACATTCTGAACAACTTTTGTTATTACAACTACCCGGTGCTCGGTCTTAGTTTTCGAGATATTTGCGAAAAACTATTGCTAATACTGTATTGAATTTTACGTATTCTTCCAAGCTCCGTGGCAACGTGAGCCTGTTTCCCGGGGCGGCATCTGTTTATTTTCTGTTTGTAAATACATTGTGGGGATCAGAACAGAGTGTCACTCTATATAGGGTGAGCTTTCAATTTTGAAAGACTACTTCTGGATTTTTGCATGCGTGGTCGGCCTAGCGGCCGGCCCTCTGCGCCCCCCCCCCCCCCCACCAACTAACCCTAACTAATTCTGATCGCATAATTTTTGATAATCAGAATTAGTTAGGGTTAGTTGGTGGGGGGCGGAGAGGGCCGGCCGTCAGGCCGGCCCGACCACGCATGCGAAATTGTGAATATTTCAAAATGAGAATTTTATTCAGCATTTAAATAATAGTTTTTCGCAAATATCTCGAAAACTAAGTCCGAGCACCGGGTAGTTATAATGACAAAAGTTGTTCAGAATGTTGTTCCCGACAACATATGTGAAGATCAAGGTCATCGGAGCTGCCTCCCCTAAACGTAAGGTTTACCGAACGCAGAGTTGAATCTCGCTCGCCCGAACTTGTCCGATTCTTTCCGAACCCAGCCGACGAGCGACGAAGTCGAGTCACCAGCCGTCCGAAACGCTTGGGCCGCCCGACGTGTCAGAAGTAGCGCGCACCCGAATCGAGCCCGCCCGACTGTCTGCGGCCCGACTGGACGATTCGGGCTCCCGATACACGAGCCGGCCCGCACATCACTACCGATTACCCGTTTGAGATGCAATTTAACCGATCTAACTCCTCTCTCCCACAATCCGCCGAAGTGAGGAGCACGCGGCAGAATAAACTGCTATTCTTTTGAATTCTGCTACCAAACAACCTGCCCAATTCATTCAATTCATTAGATGCACCCACAAAGTTTTTGCCATTGTCCGAATATATGCAATTGGATCTACCACAGCGAGAAATAAATTTATGCAGGCAGTTTATAAAGGCGTCGGTTGTCAATTCCGTGGCTAACTCGATATGCACGGCTTTGGTAACGAAGCAAATAAAAAGACAGATGTATGCCTTTCGAAATGTACGGGCGCGTCCCGATTCCTTTATTAGAAATGGGCCGGCATAATCCAACCCGCAGGTAGAAACAGCGCCCGACGGTGTAACCCGGGCGGCAGGTAAATTACCCATCTGATAACTAGTCTCTGGGGGACTTTACCTGAAGCAAGTAATGCATTGTCGTAAAACCTTTGTCACGACTCGTCTACTAGAAATTATCCAGAGTCAGGCATGCAATGATGATAGAGTTTGTTGAAACCCGGCGTGCAGCAAACGTAAATGCTCGCGTCTCACAATTAAATCCGTTAAGGCTCCCGAATTCGGGAGAATTATTTATCGGATGTTTTCGATCATATCCTATCGGAGCATTGCACAGTCGTCCGCCCCCCCCCCCCCCTAACAAGTCCGTGTTCGTCAATGAACGGATTTAACGCGGCTAGTAAGCTACCCTTTACTACTGGTTTTTTTCAGCAATAGCTGATATAATTCTATACGGAAATGCAACTTCTGAATTTGCTTGAACATCAACCTCTCGAAATTCTCTATTTTTAGCGCGGATATGGGACTATACGTGACTTGAATATTTCTAAAATTCTTAATGCGAGCATTATTTACAAATCGGATGCAATAAGCCAGCACCCTAACCAATTTCAAGTATGATTACGAGTATAGTAGGGTCACGAGTTACTGTCGCGGACAATTGAACGATCGTTTTCTGTCGCTCATCAGTAATTTCCGACACGAGAGGTTCAAGGGCAGGCCACTTGTCAGGCTCTTCTAAAAGCCAAAACGACCCATGCCACCAGAGTTTGTTATTCTTTAAATATATCAACGGTGAACCACGCGACAGAATGTCTGCGGGGTTCTCGGCCGACGGAACATGGCCTCAATTTTCAACGATCGTCAGTTGCTAGATTTCCGCGACTCTATATGCAACAAAAGTGTGCCAACGGCATGGCCTACCACTAAGTTTATCAATTTGTAGAGAATTCCTAACATTCTCTATTAATTGGGCCAACAAAAAAGCACCGCACAACTCTAATCGTGGCACTCTGAGCGTTTTCAAAGGAGCCACGCGACACTTCGCGCACAACAATCGGCTGTCTCAATCGCCATTGCCCGTGCGCGAGCGCAGGTAAACAGCGGCCCTATAAGCACATTCGGATGCGCCCGAGTATGCATGGAGCTCAACATATTTTATGTTGTGCACTGCACGACGCGGGATACTCAATGATGAGATGGTGGAGATTTGATCTCGGAATCTCCGCCACTCTGAATGCATCACTTGAGGAAGACTTTCGTCCCAATCCATGCTGAAGTATGCCGAAGTATGGACTGCTTCGTAATTCTATCTCTACAACTATACGAATTCGAGTAGCCTAGTTCGTCTCTTGCTGTGGACCAAAGAAGCCCAAGCGTTTTCGCATCCTTGTCTACCGACTTAAATTCTACCTTATTAATTGTATCACTATCGTGAACTTTAGGGTCTTTGCTTGCCCATTTCCTTAATGGGAAACCGGCCTGATCTAAGACTCGTGTCAACACTTCACGCAGTTGAACGACCTGCTGAACGGTTTCGCAATCGGTCAACAGATTGTCAACGTAGAAATCATTTACTATGACTATGCTAGCGCAAGGGTGCGACCGTTCACAAGCCCTTCCTACCTCCTGAAGAACTCGAGTGCCCAGGTAAGAAACCGAAGCAGTATCGTAAGTGACGGTATTAAAAGAGAACGCAGTAATAGCATGGCACGCGCGAACAGTACTACTAAAATGGGATCTCGGAAAATTAAGGCTACCACCCAACACCCATCCAAGCCGCGTCTTCTGCCACACTAAATTACCTACACCGACCTTAAATTGGCCGATGCAGAGCAGATCCAAAAACAATCCCGCACCGATAAGAAGATCGACACTTCCCTGACGCTGAAAATCGGGATCGGCAGGCTTCACTCTCTGCGGTTTTAAAATTGCCACATTCAGAAAACTGGTTTAACCGCGTACTACCATCTATTGGGTTTCTCGAATTACCTATTCCACTCACCACCGCTTCAGTGGTCGTGGTCGGTAAAGAGAGTCTACTGCAAAATTCTTTACTAATAAAATGGGCTTGTGATTCCACGTCAAGAAATGCGCGACATTTACGCTTGCAACCCTTGTGGTCTACTACTAATACTATGGCCGTGGATATTATTGTACACTCGGCAGGTATATTTGTTTCTACCTGCGACGTCGACGCCACTTGCGATGTCGACGCCATTTGCGATGTCGACGCCAATTATTTGGGCGCCGACGGTCTTTCAA
This sequence comes from Lasioglossum lativentre, assembly GCA_916610255.1. Lineage (NCBI taxonomy): Eukaryota > Metazoa > Arthropoda > Insecta > Hymenoptera > Halictidae > Lasioglossum > Lasioglossum lativentre. Next base: position 33,364,953 of record OU744358.1, read on the forward strand.
CGACCGATTACTCTCGATGCAGCAAAGTGTGGTGCTTCTTACCGCACCTTCTACAGCCTCCGCGCGTACAATTTTTAGTATTGTGCCCGGGTGATAAGCAATTGAAGCATACATAAGCTTGCTTTATCGCTGTATGTCTCTCCGGAAACGACATTGCTAACAATTTTGCACAATGATGCAGCGCGTGGTCAGCACTGCAAATCAAACACGTGCTTGATCTGCTAGTGGCGTATGATAATGGAACGTATTGCCTAGCTACTTCACGCCCAGGGGTGAATGGCCCAAATAGCTACTGTCACGCTCTTCTTCTGGCCTCGGCAGCCCAGGTGAAACGCTTCCAATGCCCATGTGGTCCGAGAAATTCCTCAATGAGCTGGTGACATGTCACCAACTGCCCTTTGAAGAGGTACGTCGTTCGCTGCTATCAAGCCCAGAGGTGCAAGTGTCGAAACACGCGCGGAACCTTCCTGGGTGTACGAGACGACGTCCAAGCTTCGCATGATTTCCAAGATGCCGCCAAATCCGGCTCGAAGGACCAATGTTGAGTTATACTCGTGGTTGACTAACTAAGGTTTCACCCGAAGGACCACTTCCCTTTATGGAAAGAACAAAAAGTAAAAGATTTTGCAAACAATATTTATTACTATTTAGTAAGCTACTGCGAGGATCTTGACTGTCGGTACGATCTAACTAAGCGCGAAGTTGTCAATGCCACAGTCGGAAGGATTCTAGATCTGGACACTCAGGACCAAGTTCAGGAAAAGAGGGTCTCTTCCCTCTCTTTACATTTTTAACGGGTGGGGGTGTCGCTGGAAAAAAGGGGAGAGTCAGGCGATAACTGTCCCTGAAGAACGGGCCCGTAAGTGGACCCCGGAAACTAAACAGGGGTCGTTGTTCCGTCGTAAGAACTGTAGTTTTCGAAAAGAAACGTTTTCATCGCAGAAATAATAGAATCACGGAGTGTCGTCTTCCGCATTTATTTATGAGACATTCGTGACCAAGAAACCGTTTTCGGAATGACGCTAGTTCTCTACACTGCTGCTATCCAGATGTAGCCAATATTAACTTCAAGTACCTTGTAACCCTGAAGCAATCGACCCTCAATCCACGATCATAAACGCCTAAACCTAAAGAACCCTCGCTTTCGTTAACATCGGTTCAAGGCTAATACATTCAAATTCTTTACGACACGGTTCGAGGGTGCATCGGTCAACCTTCAAGCAGTTTTCCATTTACCGAAACTCATAATTTCCCAACTCAGATATAGCCCCACTCCTCCTTCCAACTAGACTATCCGCTAGACCACACGGAGGGAGGTTTGAACATTTACGGGCATCCTGATTGGAGAATGAAAGGTTGACAGCACCAATCCGGACAGCTTCCTCTCTCATTACAATAGATGATGTGTTCCTTTCCTTACCTAAGGCCAAGCTCTCGATCCACGAGGAGCCTAAAAACGACCTCATCGGAGACTGGTACCAAAAGTGGGAAGGAAGGTCGATACTAGTATCGACTCATACTTCCTTTGCAATCGTTGTCGTGGAAATCACAGTACTGTTCGATCTTAGCATCCGAACAAGCGATACTTACCAGTCTCATCGGAGTGTCTTACTTGCTTGCAACCGTTATCGTGCAAGTCGAAGTTAAAAATACAGATCAACCGAAGATCTGCGCGCGTGTAAGGCAGGACTTGTCGGATTAGCCTTACTGACTCCTCCGACAAGTATGGAACGAAACGCGATTCCTTAAAATCAATTCCACTCGATCCGATCCTATTACTTTAACTAGTTACCCAAGATTAACTTGGCGTGTAACAAAACTAAAAGTTCGCGAACCGATAACTTCGCTTACTACGAACAGTCGTATTTCGGCGCCGGGTCTGAGGGGTGACTCCCTAAAAAGTTCGCCCGGTTAGGTCTGGGGGTGCCCCCGAAAAAATCCTCCCTCCCCATGGGGGGAGAGGGTTGGGGGGATCCCTCTCCCTAACCGGCCTGATTTTTTCGCGAATGTTTTTCGGGAGTGACGTCACAAAGGGTAGGAGTGGAGTGGAGGCCGGTGGATTTTTGTGATGTCACAAAAGTGACAGCGGTATCCTCTCGCGCACGAACCACAATCTTTAACGATCTAACCGAGAATGATGGATATGACGCCTATCAGACCCCCCCCCCCCCCTCTGTCCTGCAGTGGGGGCAACATGTAAATTCACGTTTTTCTGAGTAATCAGTTTGTTGTAATGTTATACCCCTTTGGCATCAGGGAATCTCGGCACGTGGCAAACTGCGCATTTTTTTTCAACCGAGCACAGCAAATACATCCGGTGAAATATGATACCAAATATTCTTTTAAGACGAAGAAATAAGTTTGCAGAGTAATCAATTTTTTTGGTAATGTTATACTCCTTTGGAATCAGTAATCTCGGTACGTGGCAAATACATCGGGTGAAATATTATACCAAAAATTCTTTTAAGACGTTATAAATATATTTACATATTTTAAAGATGTCAGTCTCTAGCGAGAATGCAGTCACAAGATACCAATCACAGTTCATGGATCGTGATTTTGTTTAATACATTTTTAAATCTATTTTATTAAAATCCTGAACATGAGCAAAGAGAAGACGCAATTAGTGGAGGAACTGCATGCCCCCGCCAGACGGATTTTTCCAGTCGAGTTTTAGTGCATGGGTATGACGACCTGTGGCAAGCCGATCTCGTAGATATACAGCCTCACGCGCGTATAAATGGCGGTAACAAGTACATATTAACCGTTATCGATGTGCTATCCAAATATGCTTGGGGGATGCCACTTAAGACTAAGAGTGGGGGTGAGTTAGCTAAAGCGTTCACAAAGATATTTCGAAACCGATGCCCAAAAAATTTGCAAACCGATCAAGGAAAGGAATTTTACAACAGTGAGGTTCAAAAACTCTTTACGAAACATGGTATTAATCATTATTCTACGTATTCGGTTATGAAGGCTTCCATCGTACATTGAAGAATAATATGTGGAAAGAGTTTACACTTAATGGAACCTATAAACGGGTCAATGCGCTACCGCGACTAGTTGCAAAGTACAATGCGCAAAAGCATAGAACTATTGGTATGCGACCGTGTGATGTCACCCCTGCCATTTCCGACAGGCTCTTAGACACCGTATATAACAACATAAAGATTGCTGCGCCTGTGAAATTCAGTGTGGGTCAGTCTGTACGCGTCAGCAAATTTAAAACCGTTTTTGATAAAGGTTACACACCAAATTGGACCACTGAGGTGTTCAAGATAGTCAAGGTACAAGCAACTAATCCGGCGACTTATCTGCTGCATGATTCCAGTGGAAACCCCGTTGCTAGAGGATTCTTCAAATATGAGTTGCAGCGCGTTGCCGATCCAGATGTATACTTAAAGGGAGGTTACCCAACCGTAACACGCCGATTTTAATGAAATTTTGGTATGATATAGAACTCAAAAAAATATTTGACACGTATTTTTTTGTAGCTGCTGACATTCATGTTAAGGGGGTGAAAATAGCTCTCAAAGTTGGGGTGGAAAATCCTTTTTTATTGAATATCTCCGAAAGTATTAGGTCTAGATAAAAATGTCAAAATCCTATTTGTGCGTCTTTGAATGGCGAATCTTCTCGCGTAAACTGATTAAACAAATAATAATTTGTTTAAAAAATATGTTAAAAATTAACTTTTTGTGCAACATTTTTGGACAAAATATTACACTTTTTTCATGAAAATTTGTATACACAGTCTACATATACCTTGATAAATAATGTGAGAAAAAAAGTTTTTTTGTTCCGCGGTCATAATAGTCATATTATGTTCCAATTATGTTCCATATTCCAGTATTAACTATTCCGAAAAACACTACTGGTCTTATTCAACCTTTAGACGTATATGGGTTCAGAATTTGGAAAAATTTTGCACGCAAACTTTCTGATTTAGTAATTACATTAGATTTAGAAATTAATTTACATGCCCGGAATACAATTATAAAAATGCAGTCCCTAATACATAATCAGTTATCTGCACCAAGATATAGAAATTTATTCAAATATGCATGGTTTAAGTGTGGTTACATAGATACCAGACCCGAACATTTTGAGAATCCTGTCCAATTTTGTTTTACCGAAATAGAATCTATGAATTGCTCGATTTGTACCGAAGTCATTGCTCTTGAATGTTCGTGGTGTAAATGCCATTTGTGCTTTGTACACTTTTTTGACAACTTTCATTATTGTGATAATTTTGTAGAGTAGCTTATAGATACATATAACGTTTGGTGTAACTTAATTTTATGTATCTTTTTCCTCATGTTTTTGTCGATGGAAAACCCGCAGAAAAACAGAAAAATCAGCCTTTTCGGGGATACCACATCACTTTTAACGTGGAACAACTCCAAATGAACGGTTATCCTTACCCGAACAAATTTTCCATTACGGTTACCACCGTGCCTCGCATAAGCATTGGAACATAATATGACTATTATGACTACGGAACAAAAAAACTTTTTTTCTCACATTATTCATCAAGGTATATGTAGACTGTATATACAAATTTTCATGAAAAAAGTGTAATATTTTGTCCAAAAATGTTGCACAAAAAGTTAATTTTTAACATATTTTTTAAACAAATTATTATTTGTTTAATCAGTTTACGCGAGAAGATTCGCCATTCAAAGACGCACAAACAGGATTTTGACATTTTTATCTAGACCTAATACTTTCGGAGATATTCAATAAAAAAGGATTTTCCACCCCAACTTTGAGAGCTATTTTCACCCCCTTAACATGAATGTCAGCAGCTACAAAAAAATACGTGTCAAATATTTTTTTGAGTTCTATATCATACCAAAATTTCATTAAAATCGGCGTGTTACGGTTGGGTAACCTCCTTGTTAGTGCAGAAAGTGTTGCGCAGAAAAGGAAATAAGGTGTATGTCAAATGGCTAAGATTGAGTAATGTGAACAATTCGTGGATAAACAAAGACAATTTATTATAAACAACTTAGCCTGTGTAATAAAAAAAAATCAGTTGGTTATTCACATTGAATATTATCAATTTTTTTATAGTTACAAAGGTATTCGATAATGATCCCATGGTAGCGTTTCTGTCGAGTTGGGTATGATATACCGTTTGTCATCGTATGGACTCAGAGCAATTTTTCGCTCTGATACAGTATACACTTCATGTAATTTTGATCTTATGCATGTAACCGTTATTTCCCGTACATATGGTAATGCTTGTTACCTTTGATCTATCAACATTAAATATGCTAAATATCTCTGGATGTGATTCGGTGGAGGTCCGTGCCTCCAGGAATGGACGGCGGAGAGGTTAGGCAAAAGTCAGAGTAATAGAGTGTAATAACTGGTAAAAGGTGAGTATATTCTCGTTATGAATCTGATACCAAATTTTACAACTTGAGACACGGTCTCGAACGGATGTTTACTAACATTATCTTCCCGGAGCACCGGCTCTTACAATTTAAATTCACGTTATCCGCGGCGCGATGTGGCTTATTCCACGTCTGGTTCGCGAAATCGTATTTACGGTATTACTTTGCTCCACGTCTGGTTCGCGAAGTTTTACTTTGATATTGCTAGATCACCCTTTTATTTATAAAGGTCTCTATTGACCGTCCCTTGAATCACGTTGTTACCACTAGGTATATATCTATATATATATATCTATATACATTTCCGAGTGACTCCCTTGACGAGTTTACCGATTCTTTATTTTACTGTACATTTATCGCACGCGAAGAACAAACTGGCCGGTCTTACTACCAGTGCGAACGGCTGTTTCCAGATGATACGCACAGATAGAGACGCTCACCAAACCCCACTCCCTCCGCTCCGCCTAAGAGATACTCCTCAGCACATACGTGGACTTACAATTAGAGTAACCTCTGGCTTCGGTAGAGTGACCGTGATCGTGTTTAGTCAGTTTGCCAAATCGAACCGAGGCGAAATAGTAACGCGTACTGGTCCGGCCGGATTTCTCTGGATGGAAGCAGCTTACGCCTATTGCCTATGCCTCACAATAGCGAGTGGTACAATAACGAGACACCAGCAGGGCACACTTAGGTGATCCGAATGAGATCTCAATTGCCAAACGAAATTGTGAGGGTATAATGACTACGTTTACGGATCTCGTGATGTGATTCATGGAAATAGTAACAACAACCGGTCCGGCCGGAATTCCGGATGGACGTGGGTATTGCCTATTCGTGAAGTTCTCCCGATCGATGTTCGCGAATTTCGTCAAGTCACTTACAGGAAGTAGAACGATTATTGACTCGTTATAATCAGCTCACAAGGGCGAAAGGAAACAATAATGAGACACCAGCGGGGCACCCAGAGGTGATCCGAGTGGAATCTCAATTGCCCTAACGGAGTTGTGAGAGTATTTATACTATAGCCATTCGTGGATTAGGTTTGCGATTGCATAAACAGTAACATTAACCGGTCCGGCCGATTTCTCGGATGGACGTAGTTATTGTCTATCTGTGATTTGCTCACAAAGATGATAGGAAACAATAACGAGACACCAGCGGGGCACACAGAGGTGATCCGAGTGGAATCTCGATTGCCCTAACGAATTTGTGAGTGTATAATCGTTTAGATTTTGAATATGTTTAGTATGACCGGTAACAATATAATTAAACTGCGATTCGCTCACAAAGGCGAGAGGAAACAATAACGAGACACCAGCGGGGCACACAGAGGTGATCCGAGTGGAATCTCGATTGCCCTAACGAATTTGTGAGTGTATAATCGTTTAAATTTTGAATAGGTCTAGCACGACAGAAGCCTTTATAAAGGTAAAATCCGTTCCGTTCGGCGAATTTACGATCATTTTCCGAGAACGGCGCGCTTGTGTTTATTTCTCGACCGACGCGTCGCTCTTTTTTACGCTCGCGCTTTCACTGCGTAACTCGCGGCATGCTCATGGCAAGTTACAGAATTCGGATACTTTTACAAAATTTACGTTACGCAGTTGACTACTACGCGGTTACGTTATTACCGAATTGTTAATTAAACGCTCTTTTGACTGTGCCACGACGCGGTTTGCAATCGCGACTCCTCGGTTTGAGGCGCGCACGTACCGAGGTTGGATCGACGGTTTGTCGATTCCAACAGGCCGGTTTGGCCTCCCGAATACGCGCCGATTTTCGTCGAACGGAACACTTCGCGAACGCGTGTTTACTTGATCGCTTCCAGACGTAGAGTGATCTCTCGACGATCCGCATCGACCTCCTTCGATCGCTATCGAAAGTGGGGATCGATGCGTACGCATACCTAATTAGTGGGGCGATCTTGCTGTCCTTTGTTAAGACAAGGACCGTGCGCGATATCGCGGATCGCCGTGGTGGGATCGATATTTATTATCGATACACGGGAGCATCTGTATGTGACCGACACGGTTACATATACTCCCCCCTTCCCTTTTCAGATTACAGGTGCATTTGTGGTTCGTAGGCGGATGCACGAATGCATCTGGAATCTATGCAGGGACCACACGGACACGATAAACAATAATGATACTTTTTGGTAGTGTAACTAATAGTCTAAACTAAACGATTTACTTGGAAATAACGAAATTAACTTTATGCTTTGCGTAAATAATCTAAACTAAACGATTTACTTATCTAATTTGAACAACTTTGTGACGAAATTAACCTTCTACTTTGTTTAAATAAACTAAACTGAACGATTTACTTAACTAAAATGAACGGTTCACTTACCTAACATTGTAACAAAATTAACCTTATACTTTGTGTAAATAATCTAAACTAAACGATTTACCTATCTAATTTGAACAACTTTGTGACGAAATTAACCTTCTACTTTGTTTAAATAAACTAAACTGAACGATTTACTTATCTAATTTGAACACTTTTTTTTTTTTTTTTTTTTTTAAATATTTATTACGGAGTTGTACCCTCTATGCTGGTTCCTTCCTGCTCTTCATCGTGCTCCTGTCGGCCCAAGAGTTTTTCGATTAGGCTGTCTGTTAAGTTTACCAGGCTAAGCGGGTCCTCCGGATTACCTTCTTGTTCACTGAGTGGTGAGTCTCTCCGCTCGGTGTTTTTCACCACCTGCCTGTTTTTCAGCTCCATGGGTTCTTCGATCACGTCCCATGAAATATCCAGGAGGCCATCCTCGTCCGGTTCAAAATCCGGGATGTGCCCAACCTGACTGGCCGCGAGGTTCTTTTCTTTTTCCGGCCTTTTACTGGGGCTTACATTTGGCGCAAGCCCTCGCTGTGGCGTTTGTGACTGGACGTGCGTCCTGTTGGCACGGGTTTGTGTAGCCGTACCGTGGCTGTATCGCCGGCTCTGGTGACTTGCCGACCTCCATGGTCCCGCCTTGATTGTCGTCAATAGCGGTGGCGGCATTTCGTGGTATCTGATATCGATACCCGTTTGGGTCGCCCGATTCACCATGGCCCAGGTCGCGTACGCCTGCGTGCCCACGTCGACTTTTTTTGCGTTTGCCGTACTATTAGCGTTAGCCATTTTATTTCGCGATTGGAAACTGAATGCTCCTGCCTCGCGTATCGCGGCCTTATATACCTGTAGTATTTGGTGTTTTCCGAGAAACCCCTTTCTCGGTGTCCTAGGTGTTATGCCGCATAGACCCGTTGTTTACATCTTGGTCTTTTGTTTCTTCGTAATAGTGACGAAGACACGAGGTATGGAATGTTCCTCGGATGTCTCCGAAGTGGGGTTTTGTTAGAAGGTACGTGTATGGCCCTTTTTTTTGTGTCAACACGTATGGTCCTTCATACAAATGGAAGAATTTGGCTATTTGGCGATCTGCGGCGTTCGACGCTGGATTTGTTTTCACCAGCACTCGGTCGCGGATTTCGTATTTCACATTTTGTTTACCCGTGTTGGCTCGCTCGCACCTCTTTCGGGCTTTCCGTGTCATTTGCTGGAATGCGAGTTGTAGTTTTATTTCATGTTGTCCGTCAGTCCTTCTTTCTTGCGCCCATGTATGTTTAAACCATTTTGTCCATGGTCGCACGGGTTTCTCTTGTAACAGCAGTTCTGCTGGTGTGAAGCCTGTGCTATCATGCACTACTTCATTACAGCATGTTTCTATTACATCGATCCATTTAGCCCATGAAGCATGTGCCTCCGATGCGAGTGTACGGAAAATCCGTCCGATTTCCCGATTCACTCTTTCAACCGGATTGCTTTGCGGATGTCTAATCGACGACAGGATGTGGTGGATCCCTTCCTCCTGCAGGGCTTGCACCCATTTTTTTGAAGTAAATTGAGGAAGGAGGGAAGGAGGGAAGGAGGGGGAGAGGGAGGGGGAGAGGAAGGGGGAGAGGGAGGGGGAGAGGGAGGGAGAGAGAGGGAGAGAGAGGGAGAGAGAGAGAGAGAGATTGAGAGGGGGGAGGGGGAGAGGGGGAGAGAGAGGGAGGGAGAGGGAGAGGGTGAGAGAGAGAGAGATTGAGAGGGGGAGAGGGGGAGAGGGAGGGAGGGAGAGGGAGAGGGAAGGACGGGCTGCTCGCGCGTCGTGTGCCGCTTGATCGTCGAGGATGCTCCGTATCGTGTGATAGTTGGAACGGTAAGATGGCGGACGCGTGTGTTTCTTCGCAGGATGGGTCTTCCCGTTTCGGGTAATACTTGGGGTCGAAGGACGGTGCGGTGGATAGGTTCGGAAATCGGTTCGGAGCTCTTTGCGGTAGCATTCGAGATGTGCGCCTCTAGTAGCCGGTGCTCGGAGTCGAACCCCTTTCACGGTTTTCGCGGATTTATTTATTCTTCTCGTGTCGCGATTTTACTCGCGAGAAACCGCGCCGTCGCGGTAGCCACCTCGCAGAGGCCGCGGGAGGTAATTTCGTGGTCTCGCGTTCGACGCGTTAGGGGGAAATTGTCTCGCGACAAATATAATCGTTACAAGTGTAATAATATGCCGGATCTTCACCACAGCTCATAATGCAGCTATCACGAAAATTTTCAAAAACATCAGCTAATAACAGTACTGTTACGTGCGACCCTGGAAGACTGCACGTCGCTGGCTCATCAGTACTACAACTGCTGGGCAGTGTAGCCAGATGACCGCCGAACGGCGGTCAATTTCTCGGAAATACTCTCCTCCTTTTCCCCTTCCACTATCCTATTCCATCGCCCTACCGTCGGTCCCCCACACTAACAAGGGAACATATTCAGATGAGAATGGCCGATTTTGATGAAACTAATGTGACCTATAGTTCTTCGAAAAATATTTGACACGTATTTTTTTTTATCGGCGGACATCCACTTTGAAGGGGTGAAAACAGCCCTCAAAGTTGGGAGTCAAAACCATATTTTTTGAGATATCTCGGAAACCAGAGGTCGAAAAAATTTGAATTTTTTTTTTAAATTGTGTGTTTTTCAATGGGAAATGTAGTCGTGCAAGAAAATTTTAACAAAAGTTTATTGTTTAAACAATATATTAAAAATTGTATTTTTTTTTGCAGTTTCCCTTATTTATTGTTAGTTCATTTTAATGTAAACTCGGGTGTGTTATCTTTGATCCAAAATAGGGGATACGTGTTTCAGGATTTTCTTTTTTTTTCCATTTAACAATAATAATGCATAATGAAAGATAGTGTTGCACAAGCAACAGCAGCGAAAGCAGCAGCGGCCCTTACTTTAAAAAGCCACGACGTTTCGTGGATGCATGGCTAGAACACCCAAAACTGTCCACGTGGTTGAAGAAAGAGGACAATGGAGATGCAAGGTGTGCCATATGTGACATGGTTGTAAGTGGCCATAAGAAGAGTACGTTATTAAAACATGGAGACAGCCTTCATCACGAGGCGAATATGAAGAAATACATGGAAGGAACTCGAGGAACAGCTTCAGGTACTAGTTCAGTTGTAGAAGAAGTTTCCACTAATGACATTAAGAGAGCAGAAATTAGATATTGTTTACTTGCATGTGAACGCAACATTAGTTTTATAACATTACAATCAGTAAATAAATTAAATAGAATTGTAGGTTCAAAATTACCGTTAATGCGGAATATGAAATTAGGAAAAACTAAGATACGCGCTATAATTAAAAATGTTGTAAATAAGTCACTAGTTTTAGATATTAAAGCAATACTCGAAAACAAACATTTTTCTGGGGAGATTACGATTTCCGTGGCCCCTCGATTTGAGGTTATATTTGGATTCTTGAGGTTATTTCAAGATAAAAATGTATATACAACATGGTGTCAAATCGGCTTAGTTTAGCCGGTAAAGTAGATTTCCTGTTTTTTATAAATCTGCAAATATCTCGGAAACTATGCGAAATATACCAAAATATCAAGAGACCTTTCTTGTAGAAAATTAGATTTCCAATAATTTATGTTATATGACATTTTTCTATTAACTGCGCAGTTTCCGAGTATATTTATATTTTGGTGAATTTGCACAACTGCCTCTCTCCTGAAATAATGGTCGAGGTTTGGTTTAGTTTGGTCTGGGTTAGGTTAGGTCTGGGTTAGATCTGGGTTAGGTCTCGCTCGGGGCCCGTGCGGACGCCCGTACAAGGCGGTGCTAGGGAAGCTCCGCCCCTGGGCGTCCCCGGTCGCGGAGAGGCTTGACCCGGAACTCTTGGGGCGCGTCGTTGATGCCCTCTTCCCCTCCAGCGATGGGGTGGGAGGAGGGGTTGAGCGCGCCCCGGTGCCGACCAGCGATTGGTCGGACGAGCTCCGGGTCACCGAGTGGGAGCTATCTCTGGCCATCCGGGGTCACCGGGCTAGGGGCAAGAAAGCCCCTGGCCCTGATGGAGTCCCCGGTGGTATAATGGCCTTGGCTTTAGGGGTCCTCGCCCCGGCTTACAGGAGCGTCTTGAACGCTAGCCTGAGCCGGGGAACCTTCCCCACGATGTGGAAAATGGGTTGCCTGGTCCTTCTCCAAAAGAAGGGTAAACCCGCAGAGTCTCCCTCTGCATACCGGCCGGTTTGTCTGCTCGATGAGGCGGGCAAGTTATTCGAAAGGATAATTGCTGCCCGCCTCCTCGAGCACCTGTCGCGCGGTGGTCCCGACCTCAGCGACAGCCAGTACGGATTCCGGAGAGGGCGCTCAACGATTGACGCGTTGGAGCGTTTGCGCCTTCTCCGGGAAAGGGCTGTCGCTCGGGGCAGGGTGTTGATTGCCGTGTCATTGGATATTTCCAATGCATTCAACACCCTGCCCTGGAAGGAGATAGAGAGGGGGATGGAACATTTCCAGTTCCCCCCCTATCTCCCCCGTGGGGGGGGGGCGTGTGGGGGGAGGGCGCGGGGAGTGTTCCCCTCTCCGCGCCAATTGATGCCCCCTCCTTGTGGGGGGGCGGGTGTTCCCTTGGCGGTGCGGCGGGTTCTCCCGTCGCGCCGCCGTGTGCCCCCACCCCGGGGGGCGGAGGACGATGGGGGCCGGGGAGTGAGCTGACCCCGGCCCCCAGAGATGGGCTAGGCTCATCTCGGGGCGGACCGGCTGGCTTGAAGCCGGCCCGCCCCGAAGCGACCACCGGGTCGCTCTGGGGTGCGCGGGGGGTGGGGTGGGGAGGGTCGGGGCGTGCGGGATCGCGCCTCCGGCGGCCCTTCCTTACCGGTGACGGCGTCTTCTTGCCCTAGCCTGAGGCGGGTGCCTTCGGGTCACACGGACCGGGCGGGGCACGAAGACGCCGGGGGGCCGTGGGTGGACCGAGCGGGGGCTCGGGAAGCCCGGTCGACGGCCCTAGGGATTGGGATGGGGACACCGGGCGGGTCCCTCCGCCCGGGGTCTTATAGAGTAGGTAGTGGGGGAGGCTAACCCCTCCCCCCGGGATCTCATGATAGCTGGGAAGTGTCCTGTTGAGTACTCGCGTGATCCAGGCACTTCCCCCTTTTAGCTTAGGTGGGTGTGGGGTTTTAGTGGGTAGCCACTGGGGACGGGCGCGCCTTCGGCGCCCCCCTCCCCGGTGGTAGTCCCACATAACCTCGGTTCCCCCCCGGGGGCCGAGGTATGCGTAATGCATTTGCCCACAAAAAAAAAAAAAAAAAAAAAAAAAAAAAAGGTCTGGGTTAGATCTGGGTTAGTTTATTTTATATTATTTTATACTAGATATGTAAATATATGATATGAAACTATCATAGTAGTTTTTCCAGACGCCACGAGATTGCGTGTTGTATTACTTTTCTGACTGCGAAATTGTAGCGAATATTTTTTGTAAAAAATGGAATTTTAACATCATTTTAATGTATTTTATAGGAAATTTAATTTCCTACAAAAAAGGTCTGTTTAAATTTTGCCATATTTTGCATAGTTTCCGAGATATTTGCAGGTTTATAAAAAACAGGAAATCTACTTTACCGGCTAAACCAAGCCGATTTGACACCATGTTGTATATACATTTTTATCTTGAAATACCCTCAAGAATCCAAATATAACCTCAAATCGAGGAGCCACGGAAATCGTAATCGTGCCATTTTTCTATTATTATTGATGAAAGTACAGACGTAGGAAACATAAAAAATTTAAGTATTTTAATTAGATTTATAAATAACAAACATATTGAAACGCAATTGTTAGATTTAATTGCAGTAAAAGACGCTACTGCAGAAAATATATTTAAGTGTGTAATGAATAGTTTAGAACAGTTAAATTTGCCTGTTAATAATATAATTGGGATAGGAGTAAACAATGCCAATGTTATGGTAGGGCGTCTCAATTCGGTAATGACTAGATTTAAGGATAGAAATAGTGAAATTCTCACATTTGCATGCATGTGCCATAGTATTCATTTAGTTGCTGTACATGCAACTAAATGGATACCCGATTCAATTGATAAACTTTTACAGGATATTTATAAATACTTCTCACATAGTCCCAAAAGGGCAGCAATGTTACGCGATATACAAACGTTAATGCGAGTAGAAAAACGAAAAATTTTACGCCCATCGAAGACCAGGTGGCTAGCACAAGCAGCATGCATAAAAAGGGTCTTAAGCCAATGGGATCCATTGTTCAAAATGTTTGCTGAGGAAACTGTCAGTAATCATGATCATCGTGATGGTACTTTGGATGAGAACAGTATTTATTTTCAATTTACAAATGATTTCACCAAGCCATACTTGCAATTTTTAAATTACATCTTAAATGAATTTTCCAACTTTAATATCTTATTCCAGTCAAATAACATTTTAATACATAGAATTAGCGAGGAATGCAAATCATTTCTGAGACTAATAGCACACGGGTTTGTTAAACAGGAGTTTTTGATAGATAATAATCTTGATAAATTAAATGTAAACGATCAAATCATATTATTGCCGTTAAATGAAATTTATATTGGGACAGAAGCAGTCAAATTTTACGAAAATATCCAACAATTTTATAAAGCAGCATATGTAGAGTTAGTAAAAAGACTTCCATTCGTTAGATCTTAGTAAGCACGTAGCGTTAGATCTTAGTAAGCACGTAGGTCAAATTAAAATCATTGCAGAACAATTTCCATCCAAAGTGACAGCTACAGAGGCAATTGACCAATGGTTTTTATTGGCTGCGAGACCCTCTGAAAAACAGAAAAAGGAATTACAAGAATTAGATATCATAACATTTTGGAGCACAGTTATAAATTTCAAACATATGTCAGGTGATTTAATGTACGATCAGCTTGGAAAACTAGCATTTATATGCTTGTCACTACCACATTCTAATGCAGATGTGGAAAGATATTTTTCCATGATCACTGACATAAAAAATAAAAAAAGGAATAACTTAGGTACACAAATGATTTGCGCTATGACTAGGATTAAGTTATATTTATAGTCGAAGAACATGGATGCTTGCAACTTCAATATATCGGACCATATGTTGCAATATTTTAATTCGGAAATGTATCACAGCAAAACCGAGATTAGCAGCAGTGAGAGTGATCTGAGTGATGTATGGTAAATATTAGTTAGATTATTAGGTGAGCGCGCGTGTGTGTGTGTGTGAATTTGTATAGTATTGTATTTTATTATATATTATTATGTATAAGTATAAGCAGGTCTACACCCCGGGCTCACCGGGCGGTGGAGTTTAGTCGGTATTCCCGGTCCTTCAGACCGGGCGAGTCCGACACTCTCTCTGGCACAATGCCGGGGGGGGTCAGTGCATAAATGCATTTCCCACCGCCTTAACAAAAAAAAAAAAAAAAAAAGTCTACAGTTCAATGCCTAATGCGCTCAACAAACCGAGCTGTGTTGTATATTATTATGTATAATATATTTATTATATTCAGTATTCAATTGTGAGTTGTATTTCTTTAAAATGTGACGTTATAAATAAAACATACTTTCCCAATTTATCCTGTAGAAGAAAAATGAGTGAATTTATTATACCAGTCTCTTTTATGCAACTATTTTTGAGGAGCGTATGAGGGTTAACAGTGTTAAAATATATTATGGATTTATTTTTACGACATTTATGATTTTACTAGAATGTAACTCATTGTCAGTACTATTTACACACAGATTTCAAGATTCTTTCAATATACATATTTAGTACGATACGCGGCAATAACCTAAAACCTGCGAAATGTCATGTTATTGTTGCGTCTCCAATGTCTCCATCGCGCACGCGCAACATGTCTCCCATTCCCATTCCCATTCGCCCCACTCCCCACTGAATCCTCGTCGCGCTCTGGTCATCAGAGAGGGGGTACGTCGTTTCACCGTGATTCAACATGAGTGCAGTGTTTCAACATTAAAGGATTACCAGGTCTTTACATTCTCCTCATTCCCCTCCGTAATAAAAGTGAAAGGGCATTGACCCCTTCTACTCGATAATTCCACAGGGCGGATATTAGAAATGCCCTT
Organism: Lasioglossum lativentre; assembly: GCA_916610255.1. NCBI lineage: Eukaryota > Metazoa > Arthropoda > Insecta > Hymenoptera > Halictidae > Lasioglossum > Lasioglossum lativentre. The sequence goes on from OU744358.1 coordinate 33,380,778, forward strand.
GTGGATTTTAACGAGTAGGTAGGTTCAATGTCGTCCAACAATCTATTAAACATTTTCACCTCGCTGGGGCCCCAAATGAGAACCAAGGTATGCATGCGTTTGTCACTTGATACGAGACTGTCGCGCGACTGTGTGACGTACGCAACGTATACTTTTGTCAAAAGTGTTGCAGCATTTTAGGCGGATTTTTAATTGTTAATAACTAAATAACGAAGTCGAAATCGAAATTTTTTTATTCTTCATTTTCGTCTTATATTATCGTCGAGAACCAGCCCTTAAATTTTCTCCCACCTGTAGCTAAACACCCTGTATAAAAACACCACACGACCACGACTGGGTGTCTTTTCTGTCGAGTCGAGTCGTCTTATACATCAACTGTAAGAGAACAAATAAACGCTTCCTCCGAAAGTCTCGATCTTTGTCCGTAACCTTCTGAGCCTCTGATCCGGATCCCGGACCATCCTCTCACCTGCAAGGCCGCGACATAACAGTACATCCGTTTTCAAATACAGATCGCTGTATTCACCCAAGGTTTTTATATTGAAACAATTCCACACGTTTTCAGCGTGTGTATAATCGCGTTCGGATGCTGTTTCGCCTGTCAACGAACTGTAAAATGATTCGAGCGGTGGTAAACACTGATCGTCTAATTGATCTATACAATCGAGGTATTCGTATGGAAAGACACCCTTTCGTGTCAACAACTTGAAATTTTCAACGGAAAGATTTTTAAATTCGGAACGTAAAATTGTCAATTTGTCTGTATCGAGGAAAGATGCCAATTTGTCGAGACTGGTATTCAAAAATTTAATACAATTACGTGACTCTGATTGCCGGTCTTCATCGTTTTTTGTAAATGAAATGTACTTTTCTTTCGTTATGGGTAATACATCGACATGACCTTCAAACGCATTAGCTATATCTTCGATAATAAAATGCGAATCGTACTCGGATAAACTGTGGAAAACTATGGGAGTACGAAACAAAATTTTGTAATTTAGATTGCAATCTTGATGTGCTGGACCTCTATAACCCCCCGTTAGATGGCAATGATCGCGCACCCGTATATCGTTTTCCTCGAACGGTCTTTCACAAATGTGACAATGTGTTGCGCCGATAAATGCATCAGACTGTTCATTCTTTAACTGTTTCATATGTATATTACTGGGTAGAGTGGATTTAACACAATGCGCCAAATTTTCTAATGCTTCAACGAACCATGAGACGCACTTCGCATTGCGGCGACACCGATACACCGATAGAGATGCATCATGTGCACAATGCACATAGTATGCAATGCTAAATACTTTATGATGTTGGTAGGCATGTGATTCAAGTTTCTCCTCTCTGCAATCTTCCATCTTCTCTAGAGTGCATTCGAGATCGGCGTACACGAAAAATGGAAGTGGTTCTTTCCTGATGTAGTTGTTGAAATAGAACCATTTATCGTCCTCGCTAGGTAGCACGATAGCGCAGTCATTCATTTTTGCACAGTCTCTTTCATGGATGTGCAATCTTTCGTTGGAATGAAAGTAATGCAAACACCTGCAAAAACATAATTTTTTTACGCGATTTTTATGATGTAGCATGATACTTTATAAAAATGTTGTACATACCGATCGCAGATGAATTTCTTGCTGTGGTTCATGCTCAATTGTGCCCCAACGAGTAGGGACATGTTCTTAATACACACATAATGTCCCATACTGCCAACCGAGCCTTGTATGTACAGCAAGTTGCCATGTCGGTCTCTCTTCTGATTAGTAAGGCGAAGTGGAAAAAGTGCGACTGATTTTGCCCTTTTTTTCTTCTCCCGGATGTCTTCAAAACCGTACACATTGATTGAAATATCGTTCAACTTTTCGAATCTTGTAATTTGATTCAACAACACTGGAAACTCGATGTTTTCAAAGTTTAATACAGTTGTGGAATGCAGATATGAAATTTGGCGGTTTGCGTCAGTTGACGCGGGATACAGAGCTGCAATCACTGACCACGCAAAACATGCATTGCCTGTGGATTGCACATTAATTGTGGCATGCTTCACCGCTATTTCTCTCGGTACGTTGATCTGGCACCCCCCATGCAATGGGTTATACTTGTTGAGGCACACTGTAAGGTTGAGTATTCGTGACAATGCCCATCCGCTATCCCGTTCCCGAAATTCTTCCAACGATGTTAGGTTTGGCTCCACGAAGCACCGCTTGTACAACTCTTCGAGATCGGATGTGTAAAAGATTTCACAGTTCTTTGTGCTTATGCTTTTGCGCGAACGTTGATCACTTGCAACAAATTCACCATTAAACTCCATGTTCACTTTTAAAGACTTATGTTGTTCCAAAGCGTTCTGTACTTTTTCGAGCACCATTTCCCTTGCATCCTGGCGGAAGCTACGTGGTTCAATGTAATTGGAATTGATAACAGCACCAGTTAATATGCGACACTTGAAAGCCGAGTCTATTTCACGCCATAATAGTTCTGTACTTGCTTGTCCTGCACCTTCACGTACGAAACGCCTTCGCAAAGAATATTTTAAACTCTCAAGACCGTCGATACGCGCGATCAATGATTGTTGAATACCGATCGATAATAGAGGACGTTTCTCGAGGCATTCGTTGCACCTTTCCTCCCAGGCAAGGTATTCTTCCTGCAATCTTAAGCGATCAGACTGATTCCACAACTGGCATTCAATTTTCTGAATTTTCTCCATGGCTGTACCGTTTTGTTATTTGCGCAAACAATGATTGAGCAAGACTAATTAAGGGCAACACATTTATAGCCTCCCGAAACAGTTGACTCAGCAAAATTCATAACGCAGTCTAGAAACATTGGCGCAGCATTTTCGAACACTGCTAAGTGTCACATGACTCCAGTCCAAAGCGATATTTGAAACGGGGCTTGAAATCCCCACAGCAAAATTCATAACGCAGTCTAGAAACATTGATACCACACCGGCTCACATTCTATTAAAACAACTTAATTGTTCCCCATACATGGCCCAGAACCCATACTATTACAAAAATATCATTATACAGGGTGTCCCAAAAGTAATTCAACTCCGGACAATGGGAGGTTCCTGAGGTCATTTCAAGCGCCATTTTCCTTTTGCAAAATGTTGTCCGCGGCTTTGTTTAGGAGTTATTAACGAAAAACACGAACTAATCAGAGCGCGAGCTCGACGCTCGCTGGCACGTTCAGCGCGGCGAGCCGGCAGGCGGTTGGCTACAAAAGGAAAATGGCGCTTGAAATGACCTCAGGAATCTCCCATTTCCCGGAGTTGAAGTACTTTTGGGACACCCTGTATATGTACATAGTTTGTAAGAGGGTATAATATTTTGGGGGAAAAAGTGGCATAATATTTTTTAAATTTATTTATTAAAAATCTTAATTGTCCTTTCTCCTCCTTGCACAATATAATCGTGTAAAAATATTGATATCATTGTTCGGGTCTCTCTCGCGTCACAGCCGAGGTAACTTGAATTCGACGTAACCTTGTACTTTATAGAGTTCAGCCATTATTTCTCGCCGCAGCTTCGAACACATGGCGTCACATTTTTTCTCTATTTCATTAGACATTTTTAAAATTGCTTCACGTGTTTCCTTGAAGATGTTTTCGTCCAATTGATTTATTGTTTTCAGAATATGTACCATTTCCTTTTCCAAGAATGCCTTATTCACGGCATCGGCGTCGTTCGTCAGGTATACTAAACCTCCAAGCTTTCGGTCTCTCGCGTCGAAAGCGTCGCCATTGAGGCAAAGCCCACTCCGTCGCACGTAATTCTTTAATGTTGCACCATCCTTATTTGACTCGTTTCGCAAAGTAACACCGAACTTGTTGATTGACATCGTGAAACTGATGAACACGTTCAAAACAGTCTTTAATTTATAATCAGACCCGCTTCTCGGAGCTCCTCTATGATTGACACGATTTCGTTATCATGACCTGTATGTCCAGCAACTCGCGATGACACCAACAATCTTATTCTATCCACTAACTCGTTTGGGTCATCCCAATGTACATGTAACCATCATGTGTTCTGGTAATGTATTAGGCTCCGGGGGAAACCCTCTTCCACTGCGTGGTCGCATTTCAAGTAGCGTGGCAATTATATGTTTATACTTGTATCCTCTATTACTCAATGGGGGATTTGCAACATTATGGTTGCGTCTGTGTGCATTTGTTGTCAGAAGTACACTGTTATATTTTTCTTTGTCAGCATCGGTGTATATCGTATCGTCGGGCATTCTCTTGAAAATTAGTTCGAAAAGGCCAGGCGTTCCTCTGTATTTTACATTATCGATGATTATATTATCTTCCATGTCTACGGCGATATTCTTATCCCCAAGCATCATAGCATTTTTGTTATAGTACACGCCATCATACACGTGGTCGACCTGTTTTTTGTTATCTGTGAAAAAGAAGTTGAAATATTCCTGTGACAGCGGTCCGAGATTCTGATTCCAATAAGTAGTGGCGTCTGTGTGCTGTTCAGGATTCTCAGTAATCTCCCGCATTGTCGTTTCAAGAATATTTTGTTCGGGTGTTTCTGTATTTGCATCGTCTGTCCATATTTCTTCTGCAGGAGGCTCGGGATATGGGCAAAGTCTTTTCGATTACGGACACGGTGTAGATTTAAAAGGTGTTGATGTTTCCGGACGTACTCTCTGCAATCCGCGATGTTGGGGTGGCTTCAATCCGTGATATTGGGGTGTAGCGTTAAGCACGGGCGGCTGATGCACTGGGGATGCTGACTCTGAAGAGGTCTTTCCGTGATATCGGGGTGTAGCGTTAAACACGGGCAATTGCTGTTGGGCTGTCGACTCTGAAGATGTCTCTTCAGGAATTGGGTTGTGTTTTGTGTTTTCAATCAATTCTTTCAAAGGTCTAATCACAGGCTGTAAGTTACGTTCCAACGCTGCATCGATAACCAGTTTCCCAGCCTTTAGTACTAAGTATTTTTTTCGTATAGCTTCACTCGTCTTGGCTATCTCTTTTGTTAACATTTCTTTTTCCCTCTTTTCTTCAACAGAATTTTGCCCCATGCTCGATTAGAAACGTTTTAACACTGTTCAACACCCGTTCGATGCCGTTTGATGTCCGTACGATGCCGTTCGACACCCGTTCGATACCAGTTCAATACCGTTCGACACCCGTTCGACACCCCGTTCAACATCCTGTAACAGACCTGCAAAAGCAGGCCTGTTACCAACGCGCCGCGTACCGAATCACACCGACCGACTCCGGGAAAACCCGAACCGTTCAAATAAACGGATCAGCTGTGCCGCGTCATCAGGCCCGACACGTCCCGCGCCGCGCAACCCCTGCGTCAAGGAACTGTCACGGTGACAGATAATACCCCGCACTACCCGCACCTCCAGAAACACAATTTGGCGGAAACCGGATGCGAAATTCCTCACATTTTAGCGGGAACCGGATCTACGTAGCCACCCCTAAACACTGCCGCACCACCACCCTTCACCACCGAGCCAATTATATACAGGGTGTTCGACTACAGGTGGGAGAAAATGTAAGGGGTGGTTCTCCATGACAATATAAGTCGTAATTGAAGAATACAAAAATTGCTATTTCGACTTCGTTATTTAGTTATTAACAATTCAAAATCCGCCTAAAATGCGACAATCCGACCAACAAAGGTACACGCCGCGGACGTCACAGAGGCACGCGACAGTGACGTATCAAGTGACAAATACATGCTTACCTTGGTTCTCATTTGGGCCCCCAGCGAGGTGAAATATTTAACAAATTGATGAAAAGGATTAACAAATTGATCGATGTACGACATTGAACCTGTCTACTCGTTAAAATCCACAAGGGCATTTCTAATATCCGCCCTATGGAATTATCGAGCAGATGGGATCAATGCCCGTTCACTTTCTTGTCTCACCTAAGTAATTTACTCGAGATCACCGTAAGGTAGTATCCATTGTGTCCATAAATGTTGAATAGAATCCTCACAAGTACAAGTATTCACAAAAATGTGAATATGCGATATGTGTACCGGAATCCCGCACAACTTGACTTTCGTACACGGAGAATAAAATGTTAGTGTGATTAATGTGAAGTCTTTGAGTGTACACGCATAAAAAACACCTTAATTCAATGTTTTATTAAGAAAATGTGTTTGTGCAAGTGGAATCGTCCCTCCAAGTTTGTGTTCGTATGCACACTGATTCAAGGCAGCTGGTGTGGTCAATGCCTGATCAATAAAACAAATAAAGATCTATAGCAAACTTCCGCCCGAACATCGCGCGTTGCTATACCAATAGAGGATTACGTCTCCAAATAATCCGGCTCGAAGGACCAAATTGTAACGGACCGAGACGACGGCCTCGTGGTTCGTGAGAGTAGGAGCCGGGGAAACGCACAGCGCTGTGCGAGAAGGTGAAAGAATGGTACAACCGAACGACACTGAATTTAAAGAAGAGCAAGTGGACTGTATTTCAATTGAAATTGGTTACTGATTGTATACGAGAATGTAAAATACAAAGTTGAATTTAGCGTGAGCATCCGTGCTTGTACAAAGCGGCCTCGTGTTCGACGAAGAAGCAGCGGATGACTAGGCGTTTAGCGAGAATTCGGGTCCGTTTTCGGCGATTCGGCGATTCCTCAGAGCGGTGTCGGTTGAGGATTGGTTCCAGAGAATCACGCGACGATGAGGGATCGATGATTGGAGGATCATCGTCGCATGATCCTGTGGAATCCCGACGTCGGAGCGCGAGCCGAGGACCGGCTTCGCGTGAAGTCGCGATCGATCGATGACGTCACGACGTGACGAAGAACGGCATGTTGCTATCTCCGTAGAGCGCGCGATTCGATCGCGAACACATTGTCTATCATGTTTTCACGAATTTCGCGAATCAGTGTGCATACGAACGCAAACGTGTACGGACGATTCTTCTAATCAAATACATTTTCTTAAAACGTTGAACTATGGTGTTTTTAATGTGGGTGCACTCGAAGACTTCACACTAATTACACAAATATTTTATTCTTCGTGTGCGAAAGTCAAATTGACGTGCCTCAAAGGTGAATTAGTTGCGCGATTCCGGTACGAATGTGTATTTTTGTGGATACTTGCATTTGTGAGGATGTTATTCAACATTTATGGACCCAATGATTCCATTTTATAGTGATCACGAGTACATTACTCATGTGAGAACAATTAAAAAATGAAAGGGCATTGATCCCTTCTGCTCGATAATTCCATAGAGCAGATATTAGAAATGCCCTTGTGGATTTTAACGAGTAGGCCGGTTCAATGTCGTGCAACGTTCAGTTTGTTAATCCTTTTCGTCAATTTGTTAAATATTTCTCCTCGCTGGGGGCCCCAACGAGAACCAAGGTAAGCATGTATTTGTCACTTGATACGTGATTGTCGCGCGCCTCTGTGACGTCAGCGGCGTATACCTTTGCTGGTCGGGTTGCCACATTTTAGGCGGATTTTTAATTGATAATACCTAAATAACGAAGCCGAAGTGACAACGATCTTATCGTTGTGACAACGACTACAGGTAAATACCCCGCCGTCCTAGCCCGCTCGCCGTGACAGCGACACTCCACCGACCGCACGTCGTGACGACGATAGGTCACACCCCTCCGCCAAGCGTCGTGACGACGAAAGGCCTTACTCCACCGTCCGACCGTTGTGACGACGATCACTCCTCCGTCGAGCGTCGTGACGACGAAAGGCTATCGCCCACCGCCCGACCATTGTGACGACGATCACTCCTCCGCCAAGCGTTGTGACGACGAAAGGCTTCCCTCCACTGTACCGGTCGTCGTGACGACAAAGATCGGCCGCCCCGTCCCCACCGTGCCATTCGCTGAGACGGCGAGAACCTCCGCCCGCCCGCTTACCGCGTACCGCTTGACCGCTTGACCGCTCGAAAAACGCGTACCGCGCCTCGCGAAAACCTCTTGCCGACCGACGCCACGAAACACCGCCCGGCGAGACTTGATTTCAGCACATACTCGTTTATTTCGCACACAGATTTTCCCGACAAATCACTTCCTTACCGGTAACGCGAACCCCGGATCGGCGAGCTATCTCCGGCAGGAAGCAACCGGGTAACAGAGTTGTTACATCCCGTTCGATATCCGTTTGATACCGTTCGATACCCGTCCGATACCCGTTTGATGCCCGTTCGATGCCCGTTCGATGCCCGTTCGATGCCGTCTGATACCCGTTCGACGCCCGTTCAATCACGTCACAGGTTGACAGCCAAATGATGTAGTTATAATACGACATAGTCATTAAATCCTTGTCGATAGCGACCTCTATGCATAGGACTATCCTTATCTATAACCACAAATCTATAGTTTTGTTGCCAATATTTTGCACACAGTTTGTTAAATTGTCCAAACGTCATATCGGTATTTACATGATCATCATACACATGGCGTAAATTCATGCTGTCCTGTTTGAATAGTAGTAAGAGATTGGTATTATTGCGAATCAGATGCTTTGGAATTCTTGCATATGATTGGCATAGATACGAACTGTCCACTTTTGAATGTCTACCCATAGAAAAGAACTCTCTAATGACATCCTGCTTGTCACATGCTACATCCTCAAATACAAATATAGAATTTGGTCGAGCTTCGTTAGGTGGAACGACATCGGTATTGTGCGAAAAAGGAAAGTAGCCAACATTCTCTACGGCTGAGAGCAGTTTTTCCAATGTAACAACTCTGTTACTCGAGTGCTTCTTACCGGTGATAGCTCGCCGAGCCGGGGTTCGAATTACGGGTTAGGAAGCGATCGGTCGGGCAAGGCGTGGTGTGCGGAGAAATAAATGAGTCGTTAGTGTGTCAAAATCAAGTCTCGCCGAAATGGTGTTTCGCGGTGTCGGTAGACGCGGAGTTTTCGTGGGGCACGATACGCTTTCCGGGCGTTTAGGCGGGGTGCGGTAAAAGAGGCCGGTCGGCGGTTGTCGCTGTCTCAGCGGACGGTACGGAGGTCGAGGCAGGTTTTCGTCGTCACGACGAACGGACGGCGGAGTGAAGACGCTCGTTGTTACAACGATCGTACGGTGGAGGGTTTCGCTGTCACGGGTAATGGGTGGCAGACGGATGATCACTTACCTACGTCACGTAGATTAGTTTTCGGCAGGAGGATCGTTGTTTCAACGATAGGAACGGAATGACTGAGTAGCGTACTGTCACAGTAGGCAACCTGGTCGGACTGGTAGCCGTTGTCACAACGGCAGGAGTACGGTGATTTCTCTCGGTTTGTCGGGCCTTATAAGATTGTTCGGTGGTGAAGGGCGGTGATGGGGAGGAGTTTCGGGATAGTTACGTATATCCTGTTCCCGCCAAAATGCGAGAAAATACGCATCCGGTTCCCGCCAAAATGTATTTCTAGGGGAGCGGGTAGTGCGGGGTGCCTGGTGTCAGAGTGACAGTTCCTTGACGCGGGGGTTGCGTGGTGAGGGCAGTTCGTGGAACTGTGACGCGGTACAGCTGATCGGTTATGCTGCTTGTGTTCGAGCGGTGTCGGTCTCGGTCGGTGGCGTTCGGTACGCGGCGCGTTCGGTCGGTGTCGGTCTAGTTCGACGAGGTTCGAAACGCGACGCGTTAGTAATAGGTTTGCAGGTCTGTTACACCAAATATTGATATTTTGGCCGTTGCAACGACTTTGAATATACGTACACGTTCTCGAATCGCATACCATTGGGGCTTTCCAACAGGCTAATTACAACATTAGTTTTCCCATAATTGGAAGGGCCATACACTATACCGCGTACAGTGATAGGTAATAATGGTCCATGTCTCAGAACATGATGGATAATATTACCAAACTTTCTGTCTGAGAACACTCGAATTATCTCAGGTTGCCTTACGAACCGCATCGCAGCTGTTGCAACAATAACATATAAGCGGGGTATGGGGAATATTTATACAAACGTGGTCCAGAGATCCCGCCTCCCAAGTAACCGTCACAAAGCTTTTAGGATATGCTTCAATAAATAAAAAATGAGCGGAAAACAGAGATTTCTCATTAGGCCGTATTACTTAATATTTAACAACTTTTCTAAAGAATTATTTTTTGCTAAATAAGCGTTGCACTTGTAACAATCTTTCCACAAAATTTCAATCAAATTCGTTGGATAGATTCGTTTTTTCGGATTTTTTTACCGCTTTTTGGCCATTTGACACCACTGTGCGCTGCGCCGTCCAGTGTCAAGGCGCGTTTACATATCTATTACATCTTCCCCTGTTATCTCTTACAGATCCAATCGTTCTGGTCTACGCGACATACGCCCACTACGTATGACAACACGGCTGCTGTCATTTGAACCTAACTGCGCTTCCTGTGACAACCCGTCTCTAGTACGTATGAGAGAATCATCTGCCCGCGACGTTTCACATTCCAGTTCTGATCTGTGACCTTCTTCAGCCTGGGAGCTTTCCTCTTGAACGTCAGCAAGTTTAGTTGCTGACTTTTTCAAGTGCAACGCGTTTCGTCCCACTACCTCTCCTTTGCGAACTTCCGGTTTCCGTGTAAGTGAGAATAGGTGTATAGAGTGTGAGAGAGTTTTTGATAAAGGCGTATATAGTGGAGAAAGTGAAGGAGAGGTTGAGTAAGGGTTGTGTGGGTAGAAGAGGAATAGAAGAACAGCTGAAGTAAGAAGGAGTAGAGTGAGAGGAGCGAGAAGAAGGAAGAGAGAGATAAGGTGAAGAAAGGAGGTTAGGGCGATAAAGAGAAAAGGCGGGAGTGAAGAGAGAAGGTAACGGCAGTGGTGAAGAGAGCGCCATCGGGGGGCGAGAGAAGAAAGTAAAAGGGGAAAGACAGGTTTGTTGGTAAGGAAGATACCTGTAAGAAAGGAGAAGAATGGAAAAAGAGGAAGGAAAGGGAAGGGGAGCGGCACAGAAGATATTGAAGATAGGAGATCAGGGGAGAGTAAGAAGCAATAGCCTATCGAAAACAGAGTGTCTAGGACAGTGGTTAGATAAGAAGAGAAAGGAGAGAGAGAGCGAGGAGAGAGAAGAGAAGGAAAAGGTAATATTCAAGAAAAATCAGTGGACAGAAAGATCGCCGGAAAATAAGGGCAGAAAGGAAGGAGTATGGACAGAGAAAGAAATTAGAGACATCATCAGGGAGGAGATAAAGGAGGGAATGAAAGAGGCGAAAAGAGAAGAATGGAGAGAGATGAAGGAGACAATAAGAGATATGAGAGAGATGGCTGAAGGCATGAAAGAGATGAGAGAAATGATGAGGGAGATGAAAGAAATGAGGGAAGACTGGGAGGAGAAAAAGGAAAGGGACAAGAAAGAGTGGAGAGAAATGGAGGAAAGAATAGAAAAAATAGAAATAAAGGGGAGAAAGGAGATCGAATTAGAGAAAAGGGTGGAAATGCTAGAGAAAAGGAGAGGAGAAGAAGAGAGCAAAAAAGGAAGCGGAGAAGTGGAAACGAGGATGAGGGAGGTAGAGTTGAAGTGGGAAAGAAAGGAAAGAGAAGCAAGGAGAAGGAATATAATAATAAAAGGCATTGAGGTGAGGGATGGTGCGGACGGGAAAGAAGAAGTGAAGAAGGTTATAGAAACAATAGGGGAAAAGGTTGAAATCGAAGGAATGGGCAGTAGTTAAAATTGCGACACTAGAGCAGAAGAAAAGAATATTGGCGGGAAAAAAGAGGTTAGCAGGGAGGAAGGAAAGGATCGAGGATGGCCTGACGTGGGAGGAGAGAAGTGTACAGTGGAGAATAAGGCAAATAATGGGAGAGCAGAGGGAGAAAGGAAAAATGGTAAAAGTGGGGTATATGAAGATATGGATCGAAGGGAAGCTGTGGAAGTGGGATGAATACGAAGAGGTTTTGAAGGACGGAGAGGGAAACGAATGGCGCGAGATGGAGGAGGGCAGAAGGAGGTAAGGAGAAAGGGAGGAAAGGAAATGAAGACAGCAGAGCAGGAGAAAGGAAAATGAGGAGAAGGGGCAAAAACGAGAATTGGATTTTGGAACGTAGCTGGTCTATTAGGAAAAGACGAAGAGTTTTGGAGAGATTTAAAAAGATGGGATGTGATGGTGATGATAGAGACGTGGGTGGAAGAAAAGATGTGGGAGAAACTGGAGAGGAGATTGCCGATAGGGTATGAATGGAAAAAACAGTGGGCGAGCAGGGACAATAAAGTAGGGAGAGCGAAGGGTGGAATGCTGATGGGAGTGAAGAAAGAAATTATAAGTAAAGTAAAGAAGGGAAATGAAGAAAAGGAAGTGGAAGGGATAATAGAGGGAAGTGCAAAGATAGAAGAGGACGAATGGAAGATTATAGGAGTATATGTAAACAAGGACATGGACAGGAAAATGAAAGAATTAAAAAGCAGGTGGGATAAAGGAAGTGAAGAAAATGTAATAGTCGGAGGTGATTTTAACGCGAGAACGGGAATGGAAGGAGGGAAAATAAGTCAAGAGGAGGACGAGGGGGACAGAACCAGAGAATCAAGGGATGAGAAAGTAAACGGAGAAGGGAGGAAACTGTTAAGAACTTTAGGAGAATTGGGATTAGAAATAATGAATGGAGGGATAGAAGGAGATGAGAGGGGAGAGTTTACGTATATAGGACAGAAGGGAAGAACGGTAATCGATTACGTGATAGGTGACGAAAGAACGAGAGAAGGGGTGGAAAGAATGGAGGTAGAAGAAAGAGTGGAGTCAGATCACCTACCTTTAGTGGTGACAATGAAGAAAGGTTGGAAGAGAGTGGAAGGAGAAGGGAGAGGAAAGAAAAGGCAGGGAGTGCAAAAAATGGAATGGGAAAGGGAAACAAAGGAGGAATTCAAAGCAAAAACAGAGGGAATGGTAATAAAAGAGGAAGGTATAGGAGAAAGAATAAGAGAACTAGAAGGAAAGATTAAGTGTGTAGTGGAAGAAATAAGAGATAATGAAGGCAAGAAGGAAAGGAGAAGGAGAGGCTGGTGGGACAAGGAGTGCATGGAGAAGAAAAGGGAATTGAGGAGGACGTTGAGGAAATGGAATCGAGAGAAAGAAGAGGGAGAGGTGTATAGGAGAGAGAAAAACGAGTACAAGAGGATGTGTGAGGAGAAAAAAGAGAAGGAAAGGGAGAAGATTTTAAAGGAGGCAGGGGAAGTGAACACTGTAGGAAAAGTATGGGATTTTCTAAGAAGGATGGAAGGCGGAAAAGGAAGAGGAGTGAGGAATGAGATAAAAATGGAAGAATGGAAAGAGTATTTTATGGGGTTACTAGGAGGAGTAGAAGCGAAAGTTGTAGGAGGGGGAAAGAGGAGGAAGTGTGAAGAGAATGAGGAAGGGATAAGAATGGAAGAGATAGTGAGAGTAATAAAGAAACTAAAAGGAGGGAAAGCGGCAGGAGAAGACGGATTGGAAAATGAGATATGGATATATGGAGGGGAGAAGATAAAGAAGGAGGTATGGAGTATATGTAGTAGGGTGTGGAACGGAGAAGGATGGCCGGAAGAGTGGAAGACGGCGATAGTAATCCCAATAAAAAAGAAGGGGGATGGAGCCACGGTACAGTGCTATAGAGGAGTGACTCTAATGAATACGATGTACAAAATATACGCGATCTTATTAGAGGAGAGGCTGGAGAGAGAGGTAGAGAAGAAGAAGATGGTGCCGGAGAATCAAACAGGATTCAGGAAAGAGAAGGGGACAATGGATAATATATACGTCCTAAACTATTTAATAAATAGAGAAATAATGAAAAAAAAGGGAAAGTTATTAGGTTGCTTCGTAGATTTAAAGGCTGCTTTTGACAGTGTGAATAGGAAGAGGTTATGGGAAGCGCTAGGAGACAGAGGAGTGAGTGGTAAATTAAAAGAAAGAATTGAAGAAGTTTATAGTGAAACAGCAGCGAGAGTTAAAGTCGGAGGAGAGATAGGAGAACGATTCTGGGTAGGGAGGGGGGTAAGGCAAGGGTGTCCTTTAAGCTCGAAGTTGTTCATTCTACTGATGGCGGATCTCGAAGAGAGAATGAGGAAGTGGGGGAAAGGAGGAGTCGAGGTAAAAGGGAGAATGCTATACACCTTGCAGTATGCCGACGATCTGGTGCTACTAGCGAAGGAGGAGAGGGGGATGAGAATGATGATAGAGGAATTTAGGGACTACATAAGAGAGAAAGGATTAGAGGTGAACAAAGAAAAAACGAAGATGATAAGATTCGAGAGAAGAAGACAGAAGGAATGTACATGGAGATGGGGAGATGGTGGTATAGAAGAAGTAGACGAAATAAAGTACCTAGAGTATATTTTTAAGAAGAATGGAGGACAGGAAAGACAGATAGAGGACAGAACGAGAAAGGCAGGAGGAGTAATGAGGAAAGTGTGGGGGTTAGGAAAAAGGTATTTCAAGAACAAATTCAAAAGAAGGACATGGTTCTTTGATACGCTGGTGTGGCCGGTGATAGCGTATGGGGCTGAAGTATGGGGGTGGGAAGAGAAGAAAAAAATAGAGGCAATGCACGAAAGGTTCATAAGGTGGGTGTTGGGTGTGGATTGGGTGACGCCAGGATATATGGTAAGGGAGGAGACAAAAAGGGAAAAAATGAGAGCGAGAGGTGCAAAGAGGGCCTGGAAGTTTGAGGAAAGGTTGAGAGGAGGAAGAGGAAGTGAATGGGCAAGGCAGTGTCTGAAGGAAATAGAAGAGAGAGCAAGAGGAGGAAAAAAGATATCGAAGTGGGAAGAAGGAAGAAAGAGATATATAGACGAAAGGGGGAAGAGAGGAGAGTTGGAGGAGGAAAGAAGGGAAAGGAGAGAAGAAGAGTGGGAGAGGATAGAAAGAAGAGAGAAAGAAATAGAGGAAGAGGAGAATTGGAAAATGGTGAGGGAATCGAGGTACAATAAATGGTACAAGGAGATAAGAGTGGGAGGAACACCAGAATACCTGGAAAAGGGAAGGAAGGAAGAGAAATGGAGGAGGATAGCAAGGTACAGGCTTGGAAATGAAATGAGAGAGGGGAGGTACTGGGAGGAAGATGAAGAAAAACGGTGCAGGAAGTGCGGCCACGAAGAGGAGACGTGGGAACATGTGCTAGAAAGATGCAGAGGAGTAGAAAGAAGAGATGTAGGGATACAGGATAAGGTGAAGGAATTATTAGCAGAGGACGGGAGGGGAGAGAAATGGATGGAAGAATTAGATAAGGAAAGAAAGGAGATACAGATGGGAAGGAATGAAGAGGGGAGAGAGAAATGGGAGGAAAGGGAAGTAAGCAAAAAGGGAGGAAATGAAGGTGGAGTGAGAGAAAAAGGAAAAGAAAATAGTAAATGTTAGTGTACGTAAAATGAACATAGTGTATATAAGATGCGAATGAATGTAGATGTAAATATTAGTTGTAGAATAAGTATATAGGTTTAAGTAAAAAAAAGGTTAAAATTATGTAAAAGGAACGGGAGGTCCTTTGTAACCCGGAAGGGAACAAATAAACATATACATACCTCTCCTTTGCTATTGACGACTGAGTAAGACCTCGGAGGGTTCTCTACTCCTTGAATTCGCCCTGGTCTCCCCTCCCTTCCCCTCTCTCACGGACGACAACTTTGTCATCACACTGAAAATCTTCCCTTCCTTTCGCACTTCGATCATAATAATATTCATATGTCTTCTAACGAGTCTCCAGTATTTCATGGGCATTTAGAACCACTTTGGGAGACAACTTAGATCTTACAATGGGTAATTTCGTTCTCACTTTTCTTGACATGAGCATTTAAGCTGGCGCAACATTTAACCCTGCGATGGGTAGGTTTCTATATTCTAAAAGCGCAACATTGTCACCAGTTCCATCCATATCACATTTCCTTAATGAGTGATTATAACTCGCTACGATATAAGTAAATAGTGAATACATACAATTAAGACTCTATCGAGTTTGGTGTCCTATTAACCAGAACAGTGTCACAAATTTGTTGATGAAAGTTTGGTACACATAAAACTAAAATTGAAGAAATTACAATGTCTTGTTCAATGATCGCTCTCGAAATAGGTAGTCGAAGCGAATTCGGATTACGTACTGTCGTCGAGATAGTGAAAGAGAATTCGGCACTGCGTCTTTGAAGGTATACTGTTTACATTGAGGGCCTCGGTCGCCGAGGAGTGTAACATAATATGGGTCGGGTCGGGTATATCGGTGTGAGACCACTACTAATCAAATAACAAAACTTCTTTATTTTTTTATAGACTTTCACTAACATATTTGGTGCATTTTTTAATGAAAATGATACCAAATATGATATCATATAATTCCGATGATATTTGCTTGTATAATGAAAGACGAAAGTTTCGGACGCAAAGAAGGATAGCGTCGGGCAAAGAAAGAGACGCGGAGAGTCTTTCGACTTCGACTGGCTCGGTCTTTGCCTCGTCGCACAGATAGCAACATGTTGCAAGAAATTTTCATATAGAGTCATATAGAATTAATTTTTTTAAATATCTTTGTACGAAATATACTTTGTATACAGTATACTGCCTCCAAATAGCATTATATGGATAGCAGCCGTCAAAAGTTAGTTTAATTAGTTAATACTGTAACAGCTCTGTTACCCGGGTGCTTCCTGACGGAGATAGCTCGCCGAACCGGTGTTCGATTTACCGATGAGGAAGCGATCGGTCGGGAAAGACGTGGTGCGTGGAGAAATAAACGAGGCGTTTGTGTGATAAAGTCAAGTCTCGCCGGGATGGTGTACCGCGCGGTCGGGAGACGCGGTGACGGGGTTTTCGCGATACATGGTACGCGTTCAGGGTCGTCGAGCGGGGCGCGGTGAAAGAGGGCGGTCTCAGCGAACGGTACAGTGTGGCGGAGTTCGAGGCAGGTTTCGTCGTCATGACGAAAGGATCCGGTGTGGTGCGCGTGGAGTGTCGTTGTCACAACGAAAGGACGGCGGAGTGAAGAAGATCGTTGTCACAACGATCGAGCGGTGGAGTGTCGCTGTCACAGCGAATGAACTAGGGCGGAGGGGTACTTACCTGTAGTCGTTGTCACAACGATCGGACGGTGGAGGGTTTCGCTGTCACAGCGAATGGACGGCAGGCGGGTGAACACTTACCTACGTCACGTAGATGAGTTTTCGGCACGAGGATCGTTGTCCCAACGGTAGGAGTGAAGTGACTGAGAATCTTACTGTCACAGTATGAAACCTGGTCGGACTGGTAACCGTTGTCACAACGGCGGGAAGACGGTACTTTCTCTAAGTTTTCCAGGCCTTATATACATATTGCTCGGTGGTAAAGGGTGATGGTGCGGAGAAGTTTAGGGGTAGTTACGTGTATCCTGCAGTGTCGCCAGAAAGGCGCCCATTCGGACGCAGTAGGGGAATACAGCTACCCTCTCTCCGATGACCGTGGCACGTTGTGCGTGCGCGATGGGAATTGAGTGGGGCGAATGGGAACCACGTTGCGCATGCGCGGTGGGGACGCAACAGGATGCACCATCGACATGATATTTCGCAACTTTTAGGTTATTAGGTTTTAAGGAATGGACTTCTCAATGCATATATTGGAAAGTTTGATATAGGTAAGATGAAACAAAATGTATAACTGAATACTGAATTTAATAATTACATTTAATAATTATATATATACATAATATAATAATATGCAATAAAATTGTAGAAAAATATGGCCTATCAGCTATATACATATATATACGCTATGGGAAAGGATGACTATCCTTTACTTACTAATTAAAGCTACTAATAACTACTAACTACTTATTAATGAGCTCTACTCATATAACATGTCAACAATATACATACAATATACATACAATAATAAACAAATACATACACATCTAATTAAGCAAACAAATATTCAATATATATCGCTGTCACTGCTACCGTTTTCTGTTTCATCAGCGAACAGGATTCCAGTTAATTCGGATGGAATTGGTTCTCTATGGTACATTGAGCTATTAAAAAATTGTAACATTTGTTCTGGTATTATGAAACTAGAGGCATCAAGGTGCTTCGATTGCAAATATAATTTCACGTGTGTCAGAGCGCAAAGCATGTACGTATTCAATTTATTTCTTTTTTTAATTTTAATGTCCGTTATCATGGAAAAATATCTCTCAACGTCTGCATTTGAATATTTTGAATGCGGCAATGACAAGCATATAAAAGCTAGTTTTGCTACTTCATCGTATAATAGATTATTTAGTGGATCTTTTAAATTCGCAACGTTGCTCCAAAATTGTACGACATCTAATTCTTTCAATTTTTCTCTTTCAGATTCTGAAGGCTTTGCGGCTAATAAAAACCATTGGTTTATGGATTTTGCACCATCCACTTTTGATGAAAACTTTTTTACAATAATTTCAATTTGCCCTACATGTTTACTATAATCTAATGCTACCTCTGGACTTAAAAAGTGTAATGCCTCTACAAACTTTTCGTTGATTCAGTGAAGGCAATCTGATAAAATTTTTGTATTACTTTATAAAATTCGGTGATTTCATTGTTTATCTCTGGCTTAGTTTCTTTTAAATTCTGTATTAATTGCGATGCTTTTGCACCAATAAAAATACTTTCCAATGGCAATAATATAGTTTGATCGTAGGCATTCAATTGACCAAAATTGTCATTGTGCAAAAAGTCTTGGTCAATGAAATGCGTTGCTAACACCCTTATGAATTCCTTACATTTATCAGTAATTTTATGTATTAAAATTGTATTTGACTGAAATAGTATATTGTAATTGTGAAAATGTGTTAATACATAATGTAAAAATTCTAAGTACGGCTTTGTAAAATCGTTTGTCAATTGAGAATATATACTGTCCTCATCTAAATTATTAGAATTACTGTTTAAATTCTCCTCTGCAAATAGACTGAATAATGAGGTCCATTGTTCTAAAATTCTTCCAATACAAGCTACTTGTGCCAGCCACCTTGTTTGTGATGGACGCAAAACCTTCCTACTTTCTACCCGCATTATGCGCTGAATATCGCGCAACAAGGCTGCCCTTTTGGGACTATGTGAAAAGAATTTGTAAATGTCTTGCAATACTTTTATTTATACTATTATTAGCCTTAAATCTACTCATTACAGAGTTATTACATCCTATCATGACGCTAGCATTGTCCACTCCGAATCTTATTAATTGATAAATTGAACTTATTCAAACTATTTACTATGCATTTAAATATATTGTCGGCAGTAGCGTCTTCTACTGCAATTAAATCTAACAAGTGCGTTTCTGAACGTTCGTTGGTTACATATCTCAGTAAAATACTTAAATTTTTAATATTAGCAACATCTGTGCTCTCGTCTATAATAATAGAAAAATATTTATCTTTTACCATTTCTTTTAAATTTGAAGCTATTATTGATTACATTTTGAATGATTGCTCTTATTTTGGTTCTTCCTAAAGTAATAGACTGCATTGATGGTAATTTCGAACCTAGAACAGTTTTGTTAAATGTACTCAACGCTTGAAGCGTTTCAAAACTAACATTATGCTCTACAGCAAATAAACAATATCTTATTTGTAATTCCTTCTTTTCATTTTTTGAAACTTCTACAGTTGAACCTGTACTTTCTATCTCTATCTTCTCCTGCATATTCACCTTGTGATGAATACTATTTGCGTGTTTTACTAATGAATTCTTACGGCAATGAAGGTCAAAATGGATATCGCATACGGCACACCATGCACGTCCGTCTTCTTTTCTCTTCAACCACGTGGACAGTCGTGGATCTTCTTGCCATTTATCAATTAAACCTCGTGGCATTTTGAACGGTCTGGGGTTGCCGCTGCTGCTGCTGTCGCTGCTGCTTTCGTCGTTGTTACTCATATCTTGATCATAACACAGAAAATAATCATTATTATTGTATATCCCAAGTAACGATTCTTTTAGTTATTATTAAATAACTAAAAGTAAATACTCTACGGGTAAATAAATAATATTATACGCACTGTGGAGGAACTAATGAAATAGGAACGACTTAGTAATATGTTTCTTCAGAACGGAGAACAATAAGAAAGGAATATGGCAAGGATATAAGGAGTTTTCTAAACGACAGACTCCGTTTTCGGCACCCTTGCAATCCTGGAAAACGGAGTCTGCCGCCTTAAAATCTACTACCCGTAGAGATTTCGGTGGATATTCTTTTAGTTGTATGAATATTAAATATTTGACTTACCTGATTTCTCAATAACTACTGCAATTGAAGAACGCCAAATGTGGTCGTTGATTAAGGATGATGTCGATCCTCGATCTTCTGACTGCCAAATCCACCAGTTGAAGGATCCGACTCGAGTTAAATAAATACCAGTCGGTAGAAACTTGCACTTTAATGCAATTAACAACAACTAAATGAAAACTGAAGTAAAACAACTCGGAAATGACAACGTGACTGTCTCCGGTGATGTAAGATGTAACTTGTGCAATCGACTCATCCTATTTATAGTAAAAAGTCTTTGTAGGCGTAAACCTTGTTCGCCAATACCCTACATCCTTAAACTGCGGGGGCGGTTACCCTCCAGACCAGTGTCCTCAGGTGGGGTCGGGGATGACCCGAGGATAGGCAGGACTGGTTACAGTGATTCACGAAAGCATTCGAACGCGTCTAAATGAAAATATATATTATGTATGTTATTTAATATAGTACAAACTAGTATGTGTAGCACCAAAGATGACATAAAGTTTATAATAATGAAAGAAAAAAATACTCTTTGTTTCTTATGACCTCTTCAAGTTTTCTAGGCATACTTTCAAACAATTTATTCATAACATTTTCGTCAATACTATTCCACGCACTCAGTTGTTAAAAAACTCATTTATTATTCCGAAATTTCTCACTTACAGTTTGAGGTCGTTATCTTGCTGGAAGATATAATCATCGTGGATGTTCATTTTTAGTATTGAATCTTGTAAATTCTGTTGCAAAATATTTAAATATCTTGCTACTGTTAAATATCCCGTCTATGAAATGTAAATTGCCAACACCATTTGGAGAAGAACAGCCCCAAACCCATGCTGATCCTCCATCATGCTTTGTTGAAAGCGTTATCACCGTTGATGTAGAGCGTTCAACTTGCTTTCTCCATACACATTTTCCTCTATTACTCGTCGCTAAATATATCCTTCTTCCAGAAATCTGGTGATTTGTTTTTAAACAAAATATGTATGGAGAAAGCAAGTTGAATGCTCTAAATCAACGGTGATAACTAGACTGCGGATCTTTATGCACGTAAGATATGCAAAAAAATATACAAATGATTTTACTGTTTTCGGATGTTTAGAAAAAAGAATAGTCGAAGCTCTTTAGTTTTATTAAAATTTTCGGCATAAAATATTGGAGTCAAACAAATCGCAGCAAAAAATAGCGATAACGCTTTCAACAAAGCATGGTGGAGGATCAGTATGGGTTTCGGGCAGAGTTGGGCATTAATCGATTAAAATTTTAATCAAGATTGATTGATCAATGTGTACGATTAAAAAAGGTAATCATTGAAAAATCGACAATTGATTCAATCGGTTGAATCTGAAGTTAATCGTCAATCGTTGATTAAAAAAATAAATCATCGAAAAAAACATAAAAGCATGTAAACAGAGTTTATATTATAGACCAAATGACAATACATCTAAACTCAGTTTACATTTCTTTCAGTATTCATATAATAGTTTTGATTCCGTATTTCATTTCGAAATTTCAGCAATTAATCATTAATCAATTATCCGATTAACAATTACAATTGAAAGGAATGTAATCGTTGATCGCAATTAACGACTGAAGTAGGAGATTCATTGTTAGTTGCGATTAACGATTGAATTTGTTTTCGTCAGAGAATATAACAAAAATCTTTATCTTTACTGACATATATTTTTTAGCGAAATTTAGTTAACTTCGCTAATAAACGGCTTCTTTCGAGGAATACGACCCCATGTAAATCATGTTCACGAAGGATTCTTCGACAATGTTCAGGGTGCACCTGTTGAAGAGGTAGTCTCATAAAAATTGCTAAGCCCAGGATCCTTTACGTCATCGAAGTTCCCAGCACCTGCGAATTGCACGAGGCGGTATGACCCAACAATCGCTATTGAGCAAGAATTTATCAGTCGTCCCTAGCAAAACTCTTAAAAAAGACAATAACCCAGGGACGTCCGTTATTTTTAAGAAAGTTTTACCAGTGAGACTTTCGAGTTAGCTAGAGCCAGGCCCTGCAACAGTAATTCTAATAATTTAGATGAGGACAGTATATATTCTCAATTGACAAACGATTTTACAAAGCCATACTTAGAATTTTTACATTATGTATTAACACATTTTCACAATTACAATATACTATTTCAGTCAAATACAATTTTAATACATAAAATTACTGATAAATGTAAGGAATTCATAAGGGTGTTAGCAACGCATTTCATTGACCACGACTTTTTGCACAATGACAATTTTGGTCAATTGAATGCCTACGATCAAACTATATTATTGCCATTGGAAAGTATTTTTATTGGTGCAAAAGCATCGCAATTAATACAGAATTTAAAAGAAACTAAGCCAGAGATAAACAATGAAATCACCGAATTTTATAAAGTAATACAAAAATTTTATCAGATTGCCTTCACTGAATCAACGAATAGTTTGTAGAGGCATTACACTTTTTAAGTCCAGAGGTAGCATTAGATTATAGTAAACATGTAGGGCAAATTGAAATTATTGTAAAAAAGTTTTCATCAAAAGTGGATGGTGCAAAAGCCATAAACCAATGGTTTTTATTAGCCCGAAAAGCCTTCAGAATCTGAAAGAAAAAAATTGAAAGAATTAGATGTCGTACAATTTTGGAGCAACGTTGCGAATTTAAAAGATCCACTAAATAATCTATTATACGATGAAGTGGCAAAACTAGCTTTTATATGCTTGTCATTGCCGCATTCAAAATATTCAAATGCAGACGTTGAGAGATATTTTTCCATGATAACGGACATTAAAATTAAAAAAAGAAATAAATTGAATACGTACATGCTTTGCGCTCTGACACGCGTGAAATTATATTTGCAAACGAAGCACCTTGATGCCTCTAGTTTCATAATACCAGAACAAATGTTACAATTTTTTAATAGCTCAATGTACCATAGAGAACCAATTCCATCCGAATTAACTGGAATCCTGTTCGCTGATGAAACAGAAAACAGTAGCAGTGACAGCGATATATATTGAATATTTGTTTGCTTGGTAAACCTTACGTTTAGGGGAGGCAGCTCCGATTACCTTTATCTTCACATATGTTGTCGGGAACAACATTCTGAACAACTTTTGTCATTATAACTACCCGGTGCTCGGTCTTAGTTTTCGAGATATTTGCGAAAAACTATTATTTAAATGCTGAATAAAATTCTCATTTTGAAATATTCACAGTTTCGCATGCGTGGTCGGGCCGGCCTGACGGCCGGCCGTCTCCGCCCCCCGCCGACTAACCCTAACTAATTCTGATTATCAAAAATTATGCGATCAGAATTAGTTAGGGTTAGTTGGCGGGGGGCGCAGAGGGCCGGCCGCTGGGCCGGCCCGACCACGTATGCGAAAATCCAGAAGTAGTCTTTCAAAATTGAAAGCTCACCCTATATAGAGTGACACTCTGTTCTGATCCCCACAATGTGTTTACAAACAGAAAATAAACAGATGCCGCCCCGAAGAACAGGCTCACGTTGCCACGGAGCTTGGAAGAATACGTAAAATTCAATACAGTATTAGCAATAGTTTTTCGCAAACATCTCGAAAACTAAGACCGAGCACCGGGTAGTTGTAATGACAAAAGTTGTTCAGAATGTTGTCTTTGACAACATATGTGAAGATCAAGGTCATCGGAGCTGCCTCCCCTAAACGTAAGGTTTACCGTTTGCTTAATTAGATGTGTATGTATTTGTTTATTATTGTATGTATATTGTATGTATATTGTTGACATGTTATATGAGTAGAGCTCATTAATAAGTAGTTAGTAGTTATTAGTAGTTTTAATTAGTAAGTAAAGGATAGTCATCCTTTCCCATAGCGTATATATATGTATATAGCTGATAGGCCATATTTTTCTACAATTTTATTGCATATTATTATATTATGTACAATATAATTATTAAATTCAGTATTCAGTTATACATTTTGTTTCATCTTACCTATATCAAACTTTTCAATATATGCATTGAGAAGTCCATTCCTTAAAACCTAATAACCTAAAAGTTGCGAAATATCATGTCGCACATGCGCAACGTGGTTCCCATTCGCTCCACTCAATTCCCATCGCGCACGCGCAACGTGTTTCCCAGTCGCCCCACTAAATCCCCGACGCGCACGCGCAACGTGCCACGGTCATCGGAGAGAGGGTACCGTACTCCCCTGAGCTCACAAAATCTGGCGACACTGGTATCCTGTTCCCGCTATATCCGGTTCTCGACAAAATGTGCTTCTAGAGGTGCGGGTACTGCGGGGTGTTTATTGTCACCGTGACACGATACAGCTGATCGGTTATTCTGTCCGTTCGGGTGATGTCGCTCTCGGTCGGTGGGGTTCGGCACGCGGCGCGTTCGATCGGTTTCGATTTAGATCGGCGGGGTTCGGAGCGCGACGCGTTAGTAACAGGCCTGCTGCTGCAGGTCTACTAACGATCTCAATAAGAACGATTGAATTTTGTCATTCCATGTAGATTGTGTTTATTCTTTTTTTTATTCTATAATGATAACAGAATATTTTTTGTTTGAAAATCATTATTTTATAAATATCGCAATAATTTTCAAATTAATTTTAAAGGGTATAGCCGAATAAGATGGTCAAAAGTGTCCTTGAGCCGAATTTTATGGCCAATGGGTCATTCGATAGAGCATCAAGAAAAAACATACTGTGCAAAGTTTCAACCCTATATCTCGATCGGGAGGGTAGTTATAGAGTAAAATCGAAAAATCAGTTTTTGGCCTATTTTCCCTAGTTAATGATGTTCAGAAATTCTGAGAAAAATCTGACACATGTCGAGCACCCAAATACATACTCTGCAATTCGTTTCAGATTTTTAAATCGAAAAAATGGAAATTTCACATAGAAGTTCAAGAGTGACCACATTTTCCTTTTTACGGTATCGATATATTGTCATAATTATCTTTCATGAATTTTTTCATATTTTTCGGCTGTCTGCGCCGTAGTTCAAAAAAATAAAAACCGATTTTTTCGACGTTTTTCCGCGAAGACCTAAGGTAACCTTAAAATTGTTACGTTATATTTATTCTCTAAGTCTATTAGGCACTGATAAACCTTGAACATTTCACAGAAATAATTAAAAAATGAAGTTAACTTGATTAGTATTCTACTGCGTCAGCACATAACATCAGAATATATTAACTTTGTTTCCAACAGCCCGGTTGGGTCAACGCGGTAGGCGCTCGTCTCTCAACCTGTGTATACTAGGTTCGCGCCCCGTCATTGCCTACATTTTTTTTCTTTTGATTAATTCTTTTTACTTTATTTCTAACTATGTAATAATCAATGCTACTTTTGTAGAATACTTTTAGAACCAACATTTAAATATTTAAAAAATATTTTGTGGTAAAAAACGTAAAAAAATAATTTCGGAGGAATTGTTAGTTAATCAATTTTTAGTTATGCTTCCTCTTAATTCTGGTAGGATCGAACATTTTCTGCGGTAAATCTATGCGTGTCTTCGAGTTTGAAATAATCTGTTATAGAAAAAAGAAATAAATGCAAGTTGTCGAAATTGCTCCATTGTTATTCAATTCCTTTGAGACTTTTGTTTTTTGTACCTCGTCTTTTATGTGGGGAGCAATTGTGTATGAACCACCCAGGTTCAGTTATGAAATATTTCACCCGTCTCTAGCATTCAGTGAGGTAAACAAATGTTCCGATACCTTCTACAGCAGTGATGGGCACGGTAGGGGCCCCTGAGTTGCTTACTTCTCCCACCAACCTCGTCAGCTATGGAGGGACGTATGAGGGGGGAAACGAAGGCACTGGAAGGCACGAGGCACCGATGCGCAGCGAAGGTGCGCGCTGCACAAAAGAGTAGCTGGTGGGGGAAGCTTCTTGACTGCGGCAGTCAAAAATGCCCATCACTGTTCTACAGTAAAGTTATAAATCCATGAAAACTACCTTAGAAATACAAACTTCCCGTATTTTATTAACTTTTATTGTACATTCATAAAAGTATCTTCCACAGTCACGAGTGTAGGGTGGTGGAGGTCAGTTTAGTCATAAAACGATATGGAACATAGAACAATGGACAATTAGTGTTGAAATAAAGTATGTTTTCCGTTCTTTAGAATTTTCGTTTTGGGCCTGAGTAGTAATTACAATGGATCGTAAAAACCGGGATTTGCAAAGTATTTTACCTCAAAATATTTTTGAAGTGAAACTTCTTTGCTGAGGGTAACGTATTTGTTATGTTACGGAAGTGACGTTCGGAAGTCGAGAGTGGCGCGAAAATTTAAACTGAGAATAAACGGAGAAAAACAAATTTCTAACCCCGACGGGATTCGAACCCAGGTCTACCGCTTCGTAGTCCAACTCCTTAACCGCTTGGACAACCAACGATCTTAGAGTAATTTGAACACTGGACCATAACATAATTTACCGTGTGTGGAACCGAATAAATATCTAATTAAATGAAGAGGTATATATATAAATTACAAAATTACATTTAAAAATGTAAAATCAAAATGAATACATATACAGGGTTGTGCAAACGTATCTTTTATGAAAACTTATTTCTTACAAAAGAAATCAGGTTACATCAGATGTTGGAACTGCGATCCATTTTTCTACGAGACAGCTCTACTCTTTGTATTAGATTTCTCGTTGTTGCCATAATTAGAGCGTCTCTTTTTATACTATTACATGCATTTGTTATGTGATTCCAAAGTTCTTGAACATTATTGATTGTTGTGTTGTGTACAACGGATTGAAGATATCTCCAAAGATAAAAATCCAATGGAGACAGATCCGGAGAACACAGTGGCCAACGAATTGGACCATACGTTCCTGAACGTATGATTCTGAAGCGTACGTGATAAATACAAACATAATATAGGAAGCGACAGTAGTAAACATAAACCGAGACGCCTTACTTATGGTGACAACAAAAAGCATCGTACAAAGAGCGGAGCTCTGTATCGTAGAAAATGTATCGCAGTACCAACATCTGATGTAACTTGATTTATTTTGTAAGAAATAAGTTTCCATTTCAAACAACAAAACACCGTCATTGAAAGAAAATTGAAATAAATATGTACTCGGGGTTCCTTTAATCAATCGCACTGTATTGGCGTACTGCTTCACCGTCAATAATTGTTTTCATTTATCGCCCACACCAGTCATCCTTCCGACCTAATGATAGGTATAGTTTATAGATTAATTTCCTACAGTATTTTAAACAATACAGTAAGCTTTGAATCTTTGCCAGCGTCGAGATCGCAATTTCTCTTTCTTTTTCACTCGCTAAACCACTAAATACAGTTGAAATTTAATCAGAAAAATGTCACAAATATATTGGTGAAAGTCCCATAAAAAAACGTACGCGTGGGAAACCACGCGCGGTAGAAGTGAAACTTCTTGCAGTCTAGTAATGTTTAGAAGTAAATTAAGATTGGAAATGGTAAACAATAATGAAGCGACAACAAGATCAGAAACAACTAATACAAAAAATAACGAAGCGACAACAAGATCAGGAACAACTAATACAAAACAACCAGATCAGGAACAATTAATACAAAAAATAATGAAGCGACAACAAGATCAGGAACAACTAATACAAAAAAAATCATTAAAAAATCATAGAAAAGTTTCATTTCAAAAATAATGAACGATCAAAATTTGCGACACAAAGAAGGAGAGCGTATGGGAAAGAAAGAAACATACATAGTTCATAGCATTTCCCATACGCTCTCCTTCTTTGAGTCGCAAATTTTGATCGTTCATTATTTTTGAAATGAAACTTTTTCTATGATTTTTTAATAATTTTTTTTGTATTAGTTGTTCCTGATGTTGTTGTCGCTTCATTATTTTTTGTATTAGTTGTTCCTGATCTGGTTGTTTTGTATTAGTTGTTCCTGATCTTGTTTTTAAATATTTAAATGTTGGTTCTAAAAGTATTTTACAAAAGTAGCATTGATTATTACATAGTTAGAAATAATGAAAAGAGAATTAATCAAAAGAAAAAAAATGTAGGCAATGACGTGGCGCGAACGAGCGCCTACCGCGCTGACCCAACCAGGCTGTTGGAAACAAAGTTAATATATTCTGATGTTATGTGCTGACGCAGTAGAATACTAATCAAGTTAACTTCATTTTTTAATTATTTCTGTGAAATGTTCAAGGTTTATCAGTGCCTAATAGACTTAGAGAATAAATATAACGTAACAATTTTAAGGTTACCTTAGGTCTTCGCGGAAAAACGTCGAAAAAATCGGTTTTTATTTTTTTGAACTACGGCGCAGACAGCCGAAAAATATGAAAAAATTCATGAAAGATAATTATGACAATATATCGATACCGTAAAAAGGAAAATGTGGTCACTCTTGAACTTCTATGTGAAATTTGCATTTTTTCGATTTTTTCGATTTAAAAATCTGAAACGAATTGCAGAGTATGTATTTGGGTGCTCGACATGTGTCAGATTTTTCTCAGAATTTCTGAACATCATTAACTAGGGAAAATAGGCCAAAAACTGATTTTTCGATTTTACTCTATAACTACCCTCCCGATCGAGATATAGGGTTGAAACTTTGCACAGTATGTTTTTTCTTGATGCTCTATCGAATGACCCATTGGCCATAAAATTCGGCTCAAGGACACTTTTGACCATCTTATTCGGCTATACCCTTTTGATACTTTTTTAGAATATTACGTAGTAATTGGTAGTAATTACTTTCATTTTTCCTACATCTATGAAGTATCGATTATAAAACAATGATTACAATGGTGAATAATAATGAAAAAGTAATTATTTCCCAAGCAATTACAGAATGGGTACGTCACTGACACAGTCTTACCACAGACGAGATATAGAAATAGACCTGACAATAGATCAAACAATAATAATTAATAGAAATAATTGTACGTATAAAAACAAAAATAAGTATACTATGTTTCGTATTTTTGTGTTCATAAAATACAATTTCCATCGTTTAAATGTACGCGCCTTACACATAATTGCCTCCAAATCATATGAATCATTCGCAATAGAAGTGAAGTCCATGTACAGGATACTTGGTTTTTGGTAACACGGCTAAATTCATGAATTGTTGGTAATGTTGATGGTTGAGTGCTTACAGTAGAAAAGCACCCAAAAGTTCAACGTTATGGTTATAATTCAATGAAAACCAGTTAACACCTTGCTTTAGACGTCTGTAAAACCAACAATATTTAAGATTTCGAAACATCCTTTACGAGTCGTTCATATGTTGCTAAAGACCAGCACGTCCCAATTTGAACAAAATCCGAAACAGTACTCCGCAAAGTGTCCGATTTCGCGTAAAGTTACCATAATAACATAATTTTGCTTGAAATATTTGTTCTGTTTGAATTTGTACATGCCCATTACTTACACTTTTTGCATTTCTTACGTCCATTGATATCGATCATATATGTATGTAATATATGCATTTTAAGAGAGATATACAACAGTCTTTATAAACATGCTTGTTTGTGACGAAAGAATTTCATTCGAAATAGGCAGGCTTCCCGCGGAAAGTGGAAAACTACATACTTGGAACGTGGGGAACTCGAAAGGGATGCGAAGAGCGTGCATTACTATGCTATCGATCTAGGTTTACGTTAATATGTACTTTTCATGATTTTACTCGAAATCTTTATTATATTTTTGCTTTCTTGTTCGTTCATTAACCGGTTTATCGGTATTTCTTATGCATCCGTTGCGCTTCCTGTCAAGATTTAACGAAGATACTGAGGCATTATTCCATACTTTTATCGATTATTTCTTGTTATAATTTTTTTTTTTAATTACAGAAGTTTTGTGTACATGTATAGTAGGCTATACATATATGTATAATTAATTTGAACTTGTTTATAGCAGAACAGGAATAATATTGGGATTGTTAGATTAATAACAATCGATTATTTCAATCATCATTACATGTTAGAATAAGAACTGCACGAAGCGAAGCGCCGTGCAGCACGCGCCGTGAAGCGAAGTGTTGTGAAACGCCGCGCCGCGCCATGAAGCGCCACGCGCCGCGCCGGTCAATACGGCAACGCGTGCGCTTTCCCCGCAGAGAAGCCAGGGGCCACCCCAATGCTACTTTTACCTCGAGGTATAACTCGACGAGGTACGAGTTTACTTACATGTTTCGTGTTGAAAAATTAAAGTACACAATGCAGTAAAACCTTGTTCTACTATGATCTCGGATAAAATACATTCTGATGGGAAATATTGAATTGAAGTGTTATTTACAACGGGAAAGAAACAGAGGATACACGAAGTGAAGTTCACCGGTTACTGTCATAAGTATCAAAGTTTATTATTTATTTGGAACATGAAGTGTGCTATAGATTTATAATAATTGCATTCAATCTTGTACGTTATATTTGTTTTACACTACATTGTTAAGTGTTGCTACTCATTCAACTTTTTCTTCTTGAAAATATTTCAGTACAGATCGACAAATTATTGTATTGTAATCGACATTCATTTGCTATAATACGAGAAGATTCTTTAGTGTACATGTATAATCTAGTCATTTTATTGCATAATTACAAAGCAATATATAAATTTACTATAATGTCCGTACATTTATTGCAACAGTTATGTGAACAATTCGAGTAATGTCGAAAAACCATTTAATTACAATAAAGGGTAAGAGATAATTATTATCTGCATAAATATTTCAACTGGAATGATATTAATAATCGAAGAACTATTCGAAGAATTATATTGTTACAAAATTAATTGCTTTCATCAGTGAATCATCTATGCATGTATGTTATACATTTAGTTAAAATTCATATTACCTGTACACATCTACGTAGATGGATTACTAATTTACCGAACATTAATGTAGAAATACTTAACAATTTGAACAAAGCAAAGCTAAAGCAACTTAATTCTCATTCGATATTATGATTGTTATATGTTTAACGAAATGTATGTATCAATCAATAATTCTTTGTTTCCTAAAAACACAATCTACAGATGAGAGAATTGGATTTAATAATGAATAATTCGGGTTGCGCAACGTGCATACTTGAACCTCCGCCTGATATTCTTCACATACCGCCGCCTCCATTTCCGGCTATTTTCCAACAAAGTACTACCTTTTATCCACGAACGGATATATTGTCATTTCCACCTGATCTTAATGACAGCCCTTGCAAGCATTTTTGCGATCGCCGATCCGAAGGAGTCCAATACATAGAGATGCCCCAACAAGGTTCTCTTTTTCAAATTCTATAGTTTTTATACTTATACCATTAATTAAAACAATCCGTCTTCTACACCTATCACATTATTTATTATTTTTTAGAATCTTTAAATTTAGCTTATTACAATCCCTAGGAAAAATAATCACCTGTAGCTAAGGAAATTAATAATAAAAATATAGATATGTATCCGCATAATTTGTTAAATATTTCTCACGTATAAATTAGTATGACTAAAAATAGGTACTATAAAAGTATT
Source organism: Lasioglossum lativentre (assembly GCA_916610255.1). Lineage (NCBI taxonomy): Eukaryota > Metazoa > Arthropoda > Insecta > Hymenoptera > Halictidae > Lasioglossum > Lasioglossum lativentre. The sequence continues at coordinate 33,412,407 of OU744358.1, forward strand.
AATCATGTTCGTATATTAACATTTTTCAGAACGAATTATGAAACTACTCCTGAATAGAGTTGACAACATTTTTTTATTAAAATCGGAATCAATGTGCAACTTAGAAAAATGTGGACAAAATAAATTTCTATGAAACTTTTTAATTTTTTAAGTACGGAGGAGTTTTTGTTTCATTTTTTATACAAATTCTTTTACTGTATAAGTCCAATTATCGCATGAATTTGTTTGTCTTAATGTTTCTTTGAAAGAAATGCATCCTTCAGATTTCTTTATTTCATTTTTGATTCTAATAATAATTGCAACAATAATAACAACAATAGTAACTGTAATAATAACCACGTCAATAACAAATGCGGCATGTATTTTTGTAAGGAGAAGAACTGTATTACTTCAAGTATAAATAAAGTAATGTGTGTATACTTTTAGGTACAGTTTTTGACGACACGTGGCTATTGGTCTTAATATCATCCTGCGTAGGTGTGATTTTCATAGGAATAATATTGGCGACATTACTCCTGAAATGCAAATTGTAAGTAGGGTTTGGATTTCTCAGTCTTTAGATAGACAAGTAGATACTGAAAATGAAAACTGATATTGCAAATAAGAAGATACAACGTGACAATTTTATTTATTATGTTTCTACTGGATTATAGAATAAGTGATAATGATATTGAAATTCTCCCTTACAAGTGTACCAGTTCTTGTTATATCGCTTCTTACTGGTGCGTAAATCCCTACTGATAGAAACAAGATCATTTAATTAAAAATGTATGCACACCTGGTATTGACACTATCACGATCTCGTGAGCAATTAGACATAAATATTACTTTCTGAAACTATTTGATCAACAGAAACGATTAAAATCCACTTTAAATTTAATAGTAAAAGTTCAGTTTATTTATAAACAATATGCATATACAGAACTTAAATCATTTATTATGTACATGTGAAAAGTACTTATTGAGTATGGTATAAATGTACTTGTAAAAGTACACATGCAAATGTTTATTTTATATATTGTAAATATTGGGGGTACAGGAAATTCAATAAACCAAATTTTTTAAAATTATTTTTATGCAGCTTTAGTAATATGAAACAAACACTAAGAAAAAGTCGTGCAGTACGAGCCACTTCACGTTTCTATATGTGAATTACATTTGATTAAAGTCTTTGGAAAAAGTAATTTATAGTAGCTACAAGTACAAACAGAGAAATCAATTTTATAAAATTTTATAAAATTTTATAAAATTGTAAATTTCTATGTACGTTTTTATGATCTAACAGTGACTGAAATGATAGATGTTTTCTTTATAGGTTTCAAATGCTCTGTAATAGTCTATGTGGGCTCAAGCTTTACATTTAACGCACTGTACCAAATAGTTTTATTTTCTACATATGAATTTTTGTTTTGCGGCACCCCCAGGATTGTTCCAATTAATAAAAAGAAATCTGCGCAAAGTTTGAGATCGATGGGATAACAGGAAAACGTGCCCCGGGTCCTGAAACATTAAAATAATTAATTAAATGCTCATAAAATCGATTTTCTCGTATGTCCTATTATTTTTTTCGCAAAACAAACGGTTTCCGAAAAAATTGAGAAAATTGTCAGAACAAAATGAAAATCTTTTTATGAAATTTGAAAACCGAAGTGTGTTTTCATTATCTTTTATGAATAAATACTAACGAAAAATGTGTATATTTTTTTGGAATTACGTATATTTCCTTCATTAGAAATGAACAAAATTTTTGGGTCCACTTTATGAAAGGGTAAAGGTCTTACAAAGAGTTACGTTTCGAAAGACCCTCTAAAATGGACCGTTAAATAAATATGAGTGAATTCGTACGACGCGACGTTGTCCGAACGAGGTAAGCAATGCGATAACGCTTTGTTCCAATGATTTGATTTGAAGATGATATGTTTAATGTTTATCCTACATGTATCATCTCATATATATAGAATAACTATTGTTCTCGTTGTACGTACCGGCACATTCATTATAGGCATCTTTAGTGCTAGTAGGTTTATATGTTTGTTGTGAAGTGCACTAGAAAAGTAAATTTTGGATTCCGATTTCCTTGTTTCGGTGCGTTGAAAGGTAAGCAGGCAAATGAAAAAATGGCACGTTCCCGCGTCCCTTTCATAAACCTTACCGTTCTGAATGGGTTACCCTTATCTCACCGACAATTATTTCAACGACAATCGTTTCACCGGCACGACTTCATCGACATCTAACTTCGTTTGACAATATTAACTCACCAACATTTTGAGATCACCGACAGTCATTTCACCAACAATCATTTTCCCTACAGTCATTTCATCGACAATATCGATTCTCGGTATCAATGAAAACGTTTGTCGGTGAAATTGTACCCTACTTACGTTTTTCTTTTTCCAACACGTTATCGCATTGCTTGCCTCGCCCGGATAACGTCGTACGGATTCGTTCATATTTATTTAACGGTTCATTTTAGAGGAGTCCTCGAAACGTCCTCTTTATAAGATTTTTACCCTTGATAAAGTGGAACATGAAAATTTGTTTTACTTCTAATAAGGCAAATGTACGTAATTTCCTTCAAAATAATATGCAATTAAAAATAAGTAAGTTCCGCAAGTTAAAAAAGAAAAAATACACATTTTTTGATAATGTTTATTGGCACGATTACGATTTGCGTGGCCCCTCGTTTAGAAGTTATATTGGCGAAGTTTCCGTTTACGTCAATTCTCAGAATTCGATGAAATTTTGAAAATAGGTTCTTTTTGTACTAAAATGGCGATTGCCAGAAGGATTTTTGGCGATTCGAAAACAAAATTTTGTCACTCTCTACCTTACCAACAAAGTCGTAAACGGCCCACATACCTCTATTACTAATTCAATTAATTCGTTTCGCGCACAAATTCCTCGTCAAAACTAACCCAGACCTAACCAAGACCACAACCTAACGCTAAACTAACCCTAACCTAACTGAAACTAATGTCATTTCCGCTCGCTCTTAAAATAAACTTTTCAGGTTACCCTAATCCAAATTAATTCTCATCGCATAATCTTCACATTGTGGATATTTATTTAATTGGTATAACAATTGAAATTTTCCATACATTTTACATTAATTTCCAGAATATACATATTTAATATCGATAAGTCGGTAAGGTATTGAGCGACATTGAAATGATAAAATTTTTTTTCCAGTCGCCAAAAATCCTTCTGGCAATCGTCATTTTAGTAAAAAAGAACCTATTTTCAAAATTTCATCGAATTCTGAGAATGGACGTAAACGGAAACACAGCCGTTATATTTGTGTTCTTGGGGTTATTTCAAGAAAAAATGTATATATAACATGGTGTCAAATCGGCCTCGTTTAGCCGGTAAAGTAGATTTCCTGTTTTTTATAAACCTGCAAATATCTCGGAAACTATGCGAAATATGGCAAAATATCAAGAGAGCTTTTTTGTAGGAAATTGAATTTCCTATAAAAAACGTTAAAATGATGTTAAAATTCCATTTTTTACGAAAAATATACTAAAAATAAAATAATGGTAAATATTACGTTTAGGGGAGGCACCTCCGATGACCTTGACATATGTTGTCAATGACAACATTCTGAACAACTTTTTTCATTACAACTACCCGGTGCTCGATTTTAGTTTTCGAGATAATTACAAAAAACTATTGCTAGTACTAAATTGAATTTCCCTTATTCAATTTTCCGCTTTTAGTTTTCGAGATAATCACAATTTCGTCTGCGTGGTCGGGCCGGCCTTCAGGTCGGCCTCTTTGCCCCCTCCACGACCTAGTAGTAGTAGTAGTAAATGTTTCCTCCGGGGAACAGCGAATCGGTCGCTCCTCGCTTCCTTAGGACACAGGATCGTTCGTCACCAGTTTCACTGCGGCGCTACCGAAACTCGGCCCAATTACGTGTTGCGTTTATCCTTCGTTTTTCCGCCTCGTTTCTGTTTTATATGGCCCGAGCCGCTTTCAGAAGCGTCGACGTTACTCGACGGGACGGTCGTCATCGATGAGATGGCCATGCTACCTAATTTTTTAAGGTTTTTGAGCTTTTAACGGCTCGGTGTGGACGTCGGGCCATCTCACCTTCGGACCTGCAGGGTGTCTCGCCTGCCCTTTTGGACTCCCCCCATTCTACACCATATTTCCATAATAAGAAGCGTCAAGTTTTATTTCCATCCCTATTCTATTTCTGGATACTCCGGAAATTTGCCCTCTCCCTACCCCTGACACTCCTGAGTCAGATTCCTATGCTGTGAATTTGTGGGGGATTGCAAAGACAAGGGCCCGCGATTTAAAGTATTCGTTGGGTAGAAACTGATCTACAACTACGGATCCGATCCAACTTCGTCGAAATTTCGGTCGAGCCGAAATATCGATTCCATGCGGTCTTCACCTGTCGATACCTACAACGCGGTGGGGTTAAGAGGGTTCGTTCGCCGACTTCACCGAAATTTGTCTCTGTAAAGATCAAACATCAATTTCATCGGGTTCTCCCTCTTTGGTGGACTTGACGATTTTTTGGTGAATATGGCTGATCTAAGTTGGACGTGACCACCGTCCTCGGTTGTCAGTCGGCGTACTAGTAGTTCTGTACGCCCGACTTTCCCCTTAAAGGTTTTCTTCTGCTGCACGAGCTGTGCAGACCTTTTCTCGCAGAGAAGGTTGGTTATATGTAACCTTTGAACTGTCTCTCTTTCTTGTCGTTTCATGTCTTCATCACATCTGTGGTTTTCATGTCGGGGTGGCGCACTTGCGGGTGTGCAGTTTTCAGTTGTAATCGTGGTTCTACTGGTCCAACTTTCCCGTGCACGCACCGGGCCTCTGGCTGTTCGGAGACTGTTGAATATTCCTTTTCTCGTAGTGCTTGTGCAGCTTTTCTTTTTCCTTGAAATTTTTCGTTTCGGTATGCTGCTACCGAATCTACAAATTCCAGTCTCTGCGAGTTTTTCAGCGATTGGTTCCGTACGAGTTTTCCACTATGTAATCTTGCTCCGACGCACCAGGCGAGGAGATCTTTCGGTTTCTATGCCTTTCCCTGTGTCGTTCGAGAGATTAATAGTTTTGTTGACCTAGTATTAGGGATGCATGATTTTATGTGTCTCCACGACCTAACCCAAACCTCACTCTGTTCACATAATCTTCCCATTGTAGATGTCTTCCAGAATTTGATCTTTTCAGAACGGAGCCTTTACGTTCCCCCGGACCATTATTTCGGGGGAGAGGCAGTTTTGAAAATTCACCGAAATATAAATATACTCGGAAACTGCGCAGCTGATAGAAAAATGTCATACGACATAAATTATTGGAAATTTAATTTTCTACAAAATAGATCTCTTGATATTTTTCAATATTTCGCATAGTTACCGAGATATTTGCAGATTTATAAAAAACAAGAAATCTACTTTACCGGCTTAACCAGGCTAATTCGACACCATTTTATATATACATTTTTTTCTTAAAATAACCCCAAGAACACAAATATAACCTCAAAACTAGGGGCCACGGAAATCGTAATCTCCCCTGTTTATTGAAAAAAGTTAATGAAAACACATTTCAATTTTCAAATTTCAGAAAAGATTTTTTGATTTTGTTCTGATATTTTTCTACATTTTTTTCGGAAACGGTCTGGTTTACGAAACTTTGCGCACATCTCGTTTTATTTATCGGAACAATCCTGGTGGGTGCAGCACAAAAATGTTGAGAAAATTTTTTTATAAGACTAAATAAGAACCACCCTAAATAGTTCCTAATCTTCGAAAAATGATTTTTTTACGAATAATACACTCGGCGAATTGTTTATTAAATTGTAGTTTCCTATTTGGCGAGTCATCTCTTTTCTTATTTATCTCGTCTTTTAACTTCGTTTTCCATTTAATTTTTTTAACATTTTTTTAGTGCTTTTTACTGCTTGATCAAATCCCTAAAAACTAATCTCTACAAGTTTTTTCACATTTACCCATTTCTGGTGCCAAATCTACGAATTCGTCTGAATCGGTTCAAATCAGTCTCGTAATATTTCTATGTATAGAAAATGACAATAAAGGTATCGGTACTACCCGCGTACAAAAGTTCAAATTGCATAATTGGGGGTATTAACTTACGTTCATACGAGTATATGTAATACACTTCCGGATAAAAGATAGCGCAAAGTATAAAGTAAAATATCAATGAATATGGAACACAAATATAGTTCAGCAAGCGCGATCACATTAAGGGGCTGTGCGTACCCAACTACCACCACCATCCTTACCACTCACACATCGATAGATCCGCATATACGTATACAAAATGCAAGGGTTTACGGCAAAAGACACTGACGCCTCAATATTGCAATTACAAGTTCAGACCCGGTCGATTATGTTTCCTAAGAGTTCTGGCCAGGGTCGTTCAGAGCCCAAATTTCATATTTTTACGTTGTTGAAGAGTAATTTGCAATAATCGGCAGAATACTTTTTGTCACAAGTCAGCGCTGCCGATTATTGCAAATTACTCTTCAACAACGTAAAAATATGAAATTTGGCCTCTGAACGACCCTGGCCAGGACTCTTAGGAAACATAATCGACCGGGTCTGAACTTGTAATTGCAATATTGAGGCGTCAGTTTCTTTTGCCGTAAACCCTTGCATTTCGTATACGTATATGCGGATCTATCGATGTGTGAGTGGTAAGGGTGGTGGTGGTAGTTGGGTGCGCACAGCCCCTTAAAGAAACTAATTTTAGATGTAAAAATAAATAGTTTCTAAATGTGAATAAATTGTTTTATTTGCAAAAGTATAGACATTCCAAGAATTCAGTAGGACAATGATATTTTGCCGATGATAATGTAATGTAAACATTTTTATAGCCTCCCTTTATAGCCAACCGTTTCGTTTATTCGGTTTGGTAATCATTTCAATAATTAAAACATTTCTTCGCTGTCGTTATTTTGTCACTTTAACCGTATGGCTGCTCGTTAAACCCCGATCTTTTTTGTAAGCCGCCCGTGCCAGATTATCTCAATAATCTTCAATTATATGTATTAGGTTTGAGTAAACGCACTGGCTATTGTAAAACCCCGAATTTCTTATAAAAAGTGGGTTGGTATACATACTACCTATGCAGTATGAATTGTGTTATTATTTTGCTGAAAGACAACGTTTTTCCAACAATACGTACGGAATGTGATCGTATTTGTTCAATGCTAAACATATTATTTAATGCTCGTATAACATTGAACGAATACTCTTTGTATTCTTCCATAGTAACCAATACCAGTCCATATCGAGGTACTTCCAGCTTCCTACACTTTATTGGTTTGAAATTTGTTCTACAAAGAAATTAAACTTTTTTTCTGTCCCTAAAAATGACGTATCGTCAGCTTTTTATCTATTTTAAGTACTTTCCCCTCAAAAAATCTAACTACATATAGCCTTTTCTGTTCGTCGAATGAAGACAACTTATTTTGTATTTTCCTATACTGAAGGCATTTACTGGGTTGCATATATTGGGTTGTCGGGAAAGTCATGACGCATTTTTGCAAGAGATGGATACGAAAAATGCGTCATGACTTTCCCGACAACCCAATATTTACAAAAATCTTTGTAAAACGGATCAAACGTGTCTAATAAATAATAAGTACCCGGATAGCAAAAAATCCAATTTTGGACGAGATTCTATGTGCGCAGTCGTCGCTATATCAGACGGCCAATGGGCCAGGGATTTGGACCTGGGCAGAGAGAAGGCACAATGACGGCCACTGGACGCCGAATTCTGCCGAATTTGCCTTTGTTTAAGAGGGCATCACGGTCGCACAGATTTGGCGAATACCGCTTTGGGGCCGATTCATACTGGGGTTTCCTAGGACGGGTTGTCCGAGGACGTTTCCCATTTTCGAGCGGAGGTGGAGGAGTCCGCCGTGCCCCTGCTAAGCGTGGCAGAAAAAAGGTCTTTATGGGCTCCACAACTCCTTAAGTAAACTACCGAGAAAATAGGAACCGGTCCTGCCACTTGGTGACCTTTTTTTCTGCCACGCTTAGCAGGGGCACAGCGGGACTTTCAACCCGCACGAAATTTATGGGAAACGTCCTCGGACAACCCGTCGTAGGACACCCCAGTATGAATCGGCCCTTACAGGGCAGCACCATCGCACTGATGTGGCTGGCGACTACCGCTTTACAGGGCAGCACCGTTGGTGAGGATAGTTCGCACTAATGTGGCAGATGTCGGCGAAATAAATTTCTATTGTACCAAATATACCGCACTCGTCCTTTTGTGCACATGCAAGGAGAGAAAACGAAATCATAAACGCCCATGTAATTTCAAAATTTTATTTATTCATATTGTAAAGCGGCATTCGCCACATCAATGCGACCGTGCTGCCCTCTTAAACAAAGGCAAATTCCGCCGAATTCGGCGTCCAGTGGCCGTCATTGTGCCTTCTCTCTGCCCAGGTCCAAATCCCTGGTCCATTGGCCGTCTGAAATAGCGACGACTGCGCACATAGAATCTCGTCCAAAATTGAACTAAACACTCTATTCTGCCTGTTTTCCACCCTGGGTCGACTTGGCTCTGGAATCGCCTGGTTGACTGGGTAATTAAACCTTTATTTCCATTTAAACATTGTCGGCTATATTGCTTACCGTAATTTCTGAATAAAAAGCTTTACTTAAAATTTTTCGGTTTTCTCGAAGTGTTCCGTTTCCCATTATATTAATCCCAAATGTTTTAAATAATCAAATAACTATAATTATTACTTTCTTATTTCTATTAATAATTCCACTTGTACATTGAAATTATTTTCGTTTGAAAGTTTGCAAGTGACTTCCTGTTCGGTTTCCGTCAAACTTTTCCTCCAACCCATATTTTCTAATTGACTTTAACACAAATGTTGTTTACTGAATAATAGCACCATGATACGACAAATCTAAACGTTATAGTGGTTTAAGGAAAGTAAATTTTAACAGGTAATAATTCAGCGATGATTTATGGGAAATACAAGTGTAGGTAGTGTTTTGTGTTGATCTTTATTCTTTTGGCTTATTATACAGGGTGCGGCACCTAAAACAGGTCACTTGAATAACTCGCTTGCTTTTGAAGATAGAAAAAAAAGGATCAGACCAAACTTACTTGATATCGAGGGGCTCGTAATCTGATGTCATTAATTTTTTTATAGGTGGAGACGTCAAGGAGATATGAAGGTCAACTCTGCTTTTTAAATGGAACGGTATGGTGTTTTATTTACATTCTGATAGTGTATTTCAAGACGAATACAATGACCTATTATGAAGGTCATTCAAGGTCACGCAAGGTCAACTGCAATAGAAAATAAAATGTCTCAAAGCACTCTTCAAATACTTTTGTGTCTACTCTGGTTGTTGGCATACTGCTCTTCTAAGTATTGGTAAGGGACGCAGAACATAAATAAACATACCATCACATTGTATGCTTACCTGTATCCAGAAATGTTATTAGTAGTTTGACTACCGACTAGAGTACGGCTTCGAAATATTCAATCTGAGTGTTTAATTTTCAAGAATGCGTTACACAATAGCAGAGAAAGTGGAAATGGTTATCATTTATGGTGAATGTCATATTATTATGAGGAAAGCGGTACGCGTGTATGGTGAAAGAAGTACCGCGAAAAACCAACAACCACAGTTGATATGCAAGAACGTATAAAAAGAGCTTGCTCTGTAATAGATACAACTGAAATTTGTCAGGCAGTATCATCAGTATTGCAACGTTTTAGATTATGTTTCAGTGTTCAAGGTCGACATTTTGAATACTTGAAGTAGCAATGAATACGTACATAACATGTTACATGTAAATCGTCGTAGTGTTCGAAGAGTGCTTTGAGACATTTTATTTTCTATTGCAGTTAACCTTGCGTGACCTTGAATGACCTTCATAATAGGTCATTGTATTCGTCTTGAAATACACTATCAAAATGTAAATAAAAAACCATAGCGTTCCATTTAAAAAAACAGAGTTGACCTTCATATCTCCTTGACGTCTCCACCTATAAAAAAATTAATGATATCAGATTACGGGCCCCTCGATATCAAGTAAGTTTGGTCTGATCCTTTTTTTTCTATCTTCAAAAGCAAGCGAGTTATTCAGGTGACCTGTTTTAGGTGCCGCACCCTGTATATACTATTGTACTTTTATACGTATTGTATATTTAGCTATTAACATCAACTCAAAAAAGAATGTTTCACAAAAATTTTATAGCAGCACGAATTTCGAACTTGAACGCATATGTTACACAACAATCCATAATTAATAATTAAACGAATTGAAACTTACAATAGGGTTAAGGAACTATTCATTCTTGATGAGTCACTGTTGAGGTGTCGCGTCCGCGTCCAGTCGGTGATGTGGATGCGGTCGCTCAAGTACAGAATCTTATAAAGGCTAGTATAGTCATACTCATACTCATTTCCACTCGAATTAACGAGGCTGGAAGGATAGGTTGAAAATTGGGAACCAACCAACTTGGTTTTTAAGCTGTTTATTCAGGGAAGTATTTGTAGATGTTACACGAATCAGCGTGGCGGACTTTCTGACTGTCTGATCGGATCTGATCAGAGTTGGTACATTCGCTGTACCTACAAGTCGAAACTTCAAACTGTTATATCTTATCATGGAAATATCTATCAAAAAAATGTTTCTGGCAAAATTTAGTTGCTTTTTCCTGTAGAATCTAAATATGTAACATTTTATAGGGGGTTCCATTTAAAATTATAAAGGTAGCCCCCTCCCTAAAGGGGAAGGGGGGCCTCTTCACGTTTATGTAGTTAGAAAGGCCCTTCAGATCCATGAAATTTAACCCTTTGCACTCGGAGCTATTTTAACTCAAAAACGAAAGATTGTTCCATTCCAGAATATTTTCATTCCATACAATTTCTTTTCATTTTTTGCATATGAAACTGATATAATATCTCATGTAATATGTAAATGTCTAGTAATTTATTAAATACGAACAAAAATAATATTCTGAACAATATGTTTAAAAATGGCATAGCAATTTTCAATGGCGCCTCAAAGTCGCCATACGAGTGCTAGGGGTTAAGTCTAAGAAGACTGTTAAGAGTTATGTGGGCCACCCTACCCTGTATATTCAGGTACACGAGAAAAAAGTTTTAGTCATTTTGAACAAACTATTGTAAAAATTTTGACTGGAGCGCTAAACTGGCCAAATACCCCACTGTGCGGCGTCTTGGCCAATGGTATTGCTAGTTTTTGGTCTATTGTGTAATCTAAAATTGTAGTTCGAGAAGCGGGTTTCCCGGTCGGGGCCGGTGGTTGTTCGGCGATTGTCCCGGGTAGGAAGGAAATTTTATGGTTAGGCCAAACGCTGCATCTGTTTCGACTTATTGAAGATTGCTGGGGTGCAATGGAATTTAAATGACGGGAATTAACAATCACAAATTTATCAATTCATGAAATAAATCGTTCTTGTATGCTTATATCAAATAAATAATTATTTGAAATAATTGTTTAAGTATAGGGAGTCCAAAAATCAATTAAGCATTTAAAATGGGAAACACCATCCATTGATAGAAGGCCATAAAAAAGATAAATATTTTTTAAGTCGATATCCTGAAATAGCATATTTTTATATTTAACATTAAATAATTGTCTTCTTAAAAATTTCAAATAAATAACGCTTGACAAAACGTATGTTTGATGATTTTTCATTAAATATTTATATTAACAAAAAAATACCCGATCAAAAAGTAATTCCTTACATGATGAAAAATTAGTTGCCATATAATTTTAGATGATCAAGAACTAGTTACCAGTTACTTTATTATTCCATAGCTTATAAATAATTAAATTATTCTTACTTTGAACTTTTTAAAATTTTTCCTTAAAATTTAAACATAAATTTATCTGTTAGAAGAAAAAAAGTCTGTGGTTTATGATTTTATTAAGTTACAAGCCAATACTAAAGCGGAAAGTTCTCTAAAATAATCAAAAACTATACTTGATGCTAAATAAGAAGGTACTTGACAAATAACGAATTTAAGACATTACTGCGCATATGACACCAACGGAACTCGTTCATTGGCTAATCCCCTACTCGCACTTCTACGACTGCGCATCTATTCTGCGTCACCACGCTGTACTGTGTGTTCGTAGCATTCAGGGAAATATTGAGATTTTTATTCAGCTTTTTTATTCGTTAATTTAGTAGGTATTTAGTTAGTTATTTAATTAGTTCTTTATTCAGTTTTTTGTTGACGCACAAACGTCAAACCGGTTTGAGAAGTTAAGACAAGTATCGTGTGGGGGAGCAGAGACTTTACAACGAGACTGACGCGCAGGAGATGCGCGAAACATGTACCTTCTTATTTGGCATCAAGTATAGTTCCTTAACGGTACATCAACACTAATACTACTTTTAACCATGTATAACTACCTACCCAATAGAGATAAATACATGTAGGATGGGTTATCAGGTAGAAACAGAGGAAAGATCGGAGACACGACACCGTAATGAAAATGGTGTTTATTCAGGAAGAGTAGGAAATTATGTATAAAAGTGTATAAGGAGGTTACGTGACGCATTCGTCAACGACTCGTTTCGGACTGCCGTTCCGGCAGCGTCTCTCGTACGATCGGACCTTTCGGCGATCGTCAATTTTTCGCGCCTTCGCGTATACACACACACGCAGACACGTGTTCCGCGCTGTGATCAAGCATCGATAAGTCTCTGTAAGCTGTTTCCATTTCCTCATACATATGGGATGCGTTCCGTTGCACGCATTAGGCCGGATTCATACTGGGGTTTCCGAGGACGAGTTGGCCGTGGACGTTTCCCATAAATTTCGTGCGGGTTGACAAGTCCCGCCGTGCCCCTGCTAAGCGTGGCAGAAAAAAAGGTCTCTATGGGCTCCACAACTCCTTTAGGTAAACTACCGAGGAAATAGGAACCGTTCCTGCCACTTGGTGACCTTTTTTTTCTGCCACGCTTAGCAGGGGCACAGCGGGACTTGTCAACCCGCACGAAATTTATGGGAAACGTCCACGGCCAACTCGTCCTCGGAAACCCCAGTATGAATCCGGCCTTAAGGCCTATGCACACAGGGCACGGACACGGTACGGACACGGTACGGTCGGTGAGATGCTAGATACAAAGCCAGGGTAACCAAGAGAGACGAAAGACTCGTCCGAGTCCGAGCCGAGTCCGAGCCGAGTTCGTACCCTATTTTTTCAGCTCGGCTCGGTCGGGCCATAAACTCGAACGTTTGACCATTTCTAAATGGCCTTTCGAGAGCGCGGTGGCAGTACCCTGCTGTGCATGGCACAAAAAAAGGTTTTTAGGGTCTCCACAGCTTCTTGAGTGAACTATCGATATCTCTCCTCTACAACATCATGGAGATAGGAAACGGTGGTCCTGCCACTTGGTGAAACAGCACCATACACCGGAAAATTATAATTAAATTATTATATTAATTCTTCTTAAATAATTTATCATTTTATACGCAAATGTAATTTTTTTTATTTAATTGTTTAATGTTGCTCCAACATCTAAGGTCATTAGCAACATGGTACATTTTCTTACAATACCTTATACATTTTTGTATCCTTGATATATGTACTGGCTGAGCTAATGTAATTTCTTAATGAAAATATATTGTGTGAAAAAAATTTGAAAAAATAAGGCCGTATTCTACGATTCTTCCACTATGAAATTCCGTTTTTTAATTCGCTTAGGACTGTTATAAAAATATAAACGATATAAAAATTATTTCAGATACACAAAAAAATAATAAAATATTCATTTTAAGAAAAACAATAGTGTCATCTCGCCGACTAAAATACTTTGCAACTTCATTTTTAACCTTTACAGCAAACACTGTATAAAAATTTAGATTATGCTAATTATAAGTGGACTGAATGGTTGACCGCTATTCACCGGCAGGCTTGAGAAAAAGAAATGTCCTTGGTACTATTGATGGTATTAACCTTTTCTGTGGAGTCGGGGTGTACGACACCCCAACAATAGTGTAGGTGTAATAAATGACATCTGGTGTCCTTTTCCTTTTTACTGCGTGAAAGTTGTAATGTCCAACGACTTTATCGACCCAAAATTATAAATAGTTCAAATCTGAGAGCCGTTTGTAGTTATTGAGGTATGTCACGCCTCATTGTGTACCATATGAAATTTTTATACAGTGTTTGCTGTAAAGGTTAAAAATGAAGTTGCAAAGTATTTTAGTCGGCGAGATGACACTATTGTTTTTCTTAAAATGAGTATTTTATTATTTTTCTGTGTATCTAAAATAATTTTTATATCGTTTATATTTTTATAACATTCCTATGTGCCCAATGTTTGCAATTTTCGAGACTGCGATTAAAAAACGGAATTTCAAAAAACAAATTTTCAGAGCAGAGATATTTCTAATATATTGTTATTAAAAAACCACATTTGCTTGCCCAGTATATAAAGGACACAAAAATATATAATAAGGTATTGTAAGATGTTGGAGCAACATTAAACTGAAATTTTTACTAATTTTAATTTTTAACACAAGAGTGCACTTTATTGTTGGCAAAAACAATTAGATAAATTAATTGGAATTATTGAAAATCATTAGATAATTGTTGGACATTCAGAAGGCAATACAAATTTATTAGAACTCGATAAGTTGACTTTTTTTAAGCTGAATGTCACTGAATTTTCCCAATCCAACCTTCCAGCTCCTTCCGAGCTCCTTCCGAGCCTTCTGTGCTCCGTGAAAATTTGGTTGCCTCCGAGATTTTCCAGTTTCCTCGGAGGGTTCTAGTATAGGCATCTCCTGAGGTTGGGGGGGAGTAAACAGTCTTGGGACCCCTGGGGTTCTGGTGGCAAACGACACGCTGTGCCTTTCTTCTGGGCATCTCGAACACTCTAAATTGGCCTTCCGAGCGCACGGATTCTGTTGGCATTGCCGAAAAAGCATCCGTGGCGCACGGTCGCTGTGTACAGAGGCCTTTATGCGCATAGACTGCATTCAATGTGATGCGTGCATTGACATCGTTCCGTTGCATGATACGTGATGATGCGCGCTTGGGAACGGAACGTTTTTCCATGCATGTGATGCGAATCAAAAATGGCTGCTTACATGGGTGACAAAGCGTTATGTGCATTAACGTTATTTTTGTTAAATAAAAACATTGAAAACGAAGACATGAACAATTGTAGTGATTCGAGTGATACTACCAATATTAGTGACAGCGAAGATGAATTGGAAAAAATTTTTGTAAATTTTGATGTGTTACGAGCCAGGGCCGCGAGTAGCGCGTGTGGCTGGCGAAGGGTTATTACCCTTGGAATAAGGTTACAATTTGTTAGTTTGAGGAGTAGAATCAAGCGTAGACGAACCTGAACAGTAGTTACTACATGAACAGGGAGCTACTAGGAAGGTGTAGGAAAGACGTGCAGACGAACCTGATGCGTAATTGCGTAATCAGGGAGCTGCTAGGAGGTTGTAAAAGGGCACGGATAAACCCAATACAAGATTAGGTAGCCGCTAGGAGGTTGGATAAAGCGCAGACGAACCTGATGCGAAATCGCGTAAACAGGGAGCTGCTAGGATGCGGACGAACCTGAACAGTAGTTACTACATGAACAGGGAGCCACAAGGATAGTATAGTTTTCGTGGACGAACCCAGTGCGAAAGTGGGGAGCCACTAGGTTGGATAAATCTTTGTTTGGACTATTGGTTTGGCGCGAACGAACCTGATGCGTAATCAGGGAGTCGCTAGGATTGTTAGTAGGCCTCGTAACTAGTATAATTTAATTGATACAATCTGAGCGGTAAGATTGTATCTTGTGGGAACGTTCAATTACTAGATTAGGATTTTGGTCAATAATTAAGGGTTTAAGAAAGTTGCACGATGTACCAAAATAACACAAATATATTCTGATAAAGAATGTGTATGTTCAATGGTGGTGTCGCGACTGAATTGAATAATGTGTATGTATAATATTATTACCTAAGATGCTCGGTGTTGACGCACTGGCAATGCGGGGTCTGATAGTACTAATAATGCCAAATAGACTTTAAACCGAACTCGCGGAGTCTTTAAGGTTAACTTTGATCGAAGGGGAACTTTAGCCCGATCTCACTAGACGTGGATTCTAACAACTGCAACACGACGTGACACTACTCGTGTCCAGAATAGTACTAACCAACGAGAGTAAAAATGCAAGGGTTTATATACCCCAAAACTGGAGGGGTAGTCTGATTTTAATCTGCAGTTACATGGGACTGCACTCTCGTTTTTTGTGGGTTTCCATTAAATCGGGCCAGAGCTCGATCTCCGTCAAAGAGGGTAGATTTTAGAAGGGCCTGTTATCTAGGACGTTTTCTGCCAGAGACGATCTTGAAGAGATTCCCGTGAGAAAGTCAACGGAATTTCTTCTCATATTGTAACATCTCCCCACCAAGAAGAAACATCGCGGTTCGCGTGATACTTTCTCATTAGGAAGGAAACGTCCTAAATACTATTTAATGTGAAAAATGTCGAGTGTAGTGTAATAAGTGTACTTAAGCGCTAGATGAATGGAAATCATGTTGAAACTGCATAGCCCAGTTGGACCCATCCGTGAGCGACATCGTGTGGTGGTTGGTTAGGAAGTCGGTCTAAAAAGAGTCTATGTTGCGAATTTTTTCTATATTTGTTATGAGTTCCGTTAAGTAATCTCCATATGTTCTTAAATTTGCACCGGTTGGAAATGAGGTTGGTTCTCGAGCTTGTTTGCCAAAAATTAATTCATATGGTGTAAAGTTGGTGGCTTCGTGAACCGATGTATTATAGGAAAACATGGCAAAGGGTATTAATAAATCCCAGTCTTCATAATCTTCCATGTAGTGTTTGAGGTATTCTGTGAGAACAATATGGCTCCGTTCCAGTGATCCATTAGTTTGTGGTCTGTATCCAGAAGTGGTGATTTGTTTAATTTTAAATATTTCCGAAAGATTTGTCATCAGAGTTCCAATAAAGCTGGTTCCCTTATCTGTGAGTATTGCACAGGGTGTTCCATAAATTGCAATGAAATGCCGTGCAAAGGCATCTGCAATGGTAGTGGCTCGGATATTGGGTATTGCTACTGCAATACAATACTTAGTTAAATTATCCTGCATGGTAAGAATATGTCGGTTTCCACTAGGTGTAATCGGTAATGGTCCCACGGTATCCAGAGAAATCTTATCAAATGCATTCAGGGGTGTGTCGGTGATCAACATAGGTTGACGAGTTTTTATCCTGACTAGTTTCTGTTCTTGACAACTTGTGCATTTCCGAATATAATCTTGAATTTCGTTGCGCATATGTGGCCAATGGAATCTTGATCGAATGCGGTTGTAAGTTTTTGTAACCCCTTTATGTCCTCCAATTAAACTATCATGTGCTTCTTGGATGATTTCTTGCCTGTCTTCTATAGAAGGTGTAGTAATAATGCAATTGCATATTGTAATTTGTTGAGTTGAATTCATGAAAACTTCTTCCATTGTTTTGAAAAATTCAGAAAATGGTAATTTATGATGATCTCCGGTGGCAGATATTCGAAAGGATTTTACTTGTTTTTGTTCCAAAGTTGATTGAAGGATTTTCAAACCACTAATTATATCTGCTTTCTTCACTTTGTCATGAAAGTTATCGGATATTATAATACTAAATGTTTTAAACAACCCATTGTTTGAAATTAAAACTTGTCCCTTTTGCGGTCGTGCAGCTAAAAGTTCTTGTTTATTTATTAATCCGGTATCCAATAATAGTTTTCCGACGGTGGTTATTATGTTGCAATCAGCAGATGTAAAATGTACGTAATTGTCCTCCTCAGCGGTAAGGGTGTTTGGAGAAATGGTGATCCTTTGTTTCGGTTCCGGTGGTTCTTCCAGGTCAGTTTCGGAAAAAGAGCTATCCGAAGCGGCGTCGAAGAATGGGTAAGGGTCGGTTGTGCGGTCAGGTAGTTGTCGTGCACTTGCTTCGCCTATTGTATTGTTTGGTAGTTGAATTACAGTGGGCTGTAAAATTCCATCTGTTTCATGAAATGATTCCCCTCGTATATTGGGTAAAACCTCCTGTGGATTGTTTATATTCTCTATGACGGTGTTCCCAAGCGGTTCCTCAAAGGAAATCAAGTCCTCGGACAAATTCGTATTTTTATCCGTAGAAAAAACTTCTGTGGAGTTTGCCGCGGGTAAAAAATGGTATGCGGTGTCCTGGTTTTCATCCGGCATCGACACTTCTCGAGACAAACTCGGAAGGGATCTGTTTCTGTCTATTATTGGCGAGTGTTGCACTCTTCCAAGGGCAGGTTCTTCTATTTCATCTGAACTGCTTGAATCCTGGTATGTCGGCCGTCTTTGTCGGTCTCGATGTAGTTGCCTAATTCGTTGCCCAATTACATCACCGCCGGCGTCCGATTTCGGTATCTGTGTCTTGAAGTCGGGGTCCTGGAGCTCCTTTGGTATAAGTGGAAGGCAGACGGTAGTCGGGTTACGCGACAATGCATCCGCATTTTTATTAGTTTTTCCAGATTTGTGGAGAACTTGATAGTCATACTCTAAAAGTCGGAGTTTCCATTTCATAAGTCTTGATGTCGGATCTTTTACAGAATGTAGCCAAACCAACGGGCGGTGATCGGTAACCAGCGTGAATTTTGTTCCATAAACATACGGTCGAAAATAAATAACGGCACATACCATTGCTAAACATTCTTTCTCTGTTGCTGAATAATTTTTTTCTGCTTTATTTAGGCTGCGTGATGCGTAAGCAATCGGTAGATCATTGCCTATTTCACCTTGGCTAAGCACAGCTCCAATGGCATATTCAGAGGCATCTGTTGTAATGATGAATGGTTTGCTGAAATCCGGATATTGTAATATAGGTGCTTGACAAAGTTCTTCTCGTAATTGTTTGAAGCTATTTTCTTGTTCTTCAGCCCATTTGAATTTTTTTCCCTTTCTTAAAAGATCGATTAATGATTTTGCTTTTGTGGTAAAATCTGATATGAATCTTCTGTAATATCCTACTAGCCCCAAAAATTGTTGAATATTCTTCTGAGAGGTGGGTATTGGAAAATTCTGAACAGCTTTTAGTTTCTTAGGGTCCGGTTTTACTCCCTTTCTTGAAATGATATGTCCAAGATATGTGACTTCTTTCCGTAAGAATTCGCATTTATTGGTCTGAAGTGTCAAGCCATGTTCTCGTAGGCGATTTAGCAATTTCCTGACTTTAATGTTGTGTTCCTGTAGTGATGAAGCGTAAACCACGATGTCATCCAAATAAACGAAAACATCTGTTCCCTGAAGTCCAGTTAATACCTGGTCCATCAGGCGTTGAAAAGTAGGTGGTGCATTTTTCAAACCAAACGGCATTCGTGAAAATTCATAATGCCCATTAGGTGTAGTAAAGGCTGTTTTCTGTCGGTCTTTCGGATCCATTTCTATTTGGTGAAAACCGCTAGCAAGATCAAAAACGGAGAAGTATTTGGCTCCACCGAGACGATCTAATATTTCTGTAATTTGAGGTAGTGGATACTTATCAGAAATGGTTTTGTCGTTAAGCGCGCGGAAATCTATTACCATACGCCAACGTTTGTTTCCCTGTGCATCTGGTTTTTTAGGTACAATCCACAAGGGTGAATTGTACGGAGATTTCGATGGAGTTATTATTCCTTCAGATAACAAGGCATTAATCTGTGTTTTTATTTCATCCTGATGTACGGGAGGGTAGCGATATTGTCTCGTGTTGATAGGGACTTCATCAGTTGTATGTAAAGAGTGCTTGAAATCGGAGGCCTTCCCTAATTTATCTCCAGGGAGGAAAAATCGGTCTGGAAATTCCTTTATCAAGGTGGTGATACTTACACATTTCTTCTTTGTTCAGGTGGTCTAAGTTTAATATTTTAGTGATTCCCTGTATCCTATCTTCTCTAGTTTTAAAACCGGAATGGTGTCGTGCTTCTGAATAAATATCTTCGTCCGAAGTACTAAAAATATCATAAGGTTCCAAAATTTGCGGTTCTATTTCTATTTCCAACGCTTCTTCACTTGTGTTAGTTGCCATAACATGACATTTTCCTCTGTCATTCATGACTGCAGCTTCTCCTATGTATAGTTGATCATGTGTTTTTATGCGTGGTAAATATCCTTCCTTAACCTTTGGATTAGCTATTGTAATTGCAATCTGCTGAGACGTTCGGGCATCTATGCGATGTTTGGTGGGTGTTTCCGATTCATGTTGGTAATTGGAGAATCGAATAGGTCTGGTAGGTTTACTTCTTAGTACCACTGTCCCATGGTAATAAGAAATTTCTGCTTGTTCCTGTTTCAAAAATGGGCTTCCTATAAGTCCATCTGCTTCAATTGTAAGATGCTTTACTACGTAGAAAAACGCAGGAGCTTCATGAATATGTAAAATCGTAGTTCCTAAGGTACGAATTGAAGTAGTCGTGAGTCCCGTTATCTCAATTTCTTCGCGTGAGATAATTTCTGCTCCTGTACCCAAAGCGTTAAGGACTACTAAATTGACTGATGCTCCGCCATCAATTAAAAATTCTCCCTTTCCTGATTCCAGTTCTGGAATTTTGATGTTGATTCGCGGGGCTGGTGCTTCCTTGAGAAGGGTTTTTCCTCGAAGCGGACAGTTCTTGGGCGAACTTCTTTGGTTTCGCTCATCGTGTCGCCGGTACGGTGAGCGCGATCGAAGTTTAAAGATTTGTTTGATTCGACCAATGAATCTCGCGAATCTCGTCGGAATTTCGGATTGCGTGGACGATTCTTACAGAATTTACCATCATGTCCTGATGTTCCGCAATGCCAACAATACGACTTTGAAAAACGTTCTTTGTAGGCATTTTTTAGTATTGTATACCTTTTTTCCCCGTCCCTTACACTTGAAGTGTCAAAACGATTGGAGGGGGAGTTTGAAGGGCTCCTGTGACGCAAGGTCCAGGCAGAAGCTCGTCCTCCTCTTTCATCCTCAAAACCAGATGGCCTAGCGTGTCGATCCCTGTTTCGGTCATATCTACTCGGAGATAGAGGGTACGACACTTGTCGGTCGTGATGATGAGTGTCCTGGTCGTAAGAGTCTCGGCGGGACCACCTTGATGGTGATTCATTCCGTGGCGACTGTCGCCGATTCCTTAATTTCTTGTCTATCTGTAGCACGATGTCGTAAGCTTCTTCCAGATTTTTAATATCTTTAGAGAGAGCCGACACCTTAAAGGAAACTCGATCCGGTAAACCATCGATGAAATTTTCCATGACATCGTTTTCCATCAATCTGATGAATTCTTCGGCATGGACCTCGTATTTTTCCCTCATGGCTCCGCGCGTACAATAAACCAAATGGCTTGTCCTATCGATGTATTGTCGTAGGCTTTCTCCTTCGCGAATATGTAACTTCGCGATTTCCACTTGGTAATATGAGAAGCTCTTGCCGGGAGCGAACCGTTTCTTCAAATGTTGAACCAATGTTTTTACGGTTGTAAACTTGTGCTCTAATGTACTTCTACGTGCCGGTCCGACGAGTTTAGTTAAAACAATTGCCAGATACTCGGTTTCCGTACCCTCCGGAATCAAAGTTAACCCGTCCTCTATAGTTTGCGCGAAACGAATCAAAGGTGGGTCTTCCCCGTTAAAGGTAGGAATTGTCGAAGTAATATTCTGTAAGCATGTCTTTTGCGTCAACAGCGACATAGAATTTGCAAGTGAAACCGTCAAGTTCATCATGTCAACAGAAGAGGTATTTGCTGATGAATTCGGCATTTTTAAAAAAAAAAAAATTTTTAACTAGAGAAAACTAGTATATTAATATTCAAAACGTAACTAGCGAAAACTAGTATATTGTCAGTACTCAGTTACGAGTAATTTAACATAATAAACCCAAAATTAAAGTGATCCTAAAATAATTGAGTATCCCACCGCTGTCACCAGTTCTGTTACGAGCCAGGGCCGCGAGTAGCGCGTGTGGCTGGCGAAGGGTTATTACCCTTGGAATAAGGTTACAATTTGTTAGTTTGAGGAGTAGAATCAAGCGTAGACGAACCTGAACAGTAGTTACTACATGAACAGGGAGCTACTAGGAAGGTGTAGGAAAGACGTGCAGACGAACCTGATGCGTAATTGCGTAATCAGGGAGCTGCTAGGAGGTTGTAAAAGGGCACGGATAAACCCAATACAAGATTAGGTAGCCGCTAGGAGGTTGGATAAAGCGCAGACGAACCTGATGCGAAATCGCGTAAACAGGGAGCTGCTAGGATGCGGACGAACCTGAACAGTAGTTACTACATGAACAGGGAGCCACAAGGATAGTATAGTTTTCGTGGACGAACCCAGTGCGAAAGTGGGGAGCCACTAGGTTGGATAAATCTTTGTTTGGACTATTGGTTTGGCGCGAACGAACCTGATGCGTAATCAGGGAGTCGCTAGGATTGTTAGTAGGCCTCGTAACTAGTATAATTTAATTGATACAATCTGAGCGGTAAGATTGTATCTTGTGGGAACGTTCAATTACTAGATTAGGATTTTGGTCAATAATTAAGGGTTTAAGAAAGTTGCACGATGTACCAAAATAACACAAATATATTCTGATAAAGAATGTGTATGTACAATGGTGGTGTCGCGACTGAATTGAATAATGTGTATGTATAATATTATTACCTAAGATGCTCGGTGTTGACGCACTGGCAATGCGGGGTCTGATAGTACTAATAATGCCAAATAGACTTTAAACCGAACTCGCGGAGTCTTTAAGGTTAACTTTGATCGAAGGGGAACTTTAGCCCGATCTCACTAGACGTGGATTCTAACAACTGCAACACGACGTGACACTACTCGTGTCCAGAATAGTACTAACCAACGAGAGTAAAAATGCAAGGGTTTATATACCCCAAAACTGGAGGGGTAGTCTGATTTTAATCTGCAGTTACATGGGACTGCACTCTCGTTTTTTGTGGGTTTCCATTAAATCGGGCCAGAGCTCGATCTCCGTCAAAGAGGGTAGATTTTAGAAGGGCCTGTTATCTAGGACGTTTCCTGCCAGAGACGATCTTGAAGAGATTCCCGTGAGAAAGTCAACGGAATTTCTTCTCATATTGTAACAGATGTTATGTAAAAAATATATTGATTGTTATTTATACGTTGAGTAGTCCTCACAGCAGTTTCTTTATCCAGCAAAAATGTCAATACCTCATTGCTCCCTTGTAAAACAACTGGGATCTCAATTCGGTCCATCTTTAAAATGCTTGACTTTTTTTTCAAATTTACCGCTAATACATCGACTACGCATCAAACGCTTCACGTCTGAGCTGTGGTAGCTGATGCACGGCTAATGCGCGAGAATTGGTGGGGATGTGGGGAATTCTGTGCGCTCTGATGCGTGTATTGAATGCAACGGAACGGTTCTCTATGCAGTCTATGTCAATATAGTCGTGCAACGGAACGCACCCATGTACAGTAAAAGCTTGATTCCTGTCCAAGAGCCGTGTTTTTCATGGACACGAATCGTGGCCAGAAATGCTTTTTAATTTATGAGTTCGTCTAGATATCGCGCCGCGCGAGACTTCAAAAGAAAGCCGAACATACAATAGGACACGATTGATTCTTGTCCAACAGCCGTGAATTTTTCATGGACAAGAAGACAAGAATCAAGCCACGAGAAGTGCGTTTGGCTTTATGACTGCGTCTAGATACCGCGCCGAGTGAGACTTCAAAAGAAAGCCGAACATAGGGAAGGACAGAATGAAATTTGAAGCGTGTCGCCGTCGCCGGGACAGTTTAAAGGCCCACGTGTTTTCATAATGTAATATGCCAGTTAAAAATGCTTTATTTTTCATTATTTTTTTATGTGACTTTCACTGGCTTGTTTCTGGCATTTGTCTGATTAGAACAAGACCAAACACGATATAATTTGGCCCATATTTACTCTACATGTGAAGCATAATTTATAATTTATGAAACCACTAAATAAAGTTGAAATTACATCGTGTTTGGTATCATTTTAATCAGAAAAATGCCAGAAATAAGTTAGTGAAAGTCCCATAAAAAAATAATGAAAAATTAACAATTCTATCATTGTCATATCATTGTGAGAACACGCGGGCCTTTGAACTGTGCCGGCGACGTCGACTGTTCGCGTCTCTTTCTTTCCAATGCGCTGTTGTTCGTTGCCTTCGAGACTTTAATGGTCGATAAAACCACTTAATACAGTTCAAATTATATCGTGTTTGGTGTCATTTTAATCAGAAAAATGCCAGAACTACGGTAGTGAAAGTCCCATAAAAAAATAATGAAAATTAAGAGATTTGTAAAATCGATTCCTCGAGTCAATGTCGTGGTGTTCACACCGATATACCCGAGCCGACATCAATCGTCGCCGCCCTGCGGAGCGACTCGGCGTTGACAGGCAGCGGAATGGGTAGGCTCTGGACAACGAGCGTGGCCACGCTCCGGACAGGAATCACGCTTTTACTGTACACCTCTTGCGAAATAAAAGTTAAATGTGATTTGTATTTGACTGACAATCATAACTATTAGCATCAGTTCAAGAAAACTATGTGATAATGTGTACCTACACAAGAAATATTACATTCTTTAATATATTCTAGAAGTTATATTATGAAAATTAACAAATGTGTTGTCCTTTTATTCGGCAGCATAGTCTACAAATAATGTACATGAAAAATAAGAAATCAGCCCTGATCAATAACTTTTCATGTACAGAATACCGATGTGAAAACAATAAAGCTGTAAGAAATAACAGTAAAGAAAGAGTAAAGAAGGATGACTGATGCGGGTGTTGAAATAATACTAGTATTGACGGTGAAGCCGTCCGCCAACAAGTGCGATTTATTTTAAAGAATCAAGTGTACACTACGAGCGTCACTGGAAGAGTGACCGCTCAGGTAAATTCTAGTCGCAAGGACGCCTTGTTGCCAGCGTGTTCGCTACCTGCACCCTTATGGGTTTTTCCCTGGAAGGGTACGCGTCGCGCTGTCGAGACTCGCGCTGCCCACTCTCGGCGTTCCCTCAAATCGATATACCTCACAAAGCATTGATAATACTGAAGAACCGTCGACGGAATATATATATTGGTTGTTGTTAAATTAAAAATTCTAGTACTGTTCGTACGCCACAAGAAGTCTCCTGGCAGGAATTCGACAACAAACCGTCCGATTGGGTCATTCCACACGAACTTTTGGTTCTAGCCGAATTATTGGCTAAAGTGTGTGACGTCAACGATAACCATTATATACGTCTCGTACCCCGCGACTAACCGAGCTCACTCGTTTATGAGGGGTAAACTTGCTTTTGTGGGCCCATAAATTTTCGATTATTATATGTCTTATCTTGTTCATTTCGTCGAGAAAACTCCAAATATCGAAGACTCAGACCGCGGAGTGCACTCGTTAAAAAGTTATGAGCGTCTAAAGTTCAGTAATTTTCATTGTTTCAGCTCTGTTATTGACAAGTATGGGCGCCGCCATATTGTTAAGTAGGGAGCTCTTCCCTGTAGTGACTCAGTGCCGACACTACGTGGCAGCACCAGCGCCCCGCCATATCGCGCATGTTGTGGGTACTTTATCGCGCGGCGCGTGGCACCGCACATCGCGCCATAACTCTGCAAAGCCGATATCATACATTTATATATCCACTTGCCGAATTTTTCTTTTTCAATCTGTAAAATCAGATAAAACCAAATTTGCAAATATTACTATACTTACAACAAACTTGTTCGATGATATTGCTGGGAGGCTACGCCCCCCAGACCCCCCAAAAAACTATCTCAGACCAACTCAGTATATTCTACCTAAACTATACTCGGAGTTCCAGAAGCCGAAATCCCCCCTAATTTCGTAAAATCCCCACTAAAGCGTGCGGTAGCCATTTTGGTGCACTCTAAAACGAGAAATTCAAATTCCTCCTTCAAGAATTCCTCCTTTAGCGTCGCCACGGAGTCATTACACGGAAGAGCTCCCTACTTACCAATATGGCGGCGCCCATACCTGTCAAAAACAGAGCTGAAACAATGAAAATGACTGAACTTTAGACGCTCATAACTTTTTAACGAATGCACTCCGCGGTCTGGCACTTCGATATTTGGAGTTTTCTTGACGAAATGAACAAGATAAGACATATAATAATCGAAAATTGATGGGCCCACAATAGCAAGTTCAGCCTAGGCGTCTGTTCTCCGATCCTCGGGATTGTCACTCGCTGGGCTTCGCTATCCTGGGCCTCGCACTCGCCTTGGCACTTATCCGAAACCCTACGCGGTAATCGAAAGGCGAGACTCGGAAGTAACTGCTCGCGGTACGGGAATCAGCACGACAGTGGCCCTTCGATTCTCGTTCCGGCGCGCATCGATTCTCGTTCTACTACCCCGCGCGATCTCCTAGATCATACGACCGTACCTTCACGAGATCCTGGGAACTCGGACCTATTCGCAATATTTTACGATCGTTCTACACGACCGGGGAAAGTACGACTTTCCCAGGAGTCACTCGCACCACCCTTGCCAGAACCCCATTTCAGGCGAGGTGAGACGGTGGCGGGATCACGAAGAAATATGTTGTTCGGTAGGCGTTCTCGTCCCGCATCGGCGCCTCCAGGTTCATTGACCCGTGTGTGGTGTTTCCCTTATCGTTTATCCGTGGACGGACCTTTTTATCGGCCTTGTAGTGGTTCTGGTCGGTCTCACAGCGCTTGGCGTCCTTCGAAATCGGTTGGAGGGTCGGTATCGCTCTTGATGCGTCCTTGAAACTCGTGAGAATGCAAACAAAGCAATCTGGGAATATTGCAGTAGAATTTCGTAAAACGAAAAGTGCCCAAAAGAGTCTATTTTATGAAGGCATATTAATGTATAATGCACTACCAGATGAAGTAATATGCTGCGAACGTTTAGACGTATTTGAAAGAATGCTAAAGGAATTCATTGTAAGAAATGTAACGTAGTAATTCAAATGTAATCGAAAATAGCTGACAAAGCTAATAGAGAATCTCTATTTCCCTCTCTCTCCCTCTTCCTCTCCTTCTAGCACTCTTTCTCTCTCTCTCTCTCTCTCTCTCTTTCCCTCTTCCTCTCCCTCTCGCACTCCTTCTCCCTCTCTCTCTTTGGTGTTACACATGTGACACATGCACGGCAGGTAGGATACGCGTTACATGACCTTTGTCTGGGTTAGGCCACACTGTCGTGGTCCCGGGTTCGAATCCCGCCGTCACCTCTGAGGTTTTTCTGAAGTGATACAAAAACTGTAGCCGCTCGATGGTTCGGAACCCACCTTAATAAATAGTAGGTCCAAGCCTCAGAAAGATTCCAAGCAGGCGGAGCCAGGCTCAAAAAAAAAAAAAAAACGGAAAGAAACCTTTAAGGGGAAGGTCTGGCGGACAGAACTATTCGTTGAACGCCGACTGATAACCGAGGATGGTGGTCACATAGCCAAATAACCAAATAGTCCAAATAACCAGCCATATTTACTAGAATGCGTCGAGCCCACCATAAGAGGGAGAACCCGATATAATCGATATTAGATCTCTTAGGAGACAAAATTTCGGTGAAATCGGTGTACGGGCCCTCTTAACCCCAACGCGTTGTAGGTCTCGGCAGGTGAAGACCGTATGGAATTGATATCTCGGCTCAGTCGAGATTTCGAAGAAGTCGGATCGGATCTGAAGTTGCGGGCTAGCTTCTTCTCAATGGACAATATATAACTCGCGGTCCTTGTTCTTGCAACCCCCCTATAGAATCACAGAATAGGTTAGGCATCTAGCCCAGAGGTGTCAGGGGAAGGGAGAGAGCAAATTTCTGGAGTATCTGGAAATAGAGTAGGGACGGGAAAATAAAAAAACTTGACGCATTCAACATGGAAATATGGTGAAGTGGGGGGAGTCTAAAAAAAGGACAGGCGAGACACCCTGCAGGTCCGAAGGTGAGATGGTCCGACGTCCACACCGAGCCGTAAAACAGTTCAAAAACGCTAAAAAAAACAAACTAAGTAGCATGGCCATCTCATCAATGATGACCGGCCCGTCTACCACCTCGACGTTTCTGAATGCGGCTCAGGCCAAATAAAACAGAGACGAGGCGGAAAAACGAAGGATAAACGCAACCCGGGCACGATTACGATTTCCGTGCTCCCTCGTTTTGAAGTTATATTTGTGTTCTTGGGGTTATTTGAAGAAAAAAATGTGTATATAACATGGTGTCAAATCGGCCTGGTTTAGCCGGCAAAGTAGATTTCCTGTCTTTTATAAACCTGCAAATATCTCGGGAAATATGCGAAATATGGCAAAATATCAAGAGACCTTTTTTGTAGGAAATTAAATTTCCTATAAAAAACGTTAAAATGATGTTAAAATTCCATTTTTCACGAAAAATATACTAAAAATAAAGTAATTCATTTGAAATTACTACTAGACTACCCCTGGATTTTCGTATGCGTGGTCGTCCCGGCCTAACGGCCGGGCCTCTCCGCCCCCTCTCACGATCTAACCATAACTCACTCTGTTCACATAATCTTCCCATTGTAGATATCTGCCAGAATTTGATCTTTTCAGAACGGAGCCCTTACGTTCTCCCGACCATTATTTCAGGGGAGAGGCAGTTGTTCTGCAAATTCACCGAAATATAAATATACTCCTATATAAATATAGGACATAAATTATTGAAAATTTAATTTTCTACAAAAAACGTCTTGTGATATTTTGCCATATTTTGCATAGTTACCGAGATATTTGCAGATTTATAAAAAACAAGAAATATATTTTACCGGCTAAACCAGGCTGATTCGACACCATGTTATATATACATTTTTTTCTTAAAATAACCCCAAGAACACAAATATAACCTCAAAACGAGGGGCCACGGAAATCGTAATCTCCCCGCAACCCGAAAGGGCCGAGTGCCGGTAGCGCCAATTGTGAATTTGGCGATGAAAGATCCGGTGTGCCTTAAGGAAGCGAGGAGCGACCGATACGCTCTTCCCCGGCGTACACTTGAGGATTGTAATTTTTTTTTTTTAGGCCACACTGGCTGGGCTCTTTCTAACATGTAGCAGCTGCTTTCGTTGTCTCCAGCCCCCACTGTATCTAACAGTATACATATGTATACAGGTTGTCCCAAAAGTACTTCAACTCTGCGAAATGGGAGATTCCTTGGGTCATTTGAAGCGACATTTTCCTTAACAAAAATGGCGTCCGCGGCTTTGTTTAGGAGTTATTAACGAAAAACACGGACCAACCAGAGCGCGCCTAGTCGCTCGGTAACACGGTCAGCGCGGCGAGCCGGGGGGGGGGGGGGGGGGAGGAGAGTGTTGTCGGTACGCCGTGATGTCGTAACAAACAACAGTTTCTCGATTATGTCCCCGATTTCCATGAGCTTTGGATATGTTGTCAAGACCACGATTAAATAACCATTGTTGTATAACCATGTCAAACTTATTTGAAAGTTATTGAAATCGGTGAGGATCCACATAATCTTTACCCGACTTACGGCAACTTTACCCGAACGAGAGAAGAAGCAGAAACTGATTGCATTAAAAACTCACTTATTCAGCCGTAAATCCATTTGCTGCTTCGAAATGTGTGTCACTGTCACTGGGTCATTCGGTGACGAACTGCACAGATCTCTTCAGGTGTACGACAGTACCGAAAGCTGAGGGTTGTACGGTCAGGTCAACGAACTGCACAGCTGATGGTAGATAGCAGATATACGACAGCCCGGGGGGATGTGCGGTGAAGACAACGATCCGGACTTTTCAGTTTCACTTTCACACAGATGCCATGAAATTTTTCCACACTCACGATCACTGTTCACATTTGCAATATCACTTGTATTGCAGCACAAATCACAGTAATGAAGTAATGCAATCAGTAGACTGCGGATGTCATGCATTTGTAAAAAAATGAGTAAGTGCATTTTGAAACAGTAGAGAGATTAAAATAATTTAAAAACACCAATGTATTATTTTCAACTTCATCAAATGATTAAAGTAAAAGTCAACTATCCGTCTGGCATCTGTCCCTTGCAATAGCAGCAGCCAACTTTTATTTTGCATAAAAATCCGCAGTCTAGTGACTAGTTTAAATATTACTACTAAAAACACACATTTTAGTAACCGTGAACTTAGAATTGACAAGTCTTTGGAGATGTTCTCTCTACCGCGGCTCAAACGACACTGATTTTACCCAAGACTTTTCTGAAAAGTTTAGGGAGGACATTATGCGTGTCGAAAATGCACACTGTAGCACGCTTACGAAAACGACGGTGTGGACAAACGAAAAAAAGGATACGAGAGGGACCGCTGTAAGACTAGAGTTTCTGGCAATCACATGTTTCGGTTTTCCTGCAGATTTGTACGCAGAGTCGATGGGTTACTGTTCGAAAACGTCGTCCGTCTTTCTTTTAGAAAGTTTCTTAAGGGAGCCATAGGACAATAGGGACCCTAAAACGCCACGCGGACCTGACGCTTCTACCTCTTGCAGGGTGAAAGGACGAACGACCTTTTCGAACAGTAACCCATCGACTCTGCGTACCAATCTGCAGGAAATCCGAAACATGTGATTGCCAGAAACTCTAGTCTTACAGCGGTCCCTCTCGTATCCTTTTTTTTTTTTTTTTTTTTTTCAGGGCGCGCAGTGGCTCAGTGGATGAGACTCGCGACTACGAACTCGTAGTCCCGGGTTCGAATCCCGCCGTCACCTCTGAGATTTTTCTCAAGTTATTCATACTGTAGCCGCCCAGGTGGTTCGGATCCCACCTTAATAAACTGTAGGTCCTATAGCTATAAGTTAGTTATAGATTATAGTTATAAGTTATAGTTATAAGCTATAGTTATAAGCTATAGTTATAAGCTATAGTTATAAGCTATATATAAGTCGTCGCTAATGACCAAAGTAGTCGATGCGACGTAAAAACACAATATAACTAATATAACTAACTATCCTTTTTTTTCGTCTGTCCACACCGTCATTTTCGTAAACGTGCTACAGTGTGCATTTTCGACACGCATAATGTCCTCCCTAAACTTCTCCGAAAAATCTTGGGTAAAATCAGTGTCGTTCGAGCCGCGGTAGAGAGAATATATCCAAAGACTTCTCAATTCTAAGTTCACGGTTGCTGAAATGTGTGTTTTTAGTAGTACTATTTAAACTAGTCACTAGACTGCGGATTTTTATGCAAAATGAAAGTTGGCTGCTGCTATTGCAAGGGACAGATGCCAGACGGATAGTTGACTTATACTTTAATCATTTGATCAAGTTGAAAATAATACATTGGTGTTTTTAAATTATTTTAATCTCTCTACTGTTTTAAAATGCACTTACTCATTTTTGCAACAAATGCATGATATCCGCAGTCTACTGATCGCATTACCTCATTACTGTGATTTGTGCTGCAATCCAAGTGATATTGCAAATGTGAACAGTGATCGTGAGTGTGGAAAAATTTACAACCATTGTGTACAACCCTTAGCTTTCGGTGCTGTCGTACACCTGAAGACATCTGTGCAGTTCGTCACCGAGTGACCCAGTGACAATGACACACATTTCGAAGCAGCAAATGGATTTACGGCTGAATAAGTGAGTTTTTAATGCGATCAGTTTCTGCTTCTTCTCTCGTTCGGGTAAAGTTGCCGTAAGTCGGGTAAAGATGATGTGGATCATCACCGATTTCAATGACCTTGAAATATGTTATAAAACTCGACGTTTGCAATAGTTTGCGGTCGGCTTTACTTTCGGAGATATTAGCAAGCCGTATCCGCTATCATGAATACCGATATGAATTGACAAGTAAAGTTCTTCACGATCATCTCGTAAACTAAAGCCGCCAGGCAAACAGTCTAAAGGGAAATGTTGTTCAGAATCATGGTCTTGACAACATATCCAAAGCTTATCGAAATCGGAGAGGAGATAGTAATATGAACATCGATAGATTTTCAATTACAAGTTTTTACAAATATCTCGTAAACTAAAGACGCGAGGCAAAAAGTCTAAAGGGAAATTTTGTTCAGAATCATGGTATTTATAACATATCCAAAGCTCATCGAAATCGGGGACATAATCGAGTAACTGCTGTTTGTTACGACATCGCGGCGTACCGACAACACTCTCCTCCCCCCGGCTCGCCGCGCTGACCGTGCTACCGAGCGACTAGGCGCGCTCTCGTTGGTCAGTGTTTTTCGTTAATAACTCCTAAACAAAGCCGCGGACGCCCTTTTTGTTAAGGAAAATGTCGCTTCAAATGACCCAAGGAACCCTCCCATTTCCCGGAGTTGAAGTACTTTTGGAACACCCTGTATTAGGGTGGACCTTAGTTATACCTGGTGAAAATTTTTTTCGGGGTTTTTTCACGCCCTTCCCCCCTAAAATTGTGCCATTGGGTAAGAAAATAATTCCTGCAAAAGATGAAGTTGATCGGATAAAGGGAAGACGTGCCACGTTGACGTTGAAGTTACAAAAAACATGAAATTTTATAGGAGTGGGAATATTTGAAGGAAAGAGAGAGATTTTTGATTATGACTAAACGTTCTTCTTATGTCAACATATATTATATTGATTATAATAGTACCAAAATGTAATATTTTCAATATAACAATCAACTAATTATCATATTTTTGTAAATATATATGTTAAATTTTACTTATTTTATTGGAAGTACCAATTCTTTTAGTTGAATTCCTATAGCATAATAGATCCTAGAGCATAATGTTTTTACTGGATGTGGATTACACCATATAAAGGCAAAGAGAAGAAACTAGAGGTATTGAGTTTAACACTAAACCTACCACGGTCAAATGACCGTTTTTCTCTTTCATAATTATTGAAATTATAAAAACGCTTTCATAGGAAATTACTGAATTGACTTCTTCATTTAAGCATAAAATATAATAAAAACCGTACAAAGTTTAGTGTTAGGTAGGTTTAGTGTTGAATACTTTTTAATATATACAAGGCAACAAATCCATTTAATACACCAAATACAACTAAGGACATTTGACAAAGATTTCATTAATCTAGACTTTTTTGCGCCTGGATAGCGCTTTCTGTAGTCTGATACAGTTTACATTATAAATTGTTTTTCTTCTTTATTTCGCGATAGTACATCGTTTAATTCTTGCATTAGTTTGACTCCTCGTTCTGCCGAATCATTAACTACAGCTAAATTATGCACTATATTTAAACCTACGTTGTAACTGCGATCACTGCCATTCTGAAGGCTCCTTATTTATAAAATCTAAGGAAATAGAAAATCTTTTAAAAAAACTTAAAGTTTTTTTTAGAAATAAAGGCTGCAATGTTGCTACCAACGTACTCATTTACATTATTTGGATTAACTACTAATCTTTTTACATCATTATCATTAACGGTATCTAAAGCTACAACCATTTGCTTTTTTGATATGATGCGGAATATTGGGGTCAAAAAGGGCTAGCGCTACAGTTTCGGGTGTTAGATACCACAAATGATTACAAAATTTTCGTAGTGCTACGCAACTTACATCGCCATTGATGGCACTACACACGTATAGATATAAAAAAAAATCATGGTCTTGACTTGGAGTTTCTGCAGCAATTGGAGCTTGGATTCATGCTTTTAAATACAATTTACTAACAAAAATGTGACGTATTCCATTTTCTTCATCCTTTGTCAATGTAAATTGATCTCTAAATAAGAATTCTCACGTGCTCGTTTCACTTCCAAATTGCAGATTGCAAACTGTATTATTTCGGATGCGTTGTCGAGTGATCCTTTAACTACTTCATCTTCAACTTCCAAATATAAAATTAAGTTTATTTATATGAGACCAGAATCCTTGAAACCGCTTAAATATAGGAATGTTGGGTCCAGTAGATTTAAACATTGTTTCTTCAAAAACAATTTCATAGATGTGATGTTGGCAAGGTAAATATAAAAGGTCCCTTTCGATTTTT
Source organism: Lasioglossum lativentre (assembly GCA_916610255.1). NCBI lineage: Eukaryota > Metazoa > Arthropoda > Insecta > Hymenoptera > Halictidae > Lasioglossum > Lasioglossum lativentre. The sequence goes on from OU744358.1 coordinate 33,446,326, forward strand.
TGTTCTAAAATTACACACGCGCCTTGCAATCGTCCCATATTAGTCGCTGTGGTATCAAAACAAAGTGCTTCTACTTTATCAACAAGTTGCCAATCCCCCAATAAATTATAACCCGCAAGAGCCTGCTCTTTACAAGTACCAGAAGATTACGCTTGAATTCCGAGCAATTGTTCATCTCCATTACAGGTTATTATTACTGGTAATCGGTCTACTTGTTCTTTGCCAGTTAAAAACGGTAACATTTTACCATCTCAATGCAAAGTAATTACATGATCTCTATTTCTTTAAATGCGGTGCGTAATATTGTAGCTCGTTCAGAGTGCAATTGCGTGCAACAGCGACGAATAGACCATCGATTTATTATCAGTTATTATCAAATCATTTACATTATGGTTTAGAGCTTGTGCTGCTGCTATTAAAATTCGGACAGCATCACGATCTCTTACTTTGCATTTGTCTATGGTTGCCACAAGTTTTGGTGTTATAAACGATATGCAAGCGTGTTTTCTTTTAAGGGGGTTGCTCGGTCCTGGTTCGTCCGCAGATTTTTCCAATGAAAATTCCATTTAACAATCCACAGGATTTTCCATGAACTCTTCCTCTTCTTCAGTAGGTGACGATGGCACAGACGAGGTATAAGAGTAGACCAATCACCATATAGGGTTTTGTGTCTCATACAATAACAACTAGTTTTCTTACGCCCTCTACGCTGACGAACGATAAATGTTGGAACTAGATCCACGAAAACGATCAAATATCAATTTGCTAACGAGTTGTGTCTGTGATGTTATGAGTATATGTTCAAATTATATTTTATATATGTTATGTTATATATCTACAATTTATCTATATCAGTATAATATTAATAAATATAGAGACCAAATTTTCAAATGATAGAAATACAGATTTCATAAATTTTGGACGTAAATAAGTTTACTCCATATACGTTTCTAACACTATTAATACGCATCTCTTTTGAATATATCTTGTAACCAAATTTAAAAAAGAAATTAAATTGAAATTTTCTAAGAAACATGTATATTTCATTTAAACAACATAAATTTTAGCTACAAAAGCTTGCAAAATATTAGTTAATATAAATTGTAAAATTCGAAAGAGTTAAGATTTATTTAATCAATAATTATGTAGTAGATCGTTTTTCGCGAAATGTCAATCTATTTGACCTCTGACTCAGAACGTAGTTGTATTATTTTTTTTTACGTTTGTAATGAGAAAATACATAAATAATGAACGCAACCGTACGACACGTACAGACTCGGCCACTACGCATTCATCGATCTCGATCAGACTCTTCCAGTCCTAGAGTAGACAAAATTCGTTACCGAAACCGTTTTCCATAAAATTTTCCAATATTAATTTAATCTCCTTTCTTCTCCGATTCTCACGACCAGAGAAACATCTCCAATCGGCTGGTAATATTTTCATTGCAATATTTTTAATAATAGGAGAGTTTGAATCTGATTGTTCATTTTTAATCTAATAATATAAGCAATGTGTTACAATGTTGCCTTTCGTACTCTCTTCCGATCGTGGTCTTGAGAATTTTAGTGGCTCAGACAAGCGGCTACCGGACACAACAATGTAAGATCCTAAGCATTGAAACAATGAAAATTAGTGTTAAATTACTCAACTTTACATACTCATAACTTAAAAACAAGTGGTTTCCGCGGTCTGGGACTTCCATATAGGAGTGTTCTCGCAGAAATCAACAAGATAGGACATATAATAATCGAAAATTTTTGGGTTCCCAAGAGAAAGTTCAGCCTGCCATACATAGAACGAAAAGGAAGTTAAGGAATTGTGTAGGAATAAAGTGTAAATAAATATAATTACCCGCAATATTTACCAAAAAAGTAATACATATTAATAATGGCTAAAGTTGCCAATGATATGGGTTCCCACCTATTTCGATGACCTTGAAATACGTTAAGAAGGACAATATTCTGAACAACTTCTTCCTTTTAAAAAATCGGCGGTCGGCTTTCATTTCCGAGATATTTGCAAAAAATTGCTGGTACTAGCCTATAATTGTGTATCTGTGACTGCGTACGCTCATCTTCGGTTTATGTACAAGAATCGTCCATAGTTGCTTATACGAGGCTCACGACCGACCCTCTCCGCCCCCTCACTTTCCTAACCCAAACTTATCTCCGAACTTCTCATTTTCTGTATTTTCATAAAAGAACTCTGCGGTTTATGTAATTATATACATAAGATCTCGCGTATGTGGAGTTAGGTATGGATTAGAAAAGTGAGGGGGCGAAGATCCTCCTCGTGTAACCAACTATGCACGGGACCTTTAGACCCCGTTCAGACACGGCGGAAACCGCGCGGAGCTTATTTACATTAGCGTCTTCATATTCGTTCACACCTGTCCGCTCGAAAACGCGCGGTTTCCGCCGTGTCTGAACGATGTCTTAAGCTCACACGATTCTTGTACATAAATAGAAGATGAGCGGCCATATAGACAGAATACAATTGCATGGTAACAAAATTTTTTTGCTAATATCTCCAAAACTAAAGCCGACCGCCAACTATTTCAAACGAAAAAGTTATTCAAAATGTCGAGTTTCATAAAATATTTCAAGGTCATCGAAATCGGTGAGGTCCTACATTATCGGTAACTTTACCTAATAATGATATATTTAAATAATAGTGGAAGTACACAATAATGTTTTTAATATGAATTCCTCGTCATGTGAGTGAATTTGGAGTTTTTAATGTTCGCTATATAAGCGCACATGATCTCCTTAAAAAGCATGCATTAACAATTAGACATAAAAACATACTTTTACATATGTAATAAATTCTACTAGTTATTATCGACTTTAAAAATCAAGCGACGTTTATCAAATATGCATTTCTTGCAACCAGATATACTATTATACCTATGTATGATCAGGGGGGAACCACGTGACTTGTGTTGGCAGCAGAACGTGTGTTGAGCAGATAGGCGAAAAAAATAGTTGAAAAGTGTGGTTAAAGTGCGCAGAAAAATACGAGGCTGGGTGGAAAAAGAGGGGAGCAATCAAGCTTCCGGTGAACAGTATTGCTGATAGTTATAATTAAGTATAGCTAGAAAGTGCGACACGATTGCACGAAGTCAGACACATGGCAAGCATAAGTGACACCTAGGGGGAGCGGGAAAAGTTAGAAGACAAAGCGGAGACAGCAGTAGGTAAAGAAGAGCGGAGATCCTAATGAGCAAGGCAGGCACAGGCGGGGAAGAGAAAAAGGAAACGAGAGGGGCAGTCCATCGTTGGCAGAACAGCTGGGAAGAAGAAGAGCGAACAGTGAAGGCTCGATTTTGAACTATTTCAAGAGAAAAAGGGAGAACGTGTTGGAGAAGGCAAGGTTGGTGGCCGAAAAGGAAATAAAAGAAGAATCCTTAAAAGGGAGGAGAGCGGAGAGGCCACCTCCGCTGAAGAGAAGGGAATCGGAGGCTGAGAAAGGAACTGTGGAAACACCGGATAGCCAGAAGACAAAGCAGCTAACAGATATGGAAGAGACAAAGTTAGACAAATTGATGGAACTAATGCTAGCAGTTAAGAAAGACATGGAAGAACTGAGAAAAGGTAATAGAGATCCGAGGCAGGATAATAAACAGTTGAGGCAGGGAATGTAGGATCTGAGGGAAGAATGGAAGAAACGGGATGAGATATGGGAAAGGGAAACAAAGGAAGTGAGAGGAAGGATAGAAGTACTGAAGGCAAAGAAGGATCAGGCAGAGAGGCTAACAGGAAGACTGGAAGGACTTGAAAGGAAGGAGGAGGGTAGAGAAAAAAGAGAGAGAAGAAATAATAGCACTCTATAGGGTGAAGACCTTCCGCGCAAAGAAACACCGAAGGAAACGGCGGAGTATGTGCTAAGGTACGAATTGCAGGTAGAGGCAGAGATCAAGAAAAGTAGGAGACTGATAGCTAAGTTAAGTAACTGGCAACAAAAAAGAGCACTAATGACAAATAAGAATACTCTGAAAGATAAGAGGCTGTTTATTGATAACGACCTGGCGAAAACGGAAAGAGATATACAAAGAAACATTAAAGAGCTTGCCAAGACAGAAAGGGAGAAAGAGGCAAAGGTTAAGGTAGGGTACAGGAAAGTGAAAATCAATGAGAAGACATTTATCTGGAAAGAGGATGGTGGGTTGAAAGAGGTAAATTTTTGGAGCCGGCCGAGCACGGGGAACATTTAAATCATTGGAGGTCCGCAGAGCTTATAAGAACAACGAAAGCACGGCAAAAGGCAATACGGGGTGGAGCGAAAACCAGACCTAGGAAAGGAACAAGGAATCAAAGGAAAGTAGACACAATTAAAATTGGATACTAGAACGTAGCAGGATTAGGTAGCAAAGACACACAGTTTTGGGATGTCTTAAAAGAACTCGATATAGTAGGACTAGTAGTGTTACGTCTCACGTGGGGTTTAAGAAGAATGGTACGTTTGCCACGCTTTGATTCTTTCGGGGTCCACGGTTCGTCGCGACGTAGGGCGAGTTACGCCGTTCCGTTGCCAGAGAGAGAATGTCGGGATGGGATTCCCGGTCGGCTAAACCTAGTCTGCCTGGCCATGAATTGGAGCACACACACGCAATCAGCTGGACCTAGTCCGCAAAGATTGTGGTGAGTACGGTAGACCGCACGGCTAGATCCAGTCCGCCTTGTTCGAGGTGAATTAAAGACTGCACAATCAGGTGGACCCAGTCCGCAAAGATTGTGGTGGGTGCGGAAACTCGAACGGCTAGACCCAGTCCACCCTGTTCGAGGTGAATTGAAGGACGCACAATCAGCTGGACCCAGTCCGCAAAGATTGTGGTAGTGGGGGAACTCGAGCGGCTGGACCTAGTCTGCCTTGCTCGAGCGTATAGGTATGGGACAGGGGCGAAATGTGGTTTGTGACTCCTCTCACGACTCTGGTTCCCGAGACACGCATATCCACATACGCAGGTGAACCGATTCCCTTACTGGCCCGCACGCAGCAATATGTACTGTTGAGTGCTGTCAAGATGATCCCCGGGGGGGCACAGAGGCAAGAGGGGTCTCCAGCTAGCTCCACCCATCCCCACCTCTGACGCTCCCGTAGTCGCCGCGTGATCACACCGTTTCGACTGTTTACGTCACACGACGCATAGTATTTAGTAGGATTCCCGTATTTACTAGAGTAGTGTGTGTGTCTGCTTCGGCCAATAGAACGCTCTAGCCGAAATTGCTTGTGAGCCTAGCCGCTCCCCTTCGAAGCCAACCAATCGGGTGTGCATTCTTGCCTACGTCACCGCATTCCTGCCAGGGATCTTCTTGTCAGCACTCAACAGTACATGTATGTATGTACATATTGTTAGTATGTTAGTTGTTAGTTGTTAGTATGTTAGTACATGTACGTACATGTATGACGTACGAGGGGATTAGGAAGAAGGTGATGTGTCCTCTCAGTTTGAAGGTCAGAACTGCAAATAGTTCAGAAGGCCCTCGGCTTCATCGTCGAGCACGATGGAAGTAGGTTAATTGGTAAGGGGTTTGGTTCTGGTGAAGATTTGATTCGTTGATGGACCTCGAAATCCAGTTGACTTCTGCGGCTGACTTCGTTGTTACATTCGTGAAGTAATTCGTTTCTAAATTTGCTGTCAGCTGTAGCTTCAGAGATCTGGTATGGACTGACTCCGTTGGTGTCCGGCTGCTTCCCTTATAGTCCAACGTTGGTGGTAGGGGGTAGTCCCAATCACGTGTCGAGTTGTTCCAGTAGAAGGAGTACCGGATCACTGGAGGTGGATCAATGCTCCTGCGACTAAGTCCGTTATTCGATTTTGTGAAATAAATCGCTCCTGCGACTAAGTCCGTTATTCAATTTTGTGAAATACATCGCTCCTGCGACTAAGTCTGTTATTCAATTTTGTGAAATAAATCGTTTCTGAGACTATGTCCTGTAACTAGCGTAGGTGTTACTAATGACAGATTTTGTACGAGTATATTTTATTCGTTATGGTGATAATGCAGTATGTACAGATATCGGAAAGACTGAAGAGACCCTGGTGTGATGCCTCGTATTTATACTATGCAACGGAAAGAAGGCGTTGCACGGGCGTGGACCTTGTTCCTTTGACAAAGTCAGAGTTAAGCTTCGATAGGTTCAAGGTCCACCCCCTGTTCGGCGGGGAAAGGGAACCCCCGCGACCGGGTAGTCCCGTAACGGTACACGGCTGGCGGTGCATCTGGCGGTAAGGTATGCACGTGAAAGTGATAAAAGAATAAAGTCATTTTTGGGCCTTGCAAAAGTCAGGAAAGGTTTTATAGCCTATTCCTTGACATCTGCAAGGGGATAGTTTTAATGGTTATTACGGTCGCCAACCGATTGCCGCTACAGTCCTTTATTCAATTTTGTGAAATATTTCAGTTCTAAGATTATAACACTAATAATCGATTTGATCCGCTGTCTCGATGATTTCGACTTCTGGTGGGGGCACGGTGACATAGTGGGTTCACTAGACTAGAGCGGACCGTATCGATAGGGAAGCGGTCCTTTGAAACTTTATTCTTACGAGATCTGATACAGTGCCGTATGAATGAGGGGGCGTGTTCCTCGAAAATGTCCACAGGAACGGCCTGAGCTTGTAAGAACAGGACGGACTGTGGTGACGAACGTCACAGCAGAAACGTGGATAGAGGAAAAACAATGGGAAGGATGGAGAGATAAACTACCTCAGGAATTCGCATGGAAATTTGCCACCAGAGAGAATAAAAAGGGAAGAGCGATAGGAGGAATTATTACAGGTGTAAGAAAAGGAATAGATGAGGATAAAGCAACCGAGGGAACGGAACATATACAATACAAGAGAGAAGAATAAAGATACAAAATGAAAAATGGAGAATAATTACAGTATACAACAGAAATATGAAGAAGACGAAAGAAGAACTGTATCATATAATAATGGAGGAGGAAGTAGAGAAATTGATAATCGGAGGAGACTTTAAAGCAAGAATTGGACAAGAGGGTACGATTTTAGAATAGAAGAAAAACATGAGGGAAGGAGGTCAAAAGACAAAGTTAAAAACACGGAGGGAAAGTTATTATTAGAGACAGTCGAGGAAAGAGGATGGAATATTCCGAACGGAAACATGGAGGGAGATGAAAAAGGAGCGTATACATATACAAGACCGAGAGGAAGCACGGTAATCGATTATATAATGATAAATGTAGAGGCGAAAGAAGATATAAAGAAATTTACAGTGGAAGAAAGAGTCGAGTCAGACCATATGCCGCTGGTTGTTGAAATATAAAGAGGAAATATAAAGAGAGAGCGAGAAGGAAATCAGGAGGGGAGGTGGAAAGAGAGGAAAGTTTAGACAGAGGATGGTAAGAGAGAGTTTCAAACAGAATTAAACAAAATAAACTTTAATAGGACGGAGGTAAATGAAATAGTAGAAGAAATGGTTGAAAAAATAAATAATGCAGTACGGAAAGAAGAAGTAAAAATCAAGAAATGGAAATTGGGTAGCTCCAAGTGGTGGAACTCGAATTGTACAAAAAAGAAAAGGGAAGCTAGAAAATCTCTGAGGAATTGGAGAAGGGGACAAGGAGACAAAGAAGACTACCAGAAGAAAAGAAGGGAATACAAAAAAGTGTGCGAAGAACGGAGAAGAGAATTACAAGAAAATGTAGAGAAGAAGATAAGTCAATTAAAGGGAGAAAACCAAATATGGGAATGTATAAATAAAGTAAGAAAGAAAAGAATTGGAATCAGTAATAAAATAGAATTAAAAGAATGGAGGGACCATTTCAAAATATTGCTAGAAGGCGTAGACTGCACACAAGAAGTAGGAGAACTGGAAGAAATAGTCAACACGGAGCGAGAAGTGGAAGAGGAAATAACAGAAGCAGAAGTGAAAGAACAAATCAGGAAATTAAAAAAGAAAAAAGCAGCGGGGAAGACAAAGTAGAAAATGAAGCCTGGATTTACGGTAACTGGAAAATAGTAAAAAGGATCACAAAAATCGTCAATAAAGTGTGGAAGGGATAAGGATTTCCGGAGAGGTGGAGAGAAGGGGTGATTTCACCAAATTCGAGAAAGGAGATAGAGAAAGGGTGAGCAATTACCGGGGACTAACGATCCTAAACACGGCGTACAAGATATATGCTATGGTCCTGGAAAAAAAATTAAAAGAAGAATTGGAGAAGAACAACATAATTCCAGAAACACAAGCAGGATTCAGGAGCGGTAGGTCGACAATAGATAACATCTTCATTTTGAACTATATATCCAGGAGGGAAATACAGAAAAAAGGAGGGAAGCTGTATACCTTTTTCGCAGACCTAAGCGCGGCATTCGACAAAGTGGATAGAGTAAAACTCCAAAACATAATGGAAAAAATGGCAATAAGTAAACGCCTGAGGCTGAGAATTGGAGAAATTTATAGGGAAACAAGAAACACGATAAAAGTAAATGGAGAAATAACATCGGGATTCTGGACAACAAAAGGGGTAAGACAGGGTTGCCCACTGAGTCCAACTCTATTTACAATTTACATAGCGGATCTGGAGGAAACCATGATGAAAAATCAAGCTGGTGGAGTTAGAGTGGAAAAAGAAAAAATCTGGACTCTAGCTTACGCGGACGATATATCGTTACTAGCAAATGAGCCAAAGGGCCTTAAGAACATCGTAAGACGATTTGGAAAATACCTTGAAAGGAAAGGGTTGCAACTGAACGCGGAGAAATCAAAGGTGCTAATTTTCTATATAGGAAGAGGAAAGAAAAGGAAAGAAGAATGGAGCTGGCAGGGGACCTGCCTCGAAGAAGTAAAGGAATTCAAATACTTAGGGTATAATTTCCAGAAAAACGGTGGCAGAGAGATACACATAAGGGAAGCAAGAATAGCTATGGCACAGATATGGGGAATAGGACAAAGAATGTTCAAGAACAACTTTGAGAGAAGGATGAGAATATTCACAAGCACAGTGAATAGCATACTACTGTACGCGTCAGAAATCTGGGGATGGATGGAAGCAGAAAAAGTAAAGAAAATTCAGGAGAAATTCATAAGGTGGACGTTAGGTTTGAACTTCAATACACCAGCATATTTAATTTTGGAAGGAACAAAAACGGACAAAGTAAGGATAGAAGCGGGGAAAAGAGCAATAAGGTATGAGGAAAAAACGAAACGCTTGAACAAGAATAAAATAGTTCAAGAATGCTGGAGGGAAATAGATGCGAAGCTAAAAGAGAAAAAATCGAAATGGGAGGAAATGAGAGACACATATTATAGGCAAAAAATGGCTGATATGTTATCATTTATATGATAAATGGCTGATAGGAAAAGAGTTTGACGTGGAACTAGCACAAAGAGACAGAGCAGAGCAGATTCAATGGCAATACGACAGAGTAATAGGAGGCAAATACAATGTACACTACGCAGAAATGAGGGATAACCAAAGGGCCAATTATCTAAACGGAGACTACAAAGGAAGAGACCAAGCCATGATCGCAAGGTTCGGATGTGGAAATGAAGAGGGGGGAAGCAAGTACTGGAAGGATGAAAAAAAGGTGGTATGCAGATTTTGTAAAGGAGCAAGGGAGACGCTAAGACACATGATCCAAGAATGTAAGGAGCTGAGAAAGGAAAACGATGAGAGGGATTTTAAAGGGAGAGGAAGAAGGAGCGGAATGGATGTGTATGGTTCTGGAAAAAAGGAGGAGAAAAGAAACCCAAGAGAACGGCAGAAGACATAGTGAAACTACATGAATGAGTTAACAGACCCTGATACACTTACACACACCACATGTAACCCCATTTTAAGGCCGAAAGGCGAAAAATAAATCTATTTACTACTACCTATGTATGAACAGAGGAAGGCAAAATGTTTATCTCAATAAAAATTTAGAATAAAAAATAAAAGATTTATAAAATTTTTATTCGTTATTCGAAGGTTCGGATAAAAACGCCGAACTTGAAAGACCAGAGTAAGAAATATAATGCTTTAATTCTAGGAAATGATGATTGATGCAGGGGTTGAATGAAAACTAGTATTGACGGGGAAGCCGTCCGCCAACGAGTGCGATTTATTATAACACCAAGAAGTTCACACTGCGAGCGTCACTGGAAGAGTGACCGCTCAGGTAAATTCTAGACGTCTGGAAGGGTACGCATCGCGCTGTTGAGACGCACGCTGTCCACTCTCAGCATTCCGTCACTCGATATTCCTCACACCAGATACCGACCAACAGCTTACAATGTAAGCAGTTGGAGAATCAAGCATTATTGACAATGACAATTTCCCATAACTTTTGCAAACTCGAATAAACGCGTTACTGAGCGTCGAGCTCCGAACGTCGAAGACGTATGAACCCAGTTCATACGGTACGGGCCTGTGGTGGCTTCATGGCTAGGGCAGTCACGGGGACCGAGACGCGCGGCCGAAAAAAGGGGGCGTAGCCCTATAAAAGTAGCCGAAACGAGCAAAACTTGCCGACCACTGATATACATACATGTATGTAGCAGGAGGAAGGATTGACAGATTGGTAGCTCTTTCTTGATTCGTTCGATGGTGCTGCATGGCTGTTCTTACAGTTAGTTTATGGAACGATTTGCCTGGTTCATTCCTTGGATTGAAAATCCGCCAAGTTCGCGTGCCTAGATTTTCGCGAAAATAAAGCCTTAACCCGGGAGTACGCCCCGGGAGTATTTCGTATATATTGAAATATAATCAAAGCCTTCGACTGTTGATTTTTTCCGTCGAGCTATTCTCATTTGAAGGGGGTTTCGACTTGTTTATCTTACGGGGCGATACTTAGGTGCATTCGTGTAGGTTTTAAAACAGTATCGCTACGCGTCGGTCTATTCGACCATAGCGCGCCTGCTAACGTCAGTCTGATTTCGTCTATCGAGTTTGACGCATACTGTGTGGCAATGATGGCTACTTTCGGATATGTTGAGACATTGAAGACGAGGTCAGTGATTCGGCAGAAGATTCCGATTATGTAGTAGAATCCGATCACAATACTGATTCGGAAATTGATTGCTCAGACATAGAAATATCCGATTCAGAGGAGACATATATTTCCAATGAAGAAAACGTAAGTTCTTATTCGTTATTTTCAAGATATATTTCTAATCTGAAGAAAATTTATAAGTACATTTTGTGAAAAAATAGATACAAAATATGATAAATTATTGGTGTTGTGAAAAAATAAAAATCAAGTTTTAAATTCAAATTGATAAAAGCACACTATACTATTATATGTAAATTTTGCATTCGCAAAAATTTGTATATAATATTTTATTTTTAAAATTAATTACAATGTATCATTTGCATAAAAATAAATTTTCCAGAACTCTAGAATCCATTACATTGGCAAAGATAAAACAACTGTATGGTCTAAACTACCACCTAGAACCAAAAGTAAAACTAAGAACGTCAAGGAGTAAGACCTACTGCTAAGAATGCTAAAACGTCTATTGATGCATGGAGACTTTATTTATCTGACGCTATTACACATTATTTTTACTATATTAGTCGTTTTATTAAATTATTTATCATTATATTAGCATCGCTCCCGGGTTAAATGAAAACAATTCATTCCGAATTTTCAACTTATTTTCATATGTAGAATCGCCCTCTCGACACGACGGATGTATATAGGACTTAGATCGCGACTTTACTGTATATCGTTTACCTGACTTTGACACGCCTTGTCTGAATTGTCGAATACGTACAGGTTCAGTTCCCTGATGGTGCTCGCTTTCACCGCAGCGGATTGCCATTCCATCACTCATCAAAACGTAATGATGCTCGCCGCACAATCTTTCGAGAATATAAAGATTATATTTCTAGCCAACTATCAATGATGACTCTGGACCTGCCGATGAATGGCGGAAACATGTGGTTAAAGGAATTCTAGGATGCCGGAAAGGACCACGTCCATCCCGGTTTTGAAGATTTTATATTTTCCAAGCTGGCCAATATTCCCCTCGCAGAAAGAGCTGATGCTGCTAGAAGCCTAATTGCCTCTTTGAGTTGTCCAGAAGTAACTGAATATTGTTACAAATTAGACCAAGCAACTCTTTCTAACTATTGAAAGCAAAATTAAAGACCAGGAAGTTTTCACGTTATATTCGAAAACAGTGATTGATATGTGTAATGAAATGAAACGTCTCTCACAGCAGCCTACTACTGTAGCAGTCTCTACAGGACACCTTGATGAATTTATTTCTGAAGGTGGATCTACTGAGGGTAGAGATAATTATTGTTGGCGAACAAGCAAAAATTCCTAAATGTAGGGATTCAGAATTGGTGTTCCGGAAACCTTCACTATCGGATCTAAAAGATGTTGAAATTATCGAATCGATGCCTCAAGAAGCCGTCGAGAAAAATTATGTTTATGGATTATCGGAAATCTGGTGTGGTGATGGTGTTTACTTTGACACCTTGATTTACACACCACCAAAGACCAGCAAAACCACTTTTAATCGTAGAGTGAAGGCTTTTCTTGATACGGATTGCCTCTACTTATGGCCTTTGTTACCGTTTTCGTCGCCAATCACGATTTCTAATATACCACATTTAATTTCCAAAGCACGAATTTCGATTTGCTTTTTCCCAAAGATGTCAAGATATTCCTGGTTTCTCTGACTCATGGTACTCTGACATAATTCGTGCGAGTTCCAAATTGACTCATATTATATTGGATGATAGATGGTTTTGTAACATATCGACCTTTGGATGATAGTGATTGGAATGCCACGATTTTTTTAGTCGATCCTCCAAGCTGAACGGATCACATGACTCGTAAACTGTTGCAGCACTCCTAACGAAAACCTAACGGAAGGAAACCTACCGTATTAAGGTCAGGTTATACCGGAGAAAACACAGTGAGATCCTAGATCCGGGAAAAGTTTGGCTACCTTGGTTTTGTATCTAACACTTGTACGAGAACAAGGCTGACCGTAGAAAAGTTCGTGGCAATAGTTCTTAATGGCCCACACAGCTATTTAGCTTGAACGCCTAACCATTTCCAGATGGTCTTTCGAGAGCGCGTTGACAGTTCCCTTTTTTTTAACGTGGGGAAAATGCGTTACGCATACCCCGCCCCTGGGGGGGGGGGGTTATGTGGGACTGTCCCCATCCCAGCGGGCAGGGGCATACCAACTAACGACCCCACCGTGGCCTCCGTGAGCTAATTGGGGATGGTCGGGATCTCGAGAACGAATGCAACCGACCACCCCCTACCCCTGGCAACTACGGCCCCATCCCGGGGGGAGAGGAGCTCCCCCATGTGATCCTATTCTAGTAGGAACCTGTTCGGGCCACCCACACGGAGTCCCCTCACCCGAGAGCCGCTCGACTGAGCGACACAAGCCCCAGTTCCTGTTGCCCGCGGCCCTTCGAGACCCCCCTTCCTTCGCTCGGGGGCTGGAGAAGCCCCAAGGAGCTCCCCACCTGGCCGAGGGAGGAGGTCTCCGCACGCGGTAAGGAGAGGGCGAGGCGACCCAGATAGCACCGTACGTCCACAGGACGTCCGTTTTATGTATCGTTTACGTCCATACGTCCTATGTCCGTTTTTTATGTCCCACAGACGTCCCTGGCACCTACGTTTCGGACGTCCGTTTTTTACGTCCTAGGGACGTCCGTGGGACCTAAATTTCGGACATCCTATGGACATCAATTTTTTTTGTCCCAGGGACTTCCGTTGGACCAAAATTTCGCATTTCCCAGGGACGTCCATTTTTTTCGTCCCAGGGACTTCTATTGGACTTGAATTTTGGATGTCCAAAGTACGTTTATTTTGTAAGTCTTATATCCGTGCTCAGGACTTTCGTACGTACAAGAATGCTCACTTCTCATGCATGAGACATTTATATACAACAATATAAATGTATTTATAGCAATGTATTTTTTTTTATTTATATACATACACTTATATATATTGTTATAAATGTATATATGTATACGGTCCTTGCTTCGCTGTGTTCAGCTGTGTCGTACAGCTGTACGGTACCATCGAAGCAAGCGATGATCGATAAGAAAAGCAACGATCGATGAAACAAGCGACGATCGAATGCGGGAGAAGAACGCACCATTGCGTTGCTGCGTGACAAATCAGTCTTGTGCGAGTGCTTCAAGAACGTGCTTGAGAAATCTCCTGTGATAAATTCATCGTGTAATACATATTTTCGGATTTACTTAATATTTAGACAAGTAAGTATTTTCATTGTTATTATTTGTTACCGTTAGTGTTTTCGCTTACGCCATTTCGTTAAATTATTTTATACAGTTACGCACATCATTGATTATATTATACACACTTTAATTTAGAATAACTTTTTATGAATGGACCAAACGACTTTAATTTTTCTGTAAGGCATTCTGGTTCTGCATTTTCATGTTCTCCATGTTTATTAATTGGTTTACGAATTATAAACGGACAAAAGTAGTAAAAATGGCACTTATAGGCCGAAAACCCGAAAAATTGCAATTTTTACTACTTTTGATCGTTTAGAATTCGTGAACCAATTAACCAATTTCAATTAAATTTTCAGAATTTATATAATTTATACGAGTTTACAAAACACATGTTCTAAATTTTCGTTATTGGCCCAGCTAAAAAAGTTGTAAAATTCAATTTTCAGTATGGTTTGTCACAATTTCGACCAAATGCATTTTTTCAACTTATTTATTACACGTCATTTACTAAACTAATTCTAGCCTTACAGAGAAATTGAAGTCGTTTGGTCCATTCACAAAAAAGTTATTCCGATTTAAAGTGTGTGTGATGAACCCCGTGGCATACCATGATGAACGAAGACCCTGCGGAATTTTGCAGATCCTGCGACGACGTGAAATCGTGGACAATCGTGGAGTTCGTAAAAGACGCACGGTGGTGGCAGTACCCTCTCCGTGGCTGATAGGGGATTATTGCCATTGGCCCTCGTTACCGCAGGGTCGATTGATGAAGGACATAAAAGCGTTCGAGGAAGGGAACAAATGCTGGCCAAAACACGCAATTAAATATTTAAAAAATGGCCCTTTGGTGAGTTAAAGATTTTATACTATGATGAAACTATAATAATTACATATGTATAATTTAAAAATGCTTTCAGATGATTATGTAAGGGCAAGGACCAAGGCGAAAGTGGCTGAGGATAGTCAACTAGCAAAACGTAAAATTTTACAACTTGTGAGCGACGCCGATGAAGAATCGGAATCGGTGTTGCCTTCGCCTCCGGCGCTCAAACGACGCTACGAGCTAGGTACGTAAATAAAATATTTTATGCTATTTTATGATAATTGCTTAATTTCATTTTTGTTTCGAAGAAACTTGCCAGTGTTTTTCTTTTTAAATTAATTGTACACGCTGGTCTGTTTATTTTGACCTTTTATATAGTTATAAATAAGTTATAAATTTTAAGTTTATATTAAAATACGTTATATTTATAAATATTATATTATATTTGCTGTTAGTTATATATTTTTTTATTTTATTCGTAGATGTATATTTCATTATGTATTTAGTTATAAATATTATATTATATTTAGTTACAAATGTATATATTTATAGTTATAAAACTTTTATATGTATAAATAAATATATATTTGTATTATACATATATGCGATTGTATTGTATTTACTATGTACCTAATCCATGTCCTTATAATAATATTAATATTAATATGTAATAAATGTGAAATTTTGTTTTACTTTTTAACCTTACACAAGGAATATTGTTTAATAGTTTTTAAACGTCCTGTAAATGTCCTGTTACCGTTCAGAATGTGTCCTGCCGTACGTCCTAATAACGTTCTTATATCCCAGAATTGATCCCAAGTACGTACTAGGGACGTCCGAATAACGTCCGTATGTCCCCAGATACGTCCAACGTACGTCCCAGATAGGTCCGCACGGGACGTCCTATGTACGTTACACTTTGTAACACGGACCTCATTCGGACATTTCTGGGACGTATCTCGGATATATATCGGACATATCTCGGACATACGGACATGATTCGGACGTCCCTGGGACATACGAAGGTCCGATTACGGACGTACTTTGGACATCCATCGGACATCCGTGTGCTATCTGGGGAGTTCCGGCTCACCCCCCCCCCCCCCCACCCAACCCGTGGCGCCCCGTACAGAGGAGCGGTAGTCGTATTGGCGGGACAGGGCGAGGCGCTCTCCCGGCCCCGCTCCTGCGGCCGGCTCACCCCTGGGGGAAATCCTTAGTCCCCTCCATGGCGGCGATGGGAGTATTAGTTAGTCCCACCGCCGCACAGTGGGCCAGATCGCCGCGCTAGCTGTTCATGGGCTAATAAATCAAAGTCCTCATATCGATTTTTAACGAATGTATAATGTTTCTTAAATATCCATTACATTCTAAAACGATAATATTAATTAAAGTTATTAAAAACTCTCGTTACTTGTGACACTAACTGTGACACTTCCAAAATGGCAAAATTAAAATTATTTCAAGCAAACGCTCGTCGTCTGTCCGAAAAGGTAATATCGCGGTGTACCGATCCATTTGAAATAATTTTAATTTTGCCATTTTGGACGTGTCACCATTTTTAAGAACACAGCTGTGAAATATTGGGTATCTTCAATACTCCCCTGCTGGGAAAACACCTCATATGTTTAAAAAAATTGCCAAACTAATGGCGAAACAAACATTTTTGCAACTAAAACCATTTTTATTGGATACCTTTATATCTTCGCTGTAAGCTGAAAAAAGGTTGACACTTCACTTTGCAGGTCGGTAGAAACTTCAATTCTCAAGATATCGGAGAACCATTTGGCATACGTTCATATATAACTAGCGACAAAATGATATTCAAATTTGAACGAAATACGAAAACCAACTCCGAAAAGTGACCGGCTTCGCGTGGAATGTCGAGAAGTCCAGCGTCTAACAACATACAAACTAGAAAAAATCAATTTAAATTAATTGTATTAATTTTTCCATTTTCGATCTTAATGGACATTCAGAAAGCAATACAAATTTATTAGAACACGTTAAAAGTTGACTGTTTAGCTAAATGTCACTAAATTTTTCTCGACCCAGCCCATGGGCACGGTGGTGCCCCGGACAGTTAACATCGCCTACAATTTCTTTCAGTTTCCGGGAAGGTTCTAGCATAGGCATCTCCTGAGGTTGGGGGGGAGTATAAGCGGTTCAGACCAGCGGAACCCCTGGGGTTTTGGTAGTAGACGACATGCTGTGCCTTTGTTCCGAGCGTCTCGAACCCTCGCAAGTAGCCTTCCGGGCCCCAGATTCGGTATAATCTAGAAAAACGTCTAAAATCCTGGATCCGGGGCCGGTATAACCCGGGCTTTAGTCGCTCCTACGGTACTTGCCCCAATTAATCTGCTTTCATATTTAAAGAAGTAGTACAAATAAACTTGAAAAATAATCACCGAAACTACTTTTTTTAAAAATTAAATTGAACTATTAATGTATATGTTGCAAAAGGAATATATTGCATTTTCCAAAGATCTTTTGACAGTTTTACCCGAATCATATAGCTCAAATTATATAGCTCCATTTTTTGGCAAATTAACGTATAATTGAACAATACTAATACAAAACAATAATAAAAAAGACAAAAGTAATCAAATTCGTCTTTATTAATATAACTAATTAACTTATACCCATATAATATAATACTATTCATAAACTTATAACTTATAACGTTTATAATTATAAATATTTACATTATAATTATAGAAGTTTATTATGTTTCACTTCATCTGATGAAGTCAAATCCTCGGATGAACTTGTTCTTTCAGAAAAGGTAGCACTTATTATCTGACGATGAGATCTTGGATTTTGTGCACATAACATGTCTAAAACCACTGCAGGAAAAGATTTTAATTTTTTTAGTGGCAATTGGCGAATGTTAGATATCGTAGGGTCAGAAGATTAATAAACAATGCAAAAAATTTTCATTGGTATTTCTACGGGACGACTTTCGTGAAAGTTTATTGCGGAAAAACTTAAAATCTTTATTACGGGCTTCTTGTGCCTCCTTACTTATTGTCTGTTGACCAATTGGTAATAATGTGTGAGCAATAATTTCTGGGCCATGAACTAATATTTTGTGGATGGTCGGAGACATCGAATACTACGGATATAGTGAAATGAAAAGTTCTGCTACAGAAGCTACAGAGCTACAGCTTTCGCATAATGCTTAAATTTCTGGATATTTACTTCGTATCCACTTGAAATAACTTTCATAACGTTACCAAATCTTCGGATAAGATCAACGTTAATACCGGTAATATTGGCAGAAATTTCAGTATCTGCAAAAAATCTTCTCGCGGTATTCCCGTCATTCGTATTACCGACTCCAGGTTTAGGTTTATCGATTATTACCCCTAATTCAGTCTTAAATCTTTCGTTTATATTTTTCTTAGTTGTACTAACAATATTTTTCTCATCCACACCTCGATTAAAGTTTTCAGATGTAAGACCACATAAGTAACATTTTGCGTTGAATGGGTGTCTGTTAATCTATTGCATACTTTTCCATCAACCATTGTTAATAGTAATTTATGCTTTACTATAAACTTGACTCCATCTAAATTGTACATCGAAGGTTGCAACTCATCTACCTGTCTCTGAATGCTGGCCTTTTCAGTTGTTATTATGGAAGTTTTTTTTTTAGTAAAAATAAATTTAATAGGGCAATAATAACGTGATGTTCTGGAGTTTTGTCAAACAATAATATCTTCGTCTTCTGTTTTATTGCAAGAAACTTGTAAGGGCACTAATGATATCACAAATATATACTTGCATCGAAACATTCTTCACAGTCCAATGTTTGTTTATACATGCTATTTCCTGAAGATCCGTCAAACCCCCATTTCGTAATCATCATTATGTTCTGTAACCAATAACCTTGAAACTGTATGTAACACTCTTTCTTTGCAGCTTGTATTCTTTTATACGAAGGAAATCGCCAAATGTCTTTCGATCTTATTATATGTTGAGACATTCAAATTTGGCGGTTCACTAAACACGAAATAAGTCACTAGTGTTACCAATTACTTGTAAAGTATTCACAGAGCACTTTATGTTGCACACCTGTTAATACTAATTCATGGCATTCTCTCTCATGTACGCTCTATAGTTCATGTGCACATACCAAAGGAACAAAGACAAAAATTAGATGTAAATGCCAAAGAAGGTCGTTCAGTTGTAAAATTCGTTAAAGTTGTAAGAAATGACGTTTCCAGTGGAAAAGCTGAACCAATAAAGAAAATTAGACCCAAAGATTCGACCTTGTTGGAATTAGCTCACGGTCAAGATGAGTCGAACAACGAAAGTCAAGTTGAAGAAGACAATGACTTAACTGAAGATGAAGAATTGCCAAGGGAACCAGAAAATGATGCAGATCGGAACCCACCTGCAGAAAATCAGAAAGGAGAAGAAGGGGAGAAAGATGACCTAGAAAGTCAACAACCAGCACAGAAGAAGGTTGAGAGACAGAAATTCGTTGAATAGACCAAACAGGTACAATGACTTTATAGACGTAGATGAAGTCTTTATTGCCGAAACTGGCGAACCAACTAACTACGTAGTAGTTAAAAAAGATATGGAAGAAGAAATAGAAGCTTTAAATAAAAATAAGTCTAGCAACTCGTGGAGAAACCAAAGAAACAAACAGTCATTAAAAACCGCTGGGTTTACAAAATCAAGGAAGATCCAAACAGAAATACGTACACTCAAGTGTAGAGCAAAACTGGTAGCTAAAAGATTTAATCAGAAGGAAGGAATTGATTATTGAGAAGTATTTAGTCCAGTGGCAAAAATGGATTACATTAGATTATTAATAGCCATAGCAGCTAGAGAAGGCTTAACACTCAGGCAGTTTGATGTAAAAACAGCATTCCTCAAGAGAACTCAAAGAAGAAATATACATGACTCGGCCGGAAACTTTTTCCAATGGAACAGCACAAGTTTGTAAACTGTTTAGAAACGTATATGGATTCAAACAAGCAGCTAGATGCTGGATTCAAAAGTTCAAAAGTCTTTTAAAGAAATATAGTTTAAAAGCAACAGGTGCAGATCCATGTATATTTTACAAGTGTGAAGGAAGATAAAAAAGTTATCATGGCACTACATATTGATGATGGCTTAATTGCAGCGAAAGAGCTTCAAGATATTACAGATCTATTGGAAGATTTAAAACAAGAATTTGAAATTACATACACACGAGTTGAAATTTTCCTAGGTATTGAGATTAAGCAAGCAGAAGACAAATCAATCTTCATTCATCAATCTGCTTGTACTCGGAAAGTAATTGAAAGATTCAAACTCGAAGAGGCAAATGCAGTATCTATCCAGCAGATCCAAATCATCAAATGTGTACAGAAATGTAGGAATCAAGACGTCAATAGAATAATACGGCCGTAAACACGAAATAGTTTAACATTTAATTTGAAAGCACAACGAATACAATTATCCCGTCTGAATCTCCGTCTGAGATCACACACGTCTTTTCCTTCTCGCGCGTCGTACGAGAATAAATTAACATCGGATATTATAAAATGTGAAGAACGAAATCAATAACATTAATAACAGATAACGAATCGTCGCATCGATACCGTTACTAGTAACAGCGACGAGACCGGATATTTGCTATGCAGTGAACAAGGCAAGTAAATATCTAGACGAAAGAAAGTTCTCTAGAAAGTTTACCATCCCAAAGTAGCGTCTCAGCTCACTGACTGTCCATAGCTGGCCGTATCCCGCGATGTCAGTCGTCCTTTTCGACGGTGGCTGAACTCCTTGCCCGCTAACTGCGTATCCCAGGAAGGTTAGCTTTTCTTTGAAGAAGGCGCTCTTCTCCAGGTTGATGACGACACCATATTCTTTTAATCTTTCGAACAGCTATCGGAGATGCCGCTGATGATTTTCCCTGTTTCGTGACGCTACTGAAATGTCATCTATATAGACGTAACAGAAATACAGGCCTCTGTGTAACTCGTCCATAAATCTCTGGAAGGTTTGTGCAGCGTTCCTCAGGCCAAACGTCATATATAAAAATACATTATAGTCCAAAAGGACTTAACGGCTAAAGACAAAGGCTGTCTTTGGTACGTCGTCTTCAGCTATTGGTATCTGGTGGTAACCAAATCAATTATGGAGAATATTGCTCTCGCTAATAAATTATGCGAAACATCCTCCAAGTGTGGAACCGGGTACCTGTCTGGAACCGGGTACCTGTCTGGAACTGTGACGCTGTTGAATGCACTGTAATCCCCACGCGGTCTCTTCTTTGGGGCGGGGTGGAGCGGCGATGCCCAATTGCTCTTCAAAGGACGGATCATTCCCCTGCGCAGCATCTCCTCGAACTCTTTCTTTGCTATTCGTGCCTTACTCGCCAACGGCGGGCCAGAATTTGTTGTGATGTGATGCACCGTGTTATGTCTGGGTGTCCTTGTCGTCTGAGCTGGGCGTGTAATGTCGGCAAACTCCTATAATCGCTGAAGGACCATTAGGTTAGCGTGGGATATAGACCTGATGGATCCGGATGCGTGTGTTAATCCTGCAAGGGTAGCCAGTCCCGTCTCACGGACCACTATTCTAGGACCAGTCTAGTTTTCTTTAAATCTACCAAAACTCTATAATTGGCGATAAAATCCGCACCAATTAATGAACTAGGCACGTCAACCATTGCTATCTCCGAGGGAAAGCTTCTCCTGAGACCGAAATTGAATGTCATCGCCGTCCTCCCGTATGTCCTTATTACTGTGCCGTTAGCCGCATACAAGGCGTAGTCGCTGCACCATGCCGCAGGATATACGCTGTCATCGGCCCCGGTGTCAATTAAATATGCCTTCTTCGTGCCTCTGTCTTGGACAAACAAACGGCGAGAAACCGCCGTTGTCGGGTCGCATCAATCCGATTGTCGTTACGTCGAGTACTTGCACGGGGAAATGCACCTGCGGACCCTCTCTCCGAACTTGTAGTGTTAGCAATCGTCGTACTTCTTGGGGGCGCTGCTTTTACCTATTCGCCGCGTGCCATGGCGCCCTCTGTTGCTGTTCCGCTGTGTCGCTCCTCCGCGGTCATATTGTTGCTCTGAACTGCGCGACCGTCACGCCATCTCGTCAATCCTCCACGCCAATTCGTCGATCTTCCTTTCCAGGTCTGACACTGGAGCACGTGGTGAGCAATCAACGATCGCCATTGCGTTGCATGCCGTTATCTCGTGTACCTTGTCTGCCAACACCGTAACATCTTCCAAGGCTGCATTTTCCTGCGTTGCGAGCACCGTCTGGACGGCGTGTGTCAGTCGGCTGCACCAAATACTTCTTAACAGTTGGTCTGGCATTGAGGATCCTACCAAACTCTTCATGTGACGCAGGAACTGACTGGGTGTTCTATCCCCCAGCTCTTCTTTCCCCAGTAGTTGCCTCAGCTTTTTGTCCTTGGACTGCGCAAACCTTTGGATCATTAGCTTCTTAATCGTGTCGCACCTGCCTGTGTGCGGCGGTCACATGGTTACGTCCGCAACTTCTTATGCATAACGGCCTTCCAGATTTTCTATAACATAGGAAAATTTCGTGGTGTCCTGCACGATTCCGGATACGTGAAATTGCCCTTCCAGCTGCGCGAACCACAACTCCGGTTCTTCTACCCAAAAAGGCAACACTTTTACTCTTACCGCGGCGATCTTTTCTCCTGCGCTTCCGCCCGGTATATCAACCATATTTATAATTTCTTTTTTTCTTAAAACCGAACTCGGGTTCTTTTAGCACACTCGGGGTCGCCAGTTGTGGGATACCGGGTGAATGAGGGAACTTCACAGGTAAAAATATAATAACGCGGTTTATTCTATATGACTAGTCACAACGAGGTACAAAAGCTGAGTGACTCGCTAGTTCTCTTCTTACATGCTTCGAGCATGTCGCCACTAGTTGGCGCCACTAGTTGGCGCCACTTGCGCTGCGAACGTAACATTATCCGTAGGCTTTCGCCACAAAGTAATGGAAAATAGTCGTTTGTAGTTCTTTTTGAACAACACTATAGCCACAGACGAGGTATAGGGGTAGACCAATCACCATATGGGGTTTCGTGTCTCACAATCTATTTCGAAGAATGATCAATGCTCAAACTATATTTACGAGAACGATAAAATCTGGCCAAATACAAATGACTGACGAGTTGTGTCTGTGCTGTTATGACTCTGTTGGCAATATGCCCCCAAAATTCCAGGCTTGAATCCCGAATCGGAAACGTGAATGCAAGTGATTGAAATTATATTTTTTATCTGATGTCATTATGTTATACAGCAGGCATGTCCAAATCGACGGCTGGCGAGCACGAGGTCTCACTTCAGCTCGTGTGCTTAGTCGCGAGCTGGCTGGCACATGTCTGGTGGGGAGAACCACAACAGTGTGCGTGTGAACTTGTGCACACTCACACGCTTAATGGGTTCCCGTTCCACACGTCTGAGCTAGGTCTTGGCTCGCGAGGCGCCCTTTGAGCCACGAGTTGGGCATGCCTATTACACAGAAATTTTTGTTTCTGAGGTGAAACAATGAAAATTAATATTAAATTACTCAACTTTACATGCTCATAAATTAAAAACGAGTGGTTTCCGCGGTCTGGGACTGCCATATCTAGGTGCACGGTAGTACACCAGCCAAGTTCTCGCACTACCTCCTTTTACACGAAACAACTTGGCCGTTTTTTAGAGGCTTGTAACTCGGAACTGGAGGCAGATGGAGAGATGTAATTTCATACACTTGTTAAGTGCTTTCATGTTCCAACATTAGTAGGTTCCGAGATATAGGACCACAAAAATCGCTAAATTTGTCATTGACTCACTCACTCACTCACTCACTCACTGACAGATCATCAAAACCTTTTGGGTACTTCCCATTGACCTAGAAGCTTGAAATTTGGTACATAGGTCCACCATAACAAACAACCAAAGGAAAAATTATCAAAGTTTGAAATTTTCCTTTTTTTTAATTTAAAAAAAAATTTTTTTCTTTTTAAATTGAATTCAACCATGGACTCTTGTACGAATTAGAACTTGTAAAAACAAAGTTTGAAATAATGAACTTTGAAATTTTACACCTTAAAAAAAGCGTAACCTAAGTGGTGGGGATGGTCAGCCGAGCTAGTCTTAAAAAATGGTTGTATCTCGGTAACGGTTCTTTCTACCGCAAAAATAATGAAAGTATGCCCAACCACATGACGTATGTAATCTTTTGAAGTTAAAAAAAAAAAATTTTTCAAAAAATAATAATAATAATAATGGCTGCATTTCGGGAACGGTGCTTCCTACCGCAAAAATAACGAAATTTTCAAAATGAAATTTAAACAAAAATAGATGAAATCCCAACAAAAACATCCTGGAAACAGGAGCCAAGTTCACTATGGCCGTAAAAAGTTGTGAGATCAAACAAAATACGACCAAGTTCGTTAGCTTAGAAACCTGTTGCAATACTGACAAAAGCGTTTGTAAAAATTAGTTTAAAAGAACGTTATTTAATTTTTAAAGAGTAACATGGAACGTAAAAGGTATTAGGTAGCGGCTAAGTTTGAATAATTTAGCCTTCCATGTAACTCTTTAAAAAGTAAATAGCGTTCTTTTATACTAATTTTTACAAACGCTTTTTTCAGTATTGCAACAGGTATTTCTAAGCTAACGAACTTGGCCGTATTTTGTTTGATCTCACAACTTTTTACGGCCATAGAGAACTTGGCTCCTGTTTACAGGATGTTTTTGTTGGGATAGGAGTTTTCTCGCAGAAATTAACAAGATAAGACATAATAATCGAAAATTTCTGGGTTCGCAAGAGAAAGTTTACCCTATGTTTTTATTTTAATATAAGATACAAACATGGAGGTGATGTGTGGAACACAATTTCCGATAAATGGCCGCCTCGTCCCTGTTTGCAAAGGTGTTGTTTATGTTGGCCACAAAAAAAAGGCGCGCAATTAAAAATGTCAGGTCTTTTTGAGACACTCTTTAGTAACTAATGATCAGAAAAAGTATAGTCCATCAACTACTTATTTGTAACCAAAAACATTTAAAGTACAATTTTAACTCGTATACCACAACTTTAAAAATTTTGGTTATAACAGTTACGGTCCCTGAAAAATACATGGCAACTAACTTTTTATCATGCAAGGAGCTCATTTTTACTCAGATATATTTGTTATAAATATTTAATACAAAATCATGAAACATATTCTTTATCAAGCGTTATTTATTTGAAATTTTTAAGAAAACAATTATTTATTGTTGAATATAAGAATATTCTACCTCACGATGTCGACTTAAAGAGGTTTTACACCATCTTTTCGATGGGCGTCTATTAAGAAATGGTGTCTCTCGTTTTCAATCTTTAATTCATTTTGGAAAACATACTGGAAAACTAGTAGCACTCGTGTGATGACTCACATAGTACACGACGTCTTAAAGACGCCCATTTTACGTCCGTTTTAGGACTGAAAGTCTTACGTCCTAAAAATATGTATTTCGGAACGTCGTTTTAATGTCTGTAATAAGACCTTTTAGAGACGTCTTTTTCGGGACATCGTTTGAACGTCTCATATGAGACGTCTTAAAGACGTCTTTTTCGAGGCTAATAAATGACTTGAATTTTTTGGAGATATTATGAAAGAGACTACTTTACTGTACAATGACTAACCTACTTTTTCAAAGTTTTGCTATTACTTGGAATGATAAAAATAAATTAAAAAACTCACTTTGTTTAACTTTGTCAACTGAGCTCATTTATAAAATTTCATCGAAATCAGCATCGACGTTGTTATGAGTTCAAACAATTAAAGATCGCGATAACGAGTTGGTTTCCAAAAATTGCAATTGTTTGGAGTGACAAAAACATACTAGTCTCACATTAAAAAGTTAAGAAACGTGAGTATTTTACCACGTTTTTATTAGCTAGCTTTCTTGTCTGTCTGTCTGTCTGTTCGGTACAAATTTTGCGATTGATTTTAAACTAACTTCCCGATGAGCTAGAGACTTGAAATTTTAAACATAGCTCAGAACTGGATGACAATTCAATATTTAAAAAAGCCTATGCGTTTAGGATATATAAATTATTATTAATAAATCTAACCGTTATACCACATCGCACTACCTGGACGTTCCCACTCTACTACGTGTTCCCACTCTGACTCATCCCCACTCCACTGACCCGTTTCGCACCGAAGGAGCTCAGTGTGCGTCAGTGTGCGTTCGAGCTCCGTGCGGTGTTTACAAAGTTACTACGTATTGTTTATTTACCAAGCGAAAGAACAGTTACACCGAGATTCTCCATCGAACCTTTATTGAATAATATTGGTATACACCAATATGGCGGCGCCCATATCTGTCACTTCCTGAAGTGAAACAATGAAAATTACTATAAAATTACTCAACTTTAGCTCATAACTTTTTAACGAGTGGTTTCCGTGGTCTGGGACTTCGATATAGGAGTTTTCTCGCCGAAATGAACAAGGTAAGACATATAATAATTGAAAATTTCTGGGTTGCGATGAGAAAGTTTACCCTTTTAATCGATAGAAAAATTTCACACACACAAGACTAAAAAGCTGAAAATAATTATTTAAATAAAAATAAATTTTTTTAAAATACCACGTTTTTAAAACGGACTAAAAAGTATAAAATAATTTGAATAAAAATATGTTTAAAAAACGGAGTAAAAAGTATAAAATTATTTTTCCTAGCCACGTACAGGTTCCTAACCCCATACAGATTCCTAACCCCATGACCCATACAGATAGTCCTGAAAATTTGTGATTGTGAATTTTTAATAGCTATGAAAATACTTGTAAGATTTAAAACGAAAAACATGGGGCGCATGCAATACATAGATAATTGATACATGAATTGTTCACCTAAGCCACTAACAATTTTATTGCATTACAAATGACATAAACTGTTGTGTGTGTTTTCTCAACGGCAGCTACTCTCTACACTCCTTACTATTATCTTACGCCCCACGTTTTTCGTTTTAAATCTTACAAGTATTTTCATAGCCATTAAAAATTCACAATCACAAATTTTCAGGACTATCTGTATGGGTCATGGGGTTAGGAACCTGTACGTGGCTAGGAAAAATTATTTTATACTTTTTAGTCCGTTTTTTAAACATATTTTTATTTAAATTATTTTATACTTTTTAGTCCGTTTTAAAAACGTGGTATTTTTAAAAAAATTTATTTGTTTTTAAATTATTGTTTATAGAATTTTTTTCGAATATTTAAATCCGCGACGTCGTAGTTAAGAAAAAACAGATATTTTCGATGTTTTTTGCGCGAAAAACTAAGCTAACCTTAAAATTATTACGTTTTATTTATTCTATAAGTTTATTCGGCACGCGATATAAAAACCACGAACATTTCACAGGAAAAATTAAAAAATGAAATAAACTTGATCAGTTTTTTTACTGCGTCAGCGCATTACATCTGAAAGTATTAACCATGTTTACAACAGCCCAGTTGGGTCAGCGCGTTAGGGGGTCGACTGTCAATCTGCGTATACTAGGTTAGCGCCCGGCACACGTCTACTTTTTTTTTAATCTTTTAAAAGTCGTCTAAAAATCGTCTTTAAGAAGTACAGTTTTGTAACATAAGCCTTTCAGAAGATGTTCGGAAGATGTTCGTGGGACATTCAAGACGTCTTTAAGTCGTCTTGAATGTCCGACAACAGACGTCTTTGTGCTATTTGGGGAATCTATTTCACCAATAAATTTTCCGCTCCTGTAGTCACTACAGACATTGAACCAGATCTCTCGATTACACCAGTCTTTTTAGCAAAAAAGAGTATATTATACTTTTTACTGGCGGCACGCACATATCATTTATTATAATTTTTTGTCCTCCAAAGCTTGTTCTTAATTTTCTGTGCTGTACTTATTATAAGAGCTCTTCTTTTTATTTTCCATATTAGGTTAGATGTAATACTCGTGTGAACAAATAAATGAGTACTAATTAAACTTTAAACTTATTTTTATTATTATAATATAATATAAATTTTTGTTGTGCCGGATCGGGCTAACAATATTTTTTGTGTAAGTATCGTGGATCTGGGAGCTTAACTGAATAGGAATTCACCTGGGTAGAGGTGAACAGTGTTTATTTTATTTTAGAACAGTGATGGGCACGGTAGGAGCCCCTGAGTTGCCTGCTTATCCCACCAACCTCGTCGGCTATGGAAGGACGTACGAGGGGGAAAACGAAGGCACGAGGCACCGCTGCTCAGCGAAGGTGCGCGCTGCACGAAAGAGTGGTTGGTGGGGGAACCTCCGCGGATCCTTCTTGACTGCGGCAGACAAAAATGCCTATCACTGTTTTAGAACCACAAATATACAGGGTGTTTGACTACAGGTGGGAGAAAATTAAGGAATCTTTCTGCATGACAATATAAGTCGAAAATGAAGAATAAAAAATTTGCAATTAAGGCTTTGTTATTTAGTTATTAACAATTCAAAATCCGCCTAAAATTCGGCAACCCGACCAACGAAGGTATACGCCGCGGACGTCACAGATATGCGCGACAGTGACGTATCAAGTGACAAATACATGCTTACCTTGGTTCTCATTTGAGCCCCCGCGAAGTAAAAATGTTTAACAAATTGATCGTTGCATGACATTGAACCTGCCTACTAGGGATTGCAATCCCGCGGGATTGATGTGGGATTTATTTCAATCCCGCGGGGTTCCGCGGGATCCCGCGGGACTGAGGATTTAGTTCTTTCATCTAATATATATTTAATAAAGAAACAAATTTTACTTAATGAGATAATCATCTTTAATCATAGTAGCCCACATTTATTAAGAAAATACAACAACATCTAAATTTACATAAATTTAAATTAAAATAAATCTCTCTTTAGAAAACAAACTATAATTGAAATATATACATATACGTAAACGACTTTTCTGTTAATATAACTTTAATTAAATCAAAATCTAAAAAATGTTGAAATTATAAAAAAAGAAACACAAATTTTAATTTGTAATACTTTGAAAATACGAACGTAAAAAGCAAAGACTATTTATTGTTGAATCTTCTAGTTTGCTCCTCAAGTCATTGCAAAGATACCATGCAGCGGAAAAAGCTCGTTCAGCCTCTACGCTTGTAGGTCGAATAGTTAATAAATATTCGTAGACCATACATAAATATTTCTTCTTTTTGCCGTCGCTCTCAAAGGATATCATCTCCTTCTTTAAAGTTTTGACGATATCTTCTATCAATTCCTTTGACTCAGCTTCATCGATACAATTTTCTTGCAGTTGCAATTCTAATTCTTCTTGCAAGGATATGTTGGACTGTTGTCTATCTTCTCGTATATGTTCATCTTGAATATTTTCGTCTTCGTCAAAGTAGTTAAATGCTATTATTCCCACGTGTGTCGGTAAGAACTCTTTCTAACAGATTTTTTATTTCTTTGCGTATTATGCTTTTCTTTGGCATTTCGAATGTAGTATCTCTTAAATTTTTCATTCTTGTTCATATTTACTTGGATTTTGCAAATATACTAATATTCCACTCAAGTCGATACGACGTCGTCGTATCGTTTTACGAAGTGCTGTGGTTAAATCAGTGCTAAAAAGGGTAGACTGTTTATCTAATTTTTCCAAAATAAATTTAAAAGTTGTTTCTGCGGTGATCAGAGTTGAATCTCTTCTGCAGATTACTTCAAGTCCCACCTTAATTGGTTCTAGACATAACTTCAAGTCATTTATTTTGGACCATTCTTCATCGGTGAAATATATTTCGGATTCAATGTCGATTAAAGCCTTGCTTACGTATAATCGTAAGTTGTGAAATCGTTCCACCATATTGAATAAACTATTCCAACGAGTCTTGCAATCTAAAATTAATTCTAGATTTTTTCCCAGTTCTTCTTGCACATATTTCTGCAAATAAATATCATTTTTTGTTGGTGACTTCTTAAAAATCTTCACAGCCTTTCTCACTTTCGCAATAAGATCTTTATAATTTGGAACTTTGTAGTTACTGATAAAGAACTTTCTTCGCCTACAACTTCGTCGTCTTCATCGTCAGTGTCAGACATATTGCATTGTAAGCATGGTTCTTCTAATGACTTCTGCTCCGAATTTTTTTTGTATAAAACGTCAATAACAGCAAGTTGTATACCGTGTGCATAACAAAGTTGTTGATAGCAAGGTATAAGTCTACCAACTTTTACCATCACACTCGTTCCATCTGTTGTTATAACAATAATGTCGTCTTTTATATTTAATTCGAAGTTTTTTAGACGTTCCTCGACCATCTTGACGCAATGCTCTGCCCTACATGAACCATGGATTCGAACCAAACCGAGATTAAAATATTTATTTTTATAATGTACATTAATGTTTAAGTATCTCCTATTTGTTCGAGATGTCCATTCATCAAATGTTAAAGAAAATTTTTGGTTTTCATTGTGCAGTGTAGTGAATTTTCTTAACATATCCGTTTTACGGAATCCGCAAATGTAAGAACCATGGATCTTATTGTATTAGGAGATGTTGGAAGTTTAAAACCATATTTTATAAACAAATTTCGTAAGTCTACAGATCTGCAGAAAACGTTAAATGTTAAACCATTTTTAGCAACCATTCGTGATACCATTGTCTCCGTGGAATTTTCTTTAACGAAAAAGCATGCAATTGTTTTGGCTCTTTTTGTTGGTATGACATTTTCGTAATTATCGACAACTTGTGGTTGGAGTGGTGCTTGTGATTCGTTAGAATTCGTTCTAAATAATGATACTTGTAATTGCGGTTTCTTAAATTCCATGCAATGTTTGCTTCTCAAGTGTGTCACCAACCCTTTTCTTGATCGTTGAATTGTTTTTAAAATCGCACTACACTGCAAGCATTTGGCAGTTTGAGCAGAATCACTTTTCACAAAATAATCCCAAAGTGTTTTACTGGTGTGTTCTTTTTCACTATCACACATCAATTCTTTACTGGAAATTGTACTTGCACAATACGAACTGGAATAATAGATCGACAAACAGATACGTGGCACGGCAACGGAAAAAGTGAACAGTGCAGAGCCGTGAAACAATGCATCATCGAAATAGTTCGTCGTGCTTGTCGAAATTCGGAAAGTTTTGTTTATACGCATAGACCCGCAAAATTTGCGGGATCCCGCATCACCTATTTAAGAAATGCGGGACCAAGAAATGACGCGGATCCCTCTTTGCGGGATTGCAATCCCTACTGCCTACTCTTTAAAATCTACAAGGGCATTTCTAATACCCGCCCTATGGAATTAGTGAGTAGAAGGGATCAATGCCCTTTCACACGTTAATTGGTCTCACATGAGGAATTTACTCTAGATCACTATAAAGTGATATCCATTGTGCCCATAAATGTCGAATGGAATCCTCACAAGTGCAAGTATTCACAAAAATGCGCATATGCAATATGCGTACCAGAATGGCGCACAACTAATTCGCGTTTGATGCACGTCAATTTGACTTTCGCACACGGAGAATAAAATGTTAATACAATTAATGTGAAGTCTTTGAGTGTACACACATGAAAAAACACCTTAATTCAATGTTTCAAGAAAATGTCTGCAAAAGGAATCGTCCGTACAAGTTTGCGATCGTATGCACACTGATTCAAAACAGCTGATGAGGTCAATGCCTGATCGATAAAACAAATGAAGATCTACAGCAAACTCCTGCCCGAACATCGCGCGTTGCTATACCAATACATAGTCTACCCTGTTTTCACGAAGTTGACGAATCAGTGTGCATACGAACACAAATGTCTACGGACGATTCCTCTTGTACAAACACATTTTCTTAAAATATTGAATTAATGTATTTTTTATGTGGGTACATTTAAAAACTTCACATTAATTACACTAACATTTTATTCTCCGTGTGCGAAAGTCAAATTGATGTGCATCAAACGCGAATTAGTTGTGCGCCATTCCGGTACGCATATTGTATATTGTATATGTGCATTTTTGTGAATACTTGCACTTGTGTGTGTTCCATTCAACATTTATGGACACAATGTATACCACTTTACAGTGATCTCGAGTAAATTACTTAGCTGAGACCAGAGAGTGAAAGGGCATTGATCCCATCTGCTCAATAATTTCATAGGGCGGATATTAGAAATGCCCTTGTGGATTTTAACGAGTAGGCAGGTTCAATGTCGTACATCGATCAATTTGATAAACCTGTTCATCAATTTGTTAAACATTTTCACCTCACTGGGGGCCCAAATGAGAACCAAGGTAAGCATGTATACCTTTGTTGGTCGGGTTGCCGCATTTTAGGCGGATTTTGAATTGTTAATAACTAAATAACGAAGCTGTAATCGCAAATTTTTTATTCTTCATTTTCGACTTATATTGTCATGGTGGAGAACCACCCTTAAATTTCCTCTCACCTGTAGTCGAACATGATAGACCCCACAGTCGTGTCTCATGGCCAAAAAGCAGCAAAAAATCCGTAAAAACGAATCTATCCTATGAATTTGATTGAAATTTTGTGGAAAGATGAGTACAACACTTATTTGGCAAAAATAATTTTTTTTAAATGTTGTTAAACACTAAGTAATCTGGGCTTACCGGAAATCTCTGCTTCCGCTCATTTTTTATTTATGGATGCATATCTTAAATCTGTTAAGAGACTTCGGTTTGGCATTGTTCGTTTTGGCAAGATGTAATATTGAATTAACTTTATGTAAAAAATCTTGGCTTACTTCGGACCACTTTGGTCGCAATTTAAGTTAAAATATCAACTTTCTGAATTGTGCCTATTTGATATTTTAGGTGAATTTTTTTAGGAATTTTTTTAAATAATAAAGAAAAATGTGGAATGCATATCATTTATCAATCCTGTATGTTTAAAAAAAATTTAATAACAATTTTTTTTATGTTACATAAATTATTTTTATAGCAGTCATTGTCAGAAAAATGCCTGTTGAATTTTTACGGCAGTGGTTCAGTGAACGAAAGCTTTGTTTACTTAACATAAAAAAATTATTATTAAATTGTTTTTCATTTAAACTAACTATTTCACATCTTTCTTTATCATTTATGATATATCTGTAGCGTCCATCGGCATGTACAATTAGTAACATTTGACGTGCAAATGGTCAAAAGAGTTTGTGGAACGCGTTGTCCCACAGCTGTTTTTGAGAAAACCGTTACTCGTTTTAGCAATGATTTTAGATTTTTTGTATTGGCACGTTTTGGTCATTAGACCTTTTTTACTTTCGGTCGCAACAGCTAGTGCAGGTCCCATAAACCTTGAGTTTCCGTAGGGACAGTGAGCTAGGCAGGTAGGCGACAGCCGACCGCGTCATGCACCGTGGGTCCGTTAAAAATCCCGCTACATTGCTAAATTTCCGGAGTCGCCCCCGCATTCCAGAAGTCGCGCTAAGGGCGTAAAGCAGTGATGGGCATTTTTGTCCGCGGCGGACAAGAAGCATCCGTGGACCTTCCACCACCAACCACTCTTTTGTGCAGCGCGCACTTTCGTTGCGTAACGGTGCCTCGTCCCTTCCAGCGCCTTCGTTTCCCTTCTCATACGTCCCTCCATAACCGACGAAGTTGGTGGGAGAAGAAGGCAACTCAGTCAAAGTGGTCCGAAGTTCTTACACAAAGTTAGTTCAATATTACACCTTGCCAAAACGATCAGTGTCAGACAGAGACTGCTTAACACATTTAAGATTTGCTTCCATAAATAAAAAATGAACTGAAATTTTGGACATGGCGAAGGCCGTTGAGGCGATTGCGTTGCAAACAAATGCAATCGAGAACGAGAACGAGAACGTGGCGCGAAATCATCCGGCTGTCCAGAGGGACAACGGCGCGTGTTTCAAATGTGGATACTACAAAGGTCACAGGTACGGTACACCCATGAGAGATATCCAACAAAGGAAAGTAAGTGTAAGGCGCGCGGGAAAATTGGACATTTTGCGGTGGTATGCAAAATGGGATTACAGGAAGGAGGAAGAGGACGAGCCAACATAAGAGTCTGAATGAGTAGAAGAGGGCCGACGAAACTGGGCGATCTGAAAGCCACGATGACTGACATGCGTTTGCGATAAGGGAGATTATAATTGGTCAGTTAACCGAATAACAGATACAAGCGAAAGTGGAAAATGTAAGATTAGATGTATCGGAAGATTCGGGGGCGTCGTGTAATACAATAGATAAGCAGACGTTGGAATATTGTAAGGCACGTAGAACCAAGTGCGTATCGCAAAAATTAGTTAATAAGAGAATATTTCCATATGGACAAAGTAAGGCGTTGGAATTCGATTCCGTAGTTGAAATTGGAAATAGGAAAGTAAAAGCGTTGTTTTTAGTAATAGAAGGAGAAGGCCTAATCTTGGTGATCTTCCATATGAGACAGCATGGAAATTAAAAGTGTTAGAAACAGTGCTTGAAGGAAACTGTTAAAATTTTCAATTAGTTCTGATGTAACAGTTATTTTTTGACTTTTAACTTTTCTGTTCTATGAAAACAGTTATAAATCCACTAAAACTTTTACTCCATATATTTATGCATAAATAGAAAATTTTTACTTTTTCGGAAGTGGGAAAAAGTTCTAGTTGAACAGTAACAGTTATTCTGCTTCTAGAAAGTTGAAATACTTTCAAATAAATTTACCGTTTAGTATTTCATAGGTTTGAGGTTGAGACCTTAAATCATTCTATATTCTATAATGTTCTAGTTGTATACAAACATTTGCAAGTGAGATGGAGTATATTGGGGACTCCGCGTTCACAAGGAACAACAATGAATCAGTAGTACATACTAATTCAGTCACCTGTGTGATAAGCTCAGAGTTACATTTACAAGATCGATGTTGCAACACGTTGTGGTCGTTCCATTTTTTGTGTAAACAATGCAATATATTGACATTAAAACAAAAAAAATTGTTGTCAAAACGTTAGGCATGGTGGAGTTACATGTAAGACACAATTCCGAAAATTTGAAATTAGAAGTGTTGACCAAGTTCACACAATAACAAGTGATAATGGGCAAAATATGATAAAGACGGTAAGTACTGTTGAGTGCTGACAAGAAGGTCCCCGGGGGGGGGGGGCACAGAGGCAAGAGGGGTCTCCAGCTAGCTCCGCCCATCCCCACCTCTGACGCTCCCGTAGTGGCCGCGTGATCACGCCGTTTCGACTGCTTACGTCACACGACGCATAATAGTAGGATTCCCGTATTTACTCGAGTAGTGTGTGTGACTGCTTCGGCCAATAGAACGCTGTAGCCGAAATTGCGTGTGAGCCTAGCCGCGCCCCTTCCAAGCCAACCAATCGGGTGTGCATTCTTGCCTACGTCACCGCATTCCTGCCAGGGCTCTTCTTGTCAGCACTCAACAGTACGTATCCTGCGGGACGCTTCTATAAACAATTTGCCACATACAATATGTGCTAACGATAATAACGATTTTAATAAGAAGTTTCCAATGATTTCAAACTCGGAAACATTTCATCTATTCGTTGCAGCTCATACTTTACATTTAGCAATCACTGATTTTCTGAAGCAAGGGATTTAGTAAAATTACTTCGCGTACCCCAAACCACAAAATAAACTTGTCACAAAAACAATTTATCGACATAGTTACGCATTGGAATTCGACATACAATATGTTGGAACGGCTTTTAAAATGAAAAGATTAATGTGATAACGAAAGTAATTGTAAAAAAATTGTTCACTCTATACATTGGATAACCATATCAGAAGAAATCAAAGTGTTAGCTCCCGTGAAAGAAGCTTCCTGAAGGACAAGAACTTCAGTTACCTCTGGATGATTTTGTAAAAATTTATACGCTACTATCGTCAATATTTTTGTATCCTTATATTTTATATCCTCGTCTAAGAAAACTTTTGAGTTTAAAAAAAGTTGATAGAGCAAAAATATATTTAAGAAAACGTTGTATTCAATTACTAACAATTAAAAATCTTTCTCAATCCCAAATAAGAGGGTCTAACAGCTCAGCTTCGTCTTCTACACAACAAAATATTCAACATGCGAGAGAGACATCACATCTAACTCACAATTCGATATGTATAGATGAATCATGCAGTAGTAGTAATAATAATGATGGTTACAATAATAATAGTATAGCATCTACAGTAGGGTGGTTCATATCTTTCAACTTTCGAATTTTTTGGCCTTACCCTCCTAAAATATGACACTTGGTGAAAAAATGATATGTGCAAAATTTCAGCTCGATCGGACGTCGGGAAGGCGTGCCGCATCGAGGTCAAAGATCAAGAGTAAAACTTATTTTTCGACCAAAAAATTTTGGGAACCCCCCACCCCAATATTGTTCCATGTCATGTAAAAATAATATATCCAAAAGTTTAGATCAATCGGACGTCGGGAAGGCGTGCCTAATCGAGCGCGAATACAGTATACTGCAGTATACTCTTCACATTGAGCGCGCAGTTACTTCTATTTCAAAACTTCGCGCTCGATTAAGCACGCTTTCCCGACGTCCGATTGATCTAAAATTTTGGATATATCATTTTTTCAGGACATGGAACAATATTGGGATGGGGCGTGCCCAACATTTTTTGGTCGAAAAATAAGGTTTACTCTTGACCTTTGCGCTCGATGCGGCACGCCTTCCCGACGTCCGATCGAGCTGAAATTTTGCACATATCATTTTTTCACCAAGTGTCATATTTTAGGAGGTTAAGGCCAAAAAAATGTCGCTAAAAAAATTTCACCAAGTATAGCTAAGGTCCACCCTAATCTACAACCAATTTCAGCAAATATCTAGACGAAATTGATATTTCTAGGGATCCATCTAACGAAGAAAATGTAGATAAATTCGAATTACAAGCAGCTTTATGTGAAATTGAAACGTACAATCCAAAAAGAGTTGACTTAAATGTAAACATACTAGAATATTGGATTGATCGGAGATTTAAAAACTCGTTTCTAAGTCAACTAGCAATAGCATTTCACAATGTTCATGCTACACAAGTCAGCGTGGAACGAGCATTTAGTGCTCCGAAATTTATTTTTAACGACCTTAGGACTAGTATTAATGAAAATACTTTGGAAAATATATTACTTCTAAAACTAAATGCTGAGCATTGAACGTATAGTATGTACATAAGGTACGTAAGAGTAGAATAAAATAATTACATAAAAATCACGACTTGCTTACTCATCCATATTTACCCCGTTTTCAATTCCTTACATAATGCTAAGTAAGTGAAAAATAGTTTAAATTTTTATATTTTACTTTCAAATATCTGTTAAGAAATAAATGTTCCTTCAAAACTTTAATTAACCAAATATAAAATAACTGTTAAAATTAAACTTTTATAATAAAATTAAAGTGTTAATGTAGAAGGTTAACTTAAAACAGAAAAGAAATAATTTAAAAGTTTAAAGTTTACAAAATAACTGTTATTTATAAAAGTTTATAGTTTTATTCAAGCCTTGGTTAGAAATAAGAACCCAGTTACAAGTCTGCACAATAGAGAAGTCAGGGAAGAGTGACCCTCTTGTCAAAGGATTATGCAAGCTAAAAGGTTTTAAATTAAGATTACCTATCGATTCAACTTTTGGTCCAGTAGCGCAGCCTGCTAGGAGAACGCCATTCAAAATAAGCGATAAAATTCAAAAGCAAATTGACGTATTATTAGAACAAGACATAATCGAGAAAATGGAAGGCCCGACATTGTGAGTATCGCCAGTGGTGTCATTAATTAAGAAAGATGGAGGGGTAAGAATTTTGTAGACATGCGGAGGGAAAATCACGCAATACTGCGCGAACGGTATCCTTTGCCAGTATTAGAGGAAATCCTTCATGAAATACAAGGAAGCCAATGGTTTAGTATGTTAGACTTTCAAGCAGCGTACTTACCATCAAATAGAATTAGAAGAGAAATCGAGAGATATCACTCTGCTTCTGTAACAGATACTGGGTTATACAGGGTGTCCCAAAA
Source organism: Lasioglossum lativentre (assembly GCA_916610255.1). NCBI lineage: Eukaryota > Metazoa > Arthropoda > Insecta > Hymenoptera > Halictidae > Lasioglossum > Lasioglossum lativentre. The sequence continues at coordinate 33,484,305 of OU744358.1, forward strand.
ATGTTGTACTTCCTTGAAAGAATTAATTCTTGCGGTCATTTGTAGTATCTATTTCCTGTGCGAAAATTTCTCCGCGGCTTTGTTGAGGAGTTATTAACAAAAAACACGGACCAACGGGTCCCGCTGAGCGTAGCGTTAGCATTGGCCGTGCCAGAATCCGTGTACTGTAACCGCGCTTTGATTGGCCCGCGGTTTTCATTAATAACTCCTAAACAACGCTACGGTGAATATTTTCACGTAGGAAAAAGTTACTGCAAATGACCGCAGAAATCACTACTTTCAAGGAAATGCAACACTATGGACCACCGTCTATAGATACAACAGACTAATGTTTGGCATAAATTGTGCACCAAAAATGTTCCAACGCAATATGAGGTCCATAATATTCTGTAATACAAGGGTGTAAAGGCGTAATAAATTTGATCGATGATGTGTTGGTATAAGCCAAGATAGCACAAAGACTTCTTAAAGACGTCTTGAATGTCCCACGAACGTCCTCCGAACGGCCTCCGAACATCTTCTGAACGGCTTATGTTACACAACTGTACGTCTTAAAGACGACTTTTAGACGACTTTTAAAAGATTAAAAAAAAGTAGACGTGTACCGGGCGCGAACCACGTATACCCAGGTTGACAGTCGACCGCCCAACTTTTTTTTTAAACATGTTTATTGAATAAAGTATTACAGTCAAATTTAGCAGGTATCAACAAACAATAAAAAATACCACTCAGTATTGCAGTGTATAAATAGATGTTCGCTCGCTTGCGAATTTCCGAGTTATACAGATCTTTGAACGGTGGTTGTCTTCCTTAGAAACTATATTACGACTAGGAATATTAAAAGATTTGAGTGACTTAATGGATATTGGGAATAAGACTGGGGAAAAAAGTCTTTATTAACCCTTTCGCTACTAACGCCGAATATATCCGGTGTCCGCATAATATCCTTCTGGAGACGAACGCTGCATATATCCGGTATCCGCATAATAGCCCTCTGGAGACGAACGCCGGATATATCCGGTATGCACGATGTGATCCACACAGCGATGTGCGCCACCAAGTTGTGAATTTTTGATAGGTAATCAAACTTACTAATCAGACTCTTAATACTCATTAAATAAGTTTATATCTTTTATGTAGAAATTATGAGTATATTGTTTTAAAGAAAAATCCCTTTTCTTCCAAGATACACTGTCCACGCGCAATGTGTATACTTTCCGCGCGGGGTCCTGTTCAGTGCGTGGGTTAAAACGCCGTTATCAGTCTTTGGTTAAGTTTATAAACTATTTATAACCTAGCTTAGGACTAACTTAAGATTATGGTTATATACATATTTACATTGAAATTTGGCTTTCTTGCCAAGGTACGCTGTGATGAGGTAGTAATTACCTTTCGGATCTCTTAAGCTTATCTACGCATTTTTAGCGTGGGCCTGGGATCTGGTTTTCCGCTCGAGTAATTCTTTTAATTGGGCGTCGTCTAAAGAGAGCCACCAGTATATATTTTGTGGAGACGATGGAAGCTTGGTGATCTCTTTGTGGGATTGATAGGGAGAATTTGAATTTGCTTCTGTTGGTTTCAAAGTCAAAGTGGTGGTACGCTAATCGTTTGTCCGCCTTGTTGCGTTTCCAGTGGTATATTAAGTTTATATTGTTTGCGTTTTGGATTAGGCCAATTTTGTCACAGTGTAGGAAGGCCTGGGGTGTGGTGTATCCGTTGTTTAGCTGTCGTTGTGAGGTGGATGGGTCTTGGTGTGATAGGGAGTGGATGATGTTGTTGTCTATGGAGGGGAGTTTGCTGAAGTAGTTTCGGACTGTTTTTATTATGAAGGAGTCTATTCGGGGTATGGGCACGATTACGATTTCCGTGGCCCCTCGTTTTGAAGTTATATTTGTGTTCTTGGGGTTATTTGAAGAAAAAAATGTATATATTACATGGTGTCAAATCGGCCTGGTTTAGCCGGTAAAGTAGATTTCCTGTCTTTTATAAACCTGCAAATATCTCGGGAAATATGCGAAATATGGCAAAATATCAAGAGACCTTTTTTGTAGGAAATTAAATTTCCTATAAAAAACGTTAAAATGATGTTAAAATTCCATTTTTCACAAAAAATATACTAAAAATAAAATAATTAATTTGAAATTACTACTAGACTACCCCTGGATTTTCGTATGCGTGGTCGTCCCGGCCTGACGGCCGGGCCTCTCCGCCCCCTCTCACGATCTAACCATAACTCACTCTGTTCACATAATCTTCCCATTGTAGACATCTGCCAGAATTTGATCTTTTCAGAACGGAGCCTTTACGTTCTCCCGACCATTATTTTAGGGGAGAGGCAGTTGTTCTGCAAATTCACCGAAATATAAATATACTCGGAAACTGCGCAGCTGATAGAAAAATGTCATACGACATAAATTATTGAAAATTTAATTTTCTACAAAAAACGTCTCGTGATATTTTGCCATATTTTGCATAGTTACCGAGATATTTGCAGATTTATAAAAAACAAGAAATCTACTTTACCGGCTAAACCAGGCTGATTTGAGACCATGTTATATATACATTGTTTTCTTCAAATAACCCCAAGAACACAAATATAACCTCAAAACGAGGGGCCACGGAAATCATAATCTCCCCGGGGTATGTCTGCCGTATTGTATAAAATTTGATTGGTTACGGTAATGTTGCCAGTCTGTCTGTTGTATTCGGTATAGTTTTAGACATGCTCTTAGGCATTTTCTCTCTAGGCAGCGGATTTTCTCCATTGTCATATGGTTACACTTCCACCATATTGGGGCGGCATATGAGATAATTGGTCTATTAAGGAGTAAGTAAAGGATGATTTTGGTTCGGTGGGATAGGTGCTTGTTATAGAGAATCCTGCTGTTAGAGAGGAATGCTATTCTTGTTTTGTTGATTTGTGTGTCGAGGTGTTTATTGTCGCGGAGCAGGTAGTCTATATGGACGCCAAGGTATTTAATTGTTTTTCTATGGGGGATAGGTTTTATGGTGGCGGTGCCGGGGATCATGACTGATATTTCGAAATCTTTACTGCCTGCTTTGGGTTTTGAGGAAAGGCTGTTTAGAGGTTTTATGAAAAGGATAGTTTCACATTTGCTAGGGTTTAGACGGAGGTTCCAGTTAGTTAGTTATATTGGTTTATTTTTTCGGTAAGGGTTTCTAGGTTGTCTCGGACAGTTTTCACTTTGTATTTATGTTCCGTCTTCATTGAGTTTGAAAAGTTTTGGGAGATCGCTTAGGAAGAGGTTGAAAGGGATGGGGGAGTTGACAGTTCCCTGCTGCAAACCTTCGAGGATTTTGAATTTTTGGGATGACAATTGTTTACCGTCCTGTGAAAAGAAGCCAAGGGGGGCATTGTTTTTTATTCAGTTTGAAGAGAAGCCCGTTGTGCCATACTGAGTCAAATGCTTTTTCTACGAAGTGACTCTTTGCTACTGTTGTATTGAGGTCGGATAAAAGTTTGTGGATAGCGTGGGTGGAAGAATGGTCGACCGCCTAACGCGCTGACCCAACCGGGCTGTTGTAAACATGGTTAATACTTTCAGATGTAATGCGCCGACGCAATAGAAATACTCATAAAGGTAATTTCATTTTTTAATTTTTCCTGTGAAGTGTTCAAGGTTTATTAAGGTTAGCTTAGTTTTTCGTGCAAAAAACGTCGAAAAAATCGGTTTTTTGTTTTTGTTAACTACGACGTCGCGGACTTAAAAATCTATAAACAATGATTAAAAAATTGTTTTAAAAAATTGCAATTAGTTGGAGTGACACGAAAAAGAAAAAAACTCACGTTTCTTAACTTTTTAATATAAGACTAGTCTTTTTTTTGTCACTCCAAACAATTGCATATTTTTGGAAACCAACTCGTTATCTGTCGAAAATGTTAGAAATCGTGAGAACGCTGCGATTTTCGCGATTTTTAATTATAACAACGTCGATGCTGATTGCGATGAAATTTTATAAATAAGCTCAGATGACAAAGTTAAAAAAGGTGAGTTTTTAATTTTTTTTATCATTCCTAGTAATAGCAAAACATAGAAAAAGTAGTTTAGTCATTGTACAGTAAAGTAGTCTCTTCCATAACATCTCCAAAAAATTAAAGCCATATATTAGCCTCGAAAAAAGACGTTTTTAAGACGTCTTATTTCAGACATTGAAACGAGTAAGACTTTCAATCCTAAAATGGATGTAACATGGACGTCTTTAAGACGTTGTGTGCTATCTGGGAGGTAAACATAGAAGAGATGCCACATTTGTTATATCTTCTGAATGGAGAGGGGGAATCGCTTCCATTGTGTTTCATTGTCATGTTACATAGAGGGGGAATCGCTTCCATTGTGTTTCATTGTTATGTTACATAAATGCCTGTGAAAACAAATTAGTATGCGTCCGGATATGCTATTTCTATAACGCATTAAAGTGAATTCTCTATGAAAAACTCCGTGTGAAGTATTTCGTGTCTTAGATATGTATTATTTACATTTATAAGCGTAAAAGAAACAGAATACATTAAGTACCTATTTTATTATGTGTCATTCCAAGCCGAATCGATCACTTTTTGCGGTCACCAAAAATATTTTTCCAAAAAGTTATTTAAAAATAGTTTAAAAAATGTTTTTACAATGGTTTAACAACAATCGTATGCTTACGAATCGAAAAAACATCTGATAAACAAAAAAAAAAAGATTAACCCGGGCGGAATTCGAACCTGGTCCAAAAAGTTATCAGCGGTTCTGCAGTTCGAGACCATGACCGCTGCACCAACCGGCGCCGTTGAAATTATCATCGAAATATTCGAATATAACGACTTAGTATTATTTTCGTTTTTTGTACTACGCAACTTTTAAAATCTGGAAAATATTTCTCTGAACGTAGGAATGTTTAATATAACATAATATATTTTTTTAATTCATAGAAGATAGGTATAACTTAGGACAAACGGCGATAAAAGTGGTTTTAATTTTCTTCAACTATGACGCACCAGTCTCAGGGATTTGAAAAAAATTGAGCATAATACTTATGATAAAATCTCATTTTTTAATTAAATCTGTAGTAGTGCTCTTTCGATTTCTATATGAAATCTGCATTTTTTAGATTTTTTTCGTGTTTGTCGCGATTTACAACCAGAGTTTGCAACGGAAAAATCTGAAAATGATACCTAATATGCGGCTTAGTATCCAAACTGTATCAGAATTTTTTCAGAATTTTTAACTGTCAATAAATAGGGAAAATGGGCCAAAAACTGATTTTTCTATTTTCCTCAATAACTAGGTACCTTTACAGATGAGACATGGAGCTGTAACTTGGCAGATCGGGGTCTTTTTGGGTAGGCTATCGAATAGCTAAAGCTCGATTAAAAACTCGTCGGGGGCGAATTTAACCACCACACCCGGCTATAGCCTTTGCGATTTTTTCTCATTTTGTCGAAAATAGGCCTTATTTGCGAATTTTTATCTCAGGAACTGTTTGTCCGATTGAGCTATACTTTTTTTCTGTTTTATTCGGAACGGATTGGGCTATTACAAAATAATTTTTTTATCCTGAATAATTAACTTTATAATGTCGAAAAATGTAAATGTTATATTCCCTGAAGTTTCCTCTGCAAAATAAGCCCTATAACAAAATGGCGTTTTTCCTTGTAATCGTCACAACGAGTTGGAAAAGTACGCGGTGTACCCGCGTTTCAGGTAGATGCGTGTCGAGCGCACCGCTGTCATGGTCAGTTTTCTATACCGTTGGTGTCAAAACAATACCAACAGACCGTATACGACTAAATGATCCTATTTATAACTGGCAAAACGCCAGTTTGTTAAAGGGCTTATTTTGAATAAAATAAGAATATTGAGAATATTGCAATTGGTCGTAATTACAAAAAAAATACTAGAAGTTGGTGTTTACAACTTTTTTATGTCATAGGCTGAAAATCGTGAAAAACTGCAATTTTAACCATTTTTAAATGTATGTAGCTTATTGCAATATTGACAGGTTTGGATGAAATTTTTAAAATATGTATAATGATTGACACAGTCGCTCACAGTGGCTCACTGTTGAATCACTTTGAAATTCACACTCACAATTGAAATTTTTTCGAAAATTTTTTTCATGTCTTGTAGTAAACTAATTGCTCTAACTTCTCAACAACAAAAAATCCAATTCGTTAATTTTTAAATGGTTCGATTTTTAAAGTCTAGTCCTTTTAAAAGTGTCGGAATATTACTGTGATTCTCTGTATGTATGTTCGATAACATAATGTTGCAAAAGGACAGTGGAGCGATGAAAATCTGCAATTGTCCATAAAAGTGGTACAAAAAAAATGACATATCAAAACATGAAGCACAAATTAAGGATGTATGGAATCCCCATAGGAAAGTAAACGCTACGTCTCAATCCTGGAAACACTGGTAGGTGCTTGGTGAAAAGGAGACTAGTTGTCTCATCGATGACTCTGATCGGACTATCTCATTCAAACCATCGTCGCGTCGGAAAAATATAGACACATAAGAGCAAGCAGAAAACGGCGACAGCAGAAGAGAGTCACAAAACAAAGAACGTGAAGGGGCTCGCAGAAGCCTGACAGCAAATCTTGAACAGGCCCAAGTGAGGCCTGGTAAAAACCGAAAATGCACAGGAATCTCAGAAAAATGAAAGTTAGACCCGCATGGATCTTGGTCGTCAGATGCGTACCAAGACTGATCAGACCCGTGAAAGAGGAAATAGAATACCATGGAAAAGACAGTTATAGAGAAAATTAAAAACTTTTAAAAATATGATAGTGGCGTAAGGCAATCGTGGGACCGCCATACAACAAAATATGGATTAAGACCTTTGGCATCGCTAGGAGAAAATATCAAGAAGAGGAATTACGACAGGTGGCTCCTCTCCCTAACCATGTGAGACAGATGGCACTGTACCAACTTACCTTTCATTTCCATTTCCATTTACATTTCCGTGGAAATTATCCAATTATCGGACAAAATTTAATACTGTTTTTGTTTCTGATAATTATTTAGAAAAGGGGCTATTTCACTGATTTCAACGATCTTGAAATTTGTTGTCAAAGTCATAATTCTGAACAACTTTTTCCTATACACGATATCATCTGAAAATTCCGGATGACAGGTGCAATGCGAATGGAGTGAGTTGGGATTAGGTCGCTGGGGGGAAGGGGGGCGACCGTCAAGCCGACCCGACCACGCATACGAAAATCCAGCAGTCCAATTCTCAGACGCAGAAAATTCAATGTAGTAGTAACAACAGTTTTTTGCGAATATCTCGAAAAATAAATGAGATCCCCTATTATCTGAAAAGGAGAAAGTTGTTAAAAATGACGAAATCTACAACATATTTAAATTTCCTCTGAAAGCCTCTTCGTAAATAATTACCAAAAAAAGTTGGAAGGGGTCGTAGCAATTTTTCGAGAAGCAATTATTCAGATTTCCACATTCCATCATCGCGTCGCATTGATGCCGGAACTATGAGGGACAGGAGCCAGATAGATATTTGAACCTTACTTTAAATATTTTAACCAGATGAAAATAATACAATGCTGTCTTTAAATCATTTTAATCTCCCTACTGTTTTAAAATCCACCTATTCATGTTTGCTGTAATGTGATATAATGTGATTTCTGTTCCGATGCAAGTGATATTGCAATTGTTATTAGTACATATCTATGTGTTGGCAAATGTGAACAATGATCGTGTGTGTGGAAGAATTTTACGGTGTTTGTGTGAAATAAGCATACGATTAATTTATCGATAAGCAGCACGAAGGACATGCATAACTACGTATAAAATAATTGGTGATGTGGTGAATACTAATATGATTTTCATCCTACCCGAAAACAACCAATACAACTACTATGCCTTCGGAAGAATGATCACAAAGAGTTAAAATCAATTTCTGCTACTCCTCGTGTTCACGACTCAACGGCAGTGCGATGCTGACACTACTCTCCACTTGGCCTGTCACCGAGTTGGCATCAACCGCGCTCTGATTGGTTCGTGTTTTTCGTTAATAACTCGACAACAAAAGGCTCCATCGCAGAATGGCAAAGGAAAATGGTGCTTAAAGGCACTTCAGGAATAACTCATTTCAAGGCCCTCGATACTTTTTGAGACACCCTATATGTATATGGCAATCTCTATCTTTCAGACACACACAATGTTCATACTCTTCATAATTACATAAAATATAAATTTCTTTACATCAATAATAAGTTGTCTCCGTATTATTTGAAAATGATTCGTAGATAAATCCAACTGACTGGCACCAAAGCATTATTATAAATAAGAAAAGAAGTTACAAAGTTCCATGCATTACAAACGGTTACAAAGGGCCAAAACCGATTCGGGTTACGGTTACGATCCCTGTTTTAAAGGTTTTCGATCATAACCAGCTATTACTGGGTTAACTGGGTTACTGTTGGGCAATTAGTAACTGGTTACCAATGCTACGTGGGTCACAGGGGGCATTGAGAGCCGAATCTGGTTAAACTTTACTGTGTGTAACCAGAAATTTTTGCTTTTTTCTTATGTAATCCCGGAGATTTTGGCGAGAAAATGCCAAAAATCCAAGTTTCAATCCTCGGAAATGTGTTCACATGTTATGAGTGTTTAAAGATGAGAAATTTTCATTGTTTTTGACAGTCTACCGAGCGCAGCCGCTAGGTGCACCACATTAGCGCACCACAAGCACGCGTTAAGGGTGCGTGGTAGCCAATGTGGGCGAATTTGGTGCCTCTATCGGCGTAGAGGTGAACTAAAAATAAACTAGGACAAGGATAGAGATATCTTTGTCTCTCCTACAGAGCTGTGACAGAGAGGGAGTCTGTCACTCGCAGGAGAGACAAAGACAGAGTATCCTGGAGTAACCGCACGGCTTGATTTTTCGATGAAGCCCAACCAATTTTTTGAAGCGAAGAAGCTATATTTTTCAATAATTTTTGTGTTGAAAAATTCTTTGTTCTATTTCGGGTAACCGTACAGAGCCCTTTTTGGAAAAAGTGTACAAAAAAAAATTTCTTCTATAAAAACGTACACTTTTATTATTTATAAAGTTTCAAGAGCCAAATTGCAAAAAAGGGCTCTGTACGGTTACCCGAAATAGAACAAAGAATATTTTAAAAAAAGAAACGTGAGAAAATATTGCTTCTTCGCTTCAAAAAATTGGTTGGGCTTCATCGAAAAATCAAGCCTCGCGGTTACTCTGTCTTTGTCTCTCCTGTGAGTGACATATCTCCCTCACTGTCTCAGCTCTGTAGGAGAGACAAGGATGTCGCACAAAGTTATGAAATACATAGAATGACAACCTCTACGCCGATAGAGTCACCAGATTGGCTCCTGCGCACCCTTAATGTCGATGACATATATTTCCAAGCGTAGTCGGCGTGTGGAGATTTGGTGACTAGGATATTGAAAGGCAGAGATGCACCGCGGTGACGACCGCGTGTCTCGCCAACGAGGCACTAAGCCACGCTCGAACCATGGATGGTTCGCAGGGTCACCAGCTGCCTGATGGACAGTGACTAATCGGAAGTCGACATCGACTTTCGTTGCGAGCGACTAGCTACGCGTATTCGAACCGAGGGTTCCACTCGTCTCTCGGTCGGAACGTGCTCCGACTTCAGAGAGCACGCGGAGGTGAGGTTAGGAAACTATGCGGAGCGTTTACGGTACGACCACACCGTTGCACGGTTCAGAGACGAAGGAGGGCGAGTGACGATGGTAATGGCGGACAACGCCACACCATCCCCACTACACCGGTATCGAGGAGTGGGGGACCAGATCCCCACAGCACTCCCCCCCAAGTGTAACGGTCATATTTATTATCCATGAACAGATTACATTTATCCCGCGGGACCATAAGGCCCGTAACACAAAAATCGCACTTAAACCACTAGTACCACCCACGAAGGTGGCATAACAGCGCGAAGCGGACAGGCACGGCAGACGCAAGCACGCAATGCAATATTGCGCGGCGCGCTACAATCGAATGACACTGCGCATAACTTAATGTGTAGGGACATGCACACACGACGGCTACGCATATAGTCATCGCTCGCGCGATGGTTTTCCCCTTTCACCCGGTGAGTTTGCCGCAACCAATGTAGTGTCGGCGAACAGACGGTGTGGCATCTTGGCAGAGCACAAAAGCGATGCGTACGATGCAAAATCACGAAACCAAATCGATCGCCCGGGGTACTTCACAGAGCGCAAATGCGATGTGGAAACCACTAACACGAAACGAAACGATTGGAACGTATATGATTACGCGAAACGCTAAACGCGGCGCGAACGGTTATTCCCCTTCACCTAGTGGGTTTGCCACAACCATGTGGTGTCGACGAAAGCACGGGTGGTATCATGGCAGAGCGCAAATGCGATGCGGAAACCTCTAACACGAGACGACACGATTCGACCGAATACGATTCCGCGGGACGCTAAACGCGGCGCGGGGGACATCACAAAACCGTTTATTCATTATAGAACTGGGAGAAACCATATCCTCTACCTTACGCGCGAGCGTGAACACCCTACATTACATGCGAGGATTGCGATGCAAGGGCGACACTAGATTCTGCCCGCGACCATGCACAATAAGCGGCGCGGGGGCGCGGTGCGGAACGCAACACGCGAACATAGATTCGCACCACCACGAAGAAAAAAAGAAAAAAAACTTCGCATAACTTTATAACGCCCTGATCCCGAAACACATCGCCGAATCTCTTAGAAATTTCTAGCGGGCTCGCGGAAGCATCGGACGGCGAACATTCCATTACTAATGCACGGAATCATACTACAAAATATATATGTAGCCTACGCATAAGCGTGTACAACATAACCTAATTCGCGCACATGCGCGTCACAGGGACGTAAAAACGATTCTACCCGCGACCAAAAATAAAAAGGCGCACTTCAAGGGTATTCCCTACCACGCGACGCGCGAAATCCATATACGCGGGACGCGACAACGACAAAAAATTGTTTATATATGAAACACCCTGATCGCACAAAGCACCGGTGACGACGTCAACACGCCAGGACAGCAAGGGCACCGGAGACGAAGTCATCACAGCCAAAAAACAAAAACCCGCAGCGGCGACGATGGCTGCCAACCTTCAGCTGACCTCGGGCGGGCCAGACCAAGAAGCCAAATATGCTGGCCTAGCAACAGGCGGCACCTCGGAAAACGCACCGCTGACGATGTCCTCACGACTCGAAACATATTCAAGCGAGTGCAGCAATCAGGTGATACCGGGGGTAGATAACCCGCACACAGTTATAATGACTACGCAAAAATCGCAACGTATAAGGACGCATTTCTATGTAAAAGATTTTACGCCTAGAAAAAAGAGCGATTAAACGCGAGCAAGAGAATATTTTCAATTCGCATGGAAAACGATCACCGAAAAATAGAAATCGAACGCGACGCGCGAATTTGAACGGGCCGCGTCGACTACGCACGCAATATGGCGGCGGACTTCCGCGCACGCCACGTTTCCGACGCACGAAACGCACGAGCGTAACGCGGCTAACGCAGGGACAAAACGAACGCAATGAACGCTACGGCACGTGTTCGCACACCTACACTGCACGGCACTATTCATTCACCCACAGCACAGCTTCTTCTCCGACGACATGGAAAGGCCGCGTGGTGAAGACGCCGGTGTCGGTGGCTTCACGCAATACATCCTTCCATCCTTCAATGTAGTGGAAAGGACGGCTCCTCCGTGAACAGCAACCTGGCCCCAGCTCAGTTTCCAAGGTGGCCTCACCCGATCCAGGAACTCCAACGATGACGACATAATCACGTCGGGGTCACCAATGTGGAGATTTTGGTGACTAGGATATTGAAAGGCAGAGATGCACCGCGGTGACGACCGCGTGTCTCGCCAACGAGGCACTAAGCCACGCTCGAACCATGGATGGTTCGCAGGGTCACCAGCTGCCTGATGGACAGCGACTAATCGGAAGTCGACATCGACTTGCATTGCGAGCGACTAGGTACGCGTATTCGAACCGAGGGTTCCACTCGTCCCTCGGTCGGAACGTGCTCCGACTTCAGAGAGCACGCGGAAGTGAGGTTAGGAAACTATGCGGAGCGTTTACGGTACGACCACACCGTTGCACGGTTCAGAGACGAAGGAGGGCGAGTGACGATGGTAATGGCGGACAACGCCACACCATCCCCACTACACCGGTATCGAGGAGTGGGGGACCAGATCCCCACAGGCGGAGTACTCCTCCGCCTCCCGTCGACCAATCCACCAACCAATTTGGACTATACCCAGAACAAAGTGTACATCTTAAAGATAGCCGCACTACATTATCGACATCACCGCGTGCTTGTGCTGCCATCTAGCAGCTCCGCTCAGTAGGTGGCGCGCGACGGTCAGTACTGTTGAGTGCTGACAAGAAGAGCCCTGGCAGGAATGCGGTGACGTAGGCAAGAATGCACACCCGATTGGTTGGCTTGGAAGGGGCGCGGCTAGGCTCACACGCAATTTCGGCTAGAGCGTTCTATTGGCCGAAGCAGTCACACACACTACTCGAGTAAATACGGGAATCCTACTATTATGCGTCGTGTGACGTAAGCAGTCGAAACGGCGTGATCACGCGGCCACTACGGGAGCGTCAGAGGTGGGGATGGGCGGAGCTAGCTGGAGACCCCTCTTGCCGCTGTGCCCCCCCGGGGACCTTCTTGTCAGCACTCAACAGTACATACCAGCAAGGCGGCACTCTTACCTGTCAAAAACAGCGTAAATCGCTCAACTTGAAACACCCATAACTTTTGAACCACTGATTTCCTAGGATTGAAACTTGGATTTTTGACATTTTTTCGCCAAAATCTACAGGATTACACAAGAAAAAGGCAAAAATTTCTAGTTACGCAAAGTACAGTGCAGCCCTGAATCTGATTAGGATTAGGTTTGTTATCTCTGATCATCAGGTTTCTATCTCTACTTCTTATGCGGAACGCACTATCCACGCTTGCGCTACTCTGATTTACGCCTCCGACTCTGATAACTTAAAAGCTGAGACAATAATTTCAACACTTTTGATTTTCATTACATTGTACCTACTTTGTAATTATCTTGTAAGGAGATAGTAGGACCATATTAGTCAAAAACATGCTATATGTATATTAACTTGGCTCCTATTTTCGACATCTCAATTTTTTGCGGCACCCCCAAGATTGTGTCAATAAATAAGCAAAAAAAACTTTGCAAAGTTTGAGCTCGATTGGATAACGGGAAAAGGATCTCCCGGGCCCTTTAGACATTAAAATATTTAATTAAATGCTCATAAGTCGTTTTTCTCGAATATCTTCTAAATTATTGACTGCATCGAAAAATATATTCAAGAAAACCTGTAGATCTGGACCGACTGAGTCTTTTATGACGTACTACTGTTATTCGTAAAACAAACGATTTCCGGAAAATTTAAGAAAATTGTCAGTTCAAAATCAAACAATTTATTCTGAAATTTGAAAACTGATATATGTTTTCATTATGTATTATCAGTAAATATTATCGAAGAATGTGTATTCTTTAGTACCTTGCGGAACTTACTTGTTTTCAATTGTATATTATTTTGAAGGAAATTGCGTATATTTCTTTTATTAGAAGTCAACAAAAATGTTCAGATTCCAGTTTATCACGGATAAAGAAAAGCCCTGTAAAATGACCATTAAATAATTATGAGCGAATCCGTACGACGTGTCTCTGAATTGGCCGGACACGGACAAGACAAGCAATGCGATAACGCGATGAAACATGCCACGGTTCGCGAGTCGCGTTTTCCAATAATTCGATTGGTGGATACATAATATGTTTAATTTTTATTTTATATTTTATATGTATCATTCTCATATCCAGGGTGTCCCAGTTAATTTGTTCACCGCGAATAACTAATAAACGACACATTTTATGGAAATTGTAAAACATGGAATTTAAATTGCTTTGAGGGGCCCAGCTCATACGGTGCTTGCTTTTTCTGTGGGTGGAGGCATTTCGGTGATTTCAAAGTCACCTTCATTTTTTTTAAATGGAATGACCTACTTTTTGTATCGTAAATCAATAGTTAACGAGATATCATCGAAATAATTTTCCATATGTACTTTCCATGTTCCAGGTACATAGTATGTACAGGGTGTATAAAAAGTAATGGTCCTCCGTCCTAGGGGTGATTCTACACCTCTGGATCGGTGGACATTTGCAAAGGAAACTTGCCGCAAAATTGTTTATAACAAAGAAAATTGTTGTTAAATCGGTAAAAATATAATATAAGTAAGTAATAAAAGCGAAACGTGAAACACAAAACACCACACTTCTTCACGATCACTTAACACTACACAATAAACTGTGACACAAGAAATGACTCCGAACTCTGAACACGGTCGAAATAAATCTGCGCTCGGCGGGAAGACACTACTATCCCAGCAACAATATATTCGAAGGAGGCTGATTGAAACAAATGAAATCGTTACCCAGGAGATATTGATTTTTCGAGAACCATCTGGAAATATTGATTTTTCTAGAAACATCTGGGAACATTTCCTATTAAAAATCGGAGCAACCGCGGAAGTTCGGAGTCATTTCTTGTGTCACAGTTTATTGTGTAGTGTTAAGTGATCGTGAAGAAGTGTGGTGTTTTGTGTTTCACGTTTCGCTTTTATTACTTACTTATATTATATTTTTACCGATTATTTCACGAGCTTCGTCATGCCTCGACGGCCGTTTAATTATAATCCGCGTAATGTGCGTTTGATGCTTCGCGCTATTGACGAAGCTAATCGAAATTATACAGAAGCTCGTGAAGTGTATCGTGAATTATTAGTTAATCGGGGGGGAAGACAGGCGCAACTATTACGACAAATTTGAGAAAACGGTAGTGTGCTGTGGATCCGCCGAAGGAATAGAAGACCCTGAAAAATATGTAAGTATACTTTACGTTAGTATTTTATAATGTAGGATTAGTATTCTTATGTATTTGCAACTTCAAATACATATATTATCTGAATGAGCAGGGAGACAGACGTTGACTTGGTACGGGCTTAGCAACGAATATCCCTTTAAACTTCGTTTGTCTCGAGGCACGCACACGATCATGTTCTGTCTCATCGACACGGTCGGGTGGACTGTAGTAGTAGGCTTTTGTCTATACGTATACTGCCACACAATCAAATTTTGCAAAAACTTTAATAGCTTATATCTCAATAACTATTTGTTTGCGAGATATGGCTCCTTTCAGACTTTT
This sequence comes from Lasioglossum lativentre, assembly GCA_916610255.1. Lineage (NCBI taxonomy): Eukaryota > Metazoa > Arthropoda > Insecta > Hymenoptera > Halictidae > Lasioglossum > Lasioglossum lativentre. The sequence continues at coordinate 33,499,583 of OU744358.1, forward strand.
TCTCTTCTCGATGAGTAGAAGGCATTGATGTAAAAAAAACTTTAACAACAATTTTCTTTGTTATAAACAATTTTGCGGCAAGTTTCCTTTGCAAATGTCCACCGATCCAGAGGTGTAGAATCACCCCTAGGACGGATGACCATTACTTTTTATACACCCTGTACATGTAGAAAATTATTTCGATAATATCTCGTTAACTATTAGATTTGGGGCATACCAAGGTTAATACATTTTTACTAAAAAAAAGATACTCTTTTGACTTAGGATACAAAAAGTAGGTCATTCCATTTAAAAAATGAAGGTGACCTCGAAATCAACGAAACGCCTCCACCTACAAACCCTTCCTTCCAACCAATTGCAACGACCTGTCGTAAACCTACTCGCACTAAAGATGCGTATAATGAATAGGCCGGTACGTACAACGAGAACAATAGTTATTCTATATATATGTATATTAGGGTGGACTTAAGCTATACTTGGTGAAAAATTTTTATCGAGATACAATGGGCAACGCCCCCCAGAATTGTTCCTTTAGGAAAAAAAAAATTTGTTCAAAGTTTGAGATCGATCGTATAAAAGGATTGCGTGGCGCATTTAAATTGAAAATTTGAAAACTTTGTACTTCACCTTAACTATGGAGTACGACACATGGTTGGATTTGTCTTTTTTTCTGAATAGGAATATGGAAAAATTATATGACCTTCTTTGAATAAAAATAACGATGACCTCAAAATTTCGAACATTCGATTTCCAAAAAATTATTTTTTTGTCATTGTATTGACCTTATTGCACAGTGCAATTTTCTCCTGTGGCGTTTTCTTGTATAACCACAAATAACAGAGATATTTAAATACCTACATTAATATGTAGCAAATTTTAATTGATGATAGGACATATGTATTATCCTGTATGAGTAAAATAACATATTAGCAGTTGTAGTTTTGTAATGAAGTCTATTTCTATTCGATCTATTTCTTATATTCTAAAGAACTTATATTTAATATTTGCACATTTTTCGCTAAAGTAGCTTTCTTTACATCAGGATATTGCTGACGGTGATCTTTTATAATTTGTAGTATCATCTGCATTAACTTAACGGCTCTTTCTGCCGAATCGTTAACCACCGGTAAAGTCTTAATTATATCTAAACCTACTTTATACGATAGTTCATCCTGCCAAACTATAGGATTTTTTTTTTTAAGTGAAACTTCTTTGCTGAGGGTAACGTATTTGTTATGTTACGGAAGTGACGTTCGGAAGTCGAGAGTGGCGCGAAAATTTAAACGGAGAATAATCGGAGAAAAACAAATTTCTAACCCCGACGGGATTCGAACCCCGGTCTATCGCTTGGTAGTCCAACTCCTTAAGGGGGACGGGACACTAATACCATCACCACTCACACATCGCTAGATCCCCATATACGTATACGAAAATGCAAGGGTTTACGGGGGCCCAAATTCACACCTCAATATTGCAATGAGCAGTTCGCAAGCGGTCAATTGTGCTTCCTAAAAGTCCAATCTAGGATTATGCAGAGCCCAAATTTTCAATTTCTACGCTATCGTGGAGTTATTTGTAATATTCGGCGATTTCATGCCGTTCGAAGCAAGTGTGACGTCACAAGATGGCCGCCATTGACAGATTTTCTTAAATATCAAGAGATTTAGCTTTCGTATCGAAAAAAACGCTCTGCATAATCCTAGAAAAAAATTACGAAGACGGTGGTATGCATTATCAGCTGATTACTTATTTGTTTAAACACGAAAAACGAGCCCTCCTAAAAACGACATTTAGGCCTCCTGAAACAGCATCTCGAACTTACGATATTTATCACTACGAGCGCCACTGTCGCTTTCCCAGCAAAACTGTATGTGACGATAAAGTAAGGTCGATAATGCAGGTCGACAATTCAGGTTTCTGTATGTATCATTTGTATTAGACTTGGAATTATGCTTTAATTAAAGAAGTCTGTGGTTGAGAGAAGGTGCATTGTTCAATGCGAACGTAAATTTATTCATCAGAAACTCTGGCAACAGGCAGCTATCTCGAAACATCACGCTTGCTTCGGATGCCTCGTGACAGACAGTATGCTGCCGAATGTTACAAATAACTTCACGACAACGTAAAAATATGCATTTTGGGCTCTGTACAGTCCTAGATTGGACTATTAGGAAACATAATCGACCAGTTCTGAACTTGTCATTGAAATATTGCGATGTCAGTTTGGGCTCACGTAAACCCTTGCATTTGTGTATACGCGAATCGCGAAACTGCACTTGCTGCGGACGCCTCGTCACAAGCACTACGCTGCCGATTATTACAAATTACTCCTCGACAATGTAGAAATATAAATTTTGGGCTCTGCTCCCCCCTAGATTGGACTTTCAAGAAGCATAAGCGACAAGTTCTAAACTTCGCATTGCAATATTGACACGTCAGTTTGGGTTCCCGTGAACCCTTGTATCTTTTGTATACGTATCACCTGACGTCACGTATTGAAAATTGTTTAGTTGTTACTTTTTTATTTAGTATTTTTGCACATAAGTTAAAGCACCGATGTCTTTGGTTATAAATTTCTCTGTACATATTACTTTAAATATTCATGATATGAAAAATAAATGTCAAGAAATACAGGGAAATTTATAACTAAAAACATCGGTGATTTAAATTATCTACAAACATACTAAATAAGTTACAACTTAACAATTTTAAATATTATTTTAGGACAATAAAATATAAACAATCAATTAAAAAATCATTAGAAATATATATATTTATTACGATAATTATCAGTAGATAGAAATAATTTTTTTGATAATTTGATAATTTTTTCATCCCCCATATTTCTTATGGTTCTAGAGTTCTAGTATAATATGGTCTTTCTCGATCTAAGCCACTGTGTGCGCAGAGTTGGGCAATATATCTATCTGAATAAAAATTTTGAATACCATAAATTATTCGTTATTCGAGGGTTCGAATAAAAAATGTATCTTTATTTGACGAGTATCTAATAAATAAATTTATTCGACGAGATATTTGAGCGACAAATACATAGATAATTGTTTTATTCGAAGTGGGTTTATTCGAAGGCTTCGAATAACTCTGCGAATAAAACCACTAGATACAGTCCAAATTATATCGTGTTTAGTGTCATTTTAATCATGAGAATTCCACGAAATAGTTGATGGAGTTCTCATAAAAAACAATTGAAAATAAAAAGGTTTTGGAATTGGATTGGTAGTTGATTCACACCCATATACCTGACCCAGTGTCGGGTTACCCTGCTGTGTTTATTGCACCACTCGGCGACTGAAGCAACTCGTGCTAGTGGGCCTCGGCAGTCGGTGCTCGTCGCCGTTTCTTCGATCAGCCAGAAAATTGTTCAAAGTCTACGAATAGCCCCACGGATAAAACCACTAGATACAGTCCAAATTATATCGTGTTTAGTGTCATTTTAATCATAAGAATTCCACGAATTAGTTGATGTAGGTCCCATAAAAAAACAATGGAAAATAAAGAAGTTTTGGAATTGATTTTGTGGTGGATTCACACCCATATACCTGACCCGGTGTCGGGTTACCCGGTCGTGTTTATTGCACTACTCTGCGACCGAGGCAACTCGTGGTACTGGGCCTAGGCAGTCGGTGCTCGCCGCCGTTTCTTCGAGCAGGCAGAAAACTGAGCAATCCCTACGAATAGCCCCACGGATAACACCACTAGATACAGTCCAAATTATATCGAGTTTAGTGTCATTTTAATCATGAGAATTCCACGAATTAGTTGATGTAGGTCCCATAAAAAACAATGGAAAATAAAGAAGTTTTGGAATTGATTTTGTGGTGGATTCACACCGATATAAATACCTGACCCAGTGTCGGGTAACCCTGCTGTGTTTATTGCACCACTCGGCGACTGAAGCAACTCGTGCTAGTGGGCCTCGGCAGTCGGTGCTCGTCGCCGTTTCTTCGATCAGCCAGAAAATTGTTCAAAGTCTACGAATAGCCCCACGGATAAAACCACTAGATACAGTCCAAATTATATCGTGTTTAGTGTCATTTTAATCATAAGAATTCCACGAATTAGTTGATGTAGGTCCCATAAAAAAACAATGGAAAATAAAGAAGTTTTGGAATTGATTTTGTGGTGGATTCACACCGATATAAATACCTGACCCAGTGTCGGGTAACCCTGCTGTGTTTATTGCACCACTCGGCGACTGAAGCAACTCGTGCTAGTGGGCCTCGGCAGTCGGTGCTCGTCGCCGTTTCTTCGATCAGCCAGAAAATTGTTCAAAGTCTACGAATAGCCCCACGGATAAAACCACTAGATACAGTCCAAATTATATCGTGTTTAGTGTCATTTTAATCATAAGAATTCCACGAATTAGTTGATGTAGGTCCCATAAAAAAACAATGGAAAATAAAGAAGTTTTGGAATTGATTTTGTGGTGGATTCACACCCATATACCTGACCCGGTGTCGGGTTACCCGGTCGTGTTTATTGCACTACTCTGCGACCGAGGCAACTCGTGGTACTGGGCCTAGGCAGTCGGTGCTCGCCGCCGTTTCTTCGAGCAGGCAGAAAACTGAGCAATCCCTACGAATAGCCCCACGGATAACACCACTAGATACAGTCCAAATTATATCGAGTTTAGTGTCATTTTAATCATGAGAATTCCACGAATTAGTTGATGTAGGTCCCATAAAAAAACAATGGAAAATAAAGAAGTTTTGGAATTGATTTTGTGGTGGATTCACACCGATATAAATACCTGACCCAGTGTCGGGTAACCCTGCTGTGTTTATTGCACCACTCGGCGAGCTGCCTCGGGCGCAGAGTAGTGCAATAAACACAGCAGGGTAACCCGACACTGAGTCAGGTATATCGGTGTGAATCCACTACCAATCCCATTGCAAAACTTCTTTAGATTCCATTGTTTTTTTATGGGACTTGCATCAACTAATTCGTTGCATTCTCCTGATTAAAATGACACTAAACTCGATATAATTTGGACTGTATCTAGTGGTGTTATCCGTGGGGCTATTCGTAGGCTTTGCTCAGTTTTCTGTCTGCTCGAAGAAACGTCGGCGAGCACCGACTGCCTAGGACCAGTAGCACGAGCTATCTCGGTCGCAGAGTAGTGCAATACACACGACCGGGTAACCCGACACTGGGTCAGGTATATGGGTGTGAATCCACCACAAAATCAATTCCAAAACTTCTTTATTTTCCATTGTTTTTTTATGGGACCTACATCAACTAATTCGTGGAATTCTTATGATTAAAATGACACTAAACACGATATAATTTGGACTGTATCTAGTGGTTTTATCCGTGGGGCTATTCGGAGACTTTGAACAATTTTCTGGCTGATCGAAGAAACGACGACGAGCACCGACTGCCGAGGCCCACTAGCACGAGTTGCTTCAGTCGCCGAGTGGTGCAATAAACACAGCAGGGTAACCCGACACTGGGTCAGGTATATGGGTGTGAATCAACTACCAATCCAATTCCAAAACCTTTTTATTTTCAATTGTTTTTTATGAGAACTCCATCAACTATTTCGTGGAATTCTCATGATTAAAATGACACTAAACACGATATAATTTGGACTGTATCTAGTGGTTTTATTCGCAGAGTTATTCGAAGCCTTCGAATAAACCCACTTCGAATAAAACAATTATCTATGTATTCGTCGCTCAAATATCTCGTCGAATAAATTTATTTATTAGATACTCGTCAAATAAAGATACATTTTTTATTCGAACCCTCGAATAACGAATAATTTATGTTATTCAAAATTTTTATTCAGATAGATATATTGCCCAACTCTGCGCACACAGTGGCTTTAGATCGAGAAAGACCATATTATACTAGAACTCTAGAACCATAAGAAATATGGGGGATGAAAAAATTATCAAATTCTCAAAAAAATTATTTCTATCTACTGATAATTATCGTAATAAATATATATATTTCTAATGATTTTTTAATTGATTGTTTATATTTTATTGTCCTAAAATAATATTTAAAATTGTTAAGTTGTAACATATTTAGTATGTTTGTAGATCATTTAAATCACCGATGTCTTTGGTTATTTTCCTTGTATTTCTTGACATTTATTTTTCATCTTGAAATTTATAAATTTATAATCAGAGAAATTTATAATCAAAGACATCGGTGCTTTAACTTATGTACAAAAATACTAAATAAAAAAGTAACAATTAAACAATTTTAAATACGTGACGTCAGGAGATACGTATACAAAAGATACAAGGGTTCATGGGAACCCAAACTGACGTCTCAATATTGCAATGCGAAGTTCAGAACTTGTCGTTTATGCTTCTTGAAAGTCCAATCTAGGGGGGAGCAGAGCCCAAAATTCATATTTTTAACATTGTCGAGGAGTTATTTGTAATAATCGGCAGCGTAGTGCTTGTGACGAGGCGTCCGTAGCAAGCGCAGTTTCGCGAGTCGCGTATACACAAATGCATGGGTTTACGGGAGCCCAAACTGACGTCTCAATATTACAATAAGAAGTTCCGAACTTGTCGATTATGTTTCCTAAAAGTCCAATCTAGGACTGTACAGAGCCCAAAATGCATATTTTTACGTTGTCGTGAAGTTATTTGTAATATTCGGCAGCATACTGTCAGCCACGAGATTCGTACGCGAACTTGCAAGGGTTTACGGGGGCTCAAATTCACGCCTGAATATTGCAATGAGAAGTTCCGAACTTGTCGATTACGTTTCCTAAAAGTCCAATCTAGGACTGTGCAGAGCCCAAAATGCATATTTTTACATTGTTGAGGAGTAATTTGTAATATCCGTCAGCATACTGCATGTCTCGTGGAGGCTTGTGAAAAAGGCTACCTAAGTGTACTTCGTCCAAGAAAATTAGAACCACACCACCTATCGGTCGAAAATCTTACTAATCAGCTTCGTCTACTCTCCGTTCGCAAGACTATAGCGTGACGATCGATTCCTCAAGGTCAAACTTTGGACCGTCCCCCTTAACCGCTTGGACAACCAACGATCTTAGAGTAATTTGAACACTGGACCATAACATAATTTACTGTGTGTGGAACCGAATAAATATCTAATTAAATGAAGAGGTATATATATAAATTACAAAATTACATTTAAAAATGTAAAATCAAAATGAATACATATACAGGGTTGTGCAAACGTATCTTTTATGAAAACTTATTTCTTACAAAAGAAATCAGGTTTTACATCAGATGTTGGAACTGCGATCCATTTTTCTACGAGACATAGCTCCACTCTTTGTATTAGATTTCTCGTTGTTGCCATAATTAGAGCGTCTCTTTTTATACTATTACATGCATTTGTTATGTGATTCCAAAGTTCTTGAACATTATTGATTGTTGTGTTGTGTACAACGGATTGAAGATATCTCCAAAGATAAAAATCCAATGGAGACAGATCCGGAGAACACAGTGGCCAACGAATTGGACCATACGTTCCTGAACGTATGATTCTGAAGCGTACGTCATAAATACAAACATAATATGGGAAGCGACAGTAGTAAACATAAACCGAGACGCCCTACTTATGGTGATAACAAAAAGTATCGTATAAAGAGCGGAGCTCTGTATCGTAGAAAATGGATCGCAGTACCAACATCTGATGTAACTTGATTTATTTTGTAAGAAATAAGTTTCCATTTGTACTCGGAGTTTCTTTAATAAATCGCACTCTTGGCGTACGGCTTCACCGTCAATAATTGTTTTCACACATCGCCCACACCAGTCATCCTTCCGACCTAATGATAGGTATAGTTTATAGATTAATTTCCTACAGTATTTTAAACAATACAGTTAGAGATTATAGACTAATACCTTCATAAGCTTTACAAAAGTGACTAATGATTAATGACTAAGTAAATACTTGAGCATGACTATGAGTAATGACTACATAACTATTTGAGCGTGATGACTAATGAGTAATGACTAAATTTTTATTAAGGATAACTATTGACTACTGACTATATTGGCATAACCAATGATTAAATACGCAATCAGAATTTCACTATGACTAATGACTAAAAATGGTTATAAGTTGAAATAAGACATAATATTAACAAAAAAATATCCTATTAGTTTATAAACATATAAAGTACAGATTATGATAAGTTATGCTGACTAGAAAGGAAAAGGCACTTGAATAGGAAAAGTTTTCCAGATTTTCTTATTTTATTTTTGTGAAGACAATCATCGCACAATAGTAACTAATGACTAAAGATTGATGACTGATCATTTAAACTAATTAATGACTAATCATAACTAACAAGCAATAACTAACGATTACTTAGAGTTGTGACTAACTAGTGCCATGTAGTTATGACTAACTAATCAAAAAAATTTAACTGATTTTTTTAAGTTTTGACTAACAATCAATCAGACTATTAGTCATTTTCAATCATTAGTTGATTTTTGCCCAACTCTGAATACAGTAAGCTTTGAATCTTTGCCAGCATTGAGGTCGCAATTTCTCTTTCTTTTTCACTCGCTAAACCACTAAATACAGTTGAAATTATATCGTGTTTGGTATCATTTTAATCAGAAAAATGTCACAAATATATTGGTGAAAGTCCCATAAAAAAAACATACGCGTGGAAAACCACGCGCGGTAGAAGTGAAACTTCTTGAAGTCTAGTAATGTTTAGAAGTAAATTAAGATTGGAAATAGTAAACAATAATGAAGCGACAACAAGATCAGGAACAACTAATACAAAAAAAGTAAATTAAGATTGGAAATGGTAAAAAATAATGAGGCGACAACAAGATCAGGATCAACTAATACAAAAAAAGTAAATTAAGATTGGAAATGGTAAAAAATAATGCAGCGACAACAAGATCAGGATCAACTAATACAAAAAAAAATTTGCGTCGCAAAGAAGGAGAGCGTATGGGAAAGAAAGAGACATAGTTCATAGCATTTCGCATACGCTCTCCTTCTTTGCGTCGCAAATTTTTTTTTTTTTGTATTAGTTGATCCTGATCTTGTTGTCGCTGTATTATTTTTTACCATTTCCAATCTTAATTTACTTTTTTTGTATTAGTTGATCCTGATTTTGTTGTCGCCTCATTATTTTTTACCATTTCCAATCTTAATTTACTTTTTTGTATTAGTTGTTCGTGATCTTGTTGTCGCTTCATTATTTTTTTTGTATTAGTTGTTCCTGATCTTGTTGTCGCTTCATTATTTTTTGTATTAATTGTTCCTGATCTTGTTGTCGCTTCATTATTGTTTACTATTTCCAATCTTAATTTACTTCTAAACATTATTTTAAATTCAATCAGACTTTCGTCTGATATAAAATCTGAAATGTCCTTCTGCATGTGGTTGGCTTACATTACTCGGTAAAATGACAAATTTTTTATAATAATCGCCGCCACTATAGGTATTATTTAACATCTGCACTATTCATTTCAATAATTCTATCGAAATGTCATTATCGAAGAACGATGACACAGCATTTTCTGGTGTCAAATACCACAAGTATCGGGAGAGGAGTTTCTTCCCACGCTTTTAAGCAATAATTAGACACATATCGCGGGTTCCATTTTCCTCTGGTGGAAGGAACTTCATTCCCGACGAGGGCCCCACAGCAGGATTTTACTTTTATTAAATTCTTATATAAATATAAGGAAATATATAAAGACATTAGTTATGTAACGTTAGACAAATTTTGCAGACATTTGTGGTATTTGACACCAGAAAATGCTGTGTCATCGTTCTTCGATAATGACATTTCGATAGAATTATTGAACTGAATAGTGCAGATGTTAAATAATACCTATAGTGGCGACGATTATTATAAAAAATTTGTCATTTTACCGAGTAATGTAAGCCAACCACATGCAGAAGGACATTTCAGATTTTATATCAGACGAACGTCGGAAGTTTTTTAGTAGAATCGGCATATCGATAGAATTTTAAGATATCATCATATAAAATAGGTTTAGCTATAATTAAGGCTTTACCGATGGTAAACGATTCGGCAGAAAGAATGGCAAAAAAACAATTTTTTGGAAATTTAATTTTCGAAATTTCGTGGTCATCGTTATTTTTATTCAAAGAAGGTTATATAATTTTTCCATATTCCTATTCAGAAAAAAAGACAAATCCAACGATGTGTTATACTCCATAGTTAAGGTGAATTTAAGGCAAACTTTGCACAAATTTTTTTCTCACCTAAAGGAACAATTCTAGGGGGCGTCGTTGAAAAAATTCGTTGGTCAAAAAATACGGTCCACCCTAATGTATATACAGGGTGTTAGAAAAGTCTGGCAACGGTCGAATATCTCAAAAAAAAGCATTTTAGAGAAAAATGGTTCAGACATGTATTTATGGTTTCGCAAGAGCTATTAGGTGGTGCTATTGGTTTGACCTTGAAGAGTCATTTGAAGGTCACGTGAAGATCACCTCAATTTTTTTAAATGGCACCCCCTATTTTTTATTACATATTCTTGTAGCTGATCTCAAGAGCTTTCTAAAACACTGTAATAAAATGTTTTTTCATTAATTATTTTTCGAGTTATAAGGCTTCAAAGGTACAATACCGCCAGACTTTTCTAACACCTTGTATATGAGATGATACATGTAGGATAAACATTAAACGTGGGAACACACGCTTTCGTGTGATATAAATAAATATACAACATTCCACTTAAAAAATTGGAGGTCACTTTCATATCTAATAAAATAGTATAAACACAAAAAAATTGTGTTGCGTATAAAAAACAGTGGTAATTATATAGAAAAGGTCTGCCTACTCCGATTTTGATTAAATTTTAATATGTTATGCAGCAACACATTCTGAACAACTGTTTCCTTCTCCAATATAGGGGGGTCGCTTTTAGTTATCGAGATATTTGCAAAAAACAATCGCGAATACTGTATTGAATTTTTCGTATTCCTCCACCTAACCCAGACCTAGTAGTAGTAGTAGTAGTAGTAGTATTGCTTTTGCCAGGAATGAACGATTCGGTCGTTCATCGCTTCCGTAAGGCACACGGTTCTTTCAACATCGGTTTCACAATTGGCGCTGCCGGCCTCGGCCCAGTATGTCGGGTTGCAACTATCCATTCGTTTTTCCGCCGCGTCTCTGTTTTATATGGCCCGGGCCGCTTTCAGAAACGTCGACTTACTAGATTGGATGGTCATCATTGATGAGACGGCCATGCTACCTAATTTTTGAGTTTTTGAGCTTTTCAGGGCTCGAAGTGAACGTTGGACCATCTCACCTTCAGACCTGCAGGGTGTCTCGCCTGCCCTTTATGACTCCCCTCACTTCACCATAATTACATGTTGAGAGCGTCAAGTTGTTAATTCCTTCCCTACACTATTTTCAGATATTCCGGAAATTCACCCTCTCCCACCCAGTCCTGATCTTTGATTCTACAGGGGCGTACAAGTAAGGGATCGCGAAGTGTTATACATTGGGCAGAAGTTATAGGCAAATCCACAGATCCGATCCGACTTTAACGAAATCTTGACGGAGCCAAGATATCAATGCCATGCGGTTCTTCAACTGCCGAGACTATTCCGCGTTGGGTAAAGAGGGATCGTTCGCCGATTTCGTCGAAATTTGTCTCCTGAGAGATTTAAATATTTAACCCAGACCTAACCCAGACCTAACCCAGACTTTTTTTTTTTTTTTTTTTTTTTAACGTGGGGAAAACGCATTACGCATACCCCGCCCCCCTGGGGGGGGGGAGCGGGGTTATGTGGGACTCTCCCCGACCCGGCAGACGCCGGATCGGGGCATACCCACTAACGACCCCACGGTGGCCTCCCTAAGCTAATTGGGGGTGGTCGGGATCTCGTGAACGAATGCCACCGACCACCCCCACCTCTTGGCAATAAGCCCCATCCCGGGGGGGGGGAGGGAAGCTCCCCCCAACAAACCTAAACCCCTAGTAGGACGCCGTGCGGGCCACCCACACAGCGTCCCCCATCACAAGGGTCGCTCGGCTGGACGACTAGAGCCCCAGCTCTGGCCGCCCGAGACCCCAGACCTAACCCAGACCTAACCCTAACTAATTCTGATTGCATGATTTTTCCATTACTAGTTCAAATTCTGTATGAAGGCTATATAGAATGCAAAAATTATGCGATCAGAATTAGTTAGGGTTAGTTGGTGGGGGGCGGAGAGACCGTCAGGCCGGCCCGATCACGCATACGGCAGTCCAGAAGTACTCTTTCAAAATTGAAAGCTCACCCTATATTGAGTGACACACTGTTCTGATCCCAACAACGTGTTTACAAACAAAAAATAAACAGATGCGGCCCCGGAAGAGGTTTACGTTGCCGCGGAGCATGCAGGAATACGAAAAATTCAATACAGTATTAGCGATAGTCTTTTGCAAATATCTCGAAAACTAAAAGCGACCCCCCTATATTGGATAAGGAAAAAGTTGTTCGAAATGTCTGGGTTAGGTCTATATCTATAACATATTAAAATTTAATCAAAATCGGAGTACGCAGACCTTTTCTATATAATTACCAAAACAATACTACTTTTACCTCTTTCATTTTTTCTAATATTTATTATTTACAAGAAAAACGCTGGCATGTATATGAGAATGATACATATACAATAAACATTAAACATATCATCTACAAATAGAATTATTCGAACAACGCGACGGGCCGCGATGCCGACCAACGCGTTTATCTGATATTTATTTAACGGTTCATTTTATAGGGCTATTCGAAATGTACTTCTCTTTATAAGACCTTTACGCTTGATAAAGTGGAACGTGAACATTTTTTTGACTTCTAATAAAGGAAATATATGCAATTTCCTTCAAAATAATATACAATTGAAAACAAGTAAGTTTCACAAGGTAAAAAAAGATACACATTTTTCGATAATGTTTATTGATAATATATAATGAATACACACTTCAGTTTTCAAATTTCAGAAAAAATTTTTTGTTTTCGAACTGACATTTTTCTCAATTTTTTCGGAAACCGTTTGTTTTACGAATAAAAGTAGTACGTCATAAAAGACGCAGTCGGTCTAGATCTACAGGTTTTCTTGAATATATTTTTCGATGCAGTCAATAATTTAGAAGATATTCGAGAAAAACGATTTATGAGCATTTAATTAATTATTTTAATGTCTAAAGGGCCTGGGGGATCCTTTCCTCGTTATCCAATCAAGCTCAAACTTTGCACAGATTTTTTTGCTTATTTATTGGCACAATCCTGGGGGTGCTGCAAAAAAATTTGAAAAAAATTTTCTTCAGGAGTAAATAAGTGCCACTCTAATGCATGTATGTGTACGACAATTTTCGAATTATCTAATACCTTATTGTTATTCATGGACTACTACATTTAGTTCTATTACGTCTTATTAACAAACACGAAAGTTTTTAGCTTATTTTCGGTATTATGTTGTTTTCTAATTTGATCAGGAATAAGTCTCTTACATTTGGTAGTAAATGTAAATTGTTATTTAATTTGCGGGAAATGAGTCAGAAAGAATATTGCTTGAGAAATAATGTTTTTCATTACTTAAATGTGACAAATGATAACAAAAAGGAGATATCAGAAATGATGAAATAATGAATTGTGACAATGTACTGTGTAGTAATAGAAGTGGTAAGAACGGGGTAATATCCATGCCAAACGCAGCCTCCGGTGTACAAACGAAAAATGGAAGAATTCAAAATGAAGCTGTTCTATATCCTTGCGCGACTGACACAATACAAGATAGCCGTGTTATGTGGGCTACTCTTACACCAAGGGGCACCACCAGACACTACTTAGAGGAACATACCTATGAAACGATCGGTGGAGGACAATTTCACAAACGTGCCTGTTCAACTACGCCAACTGAACATGTAAAACTCAAGGCAATTTACCGATATTACGTTTGTATATCTAGTAGTATTTTCATTCGTTACCACTTTTCGGAACTTTAATATCGTTTCTTTTACTGGTATATTATTCGATTTGATTTACATATAATATGTACTAATGTGTATTGTGCAAAGATGTTATAAACAAATGTAATCCTTTTTTTCAGAATTTCTGTACGAATACAATTGGTTTATGGAAAATGCTGTGTTCCGTTGATTAAAGAGAAAACGATATTAATTGTAGAAATGGTAATTCATCGGTACTTCTATTTTATCGCAAGCAGAGTGTACAGAATCTCATTTATCAATCTTATTTAAGTACAGTAGTGTCGCGATATAAGTGAAAAGACGCTACATAATATATATCATTACCGCGGGGTACATATACTATACTGGGTGGTCCGTTTAAATAAGAACACCTAAATATCTCTTCAGGTTATTGTGATGCAAAAATTATTTGTTACGTAATGTGCATGGTGTCAATGGACTAAATATTTGGCACTAATATTTTTTTCCGAGGGTCATTTTTTTCGGAGTTGTCAAGGTCATCGATGTTTTTTGGTACATAACTACATTTTTTTTTATTGCATCGTGTAACTGATGGAAAAATATATTCAGATATGTATAATAACATGACCTTGAAATGACCTTGATCCTCGAAAATACCTAACCCAGACCTTATACCAATGGACTTTTTTTGTGGGAAAAATTGAAACAAACAGTTTATAATGAACGACCAACTACACCAGAGGATATAAAGAACCGAATAATTAGAGCTTGTGCTGATATTAATTCCGAACAATTGAAAGATCTGTACAGTCGGTCATTGCACGTTTCAGAAAATGTATCAACGTAGAAGGACACCATTTTGAACATCTCTGATGATAACTTAAGAGAACGTGAGTGTTGTTTTAACAGTTAACACATACACACATCTGTTGATCGATATTCTTAATGTGATAAAAAATATTTTCTTCGCATTCGTAGGTTCAGGAGTCGTGGCCGAAGATATTCGACATCAGTTCTAGGTACAACTTTAATTTTCGAGGATCAAGGTCATTTCAAGGTCATGTTATTATACATATCTGAATGTATTTTTCCATCAGTTACACGATGCAATAAAAAAAAATGTAGTTATGTACCAAAAAACATCGATGACCTTGACAACTCCGAAAAAAATGACCCTCGGAAAAAAATATTCGTGCCACATATTTGGTCCATTGACACCATGCACATTACGTAACAAATAATTTTTGCATCACAATAACCTGAAGAGATATTTAGGTGTTCTTATTTAAACGGACCACCCTGTATACTACACAAGAGGTCAAGAAGATCGACCGGCGAAAAGTGTAGTAACATGATTCGGGATCAGATATCTTGGTGAGGCAATACTAATATAATGACAAAATTTTCTTGTATCCCATTATTTTTTCATGAAACTGTTTACCAATACTGTTGTGTAGGCGAATTGTCGCCGGGTCGAATCAAGTGACGTTTTAACTTGACCACCCAAGGATAGCCGTTCTATCCTGAAAAAGGACCGGAGTGAATGGGTACGAAAAATGATGTTAGTTCTTCGGTTAAAATGCAGAACTCCACTTTACTTAAACGCCCGCACCGCGAACCGTGAACTCGTTACAATATTCGGCGTGTAAGTGCACGCGCAAGACTCCGAAAAAAGACCACGGGGTGATTGTTGTACAAATGACCGTTGGTTCATCGAGACGATTTCTGAACAGGTGAACAACTATTTGAAGGTGCCCTGTCGACCTTGTTTTTATTATTATCTCACATGTATTTGGTTTGTTGATCGATAGACCACTCCCTTTTGATTGGTCGGCCGCCGTTACGATTACGTTAGAGTTGAACGACGCATGCGTGACTTGGCCCGCCTCGGATCTGTTGATCTCATGACCTTATCAAGTTACAAAGTTAGGGTCGCTTGCACGCTTTCGCCTGCCATGAGGCCTACGAGTTTTTCATCTGAATTCCCTTTTTGGCCGCTCGCCGTGGAATTCAGTTCCGCTTTCTCATCGTTTATATCGACCGGGAGAAAATATAGTTGGGTGATCAGTCGCTTGTACTCCCCGTGAGCCGTTCTGACGGTAACGACACGCGATACACCATCCTGTCCGGGATGACAACACAATATGCGACCTAAGTCCCACTTACTGGGTGGCGCGAGCGAATTTTTTATTATGATCATCCGACCGGGTGTCGCGAGATCGGTTCCTTAGCTATACTTGGTGAAATTTTTTTTGCGAGATTTTTTTCACGCCTGCCCCCAAAATTGTGCTATTGGATAAGAAAATAATTCCTGCAAAAGTTGAAGTTGATCGGATAAGAGGAAGGCGTGCCTCATTGACGTTGAAGTTGCGAAAAACATGAAATATTGTAGGAATGGGAATATTTGAAGGAAAGACTTTTTATTATGACTAAATATTCTTCTTGTGTCAAAATATTGATTATATCAGTACCAAAATGTAATATTTTCAATATAACAATTAACTAAATATCATAAATATTTACATAATAAATATTTATGCTAAATTTGATGTATTTTATTGAAAGTACCAATTCTTTTACTTGTATTCTTATACTAATTTAAAAAGGAGATCAATTAACGTTCGACATAAATATGTTATATTTAATCAGAGCATAATAATTTTAATCAGAGAATAATATTGTTGAAAACTCTAGCTTTAAATGAGAAAGGGGAAAGGAGTATAGTACAGTGATTAACGAAAACTAACGTATATTGTGCAGTAGATGATACAGAAAGTGACATGATGGTGTATCAAATACAGAGTAAATGATCGATCACGGTCAGTGAAAATGCGCGCTGGTGGCGGATCGGTCGCTGGGCGTGATACGGAAATTTGCAGTTGGATGTGTGGAATTGTAGACTGTTCGGAGACTGGTCTAATGGTGCGAGAGCGATGTAATCGCTCTATTTATATGTTAGCGGGCCAGTAAGTTGGAAAGGACCGGGGAGTAGGAGATTTGAAAATTTGCGAGGACAGGCGACACCGAATAATCGTTAGCACACTGTGACGATGTCCTAACGATCGGTGCCGCCAGGGAAAGAAAGAAGGAAAACAGAGTAACGGATTTGACATGAGGAAGATTTGAAGGATGGCCCACGCGGTACACGCGATGCTCGACGACACAGTTCGACGGCCACGGTGTTGACGTTGGTCGACAGCTGAGTTTGACAATACGCAGAAGAAATATAAATTCGATCGTTTCTTGCGACCAGGTATTGTCCCGTGACGCGGTCTGATGAGCACCGACACGGTTACGAGCACGCGCGATAATTGGATTAAGGCAACGGTATTGCAATGATAATCCGACGGTGCTAAAATTAGATTTGGTAAATGAGATATTTTGAACAAATATTTTTAACCGGATGTGCTTCGCGAAAACGGACTTGTTAGCGGGAAGGTGGCGGACAGAAATTAGACAGGCTAATTAATGTGAAATAATCTTAATTCGTACAAAGTACACTTGTACTTGAGTGCATGTAAGGAATTATAATATTTTTGGAGGTTTAAAATATTTAACTTGAATTTTCAGTATACTCATCACGTTGAGCGCGCAGTTACTTCTATTTCAAATCTTCACGCTCGATTAGGCACGCCTTCCCGACGTCCGATTGATCTAAAATTTTTTCATGACATGGAACAATATTGGGGGGGGGGGGGGACGTGCCCAAAATTTTTTGGTCGAAAAGTAAGGTCCACCCTAATGTACCTACATAGTCTGTGGACCACGCTCTCCAAAAACTATCCGACAACTGACACAGGAGTTGCCATCGCGGCAGTCGAATTTCGCGTACGTCCAACAACGTCGGAGAGGGGAACTGCGGTCAGCGCAGAACCGATAAAAAAATGACCCGCGAATTTAAACACGCTTCGATTCGACAGAGTATCGTTGTCAACTCCTCAAATGTCAGCGTGTGAGAACCGATAAAGCGTCTCATGTGGTGTTTCGTGCTACGCACACCCGCTTCCCAGAGCCCACCGAAATGTGGAGCTGCTGAAGGAATGATTTACCACGATATTTGATCAGTCGCCAGTTTATTAAGAACGTTGGCGTCGCGAGTAGTAGCTCGAAACGATTGTGCAATTTTGTTATCGGCGCCTTCGAACGTGGGTCCGTTGTCCGAGTAAATCGTGTCCGGGAGGCCTCGACGCGAACAGAAGGGGTCAAAGCACGCCAAGAAGGCGGCGATCGAGTAATCACTTACCAGTTACAAATTAATCGCGCGAGTCGTGAGTCACACTCACTTCTCGCTTTATATCCGCGCTCTGCGGTAGTACGAACAAAAACAGGTCCCGCATAGTCCACTCCGGTATGAAGAAAGGCGCGATCACAGCGATGTAGGACAGCGCGAATGATCGATCGCGCACGGAGGAGCCAAAACTCTTGGCGAAGGGTGGCTGGAGGGAGCTGAGGTCCAGCATGGAGCGAGCGGATATGGATGGATAAGATCACGAGGTTGACGAGAGGGTAAGATGCAAGGACAAATGGATGCTTAGTTTTCTCAAGCATTTCAGCATTCCGTAGTCGTCCTTCCACGCAGATCAAATCATCGGTATCCAGAAATACATTTAGAGGCAGGTTGAGGGCTACCTCGCGAAAGAGGTTACCTATTTCGCAAACAGTCCAATTCCGTGGGATATCGATTTCGCTGAATATATTTCAGCCAAAGTACTCGTGCCTTTTGAATTTCCTCAGTCGTCAAAGCCCTTTGCGATTGAATGGGCGGGTCTTCGATTGACGATTTTAGACGAAGTCGCGCAATAAAGCGACCAATGTATGCCGTTACGCGAATTAATTTTAACCATTGCGAACAGCGAGTCGCGAGATCCCAAGCTTCAACCGGAGTTACCATGTGCGCGGAGACAGTTGGTCGCTCTGCGGACGTACTTAGGGGCGGTGTTTCGCGTGGCCAGCGCGACGGAGAATCTTTGAGCCACCTTGGCCCGGCCCACCAAAGCGAATGCTGACAGAACGTTGATGCATCAAACCCGCTGTTGGCACATGGTTCCATTGAGCCTTCGATAACCTTGATTGTATTTCAGCGACCCGGTGTGCGACGAATATCTTCCATCGCGATGGAGTTTGAGCGATCCAAGCTAGGACGATCGTTGAATCCGTCCAACAATAAACAGGAATGGTAGGAAACCCAAATGTGGTGCAAATACATAACATTAGACGAGCGAGTAATGTCACTACGCATAATTCGAGCTGTAGAATGCTCAGTGATTTCACGGGATTTGGCCGCTAGAAGCGAGATGGCTACCTTACCAGACTACATTGTAACGCGTAGGTAAACAACTGCCGCGTATCCACGATTGGATGCATCGGCAAAGCCGTGCAGTTCGACGGAAAGCGCACTCGATCCGTAGTTGATCGTAGATTGAGCTGCTTAAAGTAGGCCGCCCGGACGGCATGGATTTCGGAATACATGCATCCCAATCACAATTCAGTCGCCAGAGTTCCTGCATAATGATTTTCGTGGGGATGACGACAGGGGTAACCCATCCGAGCGGATCGAATAGCTTCGCGATGGTCGATAGGATTGCGCGTTTTGACTGAGGAACCTTGTTCTCTAGCGTGACATCGAAACGAAACGAATCCGTGTCCGGATTCTACGTGACTCCGAGGACCTTTAGACTTTCGTCGGGCTGCAGCGATTTTCCTCCCGTGAGACCATGATGGGTAGGGTCGAGGTCGGACATCAGCAATGGAGAATTACTTGCCCATTTTCTCGGGTGAAGCCCGGCCCCATTCAACAACGCGATGAGTTGATCGCGGGTCTGACGCGCGAGTTCTTTCTTATTGGCCCCGAACAGGCAATTGTCGACATAAATTTGGCCATCCAAAATTGGACAGGCTAATGGATATTTGAATCCATCGTACAGTGCGAGTTGTTGAAGAACTCGAAAAGCGAGATAGGGAGTCGGAGCAGTCCCATAGGTAACCGTGCGAAGTTGATAATGTCGAATGGGTTCCGCGGGAGTAGGACGCCAAACAATTCGTTAATAAACAACGTCGCGTTTATCAACCAATATCTGTCGATACATTTTTGCAATATCAGCGATGTAGACATACTGTTGTAGTCTCCAATGTAGAACGACCGCAGGCAACTGCGTCTGAAGCTTTGGACCCACCCATAGATGGTCATTGAGCGATATGCCATTCGACGATTTGCACGACACGAAGATGTGTTGTCGCGCTTGTTTCTCGAATGACGGCGTGATGCAGAATGTAAACTGTTTGCGAAGAGAGAGGCTCCGGATCACGAATTTCGGTCATGTGACCAAGATCGTCGTACTCTTTTATGAAGATCGAGTATTCCGTCGCGAGTTTCGTATTTGAGTGAATCCGCTGTTCCTGGCGAGACTACATAATTTTAGTCGCGGGGAGGGATAACCCGATACCGATGGGGGGTCCTTTTTTTTGTGGGGAAATGCGTTATGCATACCTCGGCTTCCGGGGGAAACCGAGGTTACTTTGGACTTGTGCCTTCGGCGCCCCCCTCCCCGGTGGCTATCCACTAAAACCCTACACCCGCCTAAGCTATATGGGAAGTGCTTGGATCACGCGAGTACTCAACAGGACACTTCCCAGCTATCATACAACCCTAGGGGAGGTGTTAGCCTCCCCCACTACCTATAAGACCCTGGGCGGAGGGACCCGCCCCGTGTCCCCATCCCTGGGGCTGTCAAAGTGGGCTTCCTGAGCCCCCGCTCGGTCCACCCACGGCCCCCGGCGTCTTCGTGACCCGCTCGGTCCGGGTGACCCGAAGGTCCCCGCCCCGGCCAGGACAAGAAGACGCCGCCACCGGTAAGGAAGGGTCGTCGAAGGCGTGATCCGGGACGCCCCGTCGCTCCCCACCCCACCTCCCACGCGCCCCTGAAAGACCCCGTGCTCTTAAAGGTACCGATGGGGGGTCCTTGGACGAATGGCAACCGAACGCAATACTGCCCTTTCGTCGTGCGAGTGTGCGTGGTGACAAAGTTGGTTTCGCAATCCTTTTCCGCGGAAGTAATCAATTCAATTTCCCAAAATTCACGCAGCGCGATGTCTAGTGCATCGGAGATTATGATGTGCTGTGTATGGAGCTCGCAAACGGTTTCGAGAGTGGATTAGGAAGAGGACCGGAGAGAATCCAACCCACAGTGGTGTTCTGCGCTACCAGTTGATTGGGATCGTCCTTCCGTACACCGTCGAGTAATAGCGATCCGTAAACATCAGCTCCAATGATCATTTCGATAGTATCCTGACTGAAGAATGTATCGTCCGCGAGGTCAAGACCCCGAATATAATGTAAATGACAAATCCACTTTATTTGAACGCCCGCGCCGCGAACCGTGAACTGGTTACAATATTCGCCGTGTAAGTGCACGCGCGAGACTCCTATGGAAGGCTGATCGGGTAAGAGTTCCTTTTAGCACCCACCTCCGCTTGCCTTCAAACGTACTCTGTAGACGTCTCACGAGGATTCTGACAAAATGAAGGTGGCGCCGTGGCGCGGAAATCAAATAAACGTTTTGCTGGCGAAACACAATTTTAATGCCGAATTGAGGTATAAAAGTACAAATCAGGATTATTAAGCAAACCCCAAGCCCACTAAACCTAACCTGTTCGGGACCCGGGACGAATATTTGAGGAGTGGACTGTATGGGGAAATCGAAAGGATCGGGTGCGGAACACAGAAGGGAGTTCGGATCGGGAAATCGTGTGGGAAGCGTGAGGACACGGCGGTTAAAGAAAGTGAGGACACGGCGGTTAAAAGACGTTGCACGTTAACGATGGAACCGTGATTTATTAATTTAAATCGCGTAAACGAGATAGGGCGGCGCGATCGAGTCGATGGATATCGATCACGATTGGCAGTACAAAAAAGCGTAAAATAACTGGGCGCGATATAAAGCGTGCAAAGCGTATGGATGTTAGAACGAGTCTGATCGGCGAGGACGTGCGAGCGATTAACGGTCGTTCTTTATTGCTCACGTGATCACGCATCGCGAGCGCGTTACCGGGAATCGCCAAAACCACGGCTCCGCTTACCGCTAATTGGCAGGCGCGACAATCCTTAGTACGGGTAACGCGGGGGGGGGGGGGGGGGGGCTAACAAAGGCCGTGTCGCTCGACCTCGACATCTTAAAATTAACTTAATTTTTACGCTTAATCCTAAACATAACCTAACCTAACCAAATTAAGTAATATAACTTGTTTAATATTGGCCTGACTGGATATTTGTTCGGAATAAATGTGATCTGTGATTCGAACGGATCAGTTCTTGACAGCCTGCAGTGTCTTCGCCATTGATATTCTACCACATGATCTGCGAAAACATCGTCACTTATTAGCCGACCTCGAAAGAAGGCACGTATCGGACGTCACATTGCCTTGATTCTGTTTGTGTGTACCTGATCTTCTGTAACGAACTCTGCAGAATGGTTGACGACTAGAATCCGCTCTCCATTGATCGGTGCGTATGGTCGAGCCAGGGGCTACGTGTTTTTGAATCAATGGAATTAAATCATCCGCACTTCTTAAATTAGAGGGATACAACTCCAATCTCAGGTCATCACTACCGTCACCAACCATTCCCAATATCTAATGTCCTTCCACTATTCGCCCCCGATGATATTTACGCCGTCCGAACTTCGCTTCATCTATTTAAACTATGATACCGGATCCACCGATACAACCAGATAAAGATAATGTGCTTATGTAACCATCCGCTACAAGCTCTCTGCAGTAATGATACCGATCGGAAACTGTTTCTCTTGATACCTGAGCTCCATCTCTGTTGCACTCGTTTGTTGCTTGGTCCTAGCTCATATTTGTTACCCAACAGAACATGAGTCTTATGCTAATCTCAATTGGGTTCGATGATTGGAGAACCATGTTTGGTGAGCAGTACTTATTTCCTCGCCCGTTCGCCCGTTCGCTCAGTTACCAATCTTCGTCTTCTAGGACAGAGGACCTGTCCAACATAATGGGGGCTTATGTAGAAATGCATAGGTATGCGATGGTTTCTGCACATATACGAGCCATGTAACAGTCTCTTTGTGATCGCCAACAGAATAGCACAATTCCTGGAAGATGTCACTGTGTATATTCTTTCCCAATTCCATGCCATTGGTCTCATTAAAACACGCGCAACCAGGGCCGCCGCGTGGGTAAGAGGCGCCCGTGTGCAAGGAGAAATCTGGCGCCCCCCTTTCCCAGGAGCACAATAAATTACCTTTTTTTTTTAATTAATTTCAGTTCAAAAAATTTTTATTTTAATACCTCGGCGCCCCCTGGGCGATGCGCCCGTGTGCGGCGCACAACCTGCACAACCGCACGCGGCGGCCCTGCGCGCAACATATTGGGCCACTTCTTGCAGTTTCCACTCGGGATCATTTTGATTTGATTCATCGGAACTGGCATTCATTGTAACTTATTAAACTTATTAAAGACAAGAAACGACAGTTTACGGTGTCTTAATAAGTGAAAATGGCGGATACGAGTGATTAGCGGAAACAGTTTGATGCGCATGCGCAGAGCATTTCCTCGTCACGTTACCAAACCACATGACTCTACTGGGCATGGGCAATATTTCGGGTAAGTTGGGAGGCAATCGAAGGTGGGTGCTAAAAGGAACTTCACCCATTTTATTGTTAAATTCTTTTTTAATAATTACTATTGCATGTACATTAGTAACCACATTTATATTTTTATGAAAAATTTTGCCATGTGTCGCATTCTGTAGAGTGCCAAAAATCAAATAATATTACATTAATTGTAGATCAGTGTTGCAATAATAATTCTGTATAATGGAAAGTGCTCACCAAGGTATATGCATTCTTTTTACATTTAATACTGTAGATTTATTTTTTGTATAAATTTTAAACGGTAGTTTTACTTGCATATAAAACTTCAAATTAACATATCTCGAAACCGGCAAAACATATCCTCAGATTTTGACATATATTTTTGTTTGCCATTAAGTGCCGTACTTAATTTTATATACTTTTTAATAAGTGCCTATACCTTTCCTTTAGGATCTATTGTGGAAAATTTACTAATTTCTTTTTAAATTTATTAATTGTATTGTTCAATTTTATTTTCTACGAATAATTATCAATACATACACATTCGTAAACTTTGGATTTTTGTCCAAAATTTTGCCATTTGTCCGCCACAGTCACAGTGCGGAATTAACTGGAAAAATTCAATATTCGTGTATATCACGATATGAAATACATTTATTTTGCAAAAAATGCGTATTAGGATGGAAATTGTTATTAATAATCATATAATAATCATTTTTATGCATAATATAATTTTCCAATAATTATATATGAATCATTTTTTTCTATTCTTAATTTATTTTTAATATATTTTTTATACATATTGGAAAAGTAATAAGAATGTAAGGATACAGCATCACACGCGCCCAGGTACTTTTATTCCGAAACAAATACATTTGTGAAATTTTTCTGATTAAAATGAGGTCACATCTGGCATAACTTGGTGCATATTTAATTATATAAATTCGCACTTTATAAAACTTATTATCGTCAATTAAACAAGTAAATATTATCCAAACAATATTGCGTTTGGTGCCATTTTAACCAGAAGAATGTTACTAGTTATGAAAATTTATTATTATTATAAGAATGTTAAAAGTTTGTCACTGGATTAATATTGTCTCACTGATAGGCTAGTTTCAATGTTTTTTATTTGCTCAGTACATCGATCAAGTAATAAGATCAAGGAATAGTGTCTGTACACGGTATACTTGTATATAAGTAAAATTTTCAGAACCGAGGTTTTTACTTATATACCGTCACTACTATAACATATAATCAAACATGCTAAACAATACAACAATTGGATGAAACTCCCTCGTTAGTTTCAAAGTTGACATGCAACATCGTTTAATATATGTAGTAAACGGAGATTATAGGCAGCGAGAATCAATTATATTGGATATCAGTGAGTGCCTGGTGTGTTAATTTCTACAACGGCGACTTATTTGATAGACAATACAATGTAGATACAGTGGAGGACAATGTAGATACGGTAGAAATAAAAAGTGTTTATTTTATAAATTATTGATACTATTAACGTATATTTGATTGTTCATTGTACATTGTACGACAACATTAATAATAACAAATATAAAGAAACAAGACTCAACTACAGTCCTCTGAAACTTATAACAACCGAATATTCATAATATGCTAATATTTTGTAGGGACAAAAGTATTCGTACACTACCATTCATTGTCATTAAATTTTTTATTCATACTTCGTAACATTGATATTTTCACAAATAACAGTATGTAGTCTGTTTGGTATTAGATGTACTAAATCTTTTCGAAATCATTTTAAAATCCTCTTTTAACGTAATATGGTGTTTTCGCATCCGTTTTTCGAGTTCGCGCTATACGTGTTCTTTCGATGAGATCGACCCATTTGGCCCAGGAGGTGTGTGCGTACGACGTATACATATAGGTACGTCCTGAATTTTCCCAACGCCCACACTATTGCCAATAATTCTTTCTCAGTGGTGAAGCATGCTAGCTCCGGACCCCTTAATGTACGGCTTGCGAATGTAATCGGCCTTAGATCGCTGTTGACGTCACGTTGTTCGAGCATCGCTCCAAGCGCAGTTGAGCTTGCGTCCATCGAAAGGAATCCAGAAAAATGGAATAAATAAAATTCAACGTGTAAGGTTCATTTGCTGAATTTCTGTTACGCTAAATGTTTAAAATTATTCCTTTGAGCTACGATGCATTCAAATCTATCGCAATACACAATATTGTAATAGATTCGGTGTTGACAAACAGAGATTTATGGAACAGCTTCACCTATATGTTCGTACTGTTCGTACGCCACAAGAAGTCTCCTGGCAGGGATTCGACAACAAACCGTCCGATTGGGTCATTCAACATGAACTTTCGGTTCTAGCCGAATTATTGGCTAAAGTGTGTGACGTCAAAGATAACCATTGGCTGCGAGCGAGGACCCCCTTTGCCCCTCAGCCGTCTAGAGGAACTTCTTGTGGCGTACGGACAGTACACAGTCGTGTTCATCAACTACTAATTACTCTGAAGACCTATTGAAGACCAATGTTCTAACTGATTTTAAGATCTATCTGAAGAACTATTTTAGTTTCTTTTACCGGCCACTACCCTTTTATGTCTCTTCTATATTCCCACTTCTACAACTTCTTGTTACAATTGTTGCGATATATGAATACGATTTATCCACTTTAAATAAATTTATAATAATATTTCTTTCTTCTAATATTGTTTCACTGCCGTTTCGACTCATGTTTATTATTATTGGCGATAACTGGAGGTTAATGCATTATTATGTCACCTAATTTCAATTGGACTGTCTTAAGGATTGACTGTTACTATTATTTGAACATAATACTTGAGTCACTTTCATAACGATCATGCTTACCAGCAAAACAAGTGCTGTAGGAATATTTTTTGCCCGACGAAATAATAGCATTATACAAATTTTCAATTTTGTAAGTTACAGAGGTCTATAGTTGAGTTTTGTTTTATTATATCTGTTACTATTAATGTTATTGTACAATGTACAACCAAATATATGTTAATACAATCAATAATATAGAGAATACAAATCCTTATATTTCGTCGCACGTCTCACGTCTTATGGAAACACAGATCGTATAACTCCTGTTGCTTATATATAACAGTTCGTTGGAATACGACTTTAATTTGGTAATTTAACATACCTACGGTATCGAATTCCCCCAATTAAATGTCCTAGCATTTCTACTCGTTGTACATTTGCACAGTCAAAAGTAAGGCTTGTATTCATAACCACAATAGAGTAGAGTCTTTATTCTTTAGAGATACATAATTATCTCGAAAGGGGGCTCCTCGCCGATTGTGATTACCTTGAAATACATTATCAACGTAACCATTCTGAAGAACTATTCCCGGTTATATATTTTACGTCAAAGGACCAAAATTTTTTTACTTTTTTTATATAATCCCGTATATTTGGACGAGATAAATCCAAAGTGTACGTTTTAAAGGTAGGAATTCACTGGTTCAAATGTTATACGTGTAAAGTTAAGCAAGTTTAAGTGTTTCTACCAGGTAAGGACGCTGTCATATTGACATGTACTCAGACATCGTCCAAGAGGGTAGGGGCGGCTATCTTCGAGAGGTAATTCGAATTCCTGATAGAGATTACGAGTATAATTTATTTTGCTAGTTGCAATACAGGATAGTCAAAAATAAAATATTAATAGGTTGAAGCAATTGTTATATATAACTTTATTGATTTCCCCTAGGGGTTACAATGCTTACACCTCCTCCTCTTTATCCACAACCCTTTCTTCCTTCTCCTAACCTTAACTTAAACCTAAACTTAAACTTAAACTTACAATTACAATTAACCTTAACATTACAATTATAGTTGAAATTAAGATTAGAAATTAAAATTAAAATTAACGCTCAAATTAAAATTAAAAAATTAAAAAATTAAAAAATTAAAAACATAAAAAAATTAAAATTAAATTTATATCATAACAAACACACCAAACTAAACATAAGATAGAGAGAGAGAGAAACCTATTTACAACAGCAAACCTTAAAACTACCTTAAAACTACCTTAAAAATATCTTAAAACTACTTCTTACCCCACCCTACCCTTGGACCCCCACTTCCGGTCGCTCACCATTCACTCCATTACCTTCCCCTTCCTTCCCCCTCCCACTCCTCCCACTCCTCCCACTCACAACCCCACCCATTCTTCTTTCACTCTCCCCTTCCCTCCACTCCTCCAATCTTCTCAACCATTCCTCCCCTCCCCCCCCCCCATCTTCCAACACTTCCCTCTCTTGCCATCCACTCTCCTCCTCCAACCTCATACACACCTCCCATACATGTTCCCAAGTCTCATTCTCCCACCCACACACTCTACATTTTCTCGCATCTTCATCCATCCAGTATTTACCTCCCCTCATCTTCATCCATCCAGTATTTACCTCTGCCTCACCCCTCTCGCTGTCCAAACCCTTCCTCATCCCCCACTCTTACCTTACTCCTCGTTTCCCTTAGCATTTCCTCGCACCTACCCACCAATCCCTCCCTCACCCCCCTTTTTTCCATTGCATTCAGCAAGATTTCCCTGTTTACCGAGTCGAAGGCCGCTCTCAAATCCACGAACATGACTATCAGCCTTCGACTCTTCTTCCTCACCTGCCTGTTTACCAGGTAATTAAGAACATAGATATTATCTATACACCCCAGACCCTTTCTAAAACCCGTCTGGCTCGCAGGCAGCATTCCCTTCCCCTCCACCTCCTCCCTTAACCTTTCCGCCAACACCGCTGCATACACCTTGTATGCCGTTTGCGTTAGCGTTACCCCCCTATAGTCCCCTACCTTCCTGCTGCCCTTTTTCTTCGCCACTGGCACCACTATTCCCTCCGTCCAGTCATCCGGTCACCCCTCCCCTCTCCACACCCTATTACATACCCTCCTTACCCACTCAACCACCTCTTCCTCTCCGTACTTCCAAACCTCATTCATAATCCCATCCCCGCCCGCCGCTTTTCCCCCTTTCATACCCTTTAATACCCTATATACCTCTCCCTTTTCTATTTCCCCCTCCCCATCCTCCCCCATTCCTTTTATACCACCCTTTCTTACCCTCCACTCTACTCCCCCTAATACCTCCTTAAAATACGCATCCCACTCCTCCATCTTTATATTTTCATCTACTCCCGAACCCCTTCCCCTTTCTCGCCTTATTAGCTGCCATACCTGTCTCTCCGATCTTATCTCCTCCACCTCCTTTACCCATCTTTCCCTCTCCTTATTCTTCTTCCCCTCACATAGCACCTTGTACCTCCTCTTCCTCTCCTTATATTCCTCCCCCCCCCCTCTCCGTCTGTGTTTCTCCATCTCCGCAACTCTTCCCTCACCTTCCTCTTTTCTTCCCTACATTCCTCATCCCACCAACCCTTTCTCTGCCCTTTCTTATCCTTTCCCTCTCTCCCCACCCTCTCTAACACCCCCTTTATTCTATCCTTCAGTTCTCTCCAATCCTTTTCCACTCCCTCTCCTCCCTCACTTCTCTTTCCAAATCTCTCCCTAAAATCCTTCACTCCCTCCTCCGACCAGTCACCCACCAACCTCCTCTTCTCTCCCCCTCCCTTCCTTCTCCACCCTTCCCTTCCCCCTTTGAGCCATATCGTCAAAGGCATGTGGTCAGAGTCTACCTTTTCCCCCACCTGCAACTTCTCCACACCCTCTCTCGTCTCTGCATCTCCTAGCACATAATCTATCACAGAGCTTCCTCTCCCTCCTACGTACGTCCACTCCCCTGCCTCGTCCCCCTTCGTAATCCCATTTAGTATCCCCCACCCCCTCTCTCCCAGATAACCACATAACAACCTCCCCTCCGCATTCACTTTCGTATCCCTAGAACTCCTCCTCCCCTTCCCCATATCCTCTTCCTCCTCCCCTATTTCCCCCCCTTCCCTTCCTGTCCTAGCGTTAAAATCCCCCCTATAATCATAGCTTCCTTTGTAAATCCCCCCTGACATAAACTCCTATCACTTTCCACCATCCCCCCTCTGTCCTCACCTTCACTGCTACTGCTCCCTCCCTCCCAAATACTCCTCCCCTTTCCATCTCTATCTCTTTCCTTACCCCCACTAACATACCCCCCTTTGCCCTCCCCATCTTCCCCTCCCTTCTTGCCCATTGCGCCTCCCAAGTGTACCCTCTTGGCAACCTCCTCCTTATCTGTCCCCACCCCTTCTCTTCCAGCCAGGTCTCCATCAACACCATAACATCCCAATCCTCCAGCCCTTTCCAGAACTTCACATCCTTCCCCCTCAAACCCGCCACATTCCAGAATCCCACCTTGCATTCCACACTCCTCTTTTTTCCCTCCCCCCACGCCCCCCTCCTACTCGTTTCCCTGCTCCTCCATCCAAATCTCCTCGACTTCATCCCATCTCCTTAATTTCCCATTTACCCACATTGTCAAATACCCCACCTGCACACTCTTGCCCTTCAATCTCTCCTCCTCCGCTTCCCTTTCTATTTTCCACCTTGTCCTCCTCTCCTCTTCCGTAAGATCATCATCCAGTCTTTCCTTTTGTCCTCTTAACCTACTCTCCTCCCCCATCACTTTCCTTTTCTGTTCCCAACCATTCATCTTCACCAGTATCATCCCAGTCCCCACCCTTCCCACCTTACCTATCTTACATATTTCTTTCACTCCCTCCACCTTCAATCCCATTTTCTCCCAAACCCTTATTACCTCCTCTTTCAGATCCTTTCCCTCCACCTGTACCCCCCTTATTATCACATTATTCCTGCTCCCTTCCCTTTCCTTTCTATCCTGCCTTACTTCCATCCTCCTTATTCTCCTTCTATTCTCCTCAATTTCTCCCTCTCGCACCCTGCCTTCCCTACCCCCTCCATCCTTTTTCCATCCCTCCATCTCCCCTATTACCCCTTCTACCTTCTCCACCATCCCCTCCACCCTTTGCACTCTCTTTTCCAATTTTTCCCTCCTCTCCTTTTCCTCCCTACGTTCTAACTCCCACTCCCTCCTCTCCTTTCTCCACTCCTCTTCTACCCTCCTCCTATTTTCCCTCTCCTTCCTCAACTCCTCCCTCATTTCCTTGATCTCCTTCATCTCATCCATCAATTCCAACTTTATCTCCCTTATCTCCTTCACCATTTCCATCATCCTCCCCATCAGCTCCCCCTCCCCTTTACCACCCTCCTTCGGCGACCTTTTTGACATCGCGCTCCTCTTAAGTCCGGCCCTTTCCCCTTCCCCCTCTTCCTCCTCCTCATCCTCCTTCTCTCTTCTCCTTTTTCCCCACAGAATATCCAAACTCCCCATACTATTGCTTCTAATTACACTTTCCCTTCACACCCTTTCCGCATTAGAAGGTCTCCCCACTCTTCTCTCTTCGCCCTTCCCCCCTTCCCTTCCTTCTTCCTTGCCCTCTTCACCTACGTCACACATTCTCTCTCAGACCTATCTCACCGTACCCGCCCAATTTTTCAAACTTCCCGCCTTCCCACCTGCTTTTGTGCCTCACCAGATTACGCCACCTACCACTCTCTCTTCCCGCGTAACACTCCTTGCTGCCACGCTGCCCTAACCTCTTACGAAGGCACTCCTTTCACTTCCCTTATATACCCTCTCCCACCTTCTCGCCCTTTCCCTTTATCACCTGCTCGCACCTAAAACCTCTCCACACCCCTCCCCACCAATTTCTCTCCACTCAATCCTTTATCTCTCCACTCTCTCACACCAAAAACTCGCACAATCTCTCTATACTTCAGCCACTCTCACAACCGGAAACGGAAGTCCCAGGTTGAAGCAATTGTTATTGAATATATTCTGCTTATTATGTGAAAAAGACAACGATCTCACTGATTTAAAATTGGTTGGGGTTAATTGCGTGAGGGGACGGCGAGGTCTGGCAAAACCACACATACAAAAATCCATGCGAGGAGCGAAAGAAACGTTTAAAATCGCTCAACTTTACACACGTGTGACTTTTAAACCAATGAATTCCTAACTTTAAAACGTACATTTTTGAGTATATCTTGTCAAAATCTACGGGATTATATTTAAAAGGTCCAAAATTGTTGGTCCCCGAAGTGGAGTTTAACCCTTTTTTCCGTAAATATTTTCACCACACAGCTTTAGTTTCCAAGATCACAGAAAACTTTTTAGGCCTACCCCTGCGCTGCCGTAAGGCGCTCCTCATAGCGATCCGTATACGTCACGTTCCGGGAATTGACCCGCCACCAACGCAAAGCATAAATAGTGAGGGTAGCTAGTAGTTTGATAATCCTTACTGATATCATGATAAAAATCACACCCTCAGCACGAATCGTAAATTCATTATCTGGGTTAGACTACACCAGAGCCGGGGAACTGGCGATTCATGGGCCGCACACTGTTTCTTTTCCCTGATCTATGAAAGAAATAGCGCACGACCCGCGGGCCGCCGCGTCGCGCCAGTTCCCCAGCTCTGGAGATAAAGTCAAGCTAGGAGTGGTGCTGAAGAGTAGGAGAACTGGCAAATTAATTATTGTTCCCCGACTCTGGTCTACACTATAGCTTCGTGGTGTCATTCATGCACTGACTATAGCAGTCCCACACTATTTACCTATTAACAGAAATCCCTCGATCTGGTAATGCTGAATAACTCAGATTGTAACGAGTTTTTGTACGATGGTAGTGTTACTTTTTTTTATCATTATGCACGATGCAGGGTTATGGTTACCGTACATGCTGAAAAAACACAAAGCAGTCCAGAATTATCCGAGATCTATGTAACTATGCGTTTTATGGCTAGAGAAATATTTTGGCCAAATCAGAGTTGACAACAAAATTGGACGAATCGAAAACAAGTAATTCACAGTAACATATGTCTGGATTCGCAAGATTATGGTAATAGTTACTTAACATTTTATATCTCATCGACATATTAATTTGCATTGATTGCAGTCGGTAAAGTGTTCCATTTTCTAGATAATTACTTAAAAACAAAACGAAAACTCAAGTTCTTCGAGGTCAATTTAAAAACGTTATGCCGTATTAAAAGATGTACAAAGACGTTTTTGACTGACTGTTCAAAGGCTGTATTTTCAGACAGACTGAAAATATGTATGCATAGATTTATACACATGTCCATTTTGTGATAACTTCGTAAGTCAGTCAAAAACGTCTTTGTACATCTTTTAATACGGCATAACGTTTTTAAAATGACCTCGAACAACTTGAGTTGGTAATTATTTGGAATAGGGGATTCCTCGCCGATAAGAATGGCCGATACAGATGTTGTCAAGGTCATTATTCTAAAAAACTTATTTACAATATTTGCAAAATTCTTCTATTTTAGACGTGTTACGTAAACTATAAAGTCTAAGAAGCAGATCGAATTTCCCTGGTTGGTGGCTGTTTATTATCACCACTCTATTTTTCGAACAATAAGAATCGGCTACAGAAATTATGATGATCGGACGGAGACACGATATACACGGTGATATAAAAATAGGTCCATTGCTCATAGACCTTATAGTGTTTACTTACCGAGAGGAGTAAAAAATGTCTAATTAACATAGGTCTTAAAACCAATCCTTTCCCTGTGAAATCAGCTAACACAACAGTAACTTGCAAATTTCGGCAGCTCGGTAACCCGGAAGCAGAGCGTCCCCCACTATTCTCTTCTGTTCCCTTACGCTAAGCGTTAACTCGTGCGATCATGTCGCTACGTAGGGCCGAACCTTACGTTAAAGGCTTCTGGCCTAGGCAGATCCCGATTTCCTCAACGGCCGTTCTAGACACCTGGGAATGTCCTAGGATATCCCAGGATATCTTGTAGCACACAGGCAGATGGCTCTCTTCTTACCGGGCGAACGTCAGCGGGACAAACAGGGAATTGATTGTTTGGAGTCTAATCGTCCAACGTCGGCACTTCCAGCCGCCACCTTCCCCTTCTGGAGAATTTGCTGGGCCGTCAAGCAAGGTACCCCTGAGTCGAGTCCCATGTCGTTCCTTCAATCGGGAAAAGGCACCCCTGGGCCTGGGTTACGATCCTGAAATTCCTCGCGCATACTCGGCGCGGTGCACAATAGCGTTAATTCTTATCCAAATCGTTACTAGAATCACAGACTTGACATCTCTAGAGATATTGCATCCTGTGAGCTTATCAGTCTAGACCTTGGGGGGGGGGGGGATAAGAGCTCCCGTACCATTTCGATGTCGCGTCCAATGCTACCGATAGTTCGCGGATTTAGGCGTATTAACAAGAACTGAATATGTCGTATACTTCATTTTTACTGCGAGTACTTAATATGATTTGGAGGCTACAAATGTATATGTACTATTGTATTAATACAATCCTATTTTGTCCAAAGTATAAAATTATATATTATGTAAAGGAACAATATATTAGACTGAAGAGATATAAATTTAGTTTGTACCCATACGTTATCAATTCTTATTGAAATTTTATTAACGTTAGCACATAATTAATTATTTCTATTTACGTTTTTTCTTTAGTCAACTCCCGTTTTTTTCGATTATACATATATTTAGCTTCGATGATTCTTGTGTGCGAAAACAAATGCCATAAGCATCAGTTGTCACGTACAAGCACTACCCCATTCATCAAGGTTGAGGCTTCTCAGATTCGTCGGGTCCTATAGAAGAATTTTGTCGCCGGAAATATTTCGCAAGAATTTTTTCAGTACATCATATGGTTATATTAGTATCCAAGTTATGTCGTATCGGGCTTCTTTTAATTGGAAAAACATTTTCAATCGATATATAATAAATATAATTGGATTTAGTTAGTAAATGTCAATACGCTGTGCGTTATAATGTTGCCTCTGACGCTGATTCACGGTCATATTGAACATTGGTCATTCATAACAATAGATTGTGTATTACAATTTATAATTTTGTCATGGAATCATTATCACTCGTTTGCCATTGGTTTAAACACGTCACAAATCGGATGAGTTGGACGGTACCAGTAATTTGTAACCATATATTTTTACTATATTTGTAATAATACTTGTTCTGCAGATGATAAGGATCGAAGTGGTGAATTCGTGCCTCCAGGCACTGGAAAGCGGAGAGGTTTAGACTAACTGATAAATAAATTGAGAATCGATTAGGAGGTAAAAGTAGGCTATATTCTACCAATTGTCATCATACAAATCGCCGATTTACTTAATGACAAAATAATCGGTGATGCTCGATCGACGAAGCGAGGTACACCTTTTACCGAAAACTCCAATGATCAGATACGGTCGCAATAGCGCGATTTTCTCCCAAAAACTTGCTCAAAGCAAGGTATAAATTTTACCGAAAACTCCCACTTTCAAATACGGTCGCAATAGCGCGATACTCTCACCAAAAACTTGCTCAACGCAAGGTATAAATTTTACCGATAGTCGCGATAGCGCGATACTCTCTATACGTCGCACGCAGAATCTAATAGCCGCCTAGGACGCTACGTCTGAAATTCGTACTCTCGTTCGCTTAGATGTTAGCGGATTCAATCATGATGTTATTGCGAGACGCCCGACGTATTCGATTGTCATAACATGTATGCATTCTGCCGATCACTCGGAGGAATAGCATCCAGGATGACACATATAATCTCTTACTACCTCGCTTCCCCAAAAGAGTGAAACCTTCCGCACTATTAAGTGAGTCTAGTCGTACTCCGGGTCTAGAGAAGATAGCTCGAGATTCTATTGATCGTTACGTCTTTTTCTGCGCTGCTTAATACAACAAACGACTGTCGAAACATACAAGTATTCTGCTGATTGCTCAGAGGAGTACACCGTATGCCGACGCGTACGAAGCTCGCCTTACTACGCTTCACCAAAAGAATGCGTCCTTCTACGCCAAATGGCGGGCCCAGATACGTTCCGGTTCTAGAATAGTGAATTTGAACAGTACTTTGTCTAGTTGTATCTTTATACGCGTGAAACCCGAACGACTAATGACCGTCGAAACACACAGATACCCTGCCGATTTCTCAGAGGGGTATTCCACCTGCCGACGCGTACGAAATTCGCATTACTATGCTTTACCAAAAGAGGGTATCTTTCTACGCCTTGCGGCGGACCCAAATACTCTCCGGTTCTAGAATAGTGAAATTGAATAGTACATAGTCTAGTCGTCATACGCGACGGATAACACACGATTCTAGTTGTAACACCTATTTCCGTCGTCTCGTATGTTCCTTATCAAATGACTGCTACGTGGTTACGCTGTTTAACACTAATTATTCGATGTCACTTGGCAGTGCCCCTGTGCAGTTTGCATCAGTGACTCCTCGGTTTGAGGCGCATACGAGACGATGACAATCTAGGCGGTTTGACTAGAATTGCGAAGTCGGTTTGACTTCTCGAACCCGTACCGGTTGTCGCCGGAGCTTTCAGAATCGCGTGTTACCAGTTCCGCTTCCAGACGTAGAGTGATCTATTTGCTTCGCGCATCGACCTCCTTCGATCGGGATCGAGTGGGGTCGGTGCGCGCGCATCCTAATCAGCGGGATGATCTGCGGTCCTTTACATTAACAAGGATAGCAGATCCTGTCGCTGCTCACTGTGGTGGGGATTCACGCCCGTCTCTCTCACTCTCACACAATATGTAATTGGTACGGTTACATATGTCCCCCACCGTAACTTGCTAATGCCGATGTAAGTACGCAGTAAACTTGCGCTGCATTAGCACCACGGTCACACACATGCACCCGGACAGTTCACTTGCACAGGATCAACACCCATACCCCACATGGCGTTCTTCACGCGGCCCTAGACGGGATGAGCAAAAGGAAACGTTTCCCGCATGTATGACTCTGCGCCAAACCACTTGGTGAGAAATGAGACAAGAAGAGAGAAAGGAAGAAAAAAAAATATATAATCATAATCCTAATCAAATTCTATAACTGAAATTGTCTGCTGCTCACTTGGCATTTGCAAGGGAAGAAAGAAAAAAAACTTTTATCGCATTTCATAATCAAGATTTTCTGCTGCTCCTTTGGCATTGCAAGTTAAACAGAAAGAAAGAAACAAATCAAAAAAAAAAATATCACTAAGAAGCAGAAGAAAGGGAGAGAGAAAGAGAAAAGAAAAAAAAATTACAAAATCCTCATTTTGGTCATCCCTGGACACGTTCACATAACTCTCACACGCTAACCATCCCCCCTTGTTCTTTCACGCGGTACACTATTTTGCCCTCTCGGCTGTTCTACTGGGAGCATCCTCGGCGCCGTTCTCCTGTTTGTCCGGTTCCTCCCGCATTTCCGGCTGATCCAGCAGTTGGTATATCATTTCCTCCGTGAGTGAGAGGAGTCCCAGTGGATCCCTCGGGTCCACGTCTGGGATTTCCACCGGAGGTCCGCGCTGCGTCGGTATCACCTCCCAGGAACACTCCATTATGTTTTCTGGTGGAGTGCGTGGATGCGGTGGTTCATCTTCGCGTGTCCTTCTGTCCGCGGCTTCGAGGAATTCGGGAATTACCTCCCATTATAGGTCCGCTTCCTCTTCTTGTACGGGCGACCTCAGTTTTTCGGGCAATTCGTTGCCGCGTTTTCTCTTCCTCCCACCATTGGTAGCTGGACCCCTTTGCGGTGTTTGCGTATGCTGGCTCCTCCGTCGTACGGTGGCTTGTGTCGCCACG
Source organism: Lasioglossum lativentre (assembly GCA_916610255.1). Lineage (NCBI taxonomy): Eukaryota > Metazoa > Arthropoda > Insecta > Hymenoptera > Halictidae > Lasioglossum > Lasioglossum lativentre. Next base: position 33,536,744 of record OU744358.1, read on the forward strand.
CCAGCCCGGTGCCTCCGGTCTCGGTTGCAGCTCCATGGCCGTGCTGTTCGTGTTGGCAATTCCTGGATCGGGAAGTCATGGAACCTCAAATCCATACCCGTCTGGGTCGCCTTTGAAATCATTGCCCATCCAGCATATGCCTGAGTTGCCTTCTCGCATGATCGTCTCATTTCCTGGTTGTTGTTGGTGCTCATGATGAACTGTGATTTCCTTCCAGGGTGCTCTATATTTATACTATTCGCGGATTATGGGGTACCCTTTGAATCTCCCCACTCTGTAGTGTCCTATTGTGCGGATTCGGTTTCTTGTTTATAGTTCATGGTGTTTTTCTTCTTGTTGACGGTAGCGACGAAGACTCGACGCGTGAAACATTCCTCGGATTTCGTTCGTGTGTGGTCTTCGTAAGACGTATGTTGTTGTCCCTTTTTTTTCTTCCACTTCATATGGTCCTTCATATAAATGAAAGAATTTGGCGATCTCTCGTTCCGCCGCATTCGACACGGGATTTGTTTTGAGTAATACTAGCTCACCAACTTTATAGTGTGTGTGTATCTTTCCCGCGTTTGCCCTTTCGCACCGCTTATGTGCTTTCCGTGTCATATTCCGTAATGCCAATTGCAACTTATCGTTGTTATCTAGGCTATTTGTGGTGTTTTCCCTTATTTTTTTGTCGAGCCATTTCGCCCACGGCCGTGTTGGGGTCCTTTTAAGAAATAATTCCGTGGGTGTGAACCCCGTGCTCTCATGAATTACTTCATTACAACATGTTTCCACTACTCCTATCCATGTCGCCCACGACGTATGTGCCTTCGCTGCTAATGTGCGAAAGATCCTTCCAATTTCGCGGTTCACCCGCTCGACTGGGTTGCTCTGAGGGTGTCTAACGGACGAAAGAACATGCTGAATTCCCTCCTCTTGCAGCATTTGCGTCCATTTTCTTGATGTGAATTGTGTCCCATGGTCTGTTAGCAGTTTTTGTGGCTTTCCATACGATGGAATGTAGTTCTTAAATATTCGGCGTACCGTTGTCGCCGTAGTCGCATTCTTTACCGGGTATAATTTTACGAATTTTGTGAATAGGTCTTCTATAACCAAGATGTGTTTTACGCCTCCCTTCGAGGTGGGCAATGGGCCGTAATAGTCGATCGATACTATCTCTAAGGGCCTTTTCGGCAGGATTGCTTGTAGGTCGAAGTGGAGTGCGTGCGTTGATATTTTGACTCTTTGGCAGGTGTCGCAAGTGGATGTTATCTTACGGACCTGTCGGCTGAGCTTTGCTATATAAAAGCTTTCCGCAATCAGAGCGCTTGTTTTATCGCTCCCGGGGTGGGCGTACATTTCATGTACCTCAATAATCATGTTTTTTTGTAATTGAGGGGGAATCACTGCTCTTATTTTACCTTTCCGGTCTATTTGGTATAGCGTGTTCTCGTGAATGCAATATTTCTCGACGGTCCTTTTGTCTTTTCGATGGCATCTTTCAATTATTTTGTTCGTCTTTTCGTCCTTCTTTTGCCATTCGGATAAATTTTTTATGGCTTTCGTTAATTCCGGTGACATTGTGCGTGCTATAGCGGTGAAAATTGGAATTCGTGTTTCGCGGACCGTGGACGTTATGTCCCTCTCGTGGTACGATCGGCTCATTACGTCTGCCGGTATATTTTCCTTTCCTGGTCGGTATCGGATCTCAACGCGGTAATCTTGAATTGACAGGATCCACCTGGTGAGTCGTTGATTAAGGAGTTTGCTATTTACCAGGAAGGTGATAGCCTTGTGGTCTGTTAATAGAATCGTTTTGGTTCCGTACAGATAGGTTCTAAACTTTCCTAGTGCCCATACGACCGCTAACAGTTCTTTCTCCGTTGTGAAGTATGCTAATTCTGGACCCTTTAATGTCCTACTTGCGAATGCAATTGGGCGTAGGTTTCCTTGTACGTCCTTTTGCTCGATCACCGCTCCGATGGCTCCAAAGCTTGCGTCAGTGGCCAAAAAAAATTCCTTGCTTGAATCTGGATAGTTTAGTACGACTTCTTTACAGAATGTTTGTTTCGTATTGTCAAATGCAATTTGTAATTCGTTATTCCATGTCCAGCGTGTTCCCTTTTTTAATAAGGTCAACAGTGGTGTTGTTATCTCAGCATGCTTGTCGGTAAATTTGCTGTAGTAATTGACGAGTCCTAGGAATCCTCGTAGTTGTTTTAAGTTACGCGGCGCCGAGAATTCTTTGATTGCCGTGAGCTTTTCTGGATCTTGTTTTAATCCTTCCGTGGATAGCACATGTCCAAGGAATTTTAGCTCTCGTCTCATAAAGCGACATTTTTCCAGGTTGATCGTGAGATTATGTTGTTCTAAGCGTTCCAGTAATGCCGACAGATGTCTCATATGCTCCTCAAACGTATTCGAGAAGCATAGGATGTCGTCGATGAAGTTGATGACGAACTCTTCCATTCCATGCAATACCTGACGCAATGCTCTTACTAGGCTTGCGCTGCTTGTTTTTAGACCGAACGGCGTCACTACATATTCATAGCATCTGCCGCGATATGCAAAGGCAGTGTATTTTCGTGATTCTTTGGTTAATGGAATCTGCCAGATACTGCTCGTTAGGTCAAGGCTCGTGAGAAAATCTACCTTTTTGAACCGTTGGAAGATGGCGTCCGGCGATTCAGACATTTCATGGTCATCAATTAGTGCTTGGTTGAGCATTCTCGCATCTAAGCATAACCGGAGTGAACCATTTTTCTTGAGTACCGGAACGACCGGGTTTATGTACGGACTTTTGCTTGGTCGTATGATGTCGTTCGCTAGCATCCGCTCAATTTCTGCGTCTGCTGCCTCCAGATATTTCAGTGGAGTCGGATACGTTCGGCGGAAGTACGGCGTGTCTGCTTTGACGTGAAGGTGGTGTTCATAGCATGTTAAGCGACCCACTTCTTTTCTCCACAATTGTGGAAATGCCTTAATTAGTTGTTGTAATTGTTCTCTTTGTTGTCTCGTTGTATGTTCTGATTCGAACAGTTCCGGTGGGATTTCGGTGGTCGTTCCGTTGTTCCCATCGTGCCACGAGTCCGCGCCTTTGATCGTTCTTATGTTTTTCCCTTTTGTTTTTTCTTGCGTCATATCGATGTGGGTCTTTCCGTCGACCGTGGATATTTGTAGGAAATTTTCCTCAAGGTTGATTATTGCCTTCGTGCGTCTGAGCGTGTCGATACCCAAAATGAAATCGCATATTAAACCAGGAACTATTACTACCGATGTTTCCATCTCGTTTTTCCCGTGGTTAATGGTGACCCAGAGTTGTTTTCTTATTCGGACAGATCTATGCCCCGTGGCTCCGATGACGAATGCCCCTGCTGCTGGTAACATTGGGCACTTCAGGAGCTGGCCTTGGTGTTCGTGGTACCATTTCTCGGAAGCTGCTGTAACCGCACTTCCCGTGTCGATCAGTGCTCGGGTAGGTATGCCCTCCACTTTTATGGCAACCTCTGGGCAATAGTTCATGTCGTGATTTGTCACCGGTCCTGTTGTTTCTTCTTTCATTAGATCCTCTCGCGGATTTTCAAAGATCGATCCTATCATCAGGCCGACTTCTTCCCTGTTCTGCCGGAACATGGAGGTAGCTCTCGCTTGAGCGGGGAAGTCGCCCAGGTTCCTTTTGGAGCTCCTCCCTATTCGTTTTCCGACAGTGTCTCCACCGGATATATTTCCATGTCCTCTTCCGGCGGCTCCTCTTGGATCTGTGTCACCCTGATGTGAGCTGGACGATTTGGCCATTTTGTGTCTTGATTGCCACCGCCGTTCTGCCTACGGTCCTGGTTCTGATACATATCTCTTTGGTTTCGATCCGGGTTTCGTGCCCCTTCCTGCGCCTTTCGAGGATATTCTCGTTGATATTCTGCCGTCGGGCGCTGATATTCCCTCGATTGTCGAGCTTGCTGGTGCTCGTTTGATTGCGTTCGGGTTGTATTTCCTACGTATGGATTTCCCCGTGGTACTTGTTCTTGGATCGGGCGATTGTTCCAGGCTCTGTTCTGAGTTGGAGCGTCGTTGGTTCGTTGTCGATTTACTGTACCACCGTTGTCGAATCGCTCTAGCAGAGCTAGGAATGCATTGATTTCTGTAATGTTCTGCCCCAGTACGCAGTCGTCGACAGCCTGGGTGAAGTGCCGCGCCAGAATTATTACAATCTCTTCGTCTGATGGACGTGGTATCAGGTCCCGTGCACTCCCGATTAATCGCATTGCATAGGCCACGCGCGTTAGTCCTGATTCAGGCCGATGCGTTCCTGTGTCCAGGTTATCCCTGACCTTCCGCTGTATTGCAGCGCTCCAAAACCTATCCAAGAATGCCCTTGCGAATTGATTCCAAGTATCTACCTGGTCGGTTACTATATCCCACCACTCGCTAGCTACCCCTTTCATAGCTTGGGTAATAATGAATTTTACCTCTTCGTCTGGGACACGCGCAGCTTGGATGAATTGGCGCATTTCGCGGATGAATTTTGGCGGTTTCTCGGTCACCTTTCCCTCGAAAACTGGTAACTTAGGTTTTACCGCGAAAGGTCTCGATGCTGTGGCTGATGACGCATCTAGTCTTGTGGATTCGCCATCTAGCCATCGCGAGTTCAGGGAAAGTCGTTGCGTTCGACTCCGATGTGGCTCGTTTGGTGCATATCCTGGACGTGTTTCAGGATCTGTTATTCCCGTCGTCGTTGATCTTCGGTTCGCGTCCGTACGTGGTCTGATCGGATCCACTCCTTCCTGTATCAGCAATAATAGGCGTTCAAATCGAGATTCAATCTCGCGTCTCCAATCACGCATTTCACGTTTGTGCTCAGTAATTCGTTCGTATATTTCCTCGTTGCTGATACTGGGTTCTGATCGGGCGGTTAGTTGTGCCCGAATGTCTTCACGGAATAGTTTCTCGCTTTCTTGGCGCGCTTGTGCCTCACGATCTAAGCGTGTCTCGTGGTTTTGTTGCGTGCTGATTATGTGTTCTTGAGCCTCCGCATTCTCTATCAGCATTCCCATTATGGCTGCGATCTTTACTTCTACTTGCAGTATTCTATCCTCGTGGGCTTTAAGCTTGGATTCTAGCGCATGGGTCGTATTGCGTGACTCTGCGTGACCACTGTCTATATTTGACTCCAATCCGAGTGATGTTCCGGTGCCTGTGGCTGCCGAGTCCGTTTGCGGGGAGGTCGGCCCCTGGTCCATCGGGTCTTCCGCAGGCCTGGCCGGATTTTCTCCTAACGGATTTTCTCCTAACGGATTTTCTCCTAACGGAGGATGGATTTGCCTTTTCTTTTCTTGGGAACGCGTCGAGCTCGGCATTTTCAAGTCTTTTAATTTCTCAATTCGTTTATCTAATCAAACCTCTTCGCCCCACGTTGGGCGCCAATTTGTAACCGTATATTTTCTTTTATTTGTAATAATCTTATTCTGCGGATGATAAGGATCGAAATGGTGAATTCGTGCCTCCAGGCACTGGAAAGCGGAGAGGTTTAGACTAACTGATAAATAAATTGAGAATCGATTAGGAGGTAAAAGTAGGCTATATTCTACCAATTGTCATCATACAAATCGCCGATTTACTTAATGACAAAATAATCGGTGATGCTCGATCGACGAAGCGAGGTACACCTTTTACCGAAAACTCCTACGATCAAATACGGTCGCGACAGCGCGATACTCTCACAAAAACTTGCTCAAAGCAAGGTATAAATTTTACCGAAAACTCCCACTTTCAAATACGGTCGCAATAGCGCGATACTCTCACCAAAAACTTGCTCAACGCAAGGTATAAATTTTACCGAAAACTCCCACTTTCAAATACGGTCGCGATAGCGCGATACTCTCACAAAAACTTGCTCAACGCAAGGTATAAATTTTACCGAAAACTCCCACTTTCAAATACGGTCGCGATAGCGCGATACTCTCTCAAAAACTTGCTCAACACAAGGTATAAATTTTACCGAAAACTCCCACTTTCAAATACGGTCGCGATAGCGCGATACTCTCTATACGTCGCACGCAGAATCTAATAGCCGCCTAGGACGCTACGTCTGAAATTCGTACTCTCGTTCGCTTAGATGTTAGCGGATTCAATCATGATGTTATTGCGAGACGCCCGACGTATTCGATTGTCATAACATGTATGCATTCTGCCGATCACTCGGAGGAATAGCATCCAGGATGACACATATAATCTCTTACTACCTCGCTTCCCCAAAAGAGTGAAACCTTCCGCACTATTAAGTGAGTCTAGTCGTACTCCGGGTCTAGAGAAGATAGCTCGAGATTCTATTGATCGTTACGTCTTTTTCTGCGCTGCTTAATACAACAAACGACTGTCGAAACATACAAGTATTCTGCTGATTGCTCAGAGGAGTACACCGTATGCCGACGCGTACGAAGCTCGCCTTACTACGCTTCACCAAAAGAATGCGTCCTTCTACGCCAAATGGCGGGCCCAGATACGTTCCGGTTCTAGAATAGTGAATTTGAACAGTACTTTGTCTAGTTGTATCTTTATACGCGTGAAACCCGAACGACTAATGACCGTCGAAACACACAGATACCCTGCCGATTTCTCAGAGGGGTATTCCACCTGCCGACGCGTACGAAATTCGCATTACTGTGCTTTACCAAAAGAGGGTATCTTTCTACGCCTTGCGGCGGACCCAAATACTCTCCGGTTCTAGAATAGTGAAATTGAATAGTACATAGTCTAGTCGTCATACGCGACGGATAACACACGATTCTAGTTGTAACACCTATTTCCGTCGTCTCGTATGTTCCTTATCAAATAACTGCTACGTGGTTACGCTGTTTAACACTAATTATTCGATGTCACTTGGCAGTGCCCCTGTGCAGTTTGCATCAGTGACTCCTCGGTTTGAGGCGCATACGAGACGATGACAATCTAGGCGGTTTGACTAGAATTGCGAAGTCGGTTTGACTTCTCGAACCCGTACCGGTTGTCGCCGGAGCTTTCAGAATCGCGTGTTACCAGTTCCGCTTCCAGACGTAGAGTGATCTATTTGCTTCGCGCATCGACCTCCTTCGATCGGGATCGAGTGGGGTCGGTGCGCGCGCATCCTAATCAGCGGGATGATCTGCGGTCCTTTACATTAACAAGGATAGCAGATCCTGTCGCTGCTCACTGTGGTGGGGATTCACGCCCGTCTCTCTCACTCTCACACAATATGTAATTGGTACGGTTACAAGCTAGGGGTTTCGTTAACACATCAGCTACTTGATTATTAGTCGGACAATATTCTACTTGTACAAGATCGGTTTTTACAGTCTCACTTACATATCTGTATTTAATGTCTATATGTTTTGACCTTTTGTTAACTGCCCCACTTGAGATTAATGATATAGCTCCCTGATTGTCTATTTGAAGTTTTACTTTCACCTTTTTGCCTATTATTTCTTCAATAAGCATCTTTACATAGCGCAGGTCTTTGCAGCATTCCGCAGCTGCAATGAACTCAGCCTCTGTGCTTGATGTAGCTATCATTGGCTGCCTTCTTGATGTCCACAGTATTGGTCCGCCCCCGTAACAGATGACGTAACCTGTGGTGCTGCGCCTGGTTGAGTGGTCCCCAGCAAAGTCGGAATCGCAGTATGCCAGAATTGTATCGTCGTCGCTCTGCCGCTTGTACTGAATCCCGTTGTTTACCGTTCCCTTGAGGTACCTTAAAATTCGTTTCACATCTGTTATATTTCTGTCTGTTGGACTTTCAACATACCTGCTGCAGAATCCAACCGCGTAGGCCAGATCAGGTCTTGTTTTAGTAGACAGGTACAGTAGACTGCCTACTGCTTCTCGATATGGGAAGTTGGAACTGCTTGTTCGTTCTTCCTCAGCGTTTGAGCATGGGTTTATAGGAGTTCCTGCTGGTTTGCTGTTCTCCATTCTATATTTTTCCAAGACCTTGTCAGCATATCTACCCTGAAACAATCTTATGCCATCTTCTGTACGATGTAGATCCATCCCAAGAAACGTGTGTGGCTTTTTATCTATTGTCATCTCAAAAGTATTTTCTAATTCCTTCAGCAGCTGTCTCATTTCTTCCTCGTCGCTGCCAATCACGAGTCCATCATCTACGTAGAGTCCCAGCATGAGATCTGAGTTTTCTCTCTTGAACAGGCATCGATCACTCTTAAGAGGAATGAGATTCTTCTCTTTAAGAAACTCGGAAAACCGCTCGTTCCAGCAGAATGGTGCCTGTTTTAGGCCATAAACAGCCTTCTTTAACTTAAATATCTTTCCTGATTCATTATATCCTTGAGGTGGGTACATGTAAATTGTTTCTTTTAGGTTTCCGTGTAGGAAAGCTGTCTTAATGTCCAAGGTTATTATACGAAGATTCCTGATGACGGCTATAGAAAACAGTGCTCGTAAAGAAGCATTGCTTACCACCGGACTGTAGATTTCTTCGTAATCCAGATCCTTTTTCTGCTCACACCCTCGGACAACCAGGCGTGCTCTATACCTTCCATCGTCTTTAATTTTTAATACCCATCTGCAGGAGAGCGGTCTTTTTCCTTGTACCTCACTTGCGTTTACCATTGTCCAAGTGTCATTTTTCCTCATTGCTTCCTTCTCGTCATTGATCGCTTCCATCCATCGATCCTTGTCTGGACCTGTAACTGCCTGTTGAAATGTTAAAAGTGCAGAGTTATACCTTTCAGGGGGATGCCTTATTCTTTTCGATCTTCTAAGCGTTTCTTGGTCGGTGACAGGTGTTTCTTGACTATCTTCGTTATCTTCTTCTTCTGAATTACAACTTTGCCATTCCATCGAAGTATCTTCTTGCTGTAGTTCTTCTTCCCTCTCTTCATGTATTACATTCTCAGTTTGTTCGCTGCTGCATTCCTCTTCGTTGTTGTCATAGGGTATGTTTAGAACAATGTCCTCTTCAATATGGCAGTCTTCAGTTTTTCCTTCTTGCATGATCAAGAATGTGTTTGTCACTTCTCGCATCTAATTTTCTTAGTTGTCCTGTTATCTTCATGTGAGCTTCGCTTCCAAACGTTTGTATTCTCGATAGATTTGGTTTTCTGCTCTCCCAATTTTCAATTGGTGTTTTTTCCCCTGTAGTCGTGGGAGACCTGTTGAGAAGATATGTTGCCGTATAGAGTGCCTCTCCCCACATCTCTTTCTTCATTTTAGAGTCAAACAATAGTGCTCTTGTCTTTTCCATTAGGGTTCGGTTCAGTCTTTCCGCCTTTCCATTAAGCTGAGGAGTATGCGGTACGGTGCAGTCCATCTCTATTCCCTTCATTTTTACCCAGTTTATTATTTTGGTGTTTACATACTCGCGACCATTGTCGCACCTAATTTTTGACACCTTGCTGCACCATCGAGCTTCTATTTTATTTACAAACTCTATGAGAAATTCTTGCACATCTGATTTGTTCTTTAAGAGATGCGTCTCAACGTAATGGGTATAGTCGTCGAGAAATGTGGCAAAATATCTCTTCCCATCCCAGGTATCAGCCTCCAGTGGTCCACATACATCTGTGTGAATCAGTTGGATCGGTCTTGTTGCCCTTGTCCTGGTTTCTGAGAAGCTCAGCCGTGTCTGTCGTGCCTTCATGCATATTTCACAGGTCAAATCATATTTTTTTAACTGATTCTCAGTAATATTTATTCCTGTACTGAGTTGTAGGAGTTTTAGCATGCCACCCTTACTCAAGTGTCCTAACCTCCTATGCCATTGTTCTATTACTTTATTTTCATTCACAATTACATTCGCTTTGTTTTCCTTCTCTGGTATCAGACTCACTTTATACAGTCCCTCTTCCGTTCTTTCTCCTATCAGGATTTGTCTCTCACCATTTTCCACTGTCACTCTTCCTTTTTCAAAGGTCACTTTCCCTCCATTTTTGTTGATTTCTGTGACAGATAACAAATTGGTGCTCAATTCCGGAACCACCATTACGTTTTGAAGTATGCATTGTTCAAATTCTAGGCAACCTACAGCTTCGACTCTCATTGTCTCATTTTCTTTTGCCACTCCTACCGTAGAGTTTATTTTTCTTATGTTTGACATGTTTTTAATAGTATTTGTCATATGTGTCGTTGTACCGGAATCTACTACCCAGTCATCAGATCTGCCCAATTCTCTGGTTAAGTACGCAACCTTGTTTCCCTTATTTACTTTATCTGTATCTTATACACTTTTGTCTCTAAAATAGCACTGTTTCTCTGTGTGATTTGTCTTCTTACAAATAATGCAGTATTTACTCTCTGTTTTTTGTTTACACGAAGCCACATAGTGTCCTTCTTTATTGCACTTGTAACACTTTACCTTATTGCTCTCGTTATTAGTTTTTGATTTGCATTGCCATGCTATATGACTAGTTGAATTGCACTTGTAGCATCTCCATTCTTTGGTTTGGTATGCAATTGCAGTTGTACGTTCTTCTTTTCCTCTTAGTCTTTCTTCCTCCGCTGTCAGCCTGGCGGTGAGATTTTCCAGTGTTCTTTCTGTTTTAACTGTAGACTCCCAGGCACTTCTGAAATGTTTGAAACCCTGAGGTAATGTTCCTAGTATTTTTGCAATCAGCATCTCATCATCTATTACTCTTTCCAAACTTTTTAACCTGTATGTCATGTTTACAAGCTTGCTTATATTTGTAGCCACATCTGCATTCTTGTCGTATTCAAAACTGAAAAACTCTTGAAGCAGATTACATTTTAATTGTTCATGATCTCTTTCAAACATGGAACACAGTTTTGCCCACATTTGATGTGCTGTTTTACAGGACATTAAGTGTATCAAGATTTTTTTATCCACTGTTGCGGTTATTATTCTTTGAGCGTTTGCGTCTTTAACCAACCACTGCTTTGTTTTCTCCTCTTCCGTGGGTTCTTGTGTTAACATTTCAAAGTTATCCTGAGCTCTTAAAATTATACTCACTTGAAATTTCCACATTGCAAATTGTCAGCATCTACAAGCTTTTCCACTCGTTGCATTTCTTCTATGCTTATTTTTGCCATTTTCCCTGATTTTATTTTCCTTTTAGTCTTTTTAATTGTTCTTTTTATAACACTTTACCATGTGCTCTTATGGAATGTTCCAGAACGTTTGTACAACTTTTCAGTAGTTTTTCTTGTGTTCTGGGCCCATAACCTGTTGATATCTATTAAACTATATATATTTAAACAGTATATGATACAGAACTATTGATCTCTTTGAACTTCTTTTCTATTTCTATCCTTAACAAACAATGCTTTTTATGCTCCCATACGACCTCACAGGCACACCGTCCAAACGCAAGAGAACGCGCTTCATTCGTTTCCCGCTTACCGATCATGCCGCACACACCTACCAACTTAATTCCGCACGCACCAACCTTTTACCACACTCATACCAACATTCAATCTACTCTCTCTCACTCATACCAACTGCCTCACTATAATTATTACCAACATAAATTTTACCGAAAACTCCTACGATCAAATACGGTCGCGACAGCGCGATACTCTCACAAAAACTTGCTCAAAGCAAGGTATAACTTTTACCGAAAACTCCCACTTTCAAATACGGTCGCGATAGCGCGATACTCTCACAAAAACTTGCTCAACTCAAGGTATAAATTTTACCGAAAACTCCTACGATCAAATACGGTCGCGACAGCGCGATACTCTCACAAAAACTTGCTCAAAGCAAGGTATAACTTTTACCGAAAACTCCCACTTTTAAATACGGTCGCGATATCGCGATACTCTCTATACGTCGCACTCAGAATCTAATAGCCGCCTAGGACGCTACGTCTGAAATTCGTACTCTCTCGTTAGCGGATTCAATCGTGATATTACTGCGTGACGCCCGACGTATTCGATTGTCATAACATGTATGCATTCTGCCGATCACTCGGAGGAATAGCATCCAGGATGACACATACAATTCTCACTACCTCGCTTCCCCAAAAGGGTGAAACCTTCCGCACTGTTAAGTGAATCTAGTCGTACTCCGGGATAGCTCGAGATTCTATTGATCGTTACGTCTTTCTCTGCGCTCCTTAATACAACAAGCGACTGTCGAAACATCCAGGTATTCTGCTGATTGCTCAGAGGAGTACACCGTATGCCGACGCGTACGAAGCTCGCATTACTACGCTTCACCAAAAGAATGTGTCTTTCTACACCAAATGGCGGGCCCCGATACCCTCCGGTTCTAGGATAGTGAATTTGAACTGTACTTAGTTGTCACACGCGACGAAAAGCACACGATTCTAGATATGATACCGATTCCCGTCGTCTCGTACGTACCTTAACAAATGACTACTACGTGGTTACGTTCTTTAACACTCGTTATTCGAAGTCAACTTGGCTGTGCCCCTGTGCGGTTTGCATCAGTGACTCCTCGGTTTGAGGCGCATACGAGACGAAGGCAATCAAGGCGGTTTGACTAGAATTGCGAAATCGGTTTGACTTCTCGACCCGTACCGGTTTTCGCCGGAGCTTTCAGAATCGCGTGCTATCAATTCCGCTTCCAGACGTAGAGTGATCTATTTGCTTCGCGCATCGACCTCCTTCGATCAGGATCGAGTGGGGTCGGTGCGCGCGCATCCTAATCAAGGATAGCAGATCCTGTCGCTGCTCACTGTGGTGGGGATTCACGCCCGTCTCTCTCACTCTCACACAATATGTAACTGGTACGGTTATATATGGAATCGAGCTCTAGTTCGTTAACGGTCTCTACCGCAATGAGACGGTCAGCTAGTGATCTACGTGAGGCCGCAACACAAAAGATGTGTGTCCGAGGAACCTAGATTTTACAGCGTTGTCAGCTTTAAAAGTGGAATGTCGCCGCATTATATTCTGTCACGTTGCCCTTTTTCGGTCGTACAGAATACAGGGGAGGAACGGCAACTTCCAGGGTTTTACAGGCACCGAGGCCGTGCGGACGCGATCCACCCGGGACAAACGCACTTCTTAGAAATTCGTCGCGGATGCGAAAAGAAAGAGTTCGGGCGCCAGGTACCGGAAGGGTACTGCACGAAAAGTATTATATGTTCGCTCGCGAGGAAACGGACTCGAGGGTCGAACCTCGAGAAGCGCGAGTTCGAGAAAAGGCACGAGGAATCGGAAATTCGGACACGGAGATAGCGGGGACAGCCCTCACGACAAGGCGGATCTCACAGGCGTAATAAAAGTTTTACGACATCGCAGCGTACCGACAACACTCTCCTCCCCCCGGCTCGCCGCGCTGACCGTGCCACCGAGCGACTAGGCGCGCTCTGGTTGGTCCGTGTTTTTCGTTAATAACTCCTAAACAAAGCCGCGGACGCCATTTTTGTTAAGGAAAATGTCGCTTCAAATGACCCAAGGAACCTCCCATTTCCCGCTTACGCAGTCGTTTTGGGACACCCTGTATAGGCACTGAGACCGGGTCGCGCACGGCCGCACGAGCGCGGTCCACCCGGGACAAACGCGGTTCTCAAAGGTACTAGCGAAACCGAGATCGATTTTCGAACCTTTGAGTTCGGTAGCGCCGATCCTGTCTCCCTCACCTTACGCGTTATGCGCGACTTAGCCTAATTAGGAACCCCATGCTTGACGGGATGAGAAGGCAATTGGACCGCGAAATCGTTGGATGTCTGAAAGAGGTTTTTGTCCTTTCTCGGCGTTTCCAGCTTTTTCTGTTTGACCCGCGCGCGCGATTTTTCGCATAGTGGCCAGTATTTTGTAATAGGATGATCCCACGAAGCAAGGCGCCAAACGTGCGCGTAGCACGTTTCTGAAACTCGGCCGTACTCGGAGCTTGCTGTCGCAAAATTTGCAACGTCACAAAAGTTGTTAAAAGTTTTGACATTTTTAATTCGTAGATTTTTTAATACATACATGTATACTAGGGTAGATCTTATTTTTCGACCTTCGAATTTTTATCCGGACACCCTTTAGGATTGTGACACTGCCTAAAAAGATAATCTATGCAAAATTTTTGACCGGTCGAACAACTCGAAAATGTGCCGCATCGAGCTTGAAAATGTTTTATTTATGAAACTTGGTTTTCTCCATTATAGTATATCGTAAATTTACACTTCTATATATCGTTGAATTTGTCTTTCCATGCTCTGAAACTATATGCAAATAAAATACAAAGTCATCGAAAAAAAAATTCGCAACTTTGAAATTTCGAAAATTGGGTTTCAAAAAAACATTTTTTCTTTATCATTATATGTCCTTCGTTGAACAATACAACTTTTGTTTGTCACAGTTTTTCATATATTTGGGTTTTCTATTGGATCTGGTTCTTTCCTATTTTCTGTTTCATCTTGTTCTTCTCCTCTTGCTTCATTCCATGAATTGTCTATTATAAATATTTCACCTCTATCCTCATGCTGTCTTGACCCCAACGTGGTATATTTTAAGTTATCCACATTTTCATTGTAGGTTCCTTTCGTTTTTTAAAGGGGTAGATCCTCTAATGGATTCATCGAATTTTGCTATCCCTACAACATTTATTCTTCCACTCTTAGGATCATACACTCTATACGCCCTACTTTCTTTGGAATATCCAACTAGTGCTGCCATCTAGCGTCGCCAATGAGTCACTACACGCAAGAGCTCCCTACTTATCAATATGGCGGCGCCCATACCTGTCAAAAACAGAGCTGAAACTAGCTGGATATTGTTGCTCGCTCGCTTCGCGAGCTCGCGAGTGGGGGTGTTGTAATTCGCTTTGCGAGTTCGCGAGAGGGTTAGTGGTACGGATGTTATTTGGTATCTGACTCTCCACGAACCACACAAAGAACTTCCCGATTCGTTAGTTGCAGTATATTATTATCATTATTAATTTATTTAGTGTACGTGTGATTACATGTTTTGTTTGTGATTACATTGAGATGATTACATGTTTTCAGGGAAATTCAATAGTTTTCTACTTATCAAAATGTTTGCTATATGGCGTCGCATTAAACCAACATCGTATGCTCGTTGCTCGCTTGGTTCCCTGTTATAGCATAGTAATGTTGCAAAATAAATTGCAAATGCTCCACAATCAAACGCATTGTTTTGATATTGTACTCTGTGAAATATATACTTCTTCTTATATTTATAAAGGGCATTCAAATAATCTATTACATCATGGTTCAAATGATTAGCATTAAAACTATCATAAATGTGTACATTTCCGTTACCATCAGATCTTGTGCAAATCCAATGTCCTACCACCTTTTTTCCAATTTCACCAGTGTATATTATCTGAATATTCGTCTCATGTTCTGGGATCTCTTGTAAATTACTCAAAAAAGCTCGAACGTAACCAGTATCTTGAGCAAAGTTGTATATTCCACGCTCGTTTAGATTTCTATTCATAATTTCGTGAAATAAATTAATATGTTTATCTTGTAAATAAGATTAATAAAGTCAAAAAAAAAATTTTTTTTTAAATCTAAAAAAAAAATTAAGAAAAAAATTTTTTATGTAATTGCGTTTGTTTCTTTGGTGGAAAATTTCCGTCCTCTCGTATAATTTGCATTGTTGAATGAACTTCTTTCGAAAAAAACTAAAAAAACTAAAAAACTACTTGACCAATATGGACCAAAATCTAATCAGCTCTAAGTTACAGCGGGGCACATCGATTGCATCATTCATCATTCCGATCGCGTAGTTACTTTTTCTGAAAACGTTAACGAAAAATTTGATACCATAGAAACGGACATACGCACACACACACACACACACACACACACACATACCGACATTTTGATAAAAATAGTCTAAAATGACTCCAATGACCATGAAACGTGAAGATCTGCTAAAAATTCGATTTTCGATTTTCGGAGTAATTACAGTAACTTCCCTATGAACCGGGAAGTTAACAATGAAAATTACTGAACTTTAAACGCTCATAACTTTTTAACGAGTGCACTCCGTGGTCTGGCACTTTGATATTTGGAGTTTTCTCGACGAAATGAACAAGATAAGACATATAATAATCAAAAATTTATGGGCCCCCAAGAGCAAGTTCAGCCTTTGCTTCTGAGATATTCGCGAAAACTGCTAAAGCTACTACATAGAATTTTACCTATATGTGCACGTACGTCCCATGCCGTGGTGTGCGTATACGTCAGCATGGTGCGTCCGCTCGTGAACTGTTTCTACAGATATATCACGACGATCGGCAAACGATCTATATACCTCATGAACTTTTTAAAACAAATGATGATGATGGTTTGGTTTCTTAAATATAAAACATTACGGGCTAAATTTGGCTTTCCTAAAAAGTATAGCATTTTTTAAATGTTCGGATAAAGGTTAAGTGAAAATTCCGATTAGGTAGGTTTAGATTACCTTCGCGTTAATTTTGGATTAATTTTTGGGTTAGGTTTTGGGTGTGGTTTAGATTTCAAAGTCTCAGATTTACTTATGGGTTGGTTTTCGGTAATGTTTGCGAAAAATAATAGTTTTTTTTGTTTAAATAGCCTACATCGCGTCCAAAAATTTATCCCACCCCCTTAGGGAGGGATCGGGATCATGTGGGCCTCCCCGGTTGTAGTACCCGGGTATACCCATGACACCCTCACGGTGGCCGAGTAGGGCGTAATAGCGACTCCGGGCTACTGTAAAGATTCAACCGAAGCCGCCACGCGTGTGCTCCCCGGTTGGAGGGAAGGAGCTCCCTTTTGTGGGGGAGGGGGTACCGCTGGTGGCAGCGAAACCAAGAGGGGCATTGTGGTGACAGCTCCCCCCCCCCCCCAAGCAAGTAAGCGCAGCAGCCATCCGTTCTTCATCCGTCCTGTGGAAGAGAGGTAGCCCGTGAACCAGACGGCCTCCGTCTTCTGCGACGATATCTGCAGCCCCAGCTGTCGGATCTTGCCGACGGCCACGGCGACGGCCATCTCGACCCGGCGAACGGTCCTCGTCTATTTCTTACCCACCGCGATGACAATTGTGTCGTCCGCGTAGCAGACTCTCTGAAGGAATCATGCGAGGAGAACACCCGTCTCAGGTCGTAGGAGGGTCGTTTCCGCCCCCTGCACCAGGACTCCTGCCTGGGCAGGATAAAGGCGGTAAGTTGCCGCCTCCATTGGACCAGAGTGTCCGCCCGAGCCTGGGCGTTTCCGCACTTCAACCTCATCCCTCTCCGGGAAAAACTCTCATCCGCCAATGGTGCAGGCCAGATGAGGGAGGAATGCCCGCGAGGAAGGTAGCCGCCTCAGCGGAGATGGTGCGATACCGCCTTATAACTCGGAACGCCAGTCGGCGCTACACATGAACTGCGGGTGCATTGCTGTTCCTGCTGGACGCAACCTCCGAGTACCACATGGGGCGCCATAAAGGGCCATCGAATGTCTCTATGGCATCGAATCTGTCTACGGCGCGGATTCTTTCTCCGGATTTTTGCCGCCGGAACGAGTCGGAAGAAACGATACGATCGATTCGCGTTGTCTCACGGTGGAAACGTCTCGAAGGGAGCGCGTATTTTTTCCAAATCGACGACGACGCACCCTTCCTCCTGTACTCATCAGTTAATCTCCAATATCGTATCCTGTGTGAAAACGCGAGAAATTCTTTAAATGTATTAAACAAAATTAAAGGACTATTGTTTGAAACCGAAAATGTTGACGTGAGCCTTAGATTAAAAAATAGGGATCTGTAATTTATACAATTACTTGTATCATTGTTTTAGCATGCGACACGAAAATATACATTACTCGAAACATTATAAACATCTGTGTACCACGAAGAATATTCGACTATTTGCGTGAACCGTGCACCCCGAGTGACAGTCTGGTCCTGGAGGGAGCCTACAAGTCCCACGGCGTCGATCGTCGACCGCACCCTCCCGAATTCGCTAGGGAATGTCGCTCGGTAGGGACCACCATGTGACAGGTGCTCGACGAGGCGCTAAACAAATACTCTTTCGAATAATTTCCCCCCCTCGTCGAGTAAACAAATGGGCTGGTACGCGGTCTTCCAACATTGGCGGAAGACTCCCCGGTGGAGGCAGCCTGTAAGCATTCAAGAACATCCAGCGCCGTGTCCAAAACACATTCGGGTACTCCGTCGGAGGCCGGTGCAGTGCATCAGCTCCCACAGAAAGAGTTCGTGAGGCGCGGAAAGAAGGGGTCGTTTGAGGCGTGTTCCGGCACGCCCCCCTCCCCCCTCCCCATTCCAGTATCATCCCATAATAATGGGCGGCAGCCGATCGCCCAAAACGAGCGGGGCCGAACAACGAACCCGCTCCGCCGATACGGCCGGTCACTCACAAGGATGGGCTCAATACAAGCACCCAACCGCACGGCGGCGAAGGTCCGAGCTTACCTCCTCCCTCCGTCGCACAGTGGGCCAGAATGACGATTCAGCTGTTCACGCCTATTTTAACGTTATTTCAAAACTTAAAGACCACAGTAAGTAGGTCGTTGGATTCGCGTCTTGACGTCAGCTATAAATTATTAAATAAAAAATATATAGTGATAAATAAATAAGCAAGGTGACCTCAATTTTTTATACTGAAATTTGTAGAAAACTAACTCCTGATTAATTTTTGTAGGAAACATTTTTTTGTCACACCACCGGAAATGTCTGAAAAATCGTGTGAATAATGAATTAATTGAAAACTGGCTGTTCAGGCTTTCATACAAAAGTAATCTCTAATTTTTGAATCGAGGAATTTTATTACAATTAATGAAACAACAAATACGTGTTATTACTGTCTTATTTAAAATATTACAAATATTTAAACAAAAATAAGTATTATATTTTAGACAGTTACCGACTATAATCAATTAATCATACGGATTTGCGATTTATAATTATATTTACCAATTAATAAACAAAAATCGATACAATAATTCTATTTAACAAAGATAAAATACAAGTTTCCAATATGGGAAAACTGCTGTGATGCTATGTTCTCTCAAATACAAATGATTCAACTGAGCTACCAAGAAGTTCGATTGCTTATCAATGGTTGTATAGTATACAAAAATTCATAAGATAGGTCTGGGTTAGGTCTTTCCACTCTTAAGAGCCGCTGTGTGGTCGTCAATGCGGCTCGTGCGCCGCGACTCGCTGCAGAATTGCGTGTCACGCGACACTTTAAACTGTCATAACTAAAAAGTTGGTTTTAGTTGGGATGTGAATTTTGCAGAACCATTTAGAGGAGATGTTGCTGAAAATGTTCCACTTTGTTAGATCTTGAACTTTTTTTAAACTTTTTGACTTATTCCTTGTCAAAGATGAAAAACTTTGACGGATTTCTTCAGTTCACAGAGTATTAAAAAAAAAAGGAATTAACAAAAATTTTTAATTCCAAGTGCGGCGTAAATATAGACGCTGTACTATTCACAAAAAAATGGGCTCATAATGTTCACTAGGTTTTCCAGGACAGCATTGCGAAAAAAAGGAATTTATTCGATGAAAAACGGCATCTGAAAAAGTTTGATCTTTGAACGCTTATTGTGATGAGAGTTTTTAATATTTTTAATTAATATTATCATTTTCGAACGTAATGGACATTTAAAAAACAATGTACATTCGTTAAAAATCGATATGAGGACTTTGATTTTTTAGCTCGTGAACAGCTACCGCGTCATTCTGGCCCACTGTGCGTCGCCGCGTCTGACGGTGGATCGTCGGGCTCTCGGTGGTCTATCCCGAGCGGACCGCCTCCCAAGCTCTCTCTGCCGCCACCTTTGGTGACATAACCTTCTCACAGAAGGAGGCCACTGCTTGCCACGAACCCTCGTTGCCGACTATATGGTCGACCACGGGTGGACATTTGTCCAGCGTGTGCCGCGCCATGTCCTGATCATCTCTACAGTGGTGGAGCTGCGTCGTCGGAGAGCACCAGCGTCAAACGGTAGAAGAGCCATCCCCGCCTCCTGCATCACAACTCCAGTTTGGGCAGGGTGGCGCGGACTATCGAACGGTCTCAAGTAGAGGCGACAAGTTGCCAGTTCAACCTCCCTACGACGGAGGGAGCATGCTAGGATGTAACCGGCAGCTCGCTCCTCCACCAACAACCGCTCCAGGGAGGCATGTCCCCGAAGCATATCGCCCGAAACGCGGACAAAATATGAAGTTGTTATTTGATTTTCACCAAACTTGGTATACTAAGGTTTTTTGTGCTGCTGATTAAGAATCTAATACCAGATTAATGTTTAACTTAACCGTTTATTAATTTTCATTAATAAAATAATGAAGTTTTGGATTCTGTATTAAAATTTTAACATATTATCACATACTACAAGACAATTGAAGAACAAGTGATACGATATTAATAAATTCAAACAGTAATATTCATAGTTTGTTTGTGTGAAGCAGAACTATGTAGAATTAATATTATTTGATATAAGAGATATCGAAGAAACACCTTTATGTGTATAAATATCTTTTACAAAAATACAGTATATAACATATATAAAATACATTATATAATAAACAAACATCACCAAATAAACATGAATGAAATTATGTTAATATACAACAATATAACACAACACAATATTCGCACGATACACGAATCTACGATCGACTAGCGACTGCGACCCGCGACTCACGACTGTGATCTGCTCTGCACCGAAAAAGGCAATTAGGCAATTAGTGTCACACGATATCTACTGATCTTATCTTATCGTTAGAGAAACATAGGTTTCTATTGCTTATAAAAACGTTATTTATAAATCGAAGGTTGACACTTTGGATTCTCGAACGGCAACACAAATCAGTAACAGGATGCATCTAATAATATTACGTTTACATTACAAACATGAATAATTTATTAATAGCATGTACATTTCATTGCTGATCAGATTAAGAATACTCTCTTGTTAAGTAGAAATTTTTAAATAATATTTTAAGTATACTTATTGATTGGATTTATTGCAACTATGCCATATACAAACGTTAGTGTAGTAAATCCAGGACAAGTCTCTCACACTTAAAACACGAGTATCTTTTGTTTGGGTAAACTTCGGCAAAATTTTCTTTTTGCATATTATTATAGACATATTCAGTAATAATTTCCATGCAAAACCGCCGTGTTATCTCGTGTTTCTCACTTATTAAATGCAACTAAGAGTTGGTCAATGTGACTTTTCTACGCAAAATCGTAATGTTTAAGCTCTGCACGTTCTTATACTGAATCAGGAATGTCATACTAACGTTATAATCTCATTATTTAATTACAGAAGTACCATTTTTAATAAACAGAACTCATCCAAGCGTACACATTCGAGACAGGTACAATATGTTCTCATTATCTTTCAAATCATTTGAACTAATAAAAATTGACATACAACTATGATTCCATAATGTTGTAATCGGTTTTTTTCATTAACATTTATGATTTCTTATACTTTGAACTATTAACTAACGATATTACAACTCATATAAACAATATCTGTTACTTTGAAAAATAGGATTCGCTTGCATTTTGTCCGCGTTTCGGGCGATATTACCCACTGTGCGCCGCCTCCGCGGAGATGGTGCAATACCACCGAATGGTCCAGACGGCCAGCCGGCGCGGCGCTGCATTCGTACCGTGTCTGCGAGATTGCGGCGCCGTCAGCCCGACCTGGTGCTCTGTTAGGCACTACACCAATATCAATATCATGAGGTGGGAGGGAGGCCAGTGGCGTTCGGTTTCGAGATCATGGACCTCTCCCCATTTAGCCTACGGATGATCACCGTGGTAGAGTTAGTGGGTATACCCGGTCTCCCGGCTACTCCTTCGGGGTATGTGATGGCGGGCGGAGCTCCGCATATTCCCGTCTCGCCCCTAGGGAGGGTGGGGAGTCCGTTACGAGTGATTACATCCACGTAAATAAAAAAGCGGCCTAGCGTAGGCGTTATTGCTAACGGTTGTCTCTTTTAATTCGCCACAAGGTCCTCTACGATGGGTATCAAATTTTTTCCCATCTCCAAGATCTCCTTTCGGAGCTCCTGGTTCTCTACCTCGAGCATCTGCAATCGAAGTGGGGCTCGACACGTGGCAGGGGTGACGGGCGGAGGAGGCAAAGGTGGGGGCGAATCCCCGCCCCTCCTCTCTTGGAATGAGGCCCTGTGTAGACTTCCCCAGCCTACACAGGACAGATGTCCAAGGTTTGCGTCGCTCAGTGCGAGGGGAGGCCCTGCGAGGATCCGAAGATCTCGCCAGCATCGCCTAGCACCTCATAGAGACTATTTCCCGTGGCATACCCCTTGCTTCGTTAGCAGCTCAAAACTATGTGAGTTTCCAGGGACCACTACAAGGAATTGGAGCGAGAGGATTGTATTTACCGGGCCTTTGCCTGTGCGTAAAACATCGGTATCATACCGGTATTTTTCGGTTAATACTTCATAACTGCTACAGAAACCGAAATATCGAAATACCTGTATATATGAAAATACCGGTATATTTGCCTATATTTACCGATAATAACTTCGGTTTTTACAATATACAGGGTGGGGCATTTAAATGGGAACACCTAAATATCTCGGTTATTATTAGTCGTACAAAAATCTCCACAGAATAAAGTTGTACTGCTTCTAGGGGCGAATTTGATGATGGTAAAAATTTTTTCTCAAGGTCATTTTTTTACAAGATTTCAAGGTCATCGATATTTTTTTAAATCGAATCATATATTTTTTTGTTCATATTCTTATAGAGAATAAAATGACAAATTCAACAACCTATCACAGTGATGGGCAGCTATGACTGCGGCAGTCAAGAAGCTTCCCCCACCAACTACTCTTTCGTACGAGGGGGGAAACGTAGAGCGCGGGGCACCGCGGCGAAGGTGCGCGCTGCACGAAAGAGTAGTTGGTGGGGGAAGCCAGCACCTCAGGGGCCCCTACCGCGCCCATCGCTGACCTATCATAATGTATGATTCGGCTCATCTGATCTCAAGATATTTACATTAATATGTCCTAGCGTTGTGGAACAGATACTAGCTCATGAATTCATACTGAAACCTATGTTTATTATGATACGCGTCATTGACAGCGATAACCGATATACCGTAGATTATTCGAGGAAATATCTTATTCCTTTTTCAGTAATCCTAGTCTAAACTTCGAAGTGATTACGATGCGTTATACCGTACAAGAGAAAATTGATATGCTTTTAATTTATGGTGAAAGCCAGCAATACCTTAGACGAGCAGTTCGTTTATACAGTGAAAGATTTCCAGCCCGTATTTGTCCGTCAGTCCACGCATTTTCTGTTATTATAAGACAGTTTAAGCAAACCGGTAACTCTGTAACCAATAACATTGTTTACCAGGATAAACCTACGACGCCACAAGATATGAGGCAAAGAATTACCTAGGGCATGTGTTTTACTTACGCCGCAGGAAATAGTAAACGCATCAATGCCAATGGCCATCATTTCGAACACGACATATGATTTCGGAACACGTAAGTAAACTGTAAATATCTTGACATCAGATGAACCGAATCATACATTATGATAGGTTGTTAAATTTGTCATTTTATTCTCTATAAGAATATGAACAAAAAAATATATAATTCCATTTAAAAAAATATCGATGACCTTGAAATCTTGTAAAAAAATGACCTTGAGAAAAAATTTTTACCATCATCAAATTCGCCCCTCGAAACAGTACAACTTTATTCTGTGGAGATTTTTTGTACGACTAATAATAACCGAGATATTTAAATGCCCCACCCTGTATAGGATACAGTAACTGCTTCACATTCACGATCATAATCGAGATATTCCACGACTGACATGTCTTATTAATAATTACTGTTTATACAAATTTTAGTAAATTTTATTAATAATAATAAAATATATTTATCAAATATAAGTATTAAATATGTTTTTATATGAATTTTATACTATGAATCTGTTAAAATTTTAGTTAATATTAACGAGATTTTGCGCTTACAGTCACGAAACAATTAAGAATTATGACTGGCACTGGAAAACTACACATAAACCAATAAACTAATAATATATTAATTATCGACTAATACGTATGAAAGTATTAATAAACTAAAAAAAGGGCTTAAAACCTGTTTGATTTTGATGCCGGTATTACGCCAACAAGACTGTGCCGAAACCGATATAGTACCGAAACAGTGTAATGAGTTTGGAATCCGTAATGGAGTTTGGAAAAAGGAGTATGTTCGGTTGCAGGTAGCTATGGTTCTAAAGTTTAGTACCCTAACGGTGTACAAGGTTCAAAACATGTGACTATGAGCTGTGCTTCTTTTGGCTTGCATAAAATCACTTAATTAGGAGGTACATCTAGAAGGTCTTTGGCTTTATGTTCTATGAGGGTCACGGTAGATACGTCGTCAGTGGCTAGTTTACCTGAATTCGGACTTGCGCTTGTCCCTTCGCACGGTTCGCACATGACGGAATATATGTATATTGTATATACTTAACTAATTTAGGCAACTGTGCTCCTTGATGATTCCGGGCGAAGTTCCATGCGGTTCCTTTTTATTTGGGGCATCTTTTGCATTAGACAAACCGAAAAAATACCGATATTTATTTCGGTTTCGGTACAGCCTTGATGGCGTAATACCGGTGTTGAGTCCCCGGATTGTTAGGTGGAAGTTTCGATACTAACTTTAGCAAAGTTAGGTGACCATCCATCTTAGGCCTCCTTCCCACCTCAATACATATACCTCAATACAAGGGCTCTGAGTCCCGAGTAATCAAAAACTTAACTCATTACTAACCCTTAAGTAAATTCGAGGCGATCTCTGTCTGTTTCAGGAACTTTGGGATGTTATATTTTTTAAGCCATTGCGTATCGTCTTTTCTGATGAATTCATCCGGTACACAGATCGTTTGTCCGCCGTCGTGATCAGTAGAAACCATAGACGACCGATCTCATCCGCACGATACATACATACACACATGCGCGCATCACGAACGTGCACGTATAGGCAAAATTCAATGTAGTAGCAGCTGTAGTTTTTCGCAATTCTCTTAAAAAATACGGCCGATAACATCGGCAACGCATATGTATTGTATATTAACCCTAACACCATAATAAAAAATCATCGAAATCGGTGAGGTTTAACCTTTTATGCACAATTACCTAATATAAAATTGAGTATTTGTAAAATAAAGACCAACTTTTGACCTGTAAAATTGTTTATGCAACAATTGGCGAAATGGTAAAAAATCAATTATACCGATAACGGCTTATATACGTAATCAATAACAATTTGTAAGCAAAACGTAAAAAATTGGTACTCGCAAATTCGTTGTCAGAGAAAACGCTGCATTACTTAATGCTTTTCTACCTATATCAAAATAGAAAGGAAAATATGTCTTTAGTCCACTAAATTCAGAGTTGTTTTATCGAGTTTTGTGTGGACGATTCATGAAAAAACGGTACATGTACAATTTTTGTCTAAAAACTATGTCGTAAACATTAAATTCACCATATTCTATTCATATTATATTTCCTGTTGAAAAGAATTGATTCATGAATTTCTACTGACCATTACTATATACAGGGTGTCTCATTTTAATCAATAAATGCGATTATCTCCAGAACTACTCGTTATTTGAAAAATGTTTTATACGAAACTTTTTCTGTGTCGAAGGGGTTGTAATACAGTGCCACTATTTTATTTGTAAGTAGACGCAT
The DNA here is from genome assembly GCA_916610255.1 of Lasioglossum lativentre. Taxonomy (NCBI): domain Eukaryota; kingdom Metazoa; phylum Arthropoda; class Insecta; order Hymenoptera; family Halictidae; genus Lasioglossum; species Lasioglossum lativentre. Next base: position 33,562,336 of record OU744358.1, read on the forward strand.
TAAGGACACGTGAAGGTTATCTTTATTGTTTTAATGGAATCATATAATTTTTTATGCACTATTCTTTTTCAAGGTCTTTGGGAGATATTTTAATTTTACTATTGCGAATCCCTATTATTAGTACATAAGTGTACACCCGCGTAGTATTTTATGACGCGTAGTATTTTTGTTTTTAGAATTTAGAAGAAAATCGTATAATTGTAATAACTTATTTCTTGCTACATTTTATTTTAAAAAACTTAAAACAGTAGAGCAGCAAACATTGATAATGCACTCTGCACTTCAATACATTTTCGAATACGTAGCTGAATATGCAACTATCTCATTACCCCCTACATCCTAAAAACATAAATACCACGCGTCATAAAATACAACGCGAGTGTACAATTATTGTGTAAAATTAAAATATCTCACGAAGTAATAGTTTTTCGACATAAATAGGTTAATACATTTTTATTCGGAAATCGGAGTTGAATCGAATAGTGCATAACAAATTACATGATTCCATTAAAAAAATTAATGTGATCTTCATGTGTCCTTCATGCGTACACCTACAAACAAAACAGCAGCACTGGATTACATCCCCTTCGAAAAAGAAAAACATTCGTGTGACACATTTTTGCAATTAACGAGTAGTTCTGGAGATAATCGCTGTTATTGATTAAAATGGGACTATTATATATATTATATTATATACGCATAGTATACAGCATATAGCGCCACAGACAGATTTTATAGCGTAAGACAGATTTTACTCCTCAGGTAATACTTTTTATTTAGTGAAAAAATTTGTGATTTTCGAGTTATAAAGTGTCATTTCTTTACACATATAGAAATGTGAATATAGTATTCACATATAGAAATTCATATGTAATTTCAATAAAATTTAGCTGAAAGAGAATAAATATTATAGAAGAAAATCACCTACGAATAGGATATGTTAGCGATACAAATGGAAGCATCCATGAATTACCAAATTCAAACGAAAAGCATTTATACACGATTGCGTTATACTAAAATATAATTAATTGGTTATTTCCCTTGTAAAACGTGGAAATGCTTAAAATATCTGAAGACAGGCCGTTGATCTTTCAGACTTATGCGGACCCGCCAGTTACCACCCCAATTCAAACCCGGCCGAGGGATGATAAAGCGTTTGATAACACGGCATTCGTAGATTACGAAGAGCCTCTATCAATAAAGACTGATTATTACCAGCTCAATGATGTTTTGGAGCCAAACGATTCAGGCAATACTTTGCTGCTCGTATCAAAAGAGTTTCATCCGTATTTGTTTATTATAATTTAATTGTTTCCAATTTATAGGCATTCTCACGATCCAGCAAAGAGGAACATTACGGCCTCGTGTTAGCTCACCAACAAGAATTGAACATCCAAATTTGCCTCCGCTGAATCTACATCCACATAAGAGATCATTTCGTAAAGATTCTGCCACGCTGCAAGCCTCAGACACACTACTAAGACGTAGTAGCATTACATCGTCCACCTATATACCGACCATATAAATTTGATGTCTGATCTTTTTTATACATATATGAATATGTCTATACAGTAAGCAACATGAACGGTATATTACCGATTTGTTATCTTTATTACTTTAACCATAAGCATGTAATAGTTACGTAAGTTAAATCAAGCGACATAATCGTTGAATGAGATGTCTAAATTAAATCTACATTCTCTGTATTCATTTAAAACTTAAGTCTTACAAAGTAGCGATGTAATGAAACTAAACGTATTTAGATATATAACATATTAATATATACTTATGTCACATTTTTATTATGTATGAAATATCGTAATACTTAATAAAAGTTGGGAAAAAATTTGGAATCTTTTCTATGATTCTCTTACAACTATTATTTGTAGCCCTGGAATACCACACATAGCAGCGTAATGCGCAAACTTCGACCAACCGATCACGATTGATATAACATTAATCGCTACAGAAGCTTTCGGCCGTTAGATTGAGTTCGATGGAACTAGCATCCTAAAATCCTCTGTGGCGGCTATCTCCTACGTTCGGCAGCAGATGGACAATTAGTCAACACTTTTGTAGCTACTACTTGACTCATGAGGTCGGGCTGAACGCGCGCAGGGGACTGCAGTGACGCGCCACCGCCGAATTAAGCAATGCGCATACCGAGTTTTTGCCTGTCAGACTTCTAATATAGTATTGGGCTTTTGTATCTTACGCTCATACCGAGCTTTCGGGCAAGTTCCCTTTACCATACTTGGTTTTGGTAGGATCCGGAGTTTCAGCTCGAATTTCGACCTGGCTTTTCGAGAGAGGGTCGAGAGTCCCTGCTGTGCATGGCACGAAAAAAAAGGTTGCAGGAGGGAGCTCCACAGCTCCTTACGTAAACTATCGTTATCTCTCTTCTACAACATCATGGAGATAGGAAACGTTTATTGCAATTTCATTATTTTGTCATGAAGGAACAATTTTCAATCACGAAAGTATTCTCCAAAGTGTACAGATTAACACAATATGAAGAAATAAGCATAACTTTTCGGGCTAATAAATACCCCACTGTGCATCGTCTTTTTTTTTAAATGTTCGAATATTGTACTCTGCCAGATAGTAGGTGGCACAAATTTACTAAACATACATTTAAAATTTTCCTTATAGGTTTACATAAAGAATTTGTAAACAGCAATGTTCATAATTTTCTCTAGAATTCTTGACAGATAGGAATTTTAAAAAAAATTGTAAACACGCCATTTAGTAAAATGATTCTTCTAAGTTGTTGAAGAAACTCATCGTCGTTTAGGTTTACTTTGAAGGGTATACGGAGACTTTTTCCGACCATCGATTGTACGTAGCCGTCGCGTCGATCTGCAGGTGGTAATAAATCTTTTTTTCGCCGCCAGAATTGCCGTTTTGCCTGCGAAGGAAGCAATGTTCTTTGAATCGGTTTGTTTCTCGCCGTTCCAAGGAACATTTTATTGGTGGTATATTTTCTGGGCGTATTTTCCGTCAACGTTCTTCAGGACGTCAAAGAACCAGAACGTTCAGAACCTCCGCCGTGTTTAGTTGAGTTGTTTGACGAATTGTTTCGCCGTACAGATTGTCAGATGTATATTCTTTTTTTTTCGTTATTCTTTCTTATAATATTTATAAATTCCTTAACAACGTATTTCCCACCTTAAAATACCACGAAGAACTCTAAAAATTTCTAGTCTATAGCTATTTTAAATAAACAACGCCATTTGCCTGACAGAAAAATAGTCTTTAGGCATACTTGCTAAGCACTTGTCCGGCTCTAGCAAAGGCATCTCGGATTTTGGGAACCCCTAGGGTTTGGGTAGCAGACGTCACGCTGTGCCTTTCTTCGTCGAGCATCTCGAACCCTCTTAATTGACGTTCCAGCTCCAAAAACTCGGTATGCACTAGCAAAACGGTGTCAGGTATCTCCGGCTTGCTGGAGACTCCGGTATGCGCAGTCCTTGAGAGGAGAACGTTCCCTGAGGACTCGGAGATGTTGGGGCTGGCTGGGAAGATGGTCATGAGTTAGGTGGCCCGCTGGGAGTTAGGTGTCCCATGGGGAACTGCGGAATAGCTCGAATTCCAAGTCCATTTTCTCTAAAAAGTGGTTGAACGAGTTACTGGTATTTCACGACGGCAGGGGGTTGTTACAACACTCAGCTGCTCTAAATACTATCGAGTTCGACGAGGTCGCGGCAGCACTGTGCGACGAGGTACCCGCCGCTAACCCCCGACCACTGATACCACTCACTTGACCGTTCAGATGTGTCGCGGCATCAGCGGGCCACCCACATTATTCTTATTGTTACCATTATTATTATTACTATTATTTGCACAACGGTTACTAGAGTGTCCTGAGCACACTTTGTTGTTGGAATACTGACCACCCTCGATAGGCGTTAAGTCATTGTCCCTATCATGGACAAGAAACAAAACAACACATGTATATTCCAGTTACGATTAAACACTTTTCAGTTTAGAGATACTTCATCTTCGAGACAAATTGATGCGATAGCACCTGAAACCAGTACACTATCGCTTCAAAAAATATGATGGTTGCTACTAATGGTAGTTAATAAGAATGTGCAGCTAAGTAGTAAATATATTTGAATGACTGAGTATAATGAAAATTAATTAAAGGGTAAAGCATGTTGTAGTAATGCAGGAATATTCAACATACATTTGTAATGTTGCGAACCTTTGGTTTTACAAATAGGCTACATCCCTTCAATTGAGTATACAGAAATACCATCAACCTTATGCTTATGTCACTGCTCTCTCTGTATATCTTTTGTTCTATCCATATTAATAACTGAAATTTTCTCCAATATTCATTTAGCATTTAATTGAACATGTGCCAGAAGTACACTCTTTCATTCTATTCTGATAGAAATTTAGTATATGTTATTACTACATATATAGATAATGTGTCATGAAGGAATAGAATAAACTTTTATTTGTCTGTTTTCAATCTACCTTGTTCGCAACCCCATTCTATAATATACTTGATATGATAATTCGACATGGAACTTCCGTACATATCGTACAAGTTTGTAGGTATTACTGTACTTTCCCTATTTACGCTGTATCACGATAAATGGTTCCCTCTGGCGGCGAGCAGGGCTCGCCAAATAAACAAAATAAATATACTTGGTAATATAGGGTAAAAGTAGCATAGTTCCCGTGTCCTACCCGGTTACCGGATACAAAACAAACTTTTTAGAAATTAATAAACATAACATGAAGTGCCCAGTATTACTTTATTTTTAAAAATGAAGTTGATGTTTCCCCTTCGTATATAAATCAAAGGTATTATAATAATTTTTGTTTAAGATATAGAAAATATTAGTTGAGTACCTTATTCCCCGAGACAACGCAAAATTTTGTTTCCAAAAAGTACAAAGTTTTCTCCGAACCAGGAAATTGAGCAACCCCAGGATTTTAGAGGTTCTGAGACCAGGCCACGCACGGCTGTGTGTTCACCTGGTCTACCCGTGACAAAAGGGTGGTTCTCGAGGTATCGTCGTCAAAAACGACAATTTTAGGTTCGAGTGTCAGGCACCGGAAGAGTGCCACGCGACATGTGACAATTTTTCATACCCGCAAAACTAAGTGCGACTTTCGAATCCTCTAGTCTCGCCAGACGGTAAGTAGTAAGCAAAGGATTCAATATTCGGATACAGGAATAACTGGGACAGTCCTCGCGACAAAGCGGATCTCGCAGGACGAAAGAAATTCGCACGATGTTGGCTCTAGGTCTTTAATGGAAGTCAAGTACTGCAAAATACGCAGAATGGAAGCTCTTTCGCAGAGTTCGCTTGACGATAATATAAATTTTCGCGAGGGTATGGTGACTCGGTACCTTTACTTTTATTTTCTTATAGCTCCCAAACAGCCGGATGGTTTTGAGCTGCAAGATGGCAATAGGGCGAGTGTAGTGTCCCTTAACTACCTCTTGTAGAAGCGGTGTATTACCAGCGTAACTACTGACCTCGTCCCATCGTCCGAGGCTTTTTAGGCTCACGGACCGGATGCCTCGGGGTCGATGTTTCAAGGCATACCAGTCTTTGGGGATCGGGTCTTACTACCTAGTTTTGCTGGCTCGTGTGATTGCAGATTTTGGACAAGCTGATCCCCTCGTGGTGATCAAACAGTTTTGAAATTCGGCTAACACATACAAGACTAGATAGTTCCGCCCCCCTTCCGTCGTGGCTGTTTCCCTGTGCACAAAGAAAAGCTATCGTTGTGTGAGCCCCCCCCCCTTCTCATTTGTATGGGATCAAACAGGTCTCGAAGAGCTGCCGTTAAGAAAGCGTAGGATTAGACCTAGTGCGGGGATAGAATACTCGCGTTTCGACGGTCCCCGTGCTGTCGGTAGCTGTCCACTTGTAACTGTATATTCCATGTAATATTACCATGTAATATTCCACATCTGCTCACGAGTTCCCGCTGCTATCCTCTCCTCTGCCCCCGAAAAGTAAAACCATACGCTTGATCCACCAACTTCGCCTTTTGCAACTGACTTTTATTTCTCCTGTGGTTGCGATCGTTTTCTGGGGGGGGGGGGGGGCAGTGCCGCTCGCCCCTCTGTCGTTTTTCTTGTTATTGTCCAAGTTGTTGTCGTCTTTGTTTTTTTCGTCGTTGTTTGTCTTTGTCATTTTTCGTTTGTTTCTTTTCTCGCGTGCGCGTGCGCGTGCGTGTCTGTCGCTTGATAGAGGTAATCACGAGCCGGACAGAGGCCGACATCGACATGCCTATCGGTGTCGGGTTAATCGTCATTATTGTCCCTTACGGGACTCAGCACCTCGTCTGTCTTCTGCTCCTGCTCACCTCGCGGCAGAGACTGGCTGCCGACCCGTTCGACCCTGCTAATGTTGCCTGTTGTCTGGCAGTTTATGTAATCCGTCATTGAGCAGGAGTGGCTGCAGACAGCCCGGTCTTCCGTCGCGCTCACGCGCCGTCCAGGTTGGCCTGGTGGGTAGTCGGTGAGGGTCCTAGTGTGGTCCTCCTGCCATGCCGACTTCTTGCCCCCGACAGATGTTCGGTCCATGCTAGGCTCCCCATCTTCGTCGCGCCATTCCGAATGGATCTGTACCCCAATACCCTCATTATGCGTATATGTGCTCCCAAGTAGAGTCCGTCTCTGGTCTCTCTAGGCATGAAGATGAAATTCCTGACACACGGGCACCTGACCGCCAGAGTCGTACCGATCATCTGTGTCTCGCACACGTTGCACCTGGCTTCGGCCCACAGCAACCTAAAGGCGCACAGCGAGTGTCATCTTTCCTTTCTGTAGTGGCCCCAGGCTTGTTCATGCAGCTTTCTCCAACAGCCCCCACACAGCTGATCGGTGTTCCAGCAGTAGTATTCTTCCACCGAGTAGGCTCAAAACATTTCCCATAGGTTGTTGTGGGGTCGTTGTTATGTGGCTGTTCCCCTCGGTTGGTAAGGTCACCGTGACCGTCCTGGATTGGCGAACGGCCAGGCGGGTCCTTCCGGGAAGTTTATATTGTTTCCTCTTGCAGGGGAGACCCAGTACCTTACATGGACCTCGGCGAAACGAGATTTCGCGAAGCGCAACATTACGACGTTCATCGTTCGAGACGAACACCCTCGTAATATGCATGCGGGGATACAAACTACATGTACTCTGTACAGCGTGAGAAGATATTGGTCTATCGATGGTCGGAATCAAGCGCGCAGAGTCATCTTGCAATGCATTAAATGTTACCGTGCAAATCCACCAAACACAAACTACATTATGGGAAACCTGCCGAAGACTCGAGTAAACAAAGATCGACCATTCAGCAAATGTAAGCATCTATTACTGTGGACTTTTCTACATCATGGAGAAGAAGTTCCGCAACAGGAATAGAGTCAAGGTCTACGTAGCCGTCTTCCTATGTCTCGCCGTGAAGGCAGTGCACATGGAGCTGGTCAGCGATATGACTACCGAAGGATTCCTAGCGGCCCTACATCGATTAATAGTTCGACGAGGGAAATGTCGCGCCATCCAATTCCGATAACGGAACCAACTTCGTTGAAGCAAGTCGCGAACTCGGCGACATTCATCGCCTACGCAACTCGTAGTTGCCTACCTAAGCAACGAAGGGATCGAATGGCACTCTATCCCACCAAGACTACTACACTTCGGAGTCTTATGAGAAGCGGCAGTGAAATCCTTCAAGCATCACATCAGACGAGCTATAGGTAACAAAATGCTAACATACAAAGAATTTAATACTTTTATTATTGAAATAGAGGCCATCTTGAATTCCGCTGTCAACAGATCCTAATGGTCTTTGCGCTTTAACGCCAGGCCACTCTTTGATCGTCAGCGCACTAAATACTCTGTCTGAGCTTGATTTCAGCGAAACTACTTCCAACAAACTCTCCACATGGCAAAATCTGCAAAAGATCAAACGGGATTTTTGGACGAGATGGTACAAGGAGCTGAAGGTCGTGGAGCACAACCGGTTCGAGGTCCGTTGTAAGAATAGGTTTTATTGGGGGAGCTTCACTCTCCTCCGGGATGTCATGGAGTGGGAGGGAGGCCAGTGGCGTTCGGTTTCGGATCTTAGCCTCCTCCAAATTTAGTCTAGGGGTGGTCACCGTGGTGGAGTTAGCGGATATACCCGGAGAACGACCGGGGACTTGGGGAGCCCCGCATACAGACCAAATTAAAAATAGGAGGGCCCTTGGACGGGTCATCGAACTCCACCCTGGGACAGACGACATCATCGGATCTGTCACCATCCAAACTTTCCAAGGAATCGTCAAGCGAAATATTTCAGAACTTGCGCCTTCACCGATTAATGTAAGCAAGGATATTTGTAATTGATCGGTACCTTCTAAACGGTCCTGCAACGGACCCAAAGTTCTTCGACACGACTCAATAAGTTCTGTTCAATTGAAATATTTCACAATTTCAAAATAACCTTTTAGTGCAACAAGACAATGTTCATTCTTCAAATGGAGGGTGCACCCTCAATAAAACTAGGTCTTATTACCTAGGAGATTATCTTCCACAATTCATTATCGTCGAACCAGTCAGCACTAAAAAAAACATTACCGTCGAAATATCCAGCAATAAAGCAATCGATGCACTTCTGTACAATGGGACATTAGCCACTCATCAGCGACCTAAGGTTTATGACCAGCTCGCTAGCTCGCGACCACTTCGATGGCCTGATCGGCCTGCACCCGTACGCATGGCGCATTTCCTTCTCCAGTGCCACTAGCCAATCAGCTGGTAGTTATTCATTGTCGAAGAATATAAATACCAAGCACTGGGACGTTCGAAAAACCTAAGGACGCCAAATAAGAATTTCGTGCGTCGCGCCATTTCCGCGGAACGTGAATTCGCGGGACCGTAACCCCAGCCCAGGAAGCCCGGATGCCTTTTCCACCAATGAAAAATCTACCGCTGCTCGCATGTAGTAGCACCTCGTTAACTGGCCTCTGATGTATGCCTGGACAGTATGGAGAGGACAACGAGGAAGTATCCGAGCCTGGGCTGAACAACTTGGAGGCGCCGACGAGGTGCCTTGGACCGGAGACAATGATCAGCTCAGCCTCGTCGACGTATCTCCCGAAGAGAATTGCGTCGATTCACTGTCAGTGCGGCTCGAGCCACCTCTGTGACAAGAAATTACCGGCAGTCCAGGACAGCCCTGGAGAAACTCGGGATCCGCCTATGACCAGGGGTCTTGTCCGTAGAGTTTGTCACTTACAAGGAGAGCGCAAGGTTGATGCCTCTCTGATTTGATTGAAACTTTGTAAAGTTATAGATCTCGTTCTCCTGTTAACGTGTATACCCCATTATAGCCGCAGATACTCAGTAGTTTTTAAGATATTTATAATTAAAGGTTTTCATTACCATGAATATAGGTTTTATTTCCATGTACAGTAAAAGCTTGATTCTTATCCAAGAGCCGTATTTTTCATGGACAAGAATCGTGGCCAGAAGTGCTCTTTGATTTATGACTCCGTTTAGATATCGCGCCGCGCGAGACTTCAAAAGAAAGCCGAACATACAGTAGGACACGATTGATTCTTGTCCAACAGCCGTGTATTTTTCATGGACAAAAAGACAAGAATCAAGCCACGAGAAGTGCTTTTGGCTTTATGACTGCGTCTAGATACCGCGCCGAGTGAGACTTCAAAAGAAAGCCGAACATAGGGAAGGACAGAATCAAGTACGGTTCGCGTGACCGAAGCGTGTCGCAGTCGCTGGTACAGTTTAAAGGCCCGCGTGTTCTCACAATGTAATATGCCAGTTAAAAATGCTTTATTTTACATTATTTTTTTATAGGACTTTCACTGGCTTGTTTCTGGCATTTTTCTGATTAGAACAAGACCAAACACGATATAATTTGGCCCATATTTACTCTACATGTGAAGCATAATTTATACATAATTTATCATACATTTAACATATGCTATAAATAAACAACTTAACATCTCAAAAATATGTTCTCAAAGAATTAGACTTGAATTTTGCAAATTAACGGAGTTACAGTTTTTCTTGGGTAAGAATTTTTCGACGATAAGTGGCACCCCCGTTCTTGGAAAAAAATGTTTACGAATTGTATGTAAGAGACGACAGAAATGAAGACAAAGGGAGAAACTTTCCCTCGCAACCCTGACATCTGGCGTGCCCCTGCTGGTCGAGCGACAGGAATCGACGACTCTTGCGAGGACAAGAGTCAACTTGGAAAACTCCTTACATATTTCCTTGTCATATTTTTTCCTATTGTTCTCCGTTCTGCGCGGGTCTGGTCAGTCCTGGTACACATCTGGCGACCAAATCTACGCAGGCCTAATTCTCTCCTGTGCCTCTTCCAGGTTCAAGGTCTACGCTCAGGACCTGGCGAACCTTTCCTGTTTTATGACATCCTTTCCTGATTGCCTTTTTCCACTCTTTCCGTTTTTTATAGCATCCTTCCGCGCGTCCTTACTTGACCTTCTCCTCCTGGGTTTTGCCGTATCTTCCTCTCCTTACTTTTCTCCCACTCTATATTCCGTTTTCTTCATCTCTTTCATGTTTACCTATTCCTGGGGAGTTTTCTAAATTTTGACAGGGTCAGTCAGTCACGAGCCGTCGCATCGTAGAGAGATCTCGGTTACTCCACAGTCGATAGAAGCCGTTCTAGCTCATCGTGTGTACTATTTTTTTAGTTTTCTATTGATTATTATACGCTGTATAGTTTTTAAAGTTATTCATTAGTTGTTAGTGCTAGTTTGTGATAAAAATGTTAAGGGGCAAAAAGATTCTGTTGACTATGCAAGAACGTGTGAATGTTCTGAAGGACTTGGAGACATACTCTATTCCATTTGTCGCTGAAAAGTATAGTGTACATCCCAAGACAATTAAACGAATCCAAGAACGCGCTGCGGAAATCTACAACTTGGCAGAAAGAGAAAAAGTAGAGAAACGTCAGAAAACTTTCAAGCAAGCGAAGTTCGAAGATTTGGAAGAACGGTTGTATGTGTGGTTTGCACAAAGGAGATCCCTAGGAGAGACTGTATCAGATGCAATACTTCAACATAAAGCACATCAATTGACAGAAGAGTTTGGACATAATTTTAAAGTCAGCATTGGCTGGCTCAAAAACTTCAAAAAACGTCGCCATATTCCACTGGTTCGCATATATGGTGAAAAAGCCAGTGCCGATCAAGATGGAGCAAATTCTTTTATTAGTGATTTTAAAACGTACATCGACGAACAAGACATTGATTTAGACAATATTTATAATATGGACGAAACCGATCTATTATGGAAAGCTTTACCATCAAGAACCTTGGCGTGTGAAACTGAGAAAAGTGTGAGTGGATACAAAATGCAGAAAGACAGACAGTAGGATTGTGCGCGAATGCTAGTGGGACACATAAAATTACGCCTCTTGTAATACGTAAGTACAAGAGACCAAGAGCTTTGGCAAAATATATGAGCCAACTTACAGTGACTTTTAAAGCACCAAAAAATGCGTGGATTAACCAAGATATATTTGTAGATTGGTTTGAAAATCATTTTAAAAAAGATGTACGTCAATATCAGTTGGAAAGTAGGCGGAGCGGAAAAGTGAATTTACTTATTGACAATTGTATAAGTCACAAATTTCCGAGTGACTATATACACGATGACAATTTTGAAGTGAAATATTTACCTCCTAACACCACAGCCTTGATCCAACCAATGGATCAAGGAGTTATTGAAAAACTAAAGAGACTATTTCGACGCCAACTGACACAGCATCTCGTTGAAAATTGTAGTTATAGCATACAGGAATTTTTCAAAATGTATACAATTATACATTGTCTAGACGCGATCAGTGCATCTTGGGAAGATCTGACATGCAGTGACCTACAAAATGCGTGGAAGAAAATTATTCCGAACGTGCAAACTATTGGAGAAACAGTGGAGGAAGATACAGTAATAACCGAAATGCAGCAAGCTTGGTCACACATTTCGGAGCACAACGTAACGGTCGGTGACATTGAAAATTATTTCACAACATGCTGGGAGGTGGAACGGAGATTCTCAGAGGAAAAGGTTGCAGAGGAAAGAGATGCAGGAAACATCGCAGACGAAGAAGATGGAGAAAGGCCCGCAGAGGAAGAAGAGAAAGAAAGGGCCAAAGAGAATAGAGATCCAGTACAAAATGGGATCAAACTACCCTCAAAAAGACGAAAGGACTTTGAGAATGTTTTTAAACAATTCAAGCCTCTCAAAAAATATCTTACACCAGCGGCACGATAGCAATTAGAAGGATTAAAATTAACAGTCCTAGGTAAGACAATTGAAATAGTTAATTAACAAATAATACGTAATACTATTCTAAACATAACATTTTTTTTAGGCTGTACAACATCAAGGCAAAGAAAACTCCCGTAATATGAGAAATATCGAATTGAGGGTACGCGACGCGTACCTTTCCAGGGAAAAACCCATAAGGGTGCAGATAACGAAAACGCTGGCAAGAAGGCATCCATAATCCATACGCTAGAACTTTACCTGAGCGGTCACTCTTCCAGTGACGCTCGCAGTGTAACCTTTCTTGGTTTTTCAATAAATCGCACTTGTTGGCGGACGGCTCCACCGTCAATACTGGTTTTCATTCAACCCCCGCATCAGTGATTCTTTTTTTCCCAGCTCGTTATGTATAGTTATTTCTTACAGTAACCGATTTTTAAACGACTCATTTTACATAATCAGAAAAATAATAACAGGAAAGTAGTCAATAAAAGTGTTAGCATCGCATTGGTATATTACACAATAGAGTAAACAATACAGTTTTTCTTTCATTTTCACTCGCTATCCTCTTCTATATCCTACAGTCCTCCATACCGTCAATAAAACCACTAAATAAAGTTGAAATTATATCGTGTTTAGTATAATTTTAATCAGAAAAATGCCAGAAATAAGTTAGTGAAAGTCCCATAAAAAAATAATGAAAAATGAACAATTCTATCATTGCCATATCATGGTGAGAACACGCGGGCCTTTGAACTGTGCCGGCGACGTCGACTGTTCGCGTCTCTTTCTTTCCAATGCGCTGTTGTTCGTTGCCTTCGAGACTTTATTGGTCGATGAAACCACTTAATACAGTTCAAATTATATCGTGTTTGGTGTCATTTTAATCAGAAAAATGCCAGAAATACGGTAGTGAAAGTCCCATAAAAAAATAATGAAAATTAAGAGATTTGTAAAATCGATTCCTCGAGTCAATGCCGTGGTGTTCACACCGATATACCCGAGTCGACATCAATCGTCGCCGCCCTGCGGAGCGACTCGGCGTTGACAAGCAGTGGAATGGGTACGCTCTGGACAACGAGCGTGTCCACGCTCCGGACAGGAATCAAGCTTTTACTGTATATCAAGTACCGTTGTGGCTTGGAGGTAGCGTGCCGGAATAGTACGCCGTTGACCAGGGTTCGATTCCTTGTCGATCAGAGTTCTTTTTTATCAATTAAACTTTCCTTATTTGTTTGTAATACTATAATACTATTATTTATTATAGTGATACTGCTCTTCACATGCAAAAATGAATATTTAATTTTAATAAAGCATAACATGGAAATAATGCGTTACATGCATAAAATAACTATAGAGGTAAAGTTAATACTCACAAGCATTATTACATGCAGCAATGGTACTTATCATAGAAACATGAAAAGCAAAGCACACAAAAACATCTAGCACATCTAATAAATGCAAGTGCATTACATGCACATTTGCTTTTGTTTATTTCTATTGATAAACACATTCAAAAGTTTCAAGTGTTTAAGTGCCTACCGTACCATAAGAGCAATATTGTTAAACGCTTATAGGCTCCTACCTTACCATAAGAGCAATATTGTTGAATGCTTATAGGCTCCTACCTTACCATAAGAGCAATATTTTTAAACGTCTGTGGCGCCTATTGTAGTCAAAGGATTAATATTTGTTAACGTCTCTAAATAATTGTAGTTTAATAGTGTAGAAATAATTATAAGTGTAAATAGTATAAGTGTACATATATACAGTTCGTGCGTTTCGTGTTCTAGAATAGTTTTATTATAGTGTTGTTATTAGTTATAGTGTTATTGTTAGTTTTAATAAAAGCAGACTCAAGTGATCGATTTTAGTGTAGCTTTTTTATAATAACTTATTACACACGTTATTATAAAATGGATCCTCAAGCTACTTCATCTACCACTAACAATATTAATCCTTCTATTGAAGATGAAAAAGTGCGTTTAAAAGACGCTTTGGTATATGCGAAAATGTTTCTATGGGAAAAGAATTTAAATGCCGACAACGCATCTTCTGTGATTTCCGAGACGGCAATGATAATTGGCGAGCAAATATGCGAAAATATAATGAAGATGCTGAAGGAACATAAAATCCATATACAGGGTGTCAATTAAGTCCCGGGACGGCTGAATATTTTCTCATGTAAGGTATTTTTGAAAAAGGTCAAGGTCACTACTAAATACGCCTTGTTAAAGTTATTAGTTTTGGTCGTTAAAAAAAAACTGAAAACCATCTATTCCAAAAGATATCCAGACCTTGCTCGAGTTTAAATGACCTTAGAGTGACCCTCAAGATCAAACACTACCAATGACTTAGTACATATCTAAACGTAAAATTTCCCGCTCTTTCGATTGCCGGTGTCAAAAAAGGGGGTTTCCATTTAAAAAACCTAACCTAACCTTGAAATGACCTTGAAGGTCAAGCTCAAGGTCAAATTGAAGGTCACCGTTGTATTCCTCGTTGAAAATTACTTCAGAAATGACCTTGACCTTTTTCAAAAATACCTTACATGAGAAAATATTCAGCCGTCCCGGGACTTAATTGACACCCTGTATAGAAGAGTGTTTTATTGATGGCAATGAAAAAGATGATGAAAATATATATGAGGAAGTCTCATGTACAGATGCTGAGGAGGACGAGTGGTTGGAACCTGACGAAAAGAAGAGAAACCCTGATATCCCATTATAAAGCAAAATTAGAACAGTTACACTTGCCCGACAACATCCTCAATGGTGTTTATAATCGCTGCAATCAAAGAGTACGAGACTTTTAAAAAGGAAAAAGTCTTTACGGCAATGGGAGCAACAAATTAAAGGAGGTGGAACAGTATTTGACAAATACAACCCCATCGATAAATGGACATACGACCGGTTCCAAGAGGCACGAGCTAATTTCCAACAAGTTACCACGCGACAACTTCAGCAGTGGGGTTTGGCAGCACCTACCCAATATCAATCAGACTATATAAATTTCAAGGCATCTCCTCGATGGGTAACCTATTTAAAAAAAAAAACACAATATCCGGCAACGAAAAATTACAAAGTATATTTCCGTAAAAGAAGCCGCAAAATTAGAGGAAAATAATAAAATGTATTACACCACAATTTGATAAAAATTATATTATTAATACAGACCAGACAGGATGTCAATATCAATGTACATTCGAGAGAACACTGACAACACGAGGAGAGAAGACTGTGATTGTAAGCAGGAAAAATATTGCAAAAACCACCCACTCGTATACTGCTCAATATTCAATTACGATGTCGGGAAAATTGTTGCCGCATGTATTTTTATGCATGCAGGAAACAACAGGAACTTGTGACTGTGCTGGCCACATATCGATATTTCGTGCGACGTGAGCACAGATATCGATCCCCACCACGACAAGTGCTGCGTCACGCGTGATCCTTGTCTTAGAAAAAGATCACAGGATCGATCCACTTGTAAGATGCGCGCGCATCGATCCCCTCTCGATTACGATCGAAGGAGGTCGATGCGAGCCAGTGCAGCCAGATGACCGCCGAACGGCGGTCAATTTCTCGGAAATACTCTCCTCCTTTTCCCCTTCCACTATCTTATTCCATCGCCCTACCGTCCGTCCCCCACACTAAGACCGTAGACGCCGAGCTGTGTTGTCGCGCTTCGGTCATCAGAGAGGGGGTACGTCGTTTCACCGTGATTCCCCTCATCTGGCTGCACTGATGCGAGCAGCAGATAGATCACTCTGTGTCTGGACTGGACACGAGCCTGTCAAGACGCAGCAGTCACCGCGTTAAACTCAGTCTTAGCGTAGGGCCCATGAGTGGCTAAAATTCAATATTCAAACTTGTACATTGCAAGTCTTTTTCTAGTTTACAGACTAATTCTGTATTAGCCCAGGAGTGGCTGAAATTAAAAATTTTAACTTGCCGGATGCAAGCTTTTTCTAGTCTACAGACAAATTCTGTAAAGCCCAGGAGTGGCTGAAGTTAAATATTGTAACTTGCCGGATGCAAGCTTTTTCTAGTCTACAGACAAATTCTGTAAAGCCCAAGAGTGGCTGATATTTAAAGATTGATTCACGCGTCGCGAGTAAATCGCGAAATATTAGACGGAATCGGTGCTCGAACCTTGTATCGCCAATCGCGTTCGAAAAGTAAAAAGGCGTCGCGATTAACACGATGCAAGATAAAGAGGCCTAGTGATTCAGCATAAAGTAAAGTGAACAGTTACTTGTACGTTCACGAAATTGAATAAATAGTGAAGTGAATCACACGGCTTTCGCTATTGTGCCAAGTGAGAAACCTTGTATCTTGCGCCGTGTGTTAGGCAACCTAGTTAGGCACGAAACCGGGCGGAACGTCGACGTCGGTTTCGTGCATAATAATAAGTAGAGTTAAATTCAATATTGCCCTCACAGAAACATTTGGAGATTGAGGAGTCGTCCAGGCCACGTACCTACCGACAATTCGTTATCTGCCGTGTACGATTTCAGTGAGGGTCCTAACGTGTGGACCTCGATCGGTTCTCCCGTATTTTATACGGCGGTTCCGATTGGCGCTTCCATATCGTTAGCGCGTTAAAACCGCGGAAACATAAATACCATACGATTTTCATATATTATACGTGCACGAGGCCGACGTCGATGTTACGATCCGCGTTGCGAATAGAGGCGATGCGCGAGCAAGCGAGCGTTGGAAGTTTCGTTTCTTGCACGCATTCCGTGCGAGCCAAGGCATTGTTTTACGGGCGGGTCGTCACGTCGTAAACACGTCGTGTTAATAACAGATCATTGCTATTGAACTCATGTACATCACTACAAATCAACACGTATAATATACCCTACTTATACCAGTCAAATATTCTCCAATGCTAATTAATAATTGCCTAAACCTTTCCGCTTTCCAATGCCTGGAGGCACGAACCTCGATTATTTCTAATAAGAACTAAGAGATACATCGGATATAGTAACCGATCCGGTGTAGGTCGAAAGAGTTAATAGAAAGGGAACAATAGTTTGGGTTAACGTTAAATAGATAAAAGGTATCAATAGTTAGGTTACAAACTTTTGGGCCCATTGTGAAAAAAAATGGAGGAACTTACAGCACAATGCAGTAACGTTTCAATTTCATGTTCCAAATCAGGAAAATTAACAAAGGACATATACATATAATTTTTGACAACCGTAGTACAACCCTACGTGAAAGAAGAAAAATTTTTGCTGCTTGTCGATTCCTGGGGAGGACAAACAGATTTACAATTGTACGACGAACTATTCGTAAACAATGAAGGACTTTGCACATCCACAATCAAAATTATTCCCCCCAAATGTACACCTCTCGTCCAGCCGTGTGATGTGTATTTTTACCGGCAAATTAAGAATTTTATAAAAAGAATACAAAACTGCAATTATCTGATTGAAAATAAAAGAGAGATAGCAAGCAGGGAAGACGCAGTAAAAATACACTCGCTCCTACATCGGCAATTGTGTGCACCCATTTTTCAACCCATGCTTGAATATGCATGATTTGCATCAGGATTGTCAATAAAACGGGAAATTTTTCAAAACATTAATCAGGTGTGTTTCCCAATAGAAATAAACAAAAGCAAATGTGCATGTAATGCACTTGCATTTATTAGATGTGCTAGATGTTTTTGTGTGCTTTGCTTTTCATGTTTCTATGATAAGTACCATTGCTGCATGTAATAATGCTTGTGAGTATTAACTTTACCTCTATAGTTATTTTATGCATGTAACGCATTATTTCCATGTTATGCTTTATTAAAATTAAATATTCATTTTTGCATGTGAAGAGCAGTATCACTATAATAAATAATAGTATTATAGTATTACAAACAAATAAGGAAAGTTTAATTGATAAAAAAGAACTCTGATCGACAAGGAATCGAACCCTGGTCAACGGCGTACTATTCCGGCACGCTACCTCCAAGCCACAACGGTACTTGATATACATGGAAATAAAACCTATATTCATGGTAATGAAAACCTTTAATTATAAATATCTTAAAAACTACTGAGTATCTGCGGCTATAATGGGGTATACACGTTAACAGGAGAACGATATCTATAACTTTACAAAGTTTCAATCAAATCTGAGAGGCATCGACCTTGCGCTCTTCTTGTTAGTAGCGAACGAAGCGTACAGAGTAGCACTTAGAGTATGGGGAAAACAATGAGGAAAGTGGGGGACGCCTCGATTGCACGTTCTCGAACAATGTCACCAGGCCGGGGAAATTAATGGTGTTACAGTTACCCTCTCTGTCATTACCCAATTAGTCACGTGACATTGGGACAAATGTACGAGACAAAACGCCGCATCGCAAACATGCAAACGAAAAAGTTGTTAAAAATATCGATTCCTACAACAAATAAAAAATCATCGAAAGAGGAGGGTAGGCAGCGCTAATAAAAAATTTTATATGAAACAATTTTGATAACAAATTTCGTCTTTGGGACTCGACAAATCTAAAGAGTCTTGAAAAACATTAAAAACAAATTCTCTATATTATTTTTGTGGTAATATATCATATATATATATATTGACACGGTTCACGCGTGACACATCTAGATGGTGTAACTATCGCGTGTGGGTAACACGATCGCGATCTATCGACGAGAGTCAGTCGCGTATTAACGATCGATTAAGAAAGTCTATTTAAGAAAGTCTGTGTGACGCTAGTAAGAAAGCCTGTGTGACAAACCTTATAAACCGTAATTGTAACTTAGTCAGTAATTGTGTTTAGTATATTACAAATACATACATTTATAATAATAATATATTCCAAAAGATTTCGCTTAAACCCAACAAATTGGTAGTAGAGCGTGGTTTCTATTTCTACAATTGAGTGCCACGTGCGAAATCTAAAACCAAAATGGAGAAGGGACCGTTACCGGCAGTTCCCCTGTTGACTGGGTCGAATTACCTCGTATGGGCGATGAAAATGGAAGCCCTCCTAAGTCTGAAAGGCTTAGAAAATGCCTTAAATGAGGCGAGCCCAGGACAAACGGCAGAGGAAAAAGTGAGAAACGTATGGGAGACCAGGAACAAGAATGCAGTGGCGTACATACGCCTGCACCTGTCGGACGAACAGGCGCTACAGTTTTCGACCGAAACCAGTGCACAAGCATTGTGGTGCACGATAAGAAAGGTTTACGCAGGGGCAGCGGAAGATCAAAGAATCGACACGAGTAACGATCTGAAATTTCTGCGCATGGAGGATAAAGAATCCGTAGCCGATTATATTGCAAGAGCCCGGGGACTCAGGACAAAATGTATTTCATTGGGGGTCGCAATATCAGCGAGAGAACTCGCATACTACACTGTGCGAGGAATAAATGATAAATACAAGGATCTACGCGAGATACTGAAGACCCAAAGGGATAAATCAATAGACGAAGTCCAGGAAATCCTAAAAGAACGGGAAAAGGAAAAGCAACGGCGGGACGAGCAACGACGAAATACGGATGGCGACGCCTTTGCCATACATAGAAAAACAGCAAGAAGATGCTACGAGTGCGGAAAGGTCGGACATCTTGCAAAGGAATGCTGGCATAGAAGAGAGAGTAAACAAACATACCGTTCGGGACACAAAGGAGAAGGACGGGAAAGAGAGACGACCTCGAAGGACGTTGGTAAGAAAAAATTAGCGAACAATGTCACGAGAACAGCCAACAGCGATAAGGTATACGCGTTCAATATCGGTAATAAAAACGACACAGGTAATATCCAAAATTATAAACATACTTGGTTACTAGATAGCGGAGCTTCAAGTCACATGGCTAATGATGTAATGTGGTTCGATAATATGAATTTACAGGGCGGCGAACTCTGCCAAGCGGGGCAGAAATCTAACCTACGTTACGAAAACATTCAAATAACGATGGATGACGTCCTGTATGTACCAGGATTGAGACAGAACCTCCTGTCCACGACGACGCTAATGTTGAGGGGCTACACAATCACGCAGAAAGGCCATACGACCACAGTTCACGACAGTAACGGTAACGAAGTTCTGACCGGGAAACTTTACGATAGGCAAATAAAAATATTGGCGAAACCTTGTACCGCGAAAGACCGCGAACGGGTATCATGTAACGTAACGAAAGTCACGAATGCGTACGAAATTTGGCATAAGAGGTTAGGTCACATAAACGACGTGTACTTAAAGAAAATGTGCGATAATAGCATGCTAGGTGGTGCGAATATAGAATGTATTAATCACGGTTACACGTGCACTAGCTGCGAACTGGGTAAGATAACCAGAAAAACTCACAAACGTATAGAGTCAGATCAGAGTAGATCACCCTTGGAATTGATTCACGCGGATGTATGTGGTCCAATGCCTGTAACATCGCTTAACGGTTCACGATATATGTTGGTGCTAGTCGACGATTACTCGGGATTCTATTTCACGTTCTTTATGAAATATAAAAGCGAAGTACTCAGCAATCTGATGACGTTCAAAGAAAAATATGAAAATTTGCTCGGCACAAAGATTAATCGCATTAGAACGGATAACGGGCGCGAATGTGTAAATGAAGAAACACGAGAATTCTTAGAACGGAACGGGATTACTCACGAAAAAACGGTTGCGTACAATCCCGAAAGCAATGGTAAAGTGGAAAGGGCTAATAGGACGATATTAGAGCGGGCAAGAATATTATTGCATAGTAGCGAATTACCAATATCGTTTTGGGCGGAAGCAGCGGCATGCAGTAGCCATATAAGTAACCTCACTCCACGTAAAGGCAAAGACGGGACACCGTATAAAAGTTTCCTAGGTAGAAAACATAGCGTTAACTATCTGAGGATTTTCGGTTCTGTAGCATACTTTCACACTCCCAAAGGAAAGCGCGATAAGTTACAGCTACCAGGAAGGATAGGAATAATGGTTGGATACTCACGTGAGAGGCAGGCATATAGAATTTACGATCCGGATAAAGAACAAGTGATAGAGGAAAGGGCTGTTAAATTCGATGAAGGGAAACCGGGTGGTATACTCATTCGAAAATTCGATGACCAAAAGAAGATTGTACATATAGACGGTGGCCTGATAGGGTTCAGCTATGACTACGACGCACTGTTACCACATCCTAATGACGAACAGGAAACAGATACGATAAATGTAGGTACAGACGACATAGAAATAGATAACAGTGAACGCAGTGCGGACACACAAACACCGAGACGAAGAGGTAGACCCAAAGGCGCGACTAAAGAAGATGAAGAACTGAGAAGGGACCTACTGAGAATCCAACAACGGGAGAGGGATGCTCAAACGGGGGCACGCAGGTCCGAAAGAATCAAAGAAATGGGACAAATTAATCTCATATGTAATCAGAACGTTCCATCAAACTATTGTGAAGCAAAGATTAGTAAAGACTGACCGGAGTGGCAAAAGGCAATGAGAGAAGAATTAAACTCATTGGAGAAACATTCGGTCTGGGAGGTAGTTGATAGGGAAAAAATCAGTAAAAGAATCATAAAAAGTAAGTGGATTCTAACGGTGAAGAATAGTAAGACGAGTGACAACGTGAAATTTAAAGCGCGATTAGTGGCAGCAGGCTACAATCAAATAAAAAGTAGAGATTACGAGGAATCTTACGCACCCGTGATCGCGATCGAGGCCTGGCGACTATTAATGGCCGTGGCCGTGAAACTAGAGTGGGATTTCAAATTCTTCGATGTTAAAACCGCGTATTTACATGGGGATCTACAAGAAACGGTATATCTCGAGTTACCCCAAGGGTTTGAACACCAGTATGGCGAAGGGAACGTATTCAAATTAAAGAAAAGTATTTATGGGCTCCCACAATCGGGACGGAATTGGTATATAAAGTTCAAGGAAACGTTAATAGGAATAGGGTTAAAACCACTCGCGTCGGATAATTGTATATTCATCCTAGAACAAGAGCAAAATTTCATAGCGATCGCAATATACGTTGACGATTTCACCGTGATATACAATAACGCGAAACATTGTACAAAAATAATGAGAAAACTTGAAGAGACATTCGAGATAATCGAGACAAGCACTAACGTCTTCCTAGGTATAAAAATAGAGCGTCACGATATAGGTATAGGTCTATCGCAAAGAGACTATATTGAAACATTGTTAAATAAGCATAAAATGAACGAATGTAACGCCGTGGGGACACCAATGCCCCCAGGGCAAGATAGAGCATTAGAATCGACAGATGAAAACGTAGATTTAGGAGCGTATCAGGAAATTATTGGGGAATTACTGTATATTGCCAATAGGACAAGGCCAGACATTTCGTTCGCCATGTCCTATCTGTCCAGAAAAGAGGTATATGGCAATGGCAAAAAGGGTATTAAGGTACCTACAGGGTACAAAAGACCTGATACTCTTCTATAGTAAAAACGTAGGTGTTGTAACAGCATATTCTGACGCGAGCTGGGGAAACGCCGAGCAGGGGAAATCTTTCTCAGGGGGAACGATTATGTTAGCTGATTCAATGGTCGTATGGCGTAGTCATAAACAAAGAAGCGTTGGCCTCTCGACATGCGTAGTCGCCCTATTTGCATGTTCGGAAACTATAAAGGATCTGAATTGGATCACGAACATATTATTAGAAATGGAATTGAATGTTTTCGTACACTATCCGAATATATTGTATTGCGATAACAAAGCGGCGATCGACTGGTCACGAAGCGCCAAATCATCGAGTAAGACCAGACATGTAAATTTAAGATTTCACTTCGTAAGAGATGAAGTAGAAAAGAAAACGTTGGATGTTAAACATATCGATACTCGGTACATGCTTGCCGATTTCTTAACAATAGCAGTCACGAAGGAAAAATTAGAATGGTCAGTAATTAAATCAGGATTACGTACAATAGAAAAATGTACCTAGTTGTGTCATGCGTGAGGGGGAGAATGTGGTAATATATCATATACAGGGTGTCCCAAAACGACTGCGTAAGCGGGAAATGGGCGGTTCCTTGGGTCATTTGAAGCGACATTTTCCTTAGCAAAAATGGCGTCCGCGGCTTTGTTTAGGAGTTATTAACGAAAAACACGGACCAACCAGAGCGCGCCTAGTCGTCGGTGGCACGGTCAGCGCGGCGAGCCGGGGGGAGGAGAGTGTTGTCGGTACGCTGCGATGTCGTAATAACCAACAGTTTCTCGATTATGTCCTGATTTCGATGAGCTTTGGATATGTTGTAAAGACCACGATTCTGAACAACATTTCCCTTTAGACTTTTTGCCTCGCGTCTTTAGTTTACGAGATATTTGTAAAAACAGTACCGAAAGCTAAGGGTTGTACGGTCAGGTCAACGAACTGTACAGCTGATGGTAGATAGCAGGTATACGACAATCACATGTTTCGGTTTTCCTGCAGATTTGTACGCAGAGTCGATGGGTTACTGTTCGAAAACGTCGTCCGTCCTTTCACCCAGCAAGAGGTAGAAATGTCAGGTCGGCGTGGCGTTTTAAGGAGTATTCCCACTGAAGAAAACACGGTGGGACCCCGGATCCGGGAAAAGTTCGGCTACCCTGGTTTTGTATCTAGCATTTTTACAAGAACCGTCCGGCTGAGCGAAGCAAGGTTCGTGGGCAATACTTCTTAATGGCCCAGCCGGGATATTCAGCTTGAACGCCAGACCATTTCCAGATGGCCTTTCGAGAGCGCGTTGACAGTTCCCTGCTGTGCATGGCGAAAAAAAAGGTTTTAGGGGACTCTACAGCTCCTTAGGTAAACTATCGGTATCTCTCCTCTACAACATAATGGAAATAGTAAACGTTCCTGCCACTTGGTGAAATAGCATCACACATCCTTATATGTATTAACGTAAATTATACATATAATTCTTCTTAAATAATTTATCATTTTATTCGCAAATGTAATATCTCAATGAAAATATATTAGAAATATCTTTGTTCTACAAATTTTACCACTGGTCCAAAAATGCAAAAATTTGACAAACAATTTTTTAATTCGCGGAGCCTCACAATTACAAACGACTGTCGGATTTGAACTATTTACTATTTGGGGTCCATGAAATTGTTGAATAGTCTTTAAACATTCTGAAATAAGGATCGACAGCGCCCGTCCTAAAAGTAAAACTTTCGCGTAGTAAAAAAAAGGATGCGAGAAGCCAAAATTTTGAGCATATAATAGGAGGTCTGATTTTGAATATTCAATATTCGGGGAATTATAGTTAAATAACATCACCGAATCTTAGCAATTTCCCTGAAAGTAGTTCCTGGGATTTATCTCTTTCCCTGTAATAATTATCGAGAGGAATATCCAGAAGAATATAGTGTTGCATTTCTTGATTGTACATTTTCCACGACGCGTGATGTAACCTATGTACCTAAGTGCATTTAGCCTAATCTCGATATGATCTGCTGTCGATCGCTGTCGCAGTCCTTCGACCAATGACGACAGTACGTGTGATGGATACATGCAACGTTGCCCAAAAAGGCGTGGTGTGTTTCCCGCGGATTTGTTTATATGTATTTGGAGTAGTCTCCAATACACTGCCTGTACGAGCGATAGTAGGGCGTGGCGAGGCGCCATGTTGTATTTTTGACGCAGTGCTATGCATTGATGCGAGGCTAAGAAGAAGGTTCCCTGACAGGACTGCGATAACATACAATGTAGGTACGAATGCGCGGCCGATTGGATCAGAGTGGAGGAGGCAGGCTACGTTTGACACGCATTTTCTGTTGCAATCGAAATATTGGCTGAAGCGATCACACTTGGGCCTACGGGCGCGGCTGAGACCTAACGATAGACCCCCCTTTCCCACGCGCCGTCTCGGTGCTCTTCCGTGTGGAGAGGTTTATGACAGGTTCTTGCTATTGACTTGGAAGCCATGGCATTCGGACAGTAATAGCGGTCGATCATTCGGTGCGCTTACAATTAGCTGAATCGCCGGACGCCGCGTCCTTTGCCGGTCTTACCTGACCGTAGCTTCAAAGAAACTCCCCAAATTAAGAATTTTATGACAGGAAAAACCAGAAGCTTGAATGATTGAAAATAGCAAAAATTGTAAGAATCCGCGATTTAAATGATTCGAAAACCCAAAATTCAAAGATTTTTACATGTTACAATGCCCATAGCTTTTTTATGCGTCAACCGATTTCAATGAAACTTTGTACATGTATATGTATAACTTACTTATACCTACCAAATGCACCTTATAAATTTTCACTACAGGCACAGATAAAAAATTTAAAAATCGTGACCTTTACTTTTTCTTTCGCAATTACGACCAATAACAATAAAAAAAAAATTATTTACATATTAGCTAGTAAACTAATCCTTCTAACGTCTCAAAAAAACTCAAGCTGTTGGGTCGAATTTTGAAAAAGTTATTCGTTTTTAAAAAGTGTACGAATACTTTTCACACCGACTGTAAATGTAATAGGTATCATAATGTTTCTTTAAAAAATTTTTTTTAAATTTTTTAAAGTGAAGGGTGTATAAATGCATTTATTAATATTTTTAACAAAATCAAGTTGTTCAGTTTTTGATTGGCTATATGTATATTGCAATAAAAAAAGTTCGAAAAACATTTTTTTTATAGTATTGTCAAGGTCACCTTCATTTTTCTACATCGCACTTTGTATTTTTGACTTAACGGTACTACAGCCCTGTCAAGACAAATTCAATGATCTAGTATACCATGACCTTCTATAAATAAAAAATATTTTGTACACATTAAACTTTTTAATTATTTCTCGATTTCTATCTTTAGTTTTTAGTTGTTTAGTTTTTTAGTTTTTTAGTTGACTGTTTAGCTAAATGTCATTGAATTTCTTGATCCAGCTCGTAGGCACGGTGGTGCCCCGGACAAGAGACGCCGCCTAGAATTTCGGTCAGTTTCCAGTCCGGGTTCTAGCATATAGGCATCTCCTGAGGTTGGGGGGGAGTAGAAGCGGTCCCGGAACCCCCGGGGTTCTGGTTGTAAATTACAAGCTGTGCCTTTGTTCCGAGCGTCTCGAACCCTCGTAAGTAGCCTTCCGGGCCCCCGGATTCGGTGTGAGCTACCAAAACGTGCAAAATCCCGGACTCCGTGCCTCCGGAACCCGTGTAAATACTCCTTTAGGGTCCCTATTGTCCTATGCCTCCCTTAAGAAACTTTCTAAAAGAAAGACGGACGACGTTTTCGAACAGTAACCCATCGACTCTGCGTACAAATCTGCAGGAAAACCGAAACATGTGATTGTCGTATACCTGCTATCTACCATCAGCTGTACAGTTCGTTGACCTGCCCGTACAACCCTTAGCTTTCGGTACTGTCGTACACCTGAAGACATCTGTGCAGTTCGTCACCGAATGACCCAGTGACAGTGACACACATTTCGAAGCATTTTCAATTACAAGTTTTTACAAATATCTCGTAAACTAAAGACGCGAGGCAAAAAGTCTGAAGGGAAATGTTGTTCAGAATCGTAGTCTTTACAACATATCCAAAGCTCATCGAAATCGGGACATAATCGAGAAACTGTTCTGTTACATCGCGGCGTACCGACAACACTCTCCTCCCCCCCGGCTCGCCGCGCTGACCGTGCCACCGAGCGACTAGGCGCGCTCTGGTTGGTCCGTGTTTTTCGTGAATAACTCCTAAACAAAGCCGCGGACGCCATTTTTGCTAAGGAAAATGTCGCTTCGAATGACCCAAGGAACCTCCCATTTCCCGCTTACGCAGTCGTTTTGGGACACCCTGT
The DNA here is from genome assembly GCA_916610255.1 of Lasioglossum lativentre. Lineage (NCBI taxonomy): Eukaryota > Metazoa > Arthropoda > Insecta > Hymenoptera > Halictidae > Lasioglossum > Lasioglossum lativentre. The sequence goes on from OU744358.1 coordinate 33,589,352, forward strand.
ATACAGGGTGAATTCGATAAAGCAGGACACCTAAATATCTCCGTTACTTTTCGTTGTACAAAAAAACTTCGTAGGACAAAGTTACACTGTTTGAAGGGCCACATATAACGGTGTAAGGGAAAAAAAAATTTCAAGGTCATTTTTATGAGATTTCAAGGTTATCGATGTTATTGTAAATGGAATGATATATTTTCGTTAACGTAATGTTGTAGCTGACAAAATAACGAATTCATGCATGTAACACAATATGACCTTCAAATGACCTTCAACCCAGAAAAATGGTATAAATAAAATTCAACGTGTAAGATTCATTTGATGTATTTCTGTTACGCCAAATGTTCAAAAATATTCCCTTGAGCTGCTATACATTCAAATGTATCGCAATACACAACATAATAACAGATTCGGTGTTGACAGGAGGACAATTATGATATACCTTCACCTATACGTTCGTACAGAATCGTGTTTATCCACTACTAATTACTCAGAAGACCTTCTTGCTATCAGATTTCCACAGTTTCTAAGATTTCTCGATCAGTGTATCGATGAACGTTTCACAATGCGTTACTCGAAGGAAGATAAGATTGATATGATTTTCATTTATGGAGAAAGTCGACAGCGTTTAAGAGAAGCCGTGCAGTTGTACAAGGACCGATTTCCTAATCGTAATTGTCCATCAGTTTCCGTTTACTCCAATTTGTTAAATAAATTCCGTGAAACTGGTAGTGTCGAAAATAAAAAACGTACAAAGGTGTGGACTGTAAGGAATGAAGCAAACACAATTAATGTTCTGGCAGCAGTGAATACAAACCCTCATGCTAGTACGAGGCAAATCGTACGTGGAAGTGGCATTAGTCAAAAATGTGTATTCACCTATCAATTCATCAAGAACTTCATGGTAGAGACTTTGTAAATCGTGTAAACTTTTGCCAGTGGGGATTGAGACAATTGATAAACGATGGAGCATTCTTTAATAATGTATTATTTACCGATGAAGCTTCGTTTACAAATCACGGGCAAATAAATTTAAAAAACCTGCATTATTGGTCATCTGAAAATCCGCGGTGGTTACGGACTGTCGACAAACAAAGACCATGGTCCGTCAATGTTTGGTGCGGAATTTTAGATAACCAAATAATTGGGCCTCACTTTATTACCGGAACATTAAATGCAGAAAAATACATTGCATTTTTACGAGAATCGTTACCAATTCTCCTGGAAAATACACCCTTGAACATTCGTGAAAATATGTGGTATCAACATGACGGATGTCCGGCCCATTCTTCCCGTGTCGTAACACAATTCTTAAATAACAAGTTTCCAAATCGTTGGATTGGACGTAACGGACCCGTATTATGGCCAGCTCGCTTACCAGACCTTACACCCCTTGATTTTTATCTATGGGGAAAACTGAAAGACGATGTTTATAGTGAACCACCAACGACTATAAACAACATGAAAGAAAGAATCGTCCAGGCTTGTGCGTCGATTTCCTCAGAAATGAATTACGCAGTAGTACGTTCTGTAACTTCACTGCTGAATGAATGTATAGCAGCTCAAGGGAATATTTTTGAACATTTGGCGTAACAGAAATACATCAAATGAATCTTACACGTTGAATTTTATTTATACCATTTTTCTGGGTTGAAGGTCATTTGAAGGTCATATTGTGTTACATGCATGAATTCGTTATTTTGTCAGCTACAACATTACGTTAACGAAAATATATCATTCCGTTTAAAAAAACATCGATAACCTTGAAATCTCATAAAAATGACCTTGAAATTTTTTTTTCTCTTACACCGTTATATGTGGCCCTTCAAACAGTGTAACTTTGTCCTACGAAGTTTTTTTGTACAACGAAAAGTAACGGAGATATTTAGGTGTCCTGCTTTATCGAATTCACCCTGTATATTGACACGGTTCACGCGTGACACATCTAGATGGTGTAACTATCGCGTGTGGGTAACACGCGATCGCGATCTATCGACGAGAGTCAGTCGCGTATTAACGATCGATTAAGAAAGTCTATTTAAGAAAGTCTGTGTGACGCTAGTAAGAAAGTCTGTGTGACAAACCTTATAAACCGTAATTGTAACTTAGTCAGTAATTGTGTTTAGTATATTACAAATACATACATTTATAATAATAATATATTCCAAAAGATTTCGCTTAAACCCAACAATTTTCGACTTGAGATCAGTACAGACATTGCATCATATGGGCTTTTCTGTTAAGTCCTCTAGGGGCTCTAAGAACCCTCATACCATTTCGTTGTCGCGCCCACTGTTACCTACAGTTCGTGGATTTAGGCATATTAGCAAGAAATGAATATTCTGTATACAGTAAAGTCTTGATCTAAGCCCAAATCCTCGGTTCCGTGCTCGAACATAGATCGTGTGGGGCTGCTATTCTTTTCTGACCGCATCGACCACGCCGAACGTAGAAAAGAACAGCGCAGGTAAACACGGACCGCGCGGCCGAAAACTTACTGCATACCGTCAATTAAACCACTAAATACAGTTGACAATTATATCGTGTTTAGTGTCACATTAATCAGAAAAATTCCACAAAATTAGTTGGTGAAAGTCGCATAAAAAAATAATTAAAAATTAAGACGATTACGCAACATTTTTACACTTTATACTGCTTTGCGACCGAGGCAGCTCGAGCTTCTTGGCCCCTCATGGGAGAAAAAACCAGGTGCTTGTGTGATAAAGTAAAGTCTCGCCGAGGTGATGTTTCACGGTGTCGGTAAACGCGGGGACGGGGTTTTCGCGGTACACGGTACGCCTTGGAGGCTGTCGAGCGGGGCGCGGTGAAAGAGGGCGGCCGCTGGTTTTCGCTGTCACAGCGAACGGACAAGGGCGGATGGATACTTATCTACGTCACGTAGATGAATGCGGCTAGAATATCGTTGTCTCAATGATCGGAGAGCAGTGGCCGAGAATCTACTGTCACAGTCGTTGTCACAACGACGGGAAGACGGTACTCTCTCTGGATTTGCCGGGCCTTATATGAAGCGTGATGAAGCGTGGTGGTGTGGAGGAGTTTTGGGGTAGTTACGTGTTTCCTGTTCCCGCCAAAAGGCGAGAAATTACTCATCCGGTTCCCGCCAAAATATGTTTCTAGAGGTGTGGGTAGTGCGGGGTTGTTTATTGTCACCGTGACAATTCTTCGGCGCGGGGGTTGCGCGGTGAGGGTAGTCCGTGGAACTGTGACGCGGTACAGCTGATCCGTTACGCTGTACGTTCGGGCTGTGTCGGTCTCGGTCGGTGGGGTTCGGTACGCGGGGCGTTCGGTCGGTTTCAGTTCTGGCTATACAGTGTGTCTCAAAACGACTACGTAAGCGGGAAATGGGAGGTTCCTTGGGTCATTTGAAGCGACATTTTTCTTAACAAAAATGGCGCCCGCGACTTTGTTTAGGAGTTATTAACGAAAAACACGAACCAATCAGAGCGCGACCTAGACGCTCGTTGGCACGTTTAGCCCACCGCCTGCCGGCTCGCCGCGCTGAACGTGTCAACGAGCGTCTAGGTCGCGCTCTGATTGGTCCGTGTTTTTCGTTAATAACTCCTAAACAAAACCGCGGGCGCCATTTTTGTTAAGGAAAATGTCGCTTCAAATGACCCAAGGAACCTCCCATTTCCCGCTTACGCAGTCGTTTTGGGACACCCTGTATTTATCTCATAGTATAGTTCAACTTTTCTTTAAAGAATTTTTCACTTATTTACTGTTATGCCGCGGCCTTGCAGGTGAGAGGATGGTCCGGGATCCGGATCAGAAGCTCGGAAAGTTACGGACAAAGGTCGAGACTTTCGGGCGGATGCGTGTATTTGTTCTCTTACAATTAATGTATAAGACGACTTGACTCGACAGAGAAGACACTCAGTCGTGGTCGTGTGGTGTTTATATATCGTGATTTTGACAATGCGTGGGGTACTGAATTCCATGAGTCATGGAATTCCTCATTGGTCAATAATGGGTTACTGGGACATTGCGCCACCGATGACTGACCCAGCAGTTGTAGTACTGATGAGCCAGCGATGTGCAGTCTTCCAGGGCCGCACGTAACACCTCCTTCCTTGGAAAAGATTTTTCTTCACATGAAAAACCTTAAGGTATTGGCAGCCTTGGTGGAAACTGAAGCAACGATATGTTCTTGCTCAGGGCGACCTTGACTGTCTCGGGTGTTGGGGTGGTCGGCATTTCTCTGACGGCTGTCTGGCAGAAGCTGGATTCGGCGAATGATGGCGAGGTGGTCGGTATTCTTGGTGGAATTATTGAGATGCGCTTTCGTCGGATTACGTTCTTGATAAGGCCGAAAAGGCCTACCTTGTTACAAATGTACATTATAGCAAAAATATCCAATAGGGTTGTTATTGATCCAATAGTTGTCCAAAGACTTTGATCGCGTGCGGTTGCTCGTGTATGAGTTTCAATTTCTTGTGACTCTCGTTTTATGTCGGCTAACTCTCGTGAATATTGATGAAGTTCATCTACGTTAATTAATGAATGCGGTATGGTTGGTAGGTGTGCAAGTAGTGTTTTCGTTTCATTTGCAATTGGTAGAATTTTTAGACCTAACGTAATCTGTATTTCATGTTTCGTTTTGTCCTGGTTGCTAGATCTCAATGTGGTTGTGATTGTCTGTCCTACGCATCCTGGTTCTAATGTAATTTTATTGACTCTGATGAAAGTGCAGGTGTACGTATTGTGATTGTTCGGACATGTCACATGTATACTTTCTATATCGCTAGTGATCGAGATCCATGCTTGATTCGAGTGTAATTGAATGAATATTGGATTTTTGAATTTTGCAATTTTGAGTGGGCACTCCTTTATCGTTGCAGGTAATACCTGTAGTGCTTTAGTCAGGCATGGGTCTTGAACGGGTGAATTTTGTTGTGGTGTGTTCTTTTCGCAAATATTAATATTGTAATGGTCTTTGCAGCGTCTTTTTTCGTAAACGGCCGGATAAGTGTAACTTCTGGTTTGTGCGTCTAGGTAAATAAACTGTTCTGGGTCCGGTATAAAAATTAAATTATCTTTTTCAATCTTCGGTATGGGTATGATTTGGAGGAAACCATATATACTGTCTTCTAGAATAGGGATTTTAATTTCGAAGCAAAGTTTGTTAGTTTGTAATGTAAATATGTTGACGTCTGCAAATTGCATTATTTTATACGCATTTGCCGCATTCACAGGATATAAAAGTCGGTTAGATCCATATTTTGATTCGATGTCCCTCAGGTATTGTAACAAAGTTTGTAATGGTAGTATCCACGGGTCTGACAGATAGTTTGAGATAGTTATCTGACAGATAGTTTGAGATAGAAATTTCGGATTCGAATTGGGTTTCAAGATTGATTAACATTTTTAGTAAGTCGTGTTGTTGTTCCATCGTCGCTTTTATTTTTGATGACAATTTGTCCAAGTTAACAATTAGTCCCTGGGCAATTGTCGTTCCGTTATTAACGAGGTTGGTCAACCTTCTGTTATCTGCGTAAAGTTTATCAATCTCCTGGTTATAGTATTCTGCGTTCTTTTGACTGAGTGTACCGAAAAGTAAATTTGCCAAATCGCCAATTGGGTTTAACCATCCTCGTTTAAAACGGCTATTAGCGTGATTCATTAATCCTACACTATTGAGGATAGTTTTACGCTTGGTCCCAAGTCTAAGGAGACGATGGGTAATTGTTTCGCTGCGATTGGAACTCTTAATTAACTTACCGAGTAGTATTTCGGTGTTGTAAAGGGAATTCAAATCGTACCAGACCAATGTTGTCCAGGATTGATGATATAAGCGCGTCGTTCCAAGCGCATCGAAAAAGAGGTTGGGTTGTGTCGGTAGTGGGGTTATTGTTATTGGTTCCCCTCCTGCGAATCCGAGGGCGGTGTACCTAGAACGGATGACATGTTAGCGTATTTCAGGCGATTAAGGTGGACTAACTGTTCTTTCTTGTTCATTGATATTAGTGCGTTTACTTCTCCAAGAAGTTGTATAACCTGAAAAGGACCCACAAATGGTTTCGTCAACCCTTGGAGTCTGTCTACTCCTTGATTCTTTACCCAAACCCAATCACCTGGTTCGAGTGTTAGTGGTCTGCTTAGCTTGTCTGTCTTGCTCTTAACTCTAAACTTACTATTAACGAGGTTATTATATGCTCTCTTACTGGTTCTGTTAACTAACGATTTGATTGATTCTACCAGGTCGGAGTATGTAACGTTTTCGTCTCCGTCCGTAATCTTGCACACGTCCGGGGGGTCTCGTCCGAAAGCTAGAGCGTATGGTTTTTCCCCTATTGATGAACGAACGGTGGTGTTGTACGAGTAGACTGTTGCTTGAAGCGTGAAGCTCCATGGTGTCGGTTCTTCCGTAATTTCTAACTGAGCTCTAAGGAAATCATTCAAAACTGCGTGTGCTCTTTCTAAACTACCGTTTGATTCTGGATGGAAGGCAGTTGTGTGCTTTAAATCAAATCGTAACAGATTACTGAGTTCTCTAAAGATGTTACTCGTGAAATTTGTTCCCCGATCTGTTAAGATTGTTGCAGGTGTTCCGTATCGTAGAATCCAGGTATTTAGAAACGTTGTTGCTATAGTTTTCGCGGATTGGTCTTTAATTGGAATTGCTTCTAAGTATTTTGACAATTGGTCTTGCATGGTCAAGACATATTTATAGCCGTTAACGTCTTCTGTCAGAGGTCCGACTATATCCATCGCCACTTTATCGTTAAAAGACATTGGTGTGTCTGTGATTTGTATGGGCATCCTAGTCGGCTTTCTATTGATTTTGACTTCCTGGCACACTAGGCAGCCGTTAATATACTCGCTAACATCTTTATGCAAACCTGCCCACGTATAATGTTCTCTGATTCGGGAAATCGTTTTTCTAATGCTTGTATGCCCTCCAATGAGCGTATCGTGGGAACGTCTGATTATCTCCCTTTTCTCGGCTTCTGTTTCGGGTGTTCTAAGGTCTTTTGTGAATAAGGTAATGTGAAGATTTGGGTCAGTTAGTATTCCTAATATCAGTTTCTGCAGCCTGGTTTCCGGTACACAAGCTAACGAGGTCAAATACGCGTAATTAATCGTGAACCTTTCTACTTTGTTTCCTATTACCAAATTTCTAATGGTCTCAAATATTTCCTGTAAAACTTCCTGGTTATATTCAGGGTACTCGAAGGTCAGGTGTTTGTCGTCTATTTCGAACCCCTATCTTTCGCCGCATGTAAAATCTATAAACCATTCGTCGCTGTTTAACGTTTCACTAAAGATTTCATTCTTTCGTAGCCTTGGTCTTTCCTTTCGCAGTACTCGTACTGGGTTTCGACTCAACGCATCTGCATTTGTGTTTAATTTTCCTTTCTTGTAGATTATTTCATAGTCATACTCCATTAGCGTTACTCTCCATCGTTTTTGCATTGCGGTAGGATTTCTGCTTTTGTCGATGTATGGTATGGGTTGGTGGTCGTTGAAAATTTTGAAGTGCCGTCCGTATAAGTATGGTCTGAAATGCTTTACACTCCATACTATCGCTAGTGTTTCCTTATCTTTCGTAGAATATTTCTTTTCGGCGTCGTTCAAATTTCTGCTTGCGTAACCTATCGGCCGTTCGCTGCCGTCGTCATTCTTTTGAGCGAGCACTGACCCTATACCGGTACCGCTTGCGTCAACCATCAGAATGAATTCTTTGCTGAAGTCAGGACATACCAAAACGTTGTCACTTGTCAGTTCTCGTTTCAAGATGTCAAGTGACTTCTGTTGGTCTTCCGTCCACACAAACGCAGCGTTTTTTCGTAACAGTTGATTCAGCGGTTTCGCTTTCTGTGCGAAATCCTTTATGAAGCGTTTGTAATAGTTTGCTAACCCTAAAAACTCTCTTATGTTCCTTGCGTTCCGTGGTTTCGGAAATTCTGCTACGTCATTAATCTTATCTGGATTTGGCTTCCCTCCCTCCGGCGTGACCACATGTCCTAGATACTTTAATTTCGAACTCAAATATTCGCATTTATCTGGTTGTAAGCGGAGGCCGACTTCCCGCAGGCGTTGGAATAATATCCGTCATCGGTCTCGATGCTCTTCTTTCGTCTTTCCCCAGACGATGATGTCATCCAGATAAAGCAGGCAAATCTTTCCTCTCAGTCCTTTTAGCACGTTATTCATCATTCTCTGGAAGGTGGCCGGGGCATTCTTTAAACCGAACGGCATGCGGTTGTACTCGTAGTGGCCGTCTTCCGTGGAGAACGCGGTTTTTTTCCTTACTCTTTTCGCTCATGGACATCTGGTGGAAACCGCTTGCCAAGTCGAAGGCGCTAAAGAATCGAGCTTCTCCGAGTTGATCGAAAATGTCAGACGGGTTCGGCAGAGGATATGCATCCTGTATAGTTTTATCGCTTAATTTCCTAAAGTCTATTACGATGCGCCATTTCTTTTTGCCGCTCGCATCGGATTTCCGCGGAACTATCCAAAGCGGGCTATTGTAGGGAGAATCAGAGCCCCTGATGATCCCTTTCTTCAACATGTCGTTAACTTGATTCGCGATCTCTCCTTTATGTATGTGCGGGTACCTATACTGTTTTACATTCACAGGCATTTCGTCTGTCGTGAAAATATTGTGGCTAGCGAGTTGCGTCGCGGGCAACTCGTCTCCCGGTAGGGCGAATATATCGTGATACTCTTCTGTCAGCGAATGTAGCTTTTTTTGCTCTAAATTATCAGTAATGTGGCTCAAGCGCGTGTTTTCTCGGAGTAATTGAACCCTGTCCCGCGGGATGTCGAGTCTCAATAGGCGATGCACCGTATCTGTAACGCGTAGCGTTTTCTTTCTGAAGTGTATTGACGCTCCTTCGCGTTCGAGGAAAGGTATTCCCAGAATACCGTCTTCCGCGATTGGAAACGTATCAGGCACCATTATTAGAATATGCTGCCTGTTTCCTACTTCGATCATAGCTTCTCGTTCTGAAATAATGCTACCGTTGGTGATTCCCGTTATTACATTACGTTTTTTCCTCGCCTTCAAGCCACACGCGTAAGCTACCGATGTTTTTATTACGTTAACTCCTGCTCCAGTGTCGATGATGAATTGCTGTTGCCTATGTCTGGTTCGGTCAGCGTTTCCCACTCGGAGCGATACGCGGAGAGTACCGGATGTGTCTCGATTTCCTCGGGCTGTGTATACCGAATGTTTGGTTTGCGATCGCTTGAGGTTACTTGAAAATTTTTGCAATCGCGCGCAAAATGTCCTTCTGTATTACACGAAAAGCAAGTAGCTTGTGGAGGCGTTAAGGCTGGTCGCGTCACGGCTGGTCGCGGGAAAACTGGTCGCGGCCAGGGTGGTCTCGGCGAATTTTGCGGACCGTTCCGTTGTTCTATGTTTTGTCGCGGTTGCCCGAAATTTCGTTGAATTGGTTTAGGCTGGTTATATGACTGTTGTCTCAGGTCTCGCGGATGGTTTGACGGAATCAATTTCCTAGTAAGTTCTTCTTCCCTACTTACTTCATATGCCATGTCTTGTGCCTCTTTCAACGTTTGAGGTTTACTCTGCCAGACTATCAAGCGCCACGGCGCGTTCAGATTTCTGATGAAGGTTGATATTCCATTCTCTTCCTCTATCTTATATATAGTTTTTTGTTCTGCCGTTTTGTAGCGTTTATTATTGCTCATTACCCTAATTATGTCTTGTTGGATTAGGTTGAACTTCGTTATGTATGTTCGAATGTCGTCTGTTCCCTGTCGCAAATTCGTTCTTTCATGCGTGAGCAAATCTCTGCTCTTTGACAACCCGAATTCTTGCTCTGTCGCCTCCTCGAGTTCTTTAAATTCTGTTATGTATTTATTATTTAAGATCCTCTGGGCGTCGCCACTCGTGCGATTGACTAAGACAAGGGCTAGGAACATACGGGTGTCGGATATAGTACTCATTCCTAATTTTATCTGGTAGAGCCATTTCTCTGTAGCGATATTGTAACCGTCAAATGAACTAACGAAATCCACTGCGGCTTTGCATTGTTTAAGTAATTTAAACCTATCTTCCGGCGTTGGTTGCGGTGAATTTTCGTTTGGCATTTTCGAAGGTGTCCTAGACTCTAGACTGTTCTACGTATACGTCCGTTATTTTTGTTTCCGTATTGCTCGTTGTAGTCGTGCTAGGTTAGGCTATATTCCCTCACTATTCTTTTGATTATAATGCGGCTTCTACTCACAGTAGAACGGTGATGGTAAGCATGGTCTCTCGTCGGTGGTCGAAGTTTCTTCACAGCGTCGCAGTCCTCGAAGTTCTACGTTGTTGTCTCGTGGTTGTATAGTTGAGCTTGTCACGGATCCTGGCAGGATCGCCAATAAAACTCTGCCTGTTATGCCGCGGTCTTACAGGTGAGAGGATGGTCCGGAATCCGGATCAGAAGCTCGGAAAGTTACGGACAAAGATCGAGACTTTCGGGCGGATGCGTGTATTTGTTCTCTTACAATTAAGGGGCTGTGCGCACCCAACTACCACCACCACCCTTACCACTCACACATCGATAGATCTGCATATACGTATACGAAATGCAAGGGTTTACGGCAAAAGAAACTGACGCCTCAATATTGCAATTAGAAGTTCAGACCCGGTCGATTATGTTTCCTAAGAGTCCTGGCCAGGGTGGTTCAGAGCCCAAATTTCAAATTTTTACGTTGTTGAAGAGTAATTTGCAATAATCGGCAGCGCTGACTTGTGACAAAAAGTATTCTGCCGATTATTACATATTACTCTTCAACAACGTAAAAATATGAAATTTGGGCTCTGAACCACCCTGGCCAGGACTCTTAGGAAACATAATCGACTGGGTCTGAACTTCTAATTGCAATATTGAGGCGTCAGTTTCTTTTGCCGTAAACCATTGCATTTCGTATACGTATATGCGGATCTATCGATGTGTGAGTGGTAAGGGTGGTGGTGGTAGTTTGGTGCGCACAGCCCCTTAATGTATAAGACGACTTGACTCGACAGAGAAGACACTCAGTCGTGGTCGTGTGGTGTTTATATATCGTGATTTTGACAATGCGTGGGTTACTGAATTCCATGAGTCATGGAATTCCTCATTGGTCAATAATGGGTTACTGGGACATTGCGCCACCGATGACTGACCAGCAGTTGTAGTACTGATGAGCCAGCGATGTGCAGTCTTCCAGGGCCGCACGTAACATTACAAATAATTAAGATATTTCGAGAAGTCACATTTAAACGCGTATGCATATACAATATACACAGTAAAAACAAAAATATTTAAAATTATATCCTTGTTTATTTACACTTATAATGAATACAGTTAAAAGTAATGAAAATTCTATATTAACAATTGATAATTCACATTTTACTTAGACTACGTAGTACATAACAAAGTTAAATTGACACTCCAGAAGGTATTGACCAAGAGAGAAAGTGCTTTATAAATCCTGTGACAAATTCTCTTTTGTGGCATTAGGATACTGCTTTCTATATGTATTCCATTACATTTTGTAATATAAACTGTTTCTCCTCTTCATTTTGTGATAATATTTTATTGTACTCCTCCATAAGTTTGACACCACGTTCAGAAGTATCATTTACAACTTTTAATTTCCGAGTGATTTACCGTCCAATTTTAAAATCGTTGTCATCTTCCCACGTAGAAGGATCTTTTTCCAGAAACGCCGTTGGTATTGAGAACCTTTCAAAGAAGTTCTTGGATCGTGGAGAAATAAAATATTCTATTCCTTTCTCGACACAGTATTCCATATCCTTTGCGAGAATTTTGGGTAAATATAGCTATGAGGAGACCCACCTCGGATCACTTTGACCTTCACATATTGTATGTTGTCAAGAACAACATTCTGAATAACTTTTATCATTATATTTATCTGTCGCTCGATCATAGTTTTCGAGAAAATTTCAAAAAACTATTGCTAGTACTGAATTGAATTTTCTCTATTGCGTACGCATATTTCCGATTTTCGTATGGGTGGTCGGGCCGGCCTGACGACCGGCACTCTCCGCCTCCTCCACAAATCTAACCATAACTCATTCTATTCGCATAATCTTTGTATTGTAACTGTCATCTAGAATTTGATCTAGTAATTAAGACTAACCTAACCCAATCCTAACCACACCACAACTCATTCTATTTGCATGATTTTTCCATTACTAGATCAAATTCTGGATGACAGCTACAATGCAAAAATTATGCAAACAGAATGAGTTGTGGTTAGGTTTGTGGAGGAGGCAGAGAAGGCCGGCCGTCCGGCCTTCTCCCAACCACGCATACGAAAATCCAGGAGTAGTATCTCACTCTCGTTATACATATATAGGGTGAACTTAAAATAGTTAATAAGTATGCAAAATAATAATTTCAATTACATTTCTAGATTATTTAATGGATACACAGTGACCGCTAGATGTCGTATCGGGCAGAACTACCGTTAACATAAAGTGAAGTTGCAACCAAAATTTATCAAAGCTTTTTCGTAATTATCTCGGAAACTAAGTCCGAGCGACGGATAGTTATATTGACAAAAGTTGTTCAGTATGTTGTCTGTGACAACATATGTGTAGTATCCAGGAAATTAAAAGTTTATGAAAATCGGTTACATGTTTCGAGTTTCGGGCATAAAATCAGACTGTCGGTCTGGCGTAATTGCTGTCGTCGTGACCACGCTTAAACAAAACGATCTGAACAGCGGTAAACAAACGATGAGGCCATCGAATGATCTGAACAGCGGAACGTTCTGGAACGTTCCTACATATGCGAAGGTCAAGGTGATCCGAGTTGGCTCCCCTCATATTTACCGAATTTTGTACCTTTTGATAGTTTCTTCACCGTCCGTTCCGAGATTCATTGCCGCACCATCTGAATTTTCGTGTGGTTTCCAATTCCACTATCAAAAAATGCTAACGCTGCAGTTTCTGGGTTAGGTCAAATACCATAAATGATTGATGTTTTTCTGTATTGCAGTGCGACTTATTGTATCATCAACTTGACAATAGTTGTATAAATTCTTTAAAAACTCCAAATCTTGTCGTGGGGCTTCTATTGCGTTTGGAGTATGTATCCATGCTTTCCAGTATAAGCTTGCAAGAAAAATACAAATAACCCGAATTCCAATGGCCTCTTTGCTGGTCAGAACAAATTCATTTTTGAATAAATATATTTTTTAACAGTATATCGCCTTCGTCATCCATCGTGCATGGTGAAAAACTCCTGGAACTCGGAAAGTACAATTTCTCGTAGGATTTCCATCTAAGAAAATAAGTACGACTTCCAGAAATTCACGATAATCTTCTTGTGGTTGTCGCTCTCTTTTCAAAGTTTGTGATGCAAAGTCTAGAATTTCCGTAATATTAGGAACTAGCTTTCCCCCGCGACGCGTTGCTGTGGTTCAGTATTTTTTAAAAGCATGTTTTTACCTGTCACAGATGTGACATTTAAATGTGACGCCGCGAGGTCTCTCTCTCTCTCCCTCCCTCGCCCTCTCAAATTGAATATAGGTGCAACCAGGCAAAAGTTATAAGCAGAAACGTGCCCAAAAGAGGGCGAAAAAGTCATCTTTGATCACTAATGACATCACAACTTTCGAACGAATGGACTTTTTCGAATGCGGTTTGCTCTAAAACCTTGTAACCGTAATTCTTATTTTACTTCTATTAGTTGAGGAACGGCTACGGTCCTGGAAATTCTAGTGAATCTCAGGTTCGAGTATCCAGACACTGGATGACGGAAAGGCGTTATTTCGGAGTTGAATGAGTTGTAGACGAAGTAGGAGGTAGAATCATAGTGTATTCTGTTATGTAATTGTGTATACAAAGTCCGTTTTGTTTGATCGTCTGTACAAAATCTGTGTCAACGCACGCGATAACAGGCGTCCTCCCTTAGGCGGAGCCTGTTCCTAGACTCCATGTCTGGGAACCAATTAATTTTTACGTCGATGCTCTCTCATATATTATTTACCGCCTTGCCCTGTCGATCGCGCCTAACCACGAGTGACCGTCGTAACACTCAGGCCTACAGCTGATTACTCAGGTGGCATGCCCGCGTGACGATACGTACGAAGCTCTACTGGCACGGCCACTCCGGAGCAGGACAACCGTCGGCACTTGACAGTGGTTTCGGTTGCACTGTGGTGATGGAAGAACGAGTACGACTGTACTTAGTCCAATCGCGTGTACCCACACGGCCCTATTCGATGGTACTGGATCGTCATAGCATTCGTGCACCCAGCTGAATATTCAGGTGAGATGCACCTATGACGACACGTACGAAGTTCTACTCGCATGACCACACCTGAGCAGCACAACCGCCGTCACGTACCGTGGATTCGGTGGTGCTGTGGTTATGGGAGAGCGAGCTCGACTGTACTCAATCCGTTTTGCTAGAACCGCGCCGTTCTATCGGACGTCAGAGGACCGCCGTAACATACATGCACTCAGCCGATTTCTCATGTGACGCGCATGTATGACGTGTCACGTCGTCTAAATTTTCGTGTCCGTCGGAAGGACGGAACGCCTGCGACTCATGGTATTTACGGGCGAAACGCCGGGCCACGCTCGGCCGCGCGATACGTGGTCCACCCGGGACAAATGGTATCTCGCAGATTCGGATTTTTCACGAAAGGAGCCGTTTATGGAATCTGCTTTCGGGCGCCAGACACTCGGCAGTGTCACGCAAATTGCGCGATAACGGCATGAGGCACGAACGAACTCTCCGAAACTGCGAGAACCGCACGATATTCTAGATGGCTCTTGCACGGGCTCAGGATTCTACGCGGGCGAAGTACGGAGCATCTCCCGCGGCGGAAAGGTTTCTCGACGGAAATGATTAAGTAAAGAATCGGCTTGAACAATTTATTTGTCCGATGGACACGACATGGCTGCCGGTGAGAACCGGCAGCGGTGATTTACAAGCCGGCGCGAGAATCTACGACGGATTTTCGGTCGCTCGCGCTTTCTTCGGTCTCTCGCGTCGAACCCGGCAATTCACGAGATTTTCGCCGTGTTACAATCCGCTCTCGGTGCGGAACAATTACCGGATTCCAATGGAATACGCGTTACAATAGGTGGATCGAAGTTTGCCGTCGGACACGATACGGACCGCTGCGACGTCACACCGAGGAACGTCTCGATGATGTCGTATAATTTATTCGCGAAATCGGCAACGATCCGGCCCCCCGCGAGTCTGCGACCTCGCGTTACCAACCGGCACACACGTTAACCGATCGACAACCGTTCGTCCTGTCACGAAAAGATGGCCGACCACGCGGCAAGGAGACGGTTTCGTCGTTTCGCGACGCGAACAAGGACCTCGCGAAAACGTTACCGAGCCAACACGAAAAGTTCGTTTATTCACGATATATTAGAAGCCTGACTGGCGCTTACCAACGGCAACGAAGACGACGGCAGGTGTTCGGCAATTCGTCCTGTCTCGTCCCTTTTTCGGCACGCACTTTTAATATAACTTCGGTTCTGACGAAAATAACTGGCACGTACTACGGCCAACGACCCAGTGGCCTACTTTCGGCCGGCTCGGTAACGCGGAAACGAGGCGTCCCCCTACTCCCTACTCTATTTCTCCCGTTCGCGACTTTCGGGCCTATCACGCGGTATCGCTTCGCAGGATCGCATCCTGCCGCGCGGGATCCCTGGTTCGCGGAAAATCGCCTTTTCGTTCGCCGCTTTTCAGGTGGTGGCGGCGACGGCTCGTGTAGACGAGGGTCCCGGCAGCTCGGGTCGTGGACACCTTCTTGCCGGGCGAGGCAGCGACGGGGTCGAGAAGATGCTCGTCTCGTGTCCACGTTCCCTCGTCGGTGCCTCCGGGTTTGTTGACCCGGGCTCTGTTCTTCCGCAGGTGTCTCGGCACGAATTTCCTTCCGGAACCAGTTCCGATAGAGTCTCGTGCGGAGAGAAATAGGGGCCGGGCTCCCCTGGAGCCCGGTTTCAGTCCTGTAAAGTTCGCGTCGCCCAAGTGGCGCGACGCTCAAAACGCGTGATTACTCGCCCCTGGGAAATCGGCGTGACCAGAGAGAGCGTTCGCAAACGGCCGTTTCGCATCGGCACTGCCAGAGGGTGGCCCGGCCTCTCTTTTTCGGGATCGAGGGACGTCGGCAAAACTTGCCACGTCACAGGCGACACGCACGAAGCTGTAGTTACTTGGTCACACCTGACCATTACGACCGTCTACACCTGCAGTGGATTCGGATGTACTGTGGTGGTGGAGGAACAATTCCAACTGTACTGAATCCCGTTATTCGTCCCTACGTGATTCTACCGTGGAATATCGTAGCACTCGTACAATCAGCTGATCTCTCAGGTGAGATGCGCGTGTGACGATTTATACAAAGTTTCGATCAGACGGCCACACCAGAGCAGTACCACCGTCGCGTCATCACTTTGCAGTGGGTTCGGGTGCATTGTGGTAATGGAAGAACGATTTCCACTGTATTTAAATCCACTAAAGATACGTGGCCCGCAGACGCGCGTGAACACAATGAGAAGTCATTGGGGAGACACGCGCACGTGGGCCCACCAACACTTATTATGCTCAGGCGCGCTTATCACCACTATTCACAATTATTCCCGTTTTTATCTCTCGAATTCCTCACAAGATATCAACCTTGGCTAGACTTACTGATGTCGTCGTCTCGCACATGTTCCTCTTGCTAACTACTACGCGGTTACGGCTAATTATTGAAGAATTCGAACAATCTCAGCAGTGCCACAGAGCGGTTTGCTACTGCGACTCCTCCGTTTGAGGCGTGTACGAGGCGAGGACAACTCGGTCGGTTTGACACGTAAGCAGCCAAGTCGGTTTGACTTCCCGGCGTCGCACCGGTTTTCGCCGATTGTTAGAATTCGAGGTGTTTTCAGGGCCGCTCCCAGACGTAGAGTGATCCCAATTGCTCGCGTATCGACCTCCTTCGATCCATAATGAGTGGGGATCGATGCGCGCGCACTGTAATTAGTGGGGAGTCTTACTATCTCTTCTTATAAATATTTATCTTTATATCCATCGTAAATTATTAACAATAAATGTGTTTGTCGTATCGCGAGCGATTGCACGAGACCCGTGCGCTTCGGCGGTTCCTCGTCTCATCTTCGGGTGTCGGGCTGCAGAGCGGTCTGACAAATTGACTTTACTGAGATGATCTAAACTGTTTGAACGCTAAACGATTTCTGCCGGCCGATCTCGGGCCATCGAGGGCCTTGCCTCGCATTTTCCTCACTCCTTGGCGGGCTCGTCTCAGCAAAGTCACTTCGTCCACGTGCACGCGTTTCGGCCGCGCTACAATGTAGTACACGTGCGAGCGATCGGCAGCCGACTCCCGCGGCATTCGATTATAATAATCCTTAGCATATCTTACAAGCTACTCAGCGCTTAATCTATGACATGTTGATATTTTCGGCGCACGGGTTCGATCAGTTTTTTACAAGTTACTAGCAAATTTGCAAATTATCGTGTTACGTCCCACGGTTCGGATTCGTTGGTTATAACGAATAGCGAGTTCGCGTATTAAGACGTAAAGATTATTTCAGCTTTGGAGTCCACACGGCGAGTATAACCGTGTCTAACTCGGGTCACGACGCAACGGTTACACGCGATTTACAACAAGCACTCACCGACCTGGTCTCGAGGGTTGGATTAGTTTTTCAAGCCTGACTAGTCTTTAGGAGCAGGATATGCAGCGTGCTCGGCCGACCTGTACTGCGATCGGTCTCGATGGAGGTTGACGGGAGCCAATGAAAGCCGGGCTGGCGTCTTCCACGGGGTTTGCTCCTGCTGGACCGAAATAACACGGACCGTCTCCGTGAATACCGAGTCACGAACGATACTCGGGACGACGCGCACGTCGATGGCTTGGAGACGCAAGGCTGCGTATGGCCGTTCGAGAGAGTACTCGCGGAAGAGCTTTCGTAGCTGGTACTTCCGACCGGCGCGTCGGGGCATGTGGTATTGGCGGAGCACAAGCGTGAATCTACTTTAATAATCAAAGAAACCAACTGGCTTCGAATAGAGTCAGTAGATTGTACCGAGCGACCTGGTGGGCTACAGACGTACAGTGTACTGAATCAGGAGGAACGAAACGAAGAGTCCGTAGATTGTACCGAGCGACCTGGTGGGCTACAGACGTACAATGTAGAGAGTCGGAGTAATTGATGAACGAATTAACACCACATGCGGCGAATGTGAGGGTGACGGAAAGAGTAAAGATGTAGATTGCTAATAATATGGACTTTAATATATATATGCTTATAGAATAATACAAAACTAAACTACGCTTAAAACTGAGACTTAGAACGCAAGATATATGTAAGACGCGAGATTGAAATGAGGGAGTGGCTCCAGGAGACGACGAAGTGTCCTGATGGTGTCCACGAAAGAACTACTTAAAAGAATTGGTTCATTGAGCTCCTGAGGTGTGGAATATGTTAATAGAGTGGGGTAATTAGTAGTGGGAGTGGGCGGAAGATTAGGGAACGCTAGGGCAAGGAGTAGGGATCGCTGGACGCGATGACGTACTGCCGAGCGTCGCGCTGCAGCGTGGATGGTTGACGGGGTTGGACTTGAGGTAGAATTGGGAGATGGAGTCAGAATGAAGATAGAGAAATAGATACGTTAACGATAAATTATCGATACGATAAATTGATACGTTGCTTGACACTTTCAACGATTTCCACAACAGGTTACAATTCACATATGAAATTGAAGCCAATTCATGCATTAGTTTCCTTGATGTAAAAATAATTAGAGCAGGATTAGAATTAAAAACTAACTGGTTTCACAAACCAACATGGTCAGGCAGATATATTAATTTCTTGTCAGCCCACCCATTACAACATAAAGTGGGTCTAGTAAAAGGTTTGGTTGACCGAGCCATTTTACTCGCCAACCCTGAATTCAGATCTGATAATTTATCTCTTGTAAAAAAGGTGCTCAAAAAGAATGGTTTTCCCACTTTGTTAGTTTCAGATATTATTAGGGAAAGAGTTTTTCAGATTTTTCATCCTTTTTTGGTCGCTCAATTAAAAGAGGAAAAAATTATGAAAAGAGGTCCTATCAATTCTAGAAACACTGTAGTAATCCCATTTATAGATAATATTTCTTATGACATCAAAAGAATTTTTAAGAGGGTAGGCATCCACACCATCTTTAACATACCGTCATATCTAAAAGCATGGTTTCCCCCTATAAAAGATAAATTACCATTAACAAAAAGGTGCAATGTTGTGTATGAAATACCATGTAAAGGCTGCAGCCTAACATATATAGGTCAAACATCCAGACAATTGGACACACGTTTAACTGAACATAGACGTAACATTTTTCTTTCTCCGACAAAACACACTGTATTGACGAAACATTCTATAGAACTCGACCACAGGTTCGATTTTGACAACGTGAAAGTTATTGACAGGGAATCTAATTTACAACGTAGATTATTATTGGAAACCATTCATATGATTAAACAACAAAGCGTTAATCTTAGGTATGAAACACCTATGATACATGAGTTTTACGCGGCATTACTGAATCGGTAATGTTTTTATGATGAGATTTCTAATAATAACAATTAGATTCTACCAAAAAGATATATTTTTCTTTTTCTTTATCAACTTCATGTTGTACATATCAAACTTCGTAAATAGTGATTTAGATAAAATTATGTTGCACTTGCACTTTGAATGTTGCGTGTGTTCTATTACTTCAAATTAAATATACATTTTTTATTTTGGTTTTTGATTCACAATTTTGTATTGTGTTATCTCGTTTGATCTACGTCAATATGAATGCTCAGTTACACGGTTCAAATTTGCCGCTCAATATGATGACGAATCACCGTCGATCGATATCGAAGAACCAATTGTCTAACGTAATAACATACATAGCATCGTTTCTTCCGATGTTCAAGTCTACATGGGTTAGTTATACATCTGCCACCATGTGGTGAATACCGCTTGGTTGTGTAACTCTTTAATATATGTATATTTGTTTTTGTTTTTTGTTACACAGCAAGTAAGTGTGTTATAAATTTATTTTTCTATGAAATTTCATGGCTGTGACACTATTGTTGTTTCAATTAATAACTTTTTTTGTTTATTCTAGACGCATAATGTCGTTCTGAAGATGATCTATATTGAGATCGAAACGTTAATGATTATTTAGTGCAATACTGCTGTTTTTTCTTGAAATGATCGAACCTTGCGCCGAAAGCATTTACATATTTATAGAGAAATAGAGTTTGAAATAGAAGGTATTGTGATGATGTGTGGATCGAGCTTATCGTGTTTGTGTTACAAAGGGTAGTGTACTTACTGCTAACGGTATCTTAATAGTAATTATCTTATAACTACGCAATACGTCACAGGTATTTATGCATTTTAAATTAACAATATTAAAAATACCAAAACTTACTTGCTGTATGTATGATGCAACAAATTGAATTTTAATAAAAAGAAGAAAAAACTTTTTTGCTTGTAGAAGATGAAAGAACTATGGTCGTAGGACGTGTTCAAGAAATAATCTAACACAAGTTAGACATATCAGAGACTTTATTCAAGTGTGACTGGAGGAGTCGTAGGAGCTTCTGCCTTCTGCGTTCTCCACTACCCTTAAGGAGAACTCCGCAGGGCGTGTCCTTGACGGAAAAATGACCTTATTGGACAGCATCAATGACAATTACTGTCCAATAGGATTCCTCATTTTGGGCCCGATTATCCCTACCATTTCTTACGCTCGAGGCGCACTTTTCTGGAAATGCCAGGTATGACCTTGGGGTTTTACGATATAGCGGGTTTTTCCTCCGGGCCCGCGAGGTGAATACCGTGGCCAGCTGTGGCCTTCAAACTTCGGTCGGCGCGACCCTTCGGAAACTCGGGGGTTTACGATACCAGCATTTGCTATTGAGGCCAGAAACGAAATATTCTAAAGTACAAAACATGCATTGTCTAAAACATCCTAAATTGCACCCGCTGAAAATGGCTTTCTCAAAAATAGCTTCGCTGTTGCTCGCCTCATAAACCGACCCGACCATTTGCACGCCAACTGTTTATTGTACGTGCCGATGGCCGCTACATCACCCCCTCGCCAGTGCAAACGTCTATCTACTAATGGTGCTAAAGTATAACTAGTATTTACATTATATACAAAATTTACAGACTATTTACATTAAGCACTCTTAACGGCCGACCTGCAATCTCGACGGGAATGTAACCCGTCTACCTGAACGCGTCCGTCTAGGTTCTTGCATCGGAATCGGTCCGGTATCGCTTGTACGCGCTTGCGCGGTACTTGATGACGTCTGCCGTTGGCTTAGGTCGTCAGGGCACACAAACAGATATGCCGGCTTAAGCCTATCTATCGAAATATTTACATTTTTACCTCTAATATTTACAATGAAATTCTTTTCTGCGCGGGAAACAATTGAAAACGGACCTTCGTAAGGGTTCTGCAACGGGCCTCGTACCGCGTCAACTCTTACGAACACATGGGAAACGGTCGCTAGATCTTTATAGACAAAGACCTTTTTGTGTCCGTGTCGCGAACCGGCGACCGGCCGAAGGTCACGAAAATGGGCACGAAGTTGTTTCGCCACGTCTATCGGTTCCGTATTATTTACCGCTGCGTTCGTCGAAAAGAATTCCGCGGGCAAACGCAACTGTTCGCCATAGACTAATTCCGCGGTTGACGCTTGTAAATCGTCGCGAAATGCTGCTCTTATTCCTAATAAAATAACTGGTAGCGCGTCGGACCAGCGTTCATCGTCGTGACATTTAATCGCGGCTTTTAATTGTCGGTGGAATCGTTCCACTAGACCATTCGCAGACGGATGGTACGCAGTTGTTCGCAAGTGTCTAGTGCCTAATATTTCACTAAATTGCTTAAACAACTGCGACTCGAACTGTCGTCCTTGGTCAGTCGTAACTCGTAAGGGTGTACCGAAACGTGCAACCCAGCCCGCGACAAATGCTCTCGCGACGGTTTCGGCTTCGATGTTCTCGATCGGGAACACTTCTGGCCATCGCGTAAAACGATCAACGCATGTTAAGCAGTATCTATTTCCTCGAGATACTGGTAAGGGCCCCACTAGGTCGATATGAACGTGCTCGAACCTAATGGATGGTAACGCAAAATTACCTACGGCGCTCGTAACATGTTTATTTACTTTTGCACGTTGACAATTTAGGCACGCGCGAGTCCATTCACGGCAATCTTTATCGATTGACGGCCACACGAAACGTTGTTTCATTAGACGCACCGTGGCTTTAATCCCGGGATGCGCGAGTCCATGCGTGGAAAGAAACGCTTGCCGCCGAAAAGGTGCCGTCACGAACGGTCGTACATTGCTCGTTGCAATGTCGCAAAATACTTCGTTGTTAGTTCCTATTAAACTAACACGTTTTAAAAGCAATGAGGTCCCAGACGTCGATAAGAGCTTCTTTAACTCTTCGTCGGACTCTTGGGATTTAGCTAAATCGTCGTAATTCAGCGATGTGGCAATTGACTCTACTCGCGATAGAGCGTCTGCTACCTCATTGTCCTTACCGCTAACGTGTCGGATGTCGGTAGAAAATTGTCCTATAAAATCCAAATACCTGAACTGTCTCGGCGTGCATTTATCCGATTTCTGTTTGAAAGCGAAAACTAAAGGTTTATGATCGGTGTATACAGTGAAGATTCGACCTTCTATCGCGTGTCGAAATTGTTTTACCGCGGAGTAAATAGCTAGAAGTTCCCGGTCGTACGTGCTGTATTTTCTTTGCGCAGGCGCCAAAGATTTCGTGTGGAAAGCCAAAGGCTGCCACGAATCTCCTTGACGTTGCGAAAGAGTCGCGCCTATCGCGTAATCCGACGCATCCACCATGATTGCGAGTTGCGAGCAATCACGTGGATGTGCGAGTAACGTAGCGTTGGCTAACGCCTCTTTCAACTGCTTAAGCGCGTTTTCGGCTTCGGCTGACCAAACAATCGGCAGGTCGCTTTTAGCCTTCTTGCCCTTAAGCAGCTGATTAAGTGGCGATTGTAAAAACGCGGCGTTCGAAATGAACCTTCTATAGAAATTTATCATGCCGAGAAATCTCCGAAGTTCCTTGCATGTACGCGGTTTGGGAAAATCTAGAATCGCACGAACTTTGTCTTTAAGCGGTTTCGTGCCTTGATCGTTCACAGTATACCCGAGAAATTTCACTTCTTTTGCGGCGAATACACATTTATTCGGATTGACGACGATACCATATTCATTGAGACGCTCGAATAACTGTTTGAGGTGATCTTTATGCTCAATTTCGTTCTTCGAGGCTACTAGTATATCTTCGAGATACGCGTAGCAAAAGTCTAACCCCCTTAAGACGGTGTCAATAAATCTTTGGAACGTTTGAGCGGCGTTCCTCAAACCAAATGGCATCGCCGTATATTCGAATAAACCGAATGGTGTCGTAACCGCGGTCTTGGCTATGTCTGCCGGATGGACAGGTATCTGGTGATAGGCTTTAACTAAATCTAAAGTGGAAAATATCGATTTTCCATCCAACATCCGCGAAAAATCTTCGATATGCGGTATCGGATAGCGGTCAGGAATCGTCCGAGCGTTTAGAGCGCGATAATCTCCGCACGGTCTCCATCCGTTGTCCTTCTTCGAGACCATATGCAGGGCTGAAGCCCATTGGCTCTCCGAAGGTCGTATGTGACCTTGGCTTAATAGATTTTCAAACTCTGCTCTCGCGATCTTAAACATTTCCGGGGACAATCTGCGCGGTTTGCAGAATGTCGGCGGCCCGGAGGTCGTGTCGATATGGTGTACGACGTCGTGTTTTACCTTTCGGGCGATCGCTGTTGGTCTCGTTACATCTGGATATTCGGCCAGCAACTGGTGATAGGGTGAGTCTCCGGATATGGTTTTCACCGATTCGGTGTGCTCGGTGACTATCCTACCAGCAGCGAACAGCGACGTTGTCCGATCGAGAAGGCGTCGACATCGTAGGTCCACCAGGAGTCCAAAATGACTCAGGAAATCCGCGCCGATGATGGGCTTCGCGACGTCCGCGATGACGAACTTCCAGTCGAAAGCTCGGCGAAGGCCGAGGTCCAATTTCAGCGTTCGTACGCCATACGTGTTGACCACGGATCCGTTAGCCGCAAACATCTCATATGTTGTCTTCGTGAGTCGGCCTGCTACTTGCGTGCGAGGATACACGCACAGATCCGACCCCGTGTCGACCAGATATTCCTCCTTCGTTTTCTGGTCCACTACGAAGAGACGGCTAGATTTCGGGTGGTCATTGACAGCCGTGTTCAATGCCACTTCTACTCGTTTCCCGACTTGAAGCTGCACGGTGAACGACACTTTGTAGAGTTGCTCCCGAAGACTCTGTGGTACCAGCAATGCTCTTTCTCTGCTGGCGACAATGAACGTCTTCTTCCTCTGCTCCTAGAAGATGCTCGGCGATAACCAGTACGGGATCTCTCGTGTGGACGACTTCTCGCTAGTTCAGAAATCCTGAGCTCCATGCTTTCCAGCCTCTTCAACAGCGCCTCGTTGACGCGGTCCTGCGATATAGCTGCTACTTGCGCCCGGGATTTCGAACTTTCGAAGATTTGATCGGCAATCTCCGCTAGCTTGCTCAGATCAAGATCGGGTTGAGCCGTGACGATTGCTCGCGTCATCTCGGGCAGGCGACTGGCCCAAAGCGTGCGCAGAAAATCATCTGCAACCGTCTTTCCTGCTAACGTCCGCATATGCCGGAGAAACTGCGACGGCGTTCTGTCACCCAGTTCTTCATGTTCCAGCAGCTGTCGGATGCGCTGGGACTGGGATGTTGAGATTCTATGTAAAATCTCTTTCCGCAGAGTCTCGTATTTCTCTGTAGCCGGCGGATTGTCGAAAATGTCCTGCACTTCTTTCGCGTACTTCGGTTCTAGTCGCGCCATGACGAAATAAAACTTCGTTTGATCGTTCGTGATCCCGTTTATGAAAAACTCGGCTTCGATTTGGTTGAACCACACAGCCGGCTGTTCTGGCAACAACGGCGGAACGCGAATGTTCATGCGTAACCCTTCCGGCACTGTCGAAGTCGCGGCGGCGGTACTACGCGTGGTTGCCATTTCACAAGGATACACTTGAACTTTTTAAAATGTTTTAATAAAAATACTTCTCGCGAAATCCCGAACTTGTACTAACGTCGAAGGTCACCAATGTAGAAGATGAAAGAACTATGGTCGTAGGACGTGTTCAAGAAATAATCTAACACAAGTTAGGGATATCAGAGACTTTATTCAAGTGTGACTGGAGGAGTCGTAGGAGCTTCTGCCTTCTGCGTTCTCCACTACCCTTAAGGAGAACTCCGCAGGGCGTGTCCTTGACGGAAAAATGACCTTATTGGACAGCATCAATGACAATTACTGTCCAATAGGATTCCTCATTTTGGGCCCGATTATCCCTACCATTTCTTACGCTCGAGGCGCACTTTTCTGGAAATGCCAGGTATGACCTTGGGGTTTTACGATATAGCGGGTTTTTTCTCCGGGCCCGCGAGGTGAATACCGTGGCCAGCTGTGGCCTTCAAACTTCGGTCGGCGCGACCCTTCGGAAACTCGGGGGTTTACGATACCAGCATTTGCTATTGAGGCCAGAAACGAAATATTCTAAAGTACAAAACATGCATTGTCTAAAACATCCTAAATTGCACCCGCTGAAAATGGCTTTCTCAAAAATAGCTTCGCTGTTGCTCGCCTCATAAACCGACCCGACCATTTGCACGCCAACTGTTTATTGTACGTGCCGATGGCCGCTACATGCTCTTTTTCAATAAGAAAAAGTAGAGACACGTGTGAGTTCCATGTCAGTAGACAAACAACTGAGACAAAACTGCGGAAAACATTTGAAGGAGACAACTTCTCATTGATCTATGTATTGACCAATCAATATTTGGCGGTGAATTCGAAACGTGACAAGACTTTACATACCAACTTTAAGATATTATATACCATCTTGATGTTATGGTAAATTTTTTATACTTTAACATACAAATTAAATTCAACCGGATTAACATACAACTAAGATTTTATGTAAAAAGGTAATAATTAGTTGTTTTGATAAAGCAACAAAAAGACACAATTTTATTTATATATTAGAAACAATAAAATTTGTTGAAAAAGAGCAAAAAAGTTTTTTCTTCTTTTTATTAAAATTTAATTTGTTGTATCATACATACAGCAAGTAAGTTTGGTATTTTTAATATTGTTAATTTAAAATGCATAAATACATCGAATAATTAATTTACAGACGCAAAATTTTTTCTTGAAAATGGTTCGAAAAGAAGACCGAAACGTCGATAATTTGCAAATTTGTTAGTAACTTGTAAAAAACTGATCGAACCCGTGCGCCGAAAACATCAACATATTTATCCCTTCTTATCTCGCGTATCTCACTTCGACCATATGTGTTGTAGTGGGGACCCGCGTCGATCAAGCGGCGCCCTGCCTGGCCGGTATGTAACTGGCACGGTTACAACCTTCCTGAAGAAACGCCGCGTCTAATGGTTCAAACCTCAGTTTTCTACGTTCAGCCATTCTCATTTGATGGCGTCACACACAGCCAGACGGACACGATTTTATTATATCTGATGATGATTGACGGACGAAATTGTCTTGAATTCCTGTCACGTAATTCGTCTTGCTGATATGAGACCTAATCTTTTGAAAGGGTATAGCCGGATAAGATGGTAAAAAATGATCTTGAGCCGAATTTTATGGCCGTTGGGTCATTCGATAAGGCATCAAGAAAAAACATACTGAACAAACTTTCAACCCTATATCTCCATCGGGAGAACTAACATGAACTAAGCTAACCTTAAAATTGTTACGTTCTATTTATTCTGTAAGTCTATTAGGCACTGATAAACCTTGAACATTTCACAGAAATAATTAAATCAACTTGATTAGTATTGCTACTGAGTCAGTATATTACATCTACAAGTTTTTACAATTTTTCTAACAGCCCGGTTGGCTCAATACGACAGACGCACGACTGTCAACCTGAGTATACTAGGGTCACGCCCCCGTTATATACTATCACGTCGCCGGTTTTTCCCGTTGCCGTCGGAAGGACGAAACGCGTGCGACACCGGGTATTTACGGGCGAAACGCCGAGCCACGCTCGGCCGTACGATACGTGGTCCAACTGGGACAAACGGTATCTCGCAGATTCGGATTTTCACGAAAGTAACCGCTAAGGGAATTCACTTTTGGGCGCCAGACACTCGGCAGTGTCACGCAAATTGCGCGTGTCACGTCCGATGGTCCACCCAGCGACGATATCTAATGTATTTCGGTTCTCTCCGTGTTAAGCCACAACGAGGATGGCCGTTAAAATTGCTATTATCAAAATCATTAATATTGTATTAAAATACGAGCGATAGAATTAAGAAAGTCTATAAGATATACTTCGCGGCTGATCACGTGAGATCATCAATCCATGTGATCTACTTTTAACTAAAATTCACTTGAATTCAGAGGCCTCATTAGGCTAATAGAAATGCTGCGAAATATATCTTAATTTAGCTATCCTATTACGAAATATAATCATGAAACTGGTATGCGAGAAAATATACAAACAAAAATATCTGCAAATTGCGCTCATCGCTGAGGAATGGTCCGAAGGAAGTTCAATCATTAACACTGAGCCCCCACACGGAAAACAAAAGATGAACACCCGGGACGACTTGTGAATCAATGGGGCCCAGCTTGGATTATAATGCGAAGATAGAGAATTTCTAGGAAAAAAAGAAGATGCTGACAAAGCACTAAAGCACCACCACTCCTAGAACGAAGGATTGATCCAACTATAAAAAGAGGTAGCCGTTCTGGAGCACCAGTCCATCTATCGAAAGGTTTATGTTCGGATCGATTTTTGTCAAAAGAGTAAACGGGCAGTTTGAAGTGTTGGTGAAATCCAGAGGATTAACAGTACAACTTTGGGATTTACCAACCAAGGACGAGGATTCCTCTGTCTTCAACCTCTCGCCAGCGTTTCGACTAAAACCCCTGTGAGCGTACAACTTTGGGATTTACCAACCAAGGACGAGGATCCCTCTGTCTTCAACCTTTCCCCAGCGTTTCGACTAAAACCCCTGCGAGCGGTAAATATCATCAAACTAAGTAATATGTCAAAAAAAAATCGGGAATCATTTTTGAATTATGTAAACTTCATATGTGCTATCCAAAATATTGATTTAGAAAGAAGAATCTTCGATTCCCGAACCAAAACCGGTGCATGCAGGTAGGTTCGAAACTACGTTCCGTCACATCAAGTTAATATTTAGTAAGGTCCAACTGGGTCGTAACACGCGATAACGGCACGAGGCGCGAGAGAACACTCCGAAACTGCGAGAACCTCAGGATTTTACGCAGCGAAGTACGGAGCATTTCCCGCGGCGGAAAGGTTTCTCAGCGGAAATAATTCGGACGATAGAATCGGCTTGCACAATATTTATTGGTCTGGTGTACTCGACATGGCTGCCGGTGAGAGCCGGCAGCGGATAATTACAAGCCGGCGCGTTCGCGATAATTTGGCGACGGATTTTCGGTCGCTCGCGGCTTTCTTCTTTCACTCGCGTCAAACTCGGCAGTTCACGAGATGTTTTCCGTGTTACAACCCGCTCTCGGCGCGGAACAACTACCGGATTCCGATAGAATACGCGATACAATGTCTAGGTCGCTCGAAATTTGCCGTCGGATGCGATACGGACCGCTGCGTCCTCACACCGGGAAACGTCTCGACGATGGCGTCTAATTACCGCGACTCCGCGTTAACACCGGCGTCGTGCTACCGCCTTACAACGGGCACGCGGCCCCCGCTGTCCGACCGGATTCGCGTTACCAACTGGCACGTACGTTCGCCGACCGACGACCGTTCGTCCTTTCTCGATAAGATCGACAATAAGACTTCACGAAAACGCTACCGAGCCAACACGAAATTATCACTTAATTAGGATATTAATTAAGGAAGCTTGACTGGCGCTTACCAACGGCAACGAAGGACGGCGGCAGATGGTGGGCTTTCGTCCTGTATCGTCCCTCGGCTCGGCAACGCACTTTTACAATTTCTTACAGTAAGCGGCAAGATTTCAGTTTAACGCGACCCACGGCCAACGACCCAGTGGCCTACTTTCGGATGGCCCCGTAACGCGGAAGGGAGGGGTCCCCTACTCCCTACCCTATTTCTACCGTCGCGACTCTCGGGCCTATCACGCGCTATCAATCCGCAGGATCGCATCCCGTCGCGCGGGGCTCCCTGGCTCACGGAAAATCGCGATCACGTTCGTCGCTTCTCAGGTTGTTGGCCGCTCCGGTCGTGAACACCTTCTTTCCGGGCGAGGCAGCGACGGGGTCGAGAAGATGGTCGTCTCGTGTCCACGTTCCCACGTCGGCGCCTCCGGGATTGTTGACCCGGGCTCGGCCCTCTCCTTGGTGTCTTGGCACAAAAATCCTTCCGGAGCCAGTTCCGATTGCGCCTCGTTCGGCGAGAAATAGGGGCCAGGCTCCCCTGGAGCCCGGTTTCGGTCCTGAAAAGTTCGCGTCGCCCAAGTGGCGCGACGTTCAAACGCGTTAATTTTCGTCCCCTGGAAATCGGCTTTCCCAGGGAGAGCGCTCGCAAACAGCCGTTTCGCATCGGCACTGCCAGAGGGCGGCCCGGCCCCTCTTTACGGGATCGAGGGACGTCGGCAAAACTTGCCACGTCACAGTACATCTATTCGAAGTGATCAAGTTAGGTTGCCGGCACAGTACACAGGCCCTGTAAAACTTTTTCAAATATCGAATAAGGAACGTCGAGGTTGGGCTGCGTACGTCTCTGATTCGGCTGTTGCAGGCTTTAGCACCGAGTCATAAAACTAGCAACAAAGACCCATTATTTTTCCGCTGGCCAGACCGGACCTTTTTCCGCGTTTAAGTGGAATCTGCCAAACACGTGGTGCTTGCCGTCGCTGTTTAAGAGTTGTTCGGCCCTACCTGTGATCGTACAACTTACGATCCCAGAATTAAATCCTTAAATTATCACCAGAAGTTGAAAAATTGGTAAATATTTACTTTAGGGGATGCATCTCCGATGACCTTGACCTTGACATATGTTGTCAAGGACAACATTCTGAACAACTTTTGTCATTATAACTACCTGGCACTCGGTCTTAGTTTTCGAGATAATTGCAAAACACTTCGTTAGAATTTTCCGGATTTTCATTGATATATTTTCAAATAGACATTTAACAAATTTAAATATGTTATAGATGTCGACATTTTGAACAACTTTTTCCTTTTCCAATATAGGGAGGTCGCTTTTAGTTTTCGAGATATTCACAATTTCGTCTGTGTGGTCGGGCCGGCCATCAGGCCGGCCCTCTCCGCCCCCTTCACGACCTAACCTAGACCTCACTCTGTTAGCATTATTTTTCCAGTACTATTTCAAATTCTGGATGACAACTATAATGCAAAGATCATGCGTACAGAGTGAGGTCTGGGTTAGGTCGTGGAGGCCATATAAAACAGAGACGCGGCGGAAAAACGAAGGATAATTGCAACCCGACACTTGTTGTTTACAAGAAGGGCCGAGAGCCGGCAGCGCCAATTGTGAAACCGATGATGAAAGAACGGTGTGCCTTATGGAAGCGAGGGGCGGCACGGTCGCCCTTCCCCGGCGATTGCATTACTACTAGGTCGTGGAGGGGGCGGAGAGGGCCGGCCTGAGGGCCGGCCCGACCATGCTGGCAAATTTGTGAAATTCCGTCCATCCCACTGACACCTACTCCAATCACCATATTTTTGCGAATATCTCGAAAACTAAGACCGAGCGCCAGGTAGTTATAATGACAAAAGTTATTCAGAATGTTGTCCTTGATAACATATGTCAAGGTCAAGATCATCGGAGATGCCTCCCCTAAAGTAAATATTTACCGAAAAATTCGTTGACGAGAAGTAAAGTAACATGATGAAATACTTACCTTACTTCCTGTGTAAATGAAAATATAATTACAGTAAACGCTTGATTCTTGTCCGGAGCGAGGGCACGATTCTTGTCCAGTGCCTACCCACCCCACTGCCTGTCAACGCCGAGTTGCTCCGCAGGGCGACGACGATTGATGTCGGCTCGGGTATATTGGTGTGAACACCACACCATTGACTCGAGGAATCGATTTTACAAATCTCTTAATTTTCATTATTTGTTTATGGGACTTTCACTACCTTATTTCTGGCATTTTTCTGATTAAAATGACACCAAACACGATATAATTTGAACTGTATTAAGTGGTTTTATCGACCATGAAAGTTTCGAAGGCAACAAAGAACAGCGCATCGGAAAGAAAGAGACGCGGACAGTCACGCGAACCGTATTTCATTCTGTCCTTCTCTATGTTCGGCTGTCCATTGAAGTCTCGCTCGGCGCGGTCGGCGCGATATCTAGACGCAGTCATAAATCAAAAAGCACTTCTGGGGCACGATTCTTGTCCATGAAAAACACGGCTGTTGGACAAGAATCAAGCGTTTACTGTATAGAAAATAGGTATCTAATTTCAATTACATTACCGTCACACACAGCCTACAAGGAATGCCAGCGACAATCGCAGGGATACGTCTAGTGATCGTTCGTCAAGTGATATATGTATGTACTTTGTCAAGTAACCATTCAAACACTTCATTATATGAATTATATAACACTTCATTATATAGTGTTCGGTAACTGGTCGTACAAGCGTAAAGGGGAATGATTCTGCATGAAAAAATAAGTCGAAAATATAGAATAAAATTTTCTCATGCGAGGCTTTGTTTTTGAGAAAATCGACTTTGAATTTTCGCCGGGTACGCGTCCACTTGACCATGTCTCGTTATAACGGGTCGCATTATAGTGTTTAGCGGTAAAGGTAAGATAGTACGATGACAGATAAAATAAACATTTCCGTTACACTAGAAGTGTTTATCAACATAAACTTCAATCGAGACAATGATCTACAGTAAAATCTGTTATAATGAGACGTGATCAACTGCACGCGTACCCGGCGAAAATTCAAAGTCGATTTTCTCGAAAACGAAGCATCACATGAAAAAATTTTATTCTATATTTTCGACTTATTTTTTCATGTAGAATCACCCCGTTTTCGCTTGTACCACCAGTTACCGAACATCCTGTATATGAGAATACAATATACCTTCAAACTAATGGGTTACCAATTCATTTCAACGAAAAAATGATTACATTAGTTTTGTTCACAAAATACGATTTTTTGCAAAATCCTGTGGTCGTAGACAAATTTTGAGACCAGATTTGAAATAAGCGTGGAAAAATCTACGAGAAATGATGTATAGAATGTTAACAAAAAATTTTTTCCGTGCGTGGTATGTATCGGATAAAGCACAATTTTCTTGAAATTGTTCAAGTTTAACGAATTTTTTCATGGTTAGAAAACGTTCGTACCATAATCACCCTATTTTTCCCACATTCTGCAAAGTTGCAGCTTTAATTTTTCAAAAATTTCATCGCTCTATCTCATTTCATTTGAAAACCGAAAAATACCAGCATTCATTCTTATGCTCGATATATACGGTCGGATGTTAAAAGAAGTCGATATAATTATATCTTCGTTTCATGTCCAAATGCGAACAGAGAGTCGATAGCTGCTTATTAGCACCTTTCCCTAACAAGCTGGGGACACTCGTTCCTGGCGGAGTTTCATCCATCCCGCGCGGGGGTTCGATGTAACTTCGATGCATCCAAAGAAGGAGGGATTCTTGTGGGATCTTGTAGGGGAAGGCTTGCCGAAAATTTTCCGATATGATAGAAGGTAGACCTCCGCTGTCCGTGAAAGATATCCACTATCACAATTAAAAACAATCATACGAATTTTTCTACATTTTTTCAGCACTACTTTATAATCCTATTGTATACAGTAATTATTAATTGAAGGGATGATGTCTCATCGCCGAAGAATGCCTTTTATCGAGAAATAAACGTCGAATCAAAATATTAAATGCAATGATCAAGATTCTTAGAAAAAGAAAGGCAATTTCATTGAAGAAAAAACATCATTTGTAAAATGCTCAATTTGAAGCTTCGTTTTCTCTAATGCTTCGTACAGACTTGAACATTTCGGCGCGCATCGCGCCGCGCATTGCGCCGAACGACGAACCGAACGGCGAACGGAGCGCAAAATCGACATTGCGCCGAACAACGAACCGAACGGCGAACGGAGCTCAAAATCGATATTAATTTCGGCGAACCGAACGACAAACTGAATAGCCAACGGAACGGCGCACACTGGTCCACGCGCTCGATCTAGCTGTTCATTACTATTTTAGCACTATTCGAAAGTTTAAAGGTATAATAATGTAGGTGGTTGGATTCGTTTCGATATCAGCTACAATATTATGCAGTCAAAAATACATATTGACTTTTAAAAATACAAGGTGACTAATTATTTATGCATTAAAAATTTCTTTTTGAATTTTTTGGATTGAAATTTGTAGACTGCTGAATGTTGATTAAGTTTTGTCTAAAACGTTTTTTTCTCAGATTATCGGAAGTGTCTGATAAATCAGGTTAAAGTTTTAAATAAACACAATAATCAATCATTTTTAAAGTAATGGATTTTATAAACATAATTAAAAATATTTTATTTCAAACTGTGCAAAAAAACAATATTAATTCTAAAAAACAAAAATATAATTTTTATAAACAAAAATAACAATTGACATTACATCACATTGACAAATCATTATTGTTAACATCTTTCAACATTAATTGTCCAACTTCATCATCAAAATTTCGTTTGTTTGTTAAATTTAAAAGTATTGAATAAAATTGCCGCGCCAGAGGTTCGGCCGCAGTTCAAGCGACACATACGCTTTAAACAATAATAACTTGTGTAACTGGACCGATTTAGATGTGATTCTTGCATGATTTCATAGAGAAAAGTACGCTGAAAATAATGCACTTTGATACAATGGGTAACGATGTGGGGAACTCAAAAGATATCCTTTACCAAAGATAGAAAACTTTGAAGATTCTCTTTAGTTTATTGAGCATTGTTATTTCAATAAATTGTAAGGAATAAGCCGTATTTATTAATAAATTTGACAGACGTGTTTATCGCGAGCGCGTTCGTTTCGATCTGATCTGCCTTCTTTTTCAAATCGTTGTCAATTGTAAATTTATAATTCATCTGTTATTTGCTTTATGTATGTACACACGTACATACATACGATACACACATATCATTAACCCTATAGTTATACACACATACATTAACCCTATAGTTCGGCCATCCTGACGATTAATCGTCCCGATTAATCATACAACTAAATGAAATACAATACAGGTTTTAACATAAACAAGAATTTGTCCTTAAATTAACAGAAAAACATGAATTGAATTAAATTAAAACAAGATTTAAATATCTATACGAATACAACATAACGGAAACAATGATCGAATTTTTAATTTAACCCGGTGTCCATGGCCGCATATTAGATGCCTCCCATGTCCCTCGATAAGGAGTTCTGGACAATTGAAATCCATCAATGTCTTTTAAGGAATATCGATCATTTCTAAGAATACGATCTATTTCATAAGGTCCTTTAAATTTTGGTATCATTTTTGTTGAAACACCCGATGAAGAATCGAAATTCCTTATCATAACTTTGTCTCCGATTTTGTAGTTTTTTGCGGTTTTGTGCTTTCGGTCGAATATACGTTTGTTTAATTTCTGATTCTTTAGAATCTGTTCATTGGCTTGCTCGCGCAACTCCGACATTTCTCGGCGAGGAACATTAATTCGTTCGCTTAGTTCTAACGCATCTCGTAACTCATCAATTACTCTTCCGCGCTGCCGTACGCCAAACAGTAACACGCTAGGACACTCGTCTGTTGTCTTTGATATCGTATTATTACATGCGAACTCGACGTCTTTTAAAACACTAGGCCAAGAAGAATTAGTTTCGTCCGATAATTTGGCAATCATCGGCAATATTGTCCGATTTACTCTTTCTACTTGACCATTGGCTTGCGGAGAAGCTGTAGCTATCTTTATATGTTGTACATTATATTCATTTACAAAATCTTCAAATTCTTTAGACGTAAAGCATGTTCCACGATCAGACACAATTCGTAGTGGACGACTATATTGTTCAAAATATGTTTTTAGATATTTTATGGCTTCCGACGAATTAGTTGTTTTGGTCGCGTACAGTTTTACAAATTTAGAAAATGCATCTACAATTACATAAATGTGACGGTTTTTTCCGGAAGATGATCTAGAGGCTGGGGTTAAATGATAGTCTACGTGGAGTGTACGAGAATGGTCTATCGTCCACGAGTGTTAATTTCAAAACGTTGTCTACCGCAGGTTCCGATGGTCTTTGAACGTTAACGTAATATGTCTCAAATAATTCGCGCAATTGCATTTGAACTTTAGTAGGAATACTTGGATTAATTTTCATATCCTGCGAAGTCGTTGTACTGTCACTGTCGTGCTTATCTATTTCTATATTCATGATCTCGGCCACTTCCTCTTTATTAGTCAACGACAATCTCGCCAGCTTCAAGAAGTCACGACCCAAAATCATTGGACTTTGCATTGTCCGATCCGGTACAACCCGTAAAACTACATCGTACTTTGTGTTTTCTGAAATAACCGCCGCCTCGGTGTAACCTAAAACACTTAAATTACTGCCATTAATACCACAAAACCGATTCCCATCTAAACCGGTTGTCACGCAATCCCTAGGAACATAACGTTCTTTAATAAAACATATGGGACTTCCTGAATCAATCAACGCATTAACAGAAATACTAAAAATACCGTCCTTGTTTTTAATACGCAGTTCCACCCGACGTCGGAAGTCGTCATCGTCACCTCTTTGTTCTCCCACGTAATTGACGTTTGATGATGGATTGCACTGGTTTGCCTGATGATCAAATTTTCCACATTTGAAGCAGGAACCTCTTTCCCTCTTCGGCTTCGGGCAGTCGTACGCGATGTGTCCACCCTCGTGACAGTTGTAACACCTTCGCGTACCGGGCTCCATCGGCTTCTTTGGCTTCGGGCAGTTGTAAGCGACGTGTCCATCCTCGTTACAATTATAACATTTCCGCGTACCGGGCTCCGACTGTTTCTGCGTCTGCTGATCTACCTGCTGCTCCCTGCTTGGCTGCATCATTCTTTCCCGTTGTGTAAACGGTCGTCGTAACGTCTCCCTTGGTGCTGGTACGTTTGCGAATGCCTCTTGCAAAGCCTCGATGGATTCGTAACGCTGTATCTTTGATTGCGTACGTAACGCCTCGTTCTGTATACCTTCGATGACATAGGAAATCATCTCAGTTTCCGTTACAGGCACGCGATTTCCCAACGTTACTTTATCGTGTAGGTAATCTGAGAAAGTTTCGCCAGTTCTCCAGATCCTTTTCTCAAATTCTCGTCGTAGTACCAGTGGATCGAGGCGTAAACCATACATTTTCCTCATTTCTCGCAACAAGTCATCACAGTTTAAATCGACACAATCAATTCTAGAGTGATACCATCTCAACACTTTGCCGACGAGTCTGCTACACAGCAATGCCTTCTTCTCGTGTTGATCGAGTTCGTACGAGGAGAGCAATTTCTTCACTTGTCTCTCCCACTTGTCGTAATCTAAATTATTTCCGTCAAATTCCGCAGCCAAAACTTTAAGTTCCTGCCATTTCCTCACCCTGATTCGGACAGGACGATCAGAACCTTGACGATCAGAACGATCTTCTTCCAACCGCTGCGTCGTCCTTAATAAATCGAGTTCTCGTCGTAGCAATTCCGCTTCGCGAGCCGCTAAATTTCTTTCTGCTCGTAATATCTCGATCTCGCGAAACTGGTGTGACACGTCTGGTTCCTCGCGGATGTCCCTCGTGGTAGCCTGCATCTCGGGTATAGGCGATGTTTCGACCGGGGTCGGTATCGAAATCGGAATCGGAATCGGAATCCCCGCATCCATCAACCGCTTGACCAATTCGTTCTTCGTCCCCGTAGTGGACAAGCCATTTACTTTCAGAATTTCTTTAAGCTCGGACGCCATAACCATATTTGCGAGATAATTCTTACGTGAGATGTCACAACTTAAATCAAATCACTGCACAAAAAGTCCGTAACATAAACCGAATACTCTACATAAACCGATACGAACCGATACGTTCAATCCCACTTCTGATATTTGTAAGGAATAAGCCGTATGTATTAATAAATTTGACAGACGTGTTTATCGCGAGCGCGTTCGTTTCGATCTGATCTGCCTTCTTTTTCAAATCGTTGTCAATTGTAAATTTATAATTCATCTGTTATTTGCTTTATGTATGTACACACGTACATACATACGATACACACATATCATTAACCCTATAGTTATACACACATACATTAACCCTATAAAATTATAAATATTAAATCTTAGTACACAAGATATACCCTAAATATATACATATAGACAAATACTTTTCGTTTGAAACAAAAATACACATAATATTAAATTGATTCCCCAGGGTATCGATAAGAAAAGAGGTAATTTTTTCGGTGACAAATAGTCTCCCCTTTACGGACCTGTTTTTAAAAAGCGGACACTTTAAAATTGACGAAATTAAAATTATTTGAAGTCAACAATGCCCCGCGTTATACAGCCTTGCGCCGCGCCGTTCGGCGCAATGCGCGGCGAAATGTTCAGGTCTGTACGAAGCATAAAACTTTTTAATCAATTTCATTAATATTTTATTTTCGAGATATACATATGAACATTTAAAAACAAGAATCCGTTCAGTAGAAGTAGATATCTAAAAGTTCATTTTTCGCCAATTCATTTCTGTCGTAACAACGACGTTTCCAAAGAGGCGGCTTTTACACGCCATAAAGGCATCTTTTCTCAGACGTCGTTTTGACGGTTGAAGAAAGGTGCCTTTTAAGGTGAACGCATACTGGAGTCTCCGGGTAAACGGAGACACCTGACATCGTTTTCCTAGCGCATACACAGTTTTTGGAGCCGAAAGGTCAATTAAGAGGGTTCGAGATGCACGACGAAGAAAGGCACAGCGTGGCGTCTGCTACCCAAACCCTAGGGGTTCCCAAAATCCGAAATGCCTTTGCTAGAGCCTGCCAAGTGCTTAGCAAGTATTCTACAAGACTATTTTTTCTGTCCGGGAAGTGGCTTTGTTTATTTTAAATAGCTATTAACTAGAATTTTGTAGAGTTCTTCGTGGTATTAGGTGGGAATACGGTATTAAAACATAAAATAACTATTTTTTACTATGGTAATAAAAAAAAGAATATCATCTGAGAATCTGTGCGGTGCAACAATTTGTCAAATAACTCAATTAAACACAGTGGAGGTTCTGAACGTTCTGGTTCTTTGCCGTCCTGAAAAATGTTGACGGAGTACGCGCAGAAAATATCCTGCCAATAAAATGTTCCTTGGAACGGCGAGAAACTAACCGATGCAAAGAACATTGCTTCCTTCGCAGGCATCAACTTAGAAGGATCATTTTACTAAATGGCGTGTTTACAATTTTTTTTAAATTTCTATCTGTCAAGAATTCTAGAGAAAATTATCAACATTGCTGTTTACAAATTCTTTATGTAAACCTATAAGGAAAATTTAAAATGTATGTTTAGTAGATTTATGCTAGCTACTCTATCTGGCAGAGTATGATATTCGAACTTTAAAAAAAAAAAAGACAATTCACAGTGGGGTATTTATTAGCCCGAAAAGTTATGTTTATTTCTTCATATTGTGTTAATCTATACACTTTAGAGAATACTTTTGTGGAAATTGTTACTTCATGACTAAATTAACCCTTTGCACACCGAGGTATTTTAACTGAAAAACCAAAGATTTTTCGATTCTAGAATATTTCCATGCTATAAAATTTTTTTCCTTTTTTTGCATACGAAACTGATATAAAATATGTCAATTGTAGAGAAAATACTAAACGTTTCATTTTTAAACGTTTTTATGTGGGTCTTTGTATATTGAAAATTTTAAAAATACGTTTTTTAGATCTGTGTCAATTATATGCATTGCGAAAGTTTCATCGAAATCGGTTGGTGCGGGAAAAAACAACAGACATTGAAAGATGTAAGAATCCTTAGATTTATTGCAGTTAGAGGCCGAAAATCGTGAAAAACTGCAATTGGTAAACCTTACGTTTAGGGGAGGCAGCTCCGATGACCTTGACCTTGACATATGTTATCGAGGACAACATTCTGAACAACTTTTGTCATTACAACTACCCGGCGCTCGCTCTTAGTTTTCGAGATATTTGCGAAAAACTATTGCAAATACTGTATTGAATTTTACGTATTCTTGCATGCTCCGTGGCAACGTAAGCCTGTTCCGGGGCGGCATCTATTTATTTTCTGTTTATAAACACATTATGGGGATCAGAACAGAATGTCTGGGTTAGGTCTGGGTTAGGTCTGGGTTAAGTCTTGCGGAGACCTCCTCCCTCGGCCGGGTGGGGCCCCTTCGGGCCCTCCCCTCCGAGCGAGGAAGGGGGTCTTCGGGGGTCGCGGGCGGCCAGAGCTGGGGCTCTGGTCGTCCAGCCGAGCGACCCTTGGGATGGGGGACGCTGTGTGGGTGGCCCGCACGGCGTCCTACTAGGGGTTTAGGTTTGTTGGGGGGAGCTTCTCTCCCCCCCGGGATGGGGCTCATTGCCAAGAGGTGGGGGTGGTCGGTGGCATTCGTTCACGAGATCCCGACCACCCCCAATTAGCTCAGGGAGGCCACCGTGGGGTCGTTAGTGGGTATGCCCCGATCCGGCGTGTGCCGGGTCGGGGAGAGTCCCACATAACCCCGCTTCCCCCCCAGGGGGGGGGCAGGGCATGCGTAATGCATTTTCCCCACGTAAAAAAAAAAAAAAAAAAAAAAAGGTCTGGGTTAAGTCTGAGTTCGATTTTGAGTTTCGTGTGCTTCACTTCGTAAAGTTTTTGGATAAACTATCGTTGGATTACTATCTTACTTTGGGTTTTTTACAATATATGCGGAAGTATATGAAAACAGGATAACGTGAGAAATTTTATTTGTATAATTTTATAATTATTTAAATAAACCTACCAAGGATCTTGCTCCTCAAGCAAAATCCGGTGGGGTCGCCCACGCGGTCCGATCTATCTTTTTTTTTTTTTTGTTTCGCTGTAAAAATAATCAAAAGTTATTAATTTAGTTTTAGTATTGCTAATTTTATTTCGTTTACTATTATTTAATTAACATTATTTCGTTTATACTTAGCTTTTAGTTTATTTTATATAGTTATTGAAACTCAAACTCTATACTTTGGTGGTGGATATTATCTGTGATTTATATGTACATTGTTATCAAATATTACGATTTTATTTAATGTGTGCGTCTCTGTAATTTTGTATTTTTAGGAAGTGGTATTGTGTATAGTGAGAGTGCGCGCTATCGTCGGTGCCGTCAGGCACACCGGTCTCTTCGAATTATTTCTTCGAAATTATTCTAAGTCCCGAGTGACGTAAGCAATTCGGACATCTTGGTTTTGTGGCTGCTCGTTCGGTTGATCGTGGAAGGCTCGTCCACTTGGCGAGTCGGCCATCTTCTTCTGCGGCGGCCATCTTTCTCTGGTGTCCGCCTTCTTCCCCTCGGGACGGCCATCTTTGTCCTGACGTCACCGAGATTGTGACGTCACTCCACATCCGATACTTCGAAAATTAATTATCTGAGGACCTTGTCATCGCCGACAACCACTGTCGGCGAGATAAGCACAAGCGTCATCAGATAATTAATTAAGAAATTTGCAAAACCAGCCGGAAAAAAGGCCGAGAAGAATCTTCGGATCCGCGCCGGGATTCGAACACGGGTCTGTGCGGTACGAGCCCAGAGCCACAACTGGGGCTCTAACTAGTACATTAATATAGAAAATTTGGAAACTCTTTGATATAGTTCGATACAGTAAGCAAGAGCAAGTGAGACGGAGACTGCGACGTGCCGCGTTCTCGCTCGCGTCGGGCTCTCTTGTGGACAGAGGGAGAGGCAGATAATCATATCGGTTCTCTCTCTCTTGCGCGTGCGAGCATAGGGGCGAGGGAGACAGCTGCTGTCGTTGATGTACTTTCGGGGTCTTCTCCCCGGGCAGATTGTCGCTCTGGCGGTGGAGGCCAGTGAGGCGGTGGGATTATCTTACAAATTAATTAACGTGAATCATTGTGGGATGGCGCAACACCTACTTTCACGTATGGCGGAGGAATGCAATGCTGATGTTGTATGTATACAGGAACCTTATAAGATTTTGAAACATTGGTCGGGTTCTGTTGACGGAAAAGCAGCAACCTGGATTAGAAACAAAAAATTATTGATTAGTAATAGAGATATAGATAGAGGTCAAAATTATGTTAATATACGTTTTTCAAGTTTTTCACTTACTAATGTGTATATTCCACCAAAACGAGATTGGACGGAATATACAAATTATTTGGATGTGTTGAGAAACAAACGCCCGTTATGGTATTCTCCGTTGATATTGTTAGGGGATTTTAATGGACGTAGTCCGATTTTTGGTGATCGTATTCAGAATTATCGCGGAAGATTGTTGGTTGATTGTGTAAATAGGATGGATTTGATTCCGATTATAACGAAAGGTGGAGTTACTTTTAGAAAAGGTAGAGGTGAATCTAAAATAGATATATTATGTTGTGACAGACTGATGGTAGATCGTGTTGATAGTAGAGTTTTAAAGAAACCGGATAGTGGATCGGACCACTATTATTGTCTGCATAAGATTGAAACTGAAAGAGATGTAAAGTTTATTAAAACACGATTAAACGCTAGAATGAAGTCATGGAATACTAAAGAACTAGATGAAGAAAAGTTTATGCAGACATTTGTTGAGTTGAATGGTGACTTAAATTTGAAAGATGTAGATGAATCTAAAATAAAAGAGTACATTAGAAATATTTTACTTACCTGTAGGAGTACGATGAAGTATGGAGTACGTGATTATGATCCTAAATGGAACCCATGGTGGACAGCTGAATTAAATGATCTTCGGAAATTGTTGGGTAAAAAACGTAGAGAATATCAACGATTATTACGACGTGGATATGATGGTACCTTAAAAAAAGAAGAATATAAAGAATTAAAAAAGAAATTTCAATTTAGAATTAATGATTCAAAGCGAGCGATGTGGCGAGGATTCATAGAAGAACTGAAATTGGATATTTGGGGTAAACCTTACCGAGTAATTCAACAGAGATTTAAGCAAAAACAACCAGCACCTATATTGTACAAAAGTGAAGCTCGTAATATCTTAAAAACGTTGTTCCCTCGCTCAAAGGAATATATTGTTTATGATAAATTTCGATCTGTGGAAATAGATGAGTCAGAAATGGTTACGGTTAATGAGATTATGGACATTGCAGATGCATTTAAAATTAAAAAAGCGCCTGGATTAGACACATTCCCACCGAGTATTATTAAATTTATATTATATATGGATGGAAAAAGGATTAGTGATTTGATGAATTCTTGTTTAAGAGGTGGATATGTTCCTAAAGATTGGAAAACAAGTCGAGTTATTTTAATAAGAAAAAATAATAATTTAACAACGTTGCCATCAGATTTTAGACCATTATGTATTGGAGATGCCCTAAATAAGGTTCTTGAAATGGTTATTGCGACTAGATTGTTTAAACATCTTGGAGACATCCCCTTTCAAAAAAATCAATTTGGATTTGTTAAAGGACGATCAACTTTGGATGCATTGAGTGGTGTTTATGATTTCATGGATATGTCAAAAAGAAAACAGAAGTTTGCGATGATTGTTAGTTTGGACATAAAAAATGCTTTTAATAGTTTAAGTTGGCAAAGTATTTTTGAAGAAATGTATGAAAGGAAATTACCAGAATATTTAAAAAGAATAATCCAAGATTATTTAAGAGATAGATTTGTTAAATATAAGGCGAAAGACGGATGGATAAAAGTTAAGATGCAGAAGGGAGTTCCACAGGGATCTATCATTTCTCCGATATTATGGAACCTTGTGTATGATAATTTGATAAAAATGAGTTTAAAAGATAATTTTAAAATTATTTCATATGCTGATGATGTAGCGATTTTAGGGATGGATAGTGATTTGAATAAATTAAAAATTGAAATAGAAAAAATAATCAATGAAGATATATCTACATCTTTGGAAGAACTTGGTTTAGAGATGGCTGCACAGAAGACTCAATATACGTTTTTAAATAAGAA
This sequence comes from Lasioglossum lativentre, assembly GCA_916610255.1. Taxonomy (NCBI): domain Eukaryota; kingdom Metazoa; phylum Arthropoda; class Insecta; order Hymenoptera; family Halictidae; genus Lasioglossum; species Lasioglossum lativentre. The sequence goes on from OU744358.1 coordinate 33,632,620, forward strand.
AAGAATACCAGTAGGATTTAAGTTAAATGTATTGGGTGTAAATTTGACCCCCTCTTTATCGGTTAAATATTTAGGTATAATGGTTGATGGAAAGAGTAATTGTTCTAAACATATAGAGAAATGTACAAATAAAGGATTAATAGTAATTTCGGAACTTTCTAGACTAATGTATAATATTGATGGACCATCGACTCACGGTAGACGGTTATATTATTATGTACTTGAATCGGTTGTTTTGTATGGGGCACCTATTTGGGGAAAAATGGCGATAAATTTGGAAAAAAATAAAAGAATAATGGAAAGGATACAGCGTATTGGTTTAGGTAGGATAGCTAGAGCGTATAGAACTGTATGTTGTGATGCATTGAATGTAATAACCGGTATTTTGCCATGGTACCTCTTAATTGAAGAAAGAGTTAAATTATTTAAGATAATGGAAGATACAAAATTTGGATTATATGATGACGATCAGACTAAAACATTGAAGGATACTGTTAGAGAGGAAAGGATGGATAAGGTTAAAAAAGAATCATTAGAAAGATGGAAGGAACATTGGATAAATTTAAATAAAGGTGCATGGACCAAAAGATTGATTCCGGATATGGAGGAATGGATGAATAGGAAACATGGTGGGTTAAACTATCGTTTGACTCAGGCATTGACTGGTCATGGTATTTTTAATGTGTACAGATTCAAAATTCGAAAAGCTGAAAATGATATTTGTTGGTATTGCCCTATGAGAGATACGGTTGAGCACACGATTTTTGTATGTGATCGATGGGAAGCTAAAAGAATGTCATTGATGTTGGAAGTGGGAAGATTATTTACACCGGAAACGATGATTCCGATTATGCTGATAAGTGATTTTTACTGGAAAAAAGTTAATGATTTTGTTAATTATATAATGAAGGAAAAGGAATGGTACGAGAGAGAATTAGATAGGCAAGCTCGGCTTTCATCGACGGTTGGCGTTAGCTAACGGTGGGTCGATGGGTCGACAGTATAATTTACGTACTAATTATGTAAATAATAAATTTGTAAATAATAATTTTAAGCTAAATAGTGTAATAAATGTATATATTGTACAGTAATAGATAAGGATAACGGAAAAGAATATGTCCGGTGTGACGATTAAACCCGGCGTGAGGATGAGTCCAAACGACACTAGGCGGGGATGCGCAAAGCGGGACCCTAGTGACGTTTCAGTCGGGCAATAGGGGCGGAGAGGGGTTTAAAGTCCCCCCGAGAGGAGGAGTTTAGTGGGTATTACCGGTCCGTCTGACCGGTCGAGTCCCACACTACCCCGGCCACTTTATTAGGCCGGGGTGTGCGTAAATGCATTCTCCTCCTCTCGTTAAAAAAAAAAAAAAAAAAAAAAAAAAAAAAAAAGGCCAGTGAGGCGGTGGAGGAAACCGCCGCCAAGAGCGGCAACTTGAAGGGGACCTCGATCCGCGACCTAAAGGACGCGGCGAGGTCCATGGTGGCGGCGGTGCGGGAGCTGGAGCGGCGTGGCTATCAGGGAAGCCCCGCCCCCTCCCACAGAGGCGCTGACCCCGTGGGACCCGGTGGGCCGCCTGCAGACCTGTGGGACAGGGTGCAGGCGGAGAACCGGGACCTTAGGGGAGAAAACGTGAGGATGGGTCGCGAGATTGCGGGTCTCCGCGAGACCCTAGAAGCCGTCAGGGGGGAGATGATGGCCATGAAGAGGCGGCTAGATGCCCCCTCTTCCCCATCATCGCCTCCCCCCCCTGCCCCTGCCCCTGTTCGGGGAGATCGGGGCACTGCGGGGATCCCGGCTGCGCCGCTTTTCGGCGCGTCGGACGACCGGGCGGTCCTGCTGGCCCAGATAGGAGCTCTGATTGACGCGAAATTCGTGGCAATCCGCGCGGAGCTCCGTCTGGGCCGGCAGGGTGCCCCGTCGGTGACGGCGACAGGGGGATACTCCGGGGCGGTCAAGGGGCGTAAGGCACCCGCCCCGGCCCCGTCGGCGGTTATTCCCCCTCCTTCTTCTTCCTCACCGGTTGTTGGCGGGGTGTCCCCCCCCCCCCCGCCAACACCCCCAAAACCGGGGGGAAGAAGAAGAAGAAGAAGAAGAAGAAGGGAAAAGGGGGCACCCCGTTGGCGGTCCCCCAAGTGGCCCCTCCCCCCGCCCAAACCGCGACAACCCCGGCCCCCCCGAGTGGGGAGGCCTGGTCGCAGGTGGTGGGGAGACGGGCCAAGAAGGAGGCCAAGGCGGCCTCGGCTCCTGGTCCCGCTCAGAAGGGCAAAGGCCAGGGTCCGGCGCTAAGTCCCTCCTCGGGTGGTGGCCCCACCCCAATCCGCGGCGGTGACCGTCACCGTCCCGGAGGGGAGCAAGGCCACCTACGAGGAGGCTATAAGGAAGGCTCGCCAGGGGGTTGACCTAGGGGCCCTCGGGATAGAGGCCCTCTCTTGGAAGAGGGCCATCACCGGGGGCCTGATCATTCAGGTCCCCGGCGCCGATGGGGGCCAGAAGGCCGACCTCCTGGCGGCCAAGATGGCCGACGCGATGGGGGGTCTGGATGTAAAGATATCCAGGCCCGTCAAGAAGGCGGAGTCCCGCCTGACGGGCCTGGATGTCTCCGTGACCCCCCGGGAGGTGACCACGGCGGTGGCGGAGGCCGGGGGCTGCGCCCCCGACTCCGTTAGGGTGGGGGAACTGAAGGTCCCACCTGGCGGGCTCGGTACCATTTGGGTGCAGTGCCCGGCCGGGACGGCCCTCGCCATACAGAAGGCGCAGAGGGTTAGGGTGGGGTGGACCCTCGCCCAAGTGGTGGTGCTCGCGGCTAGGCCGCTGCAGTGCTTCCGCTGTCTTGCCCTTGGGCATGTACGACAGCGGTGCCCTGCGGCGGTGGACCGTAGCGGGCACTGCTACCGGTGTGGGAGCGCCACCCATAGGGCCGCAGAGTGCGTCGGGCCTCCCCACTGCGCGGTGTGCGCATCATTGGGGAGGCCCGCCAATCATAAGGCGGGGAGCAAAGCGTGCTCCCCGCCTCCTAAGGCGAAGAAGGGCAAGAAGGGGGGGGGGGCAGGTGCGGTGCCTCCCCCTGATGCAACAGGAGGAGGCGAGGGTGAGCACCCCGTCTCCTTCATGGTGATGGAGGTGGAGACGGTGGCGGCGGCTGAGGGGACTGCTCCCCCGCCGCCGTCGAAGCCGTCCGAGGAGGAGGGTCCCGTGGCTGTTAATTAATGGCGCACGGGGCCTCCCTGTTGGTACTGCAGGCCAACCTGAATAACTGCCGCCGGGCACAGGACCTGATGGTCCAATGCCTGGCGGAGTGGCAGGTTGGCCTGGCAGTGGCCACGGAGCCCCATAATGTCCCCGACCAACCGCAATGGTTCGAGGACGTGATGGGCTCCGTGGCGGTATGGCATCGCCGCCATTCGGCGACGGCACCCCCCCCCCCTGCTCCGTGGTCGAACGGGGCAGGGGGATGATTTTAGTCAAGTGGGGAAGGTTTCTGGTCGCTGGATGCTACAATTCACCCAATTGTGGCTCCGCCGAATTCGGGAGGTTTTTGGACCGGCTGGGGGTCATGCTGGCCCCCTATATGAACGGTCCGGTGCTGGTCCTGGGGGACCTCAATGCGAGGTCCACTGATTGGGGGAATCTCAGGACCAACTCCCGAGGCGGAGCCCTTGTTGATTGGGCGGAGGGGCTGGAGCTCCGGTTACTAAACCGGGGCTCCGTGCCGACGTGCGTGAGGTGGAATGGGTGGTCGGTGGTGGACGTATCGTTCGCTACCGCCGCCGCCTCACGCCGTGTGTCCAACTGGCGGGTCTGGAGTGGAGAGACTCTGTCGGACCACTGCTACGTCCTTATGGACGTGGCGGTGGTCTCGGACCCGCCCTTGGACACGCCCCTCCGACGACGTGGCATCCCTTCCGCGCCAAGATGGGCGCGGAAGCGACTAGACGAGGACCTATTGAGGGCCGTAATTATCGGTTCCGCCTGGCCTCCGGCCAGGGAGCGCGGGGTAGAAGAGGGGGCGGCTTGGATCCGGGACACGTTGCAAATGATTTGCGACGTGGCAATGCCCCGGGTCCGAGCTCAGCCCCCAAGGAAGGCAGTTTATTGGTGGTCGAGCGACTTGGCCGAGCTGCGAAGCTCGGCTGGCTGCGCCCGACGCCGATACACCCGCGCTCGGCGCCGCCACTTCTTGGGCGGTGACCCGGAGCCGATGGTCGCCGAGCTGTACAGGGAGTACAGATCGGCGGCCGTGGCCCTCAAGCGTGCGATAGCCGCAGCCAAGGCCAAGGCTTGGGACGAGCTCCTGCTCACCCTCCGGGACGATCCGTGGGGGCGCCCGTACAAGGCGGTGCTTGGGAAGCTCCGCCCCTGGGCGTCCCCAGTCACGGAGAGGTTGGACCCGGAACTCTTGGGGCGCGTCGTAGATACCCTCTTCCCCCTCAGCGATGGGGCGGGGAGGGAGCCTGAACGCGCCCCGGTGCCGACCAGTGATTGGTCGGACGAGTTCCGGGTCTCCGGGTGGGAGCTATCCCGGGCCGTCCGGGACCTCGGGGCTAGGGGCAAGAAAGCCCCCGGCCCTGATGGAGTTCCCGGTGGTATAACGGCCTTGGCTTTAGGGGTCCTCGCCCCGGCCTACAGGAGCGTCATGGACGCTAGCCTGGGTCGGGGAACCTTCCCCACGATTTGGAAGCAAGGGTGCCTGGTCCTTCTCGAAAAGAAGGGTAAACCCGCAGAGTCTCCCTCTGCATACCGGCCGGTGTGTCTGCTCGACGAGGCGGGCAAGCTGTTCGAAAGAATAATCGCTGTCCGCCTCCTCGAACACCTGTCGCGGGGTGGTCCCGACCTTAGCGACAGCCAATACGGATTCCGGAGAGGGCGCTCAACGATCGACGCGTTGGAGCGTCTGCGCCTTCTCCGGGAAAGGGCTGTCGCCCGGGACAGGGTGTTGATCGCGGTGTCGTTGGACATTTCTAACGCGTTCAACACCCTGCCCTGGAGGGAGATAGAGGGGGGAATGGAATATTTCCGGATCCCCCCCTATCTCCGGAAGGTGGTTAGGGACTACCTCCGCGGCAGGGAGGTTGTTTATACCGGCCGGTACGGTGTGAAGCACACGAGGGAGATACACCGCGGGGTTCCGCAGGGGTCGGTCCTTGGACCGCTCCTGTGGAACCTGGGTTATGACGCGGTGTTGCGGGTGGTCCTCCCCCCTGACACGGGTGTCATCTGCTATGCGGATGACACCCTGGTTTATGCAGAGGGGGGGGGGGGGCTGGAGCGGGACCAGGCACCTGGTAGAGTCCGCCCTGGACTGCGTCGTCGGGCGAATCCGGGAGATGGGGCTGACCGTGGCCGCCGAGAAGACCGAGGCGATCTGGATGTACGGATCGTCTCGGTTACGGCGGCCGCCCCGTGGTCAAGACCTCCGGATTCGAGTCGTCAACACCTCCGTCGAGATCGGGCCCCAAATGAAATATTTGGGGCTGATCATCGACGGCCGCTGGCGCTTCGAAGGTCACTTCGAACTCCTGGCCCCCCGGCTAGAGAGGACAGCCGCCGCGCTTGCGCGGCTGCTGCCCAATATCGGGGGGCCGCAGTTGAAATTCCGCCGCCTCTATGCAGAGGTGGTGCGGTCCATTGCCCTTTATGGGGCCCCCGTTTGGCACCGCTCGCTCGAGGCCGGCCGGCGCAGCCAAGCACTCATGGAAAGAGTGCGGCGCCGGCTGGCCCTGCGGGCCATACGGGGGTACCGCACCATCTCGGCCGAGGTGGCGGGCCTCCTCGCCGTGTCTCCGCCCTTCGTTTTGGTGGCGGCGGAGCGGGCGACGCTATACCACGTCGCCTGCTCGATCCGCCGCCCCCCGGCGGTGGAACTCACGCGCGAGGAGGAAGAGGAGTTCGAGGAATCGAGGCGTCAGGCCCGGACGGAGACGTTTGCCGGATGGCGGCGACAGCTCGCCCCATCGGCGCGTCCGATTGTCCGGGCCCTCCTGCCCATATTTGATACGTGGTGCAGGAGGCGGGGAAGGTTGACCTTCCGCCTCACGCACGTGCTCTCCGGCCATGGGTGCTTTGGGGAGTACCTGCATAGGATGGGGCGGGAGCCGACGGCGCAGTGCCACCACTGCGGCGAGGAGGTGGATACGGCGCGGCATACTCTCGAGGAGTGCCCTGCATGGGCAGGGCCGCGCCCTGTCCTTAGAGCCGCGGTGGAGGGGTGGGACCTCTCGCTCGCGGCCATGGTCGACCACATGGTCTCGAGCGAGGGGTCGTGGAAGGCGGCGGTCTCCTTCTGTGAAGATGTGATCTCGCAGAAGGAGGCCGCCGAGCTGGCCCGGGAGAGGGACCCGGGCTCGGCGAGGAGGGTCTGGGCGCGGGGGCGTCCCTCGCGTCGACGTGTGCCCCCCCCCCTCCACGGAGGAGGGGAGCGGAGTCGGACGGAGGCGCGGCGCGTGGGTCGTCCCCGCGCGGCGGATCGCGGCCCCCCCGAGCGGGGGGAGTTGCGGGCGCGGGTGAGGCCAGGGGTTCGCCCTCTGCGTCCGCGCGTGCCCGCGTAGGGGGGGGGGCGAGTGGGGGGAGGGCGCGGGGAGTGGTCCCCTCTCCGCGTCAATTGATGCCCCCTCCTAGCGGGGGGCGGGTTGTCCCTTGGCGGTGCGAGGGGTTCGCTCCTCGCGCCGCCGTGTGCCCCCATCCCGGGGGGCGGAGGAAGATGGGGGTCGGGGTGTGAGCTGACCCCGGCCCCCAGAGAGGGGCATGGCTCCTCTCGGGACGGGCCGGCTGATTTGAAGCCGACCCGCCCCGTTTAGACCACCGGGTCGATCGGGGCGCGTGGGGGGTGGGGTGGGGAGGGTCGGGGCGTGCCGGATCACGCCTCCGACGACCCTTCCTTACCGGTGACGGCGTCTTCTTGCCCTAGCCTGAGGCGGGTGCCTTCGGGTCATATTATGGTATTAACTGTTATTGTACACCATAACCGTGGGTGGACCGAGCGGGGGCTCGGGAAACCCGGTCGACGGCCCTAGGGATTGGGATGGGGACACCGGGCGGGTCTCTCCGCCCGGGGTCTTATAGAGTAGGTAGTGGGGGAGGCTAACCCCTCCCCCCGGGATCTCATGATAGCTGGGAAGTGTCCTGTTGAGTACTCGCGTGATCCAGGCACTTCCCATTTAGCTTAGGTGGGTGTGGGGTTTTAGTGGGTAGCCACTGGGGACGGGCGCGCCTTCGGCGCCCCCCTCCCCGGTGGTAGTCCCACATAACCTCGGTTCCCCCCCCGGGGGCCGAGGTATGCGTAATGCATTTCTCCACAATAAAAAAAAAAAAAAAAAAAAAAGGTGCTCTCCGGCCATGGGTGCTTTGGAGAGTACCTGCGTCGGATTGGCAAGGAACCGACGAAGCAGTGCCACCACTGTGAGGAGGAACGGGACTCGGCGCGGCACACGCTTGAAGAATGTCCGGCGTGGTCGACACCGCGCCGAGTCCTGAGAAGGGTACTGGGAGCGGACCTCTCGCTGCGGGCCATAGTTGATGGCATGGTCGGCAGCGAGAGGTCGTGGAGAGCAATTGCCTCCTTCTGTGAGGACGTTATCTCGCAGAAGGAGGCGGCGGAGAGGGGGCGCGAGGCCGACCCCCTCTCTGCAAGGAGATTGGCCTCTAGGGGACAACCCCGGCGGCCCCCGGTGAGGGGTCGTAGGCGTGATGGCGGTGGTGGGACTAATTAGTTGTTCAACTCCCACCACCGCCATTGGGGGACTGTGGAGTCCCCCCAGGGGTTGGCCGGCTGGTGGGTGGGCTGGGTGCCTGTTTGCACCCTGCCTGCCCGCTCCGCCGGCTTCACCCCACATTAGGGGTGTACTGGGGGGTGGGATTGGGTTGGGGTTCGTGGGGGGGGAGCGCTTGCTCCTCTCCCCCTTCTTCTTCTTCTTTCTTCCTTCTTTTAGCGCGTGCGGAGACCTCCTCCCTCGGCCGGGTGGGGCCCCTTCGGGCCCGCCCCTCCGAGCGAGGAAGGGGGTCTCTGTGTGGGTGGCCCGCACGGCGTCCTACTAGGGGTTTAGGTTTGTTGGGGGGAGCTTCTCTCCCCCCCGGGATGGGGCTCATTGCCAAGAGGTGGGGGTGGTCGGCGGCATTCGTTCACGAGATCCCGACCACCCCCAATTAGCTCAGGGAGGCCACCGTGGGGTCGTTAGTGGGTATGCCCCGATCCGGCGTCCGCCGGGTCGGGGAGAGTCCCACATAACCCCGCTTCCCCCCCAGGGGGGGCGGGGTATGCGTAATGCATTTTTCCCCACGTTAAAAAAAAAAAAAAAAAAAAGGTCTGGGTTAAGTCTGGGTGACTACTTCTGTATTTTCGCATGCGTGGTCGGGCCGGCCTGGCGGCCGGCCCTCTCCGTCCCCCATCATCTAACCCTAACTAATTCTGATCGAATTCCGAGAATTTTATTCAGCATTTAAATGGTGTAATGGATACATAGAATTCATTATTTCGAAAAAAGCATCAATGCGTTTATCAAAATTGTACGTTCTTTTAAATAAAAATTCTGCAATATAATTAGTATAATGATAGTCACGTATGCCATAGCGAGGAATGCTGGCTCTCAGATCTCTCCACAATCTTTCAATATTTTGTGTATGAACTCCAGTTTGAGGATCAACAAAATTAGTCGAATGATTCACTGTTTTATGTATATAATTTTCATTCGCTAGATCATTATAGGCACGCCAATTATCCGTATGAATGATTGAACTTGCAACAATATGTTTTCGAATGATCGATAGCAGTGTTCCAGTAGTTCGGTCTGGTACTGGCAAAACAAAGACTTTTTTGGTGTTACGCTCAATACCACCAAGAAGCCATTGTCCGCGTAACATGCGTCCTCTATTGTATTTTCTTTTGCCTATTTTAACTTCATCTACTTCAACAATTTTTTCTGGCCCACCAATTGGCTCTTGTTGAGTTAAAATCCATTGCCCAAGTAACTAAAATTAATTTAACGAACAAACGAACACCATTACTTAAGATCAAATATAAATGAATCACATACAATGGTATCTATGGTATAGAGTACTTACTTCTTGACAGAAGCTTGTCCAATCAACTACATCCCTATCACTTAATTCTAATTCATTTTTGATACAAACATATCGTGGTGGTTTTAACAATAGAAAATAGGCTATGAAACGACATATTTTTGCGACATTAATGTGTACTTTCTCAAACCATGTTCCGTGAAGTGCACTTATTTTAAAATTGCATGTCGCTCTTTTTCGCTTATGACGTTTTGTAACTTTAATATATGTTTTTGTGCAATGAAATAAACGATTTTCGGCACTGTTCGATAGTACTAGCACATTTTTGCATCCTGGACATGCAAGGCACCCTGCCTGCATGTAATATCTTTACGAACCACTTTTTTCTCACACAAAAAGTTCCACAATCTTCATGGAGATGCATATTGAAATAATTCAAAAACTCGCAAGACTTGCAACTAACGTACCGATGTATACACTAATCGCTACTGGTTCGCACTGGATCGCACATGGGTCACATTCGTATATATGGGTTCTTCTATGTTTATTTGTCTAAGGTGTAGCTCATTCGAAACTATGGCAGCCTTATGTTGCCACGGAACGTGGAAGAATACGTAAAATTCAATACAGTATTAGCAATAGTTTTTTGCAAATATCTCGAAAACTAAAAGCGAGCGCCGGGTAGTTGTAATGACAAAAATTGTTCAGAATGTTGTCCTCGACAACATATGTCAAGGTCAAGGTCATCGGAGCTGCCTCCCCTAAACGTAAGTATTACCTATGTTTAATTGATACAGATCTACAAAACGTGTTTTCTACATTTTCAATATAAGCCCACATAAAAAAGTTGTATAATGGAACTTTTAGTATTTTCTCTACAATTCCGACAAAGGACAATTTTTGAAAAAATTTCTTTTCACATTATGTAGTAAACTGTAATTACTCTAACTTCTCAAACAAGATCAAGTCGTATGGTCCAATATTTAAAAAGTTATAGTCTTTTTAACTGTTTCCGAATATTAGTGGAAGTCCCTAAGTACCCAATATTTTAAATTTTTGAGGCTCCGCGAATTAAAAAACGGAATTTCAAAGAGGAAGAAATCGTAGAATACGACCACATTTTTTTTTAATTTTTTCACACTTGAGCTGGTGGTAAAATTTGCAGAACAAAGATATTTCTAATATGTTTTCATTAAGAAATTACATATGAAATGATAAATTATTTAAGAAGAATTTTATAATATGTATAATTTACGTATAATATAAGGATGTGTGATGCTGTTTCACCAAGTGTCAGGAACGTTTCCTATCTCCATGATGTTGTAGAAGAGAGATAAGGACAGTTTACGTAAGGAGCTGTGGAGTTCCCTCCTGCAACCTTTTTTTTTGTGCCATGCACAGCAGGGACTCTCGACCCGCTCTCGAAAAGCCATGTCGAAATTCGAGCTGAAAACCCGGACCCCATCAAAACGAAGTATCCTAAAGGAAACTCACCGGAAAGCTTGGTATGCGCGTAAGATACAATAGCGCATTAGTATACTTTTAGCCTGACAGGGAAAAACTCAGTTTGCGTTGATCTTTATGCATCTCATTTCTGACGTAAAAACGACGTCTCCAAAGAGGCGGCTTTTACATGTACATAAAGGCATCTTTTCTCAGACGTCGTTTGGACGGCAGAAATGAAACGCATAAAAGACACCTTTCTTCAACCGTCAAAACGACGTCTGGGAATAGATGCCTTTATGGACGTGTGAAAGGCGTCTTTTAGAGACGTAAGACGTAAAGACTTAAAAAAGACGAGAAAACGACGTCTGTAAGACGTCCTGTGCTATCTGGGTTAAGACTTTCCAAATCGCAGTACATAATGTTGCAGAATGTCTCCTCTGAAGCAGGTGAAAATCACTTCCCCTCTTACTATTCTATTCAAAAAGCGAAAGCCGAATGTTATCCAGAAGTTAGTTCTATTCATGTGACCGAGAGAGAAGCATACATAAAACTGCAGCGTTTACTTGATCACACAGTGAATCGATTACTTAGGACGTTAGAAGCAAATTAAAAAATAAACTGATTTTGATATCAAAATGGGGGTGCGATGGTGCTTCAAGCCAAAGTGTTTACAAACAAAAATTTTCATTTGATGGAGATGATGATTCTGCCATATTTGTTTCATCTGTGGTTCCAATTAAATTGTTCGACCCACATAATGGAGAAATATTATGGGAAAACTCCAAGCCTTCTTCCACATCTTACTGTAGGCCAATCAAATTCAAATTTTGTAAAGAAACGCCAGAAATAATCAACCAAGAAGTCAACAGAATCAATGAAGAAATTTCGTCACTAATACCAACAAAAGTTGATTCAACTGAAATAAGGACTGAACTTTCTGTTGGGAACCCAGAAATGTTCGATTATTATATGTCTTATCTTATTGATTTGATTTCTGCGAGAAAACTCCTATATGGAAATCCCAGATCGCGGAAACCACTCGTTTTTAAGTTATGAGCAATTAAAGGTGAGTAATTTAACACTAATTTTCATTGTTTTACCTTAGAAAGTGGCAGGTATGGGCGCCGCCATATTTGTAAGTAGGGAGCTCCTTGCGTATAGTGACTCAGTGGCGACGCTAGATGGCAGCACTAGCGCGCAACTGTGGAGATTGTCGGTATACCCTTGAACAAGGCTACCCGGGCGCTCCACTCGTCAATTCCAAGGTCTCGGTGACGGCAGGATAAAAGAACAACAACGGCTTGGACTGTATGTCCGATCCACTCGACAGCGGCAGCAAGAAGAGAGGGCGCGGGAATCCGCGACGCGACATGGCCGTAGTAGTAAAAAGTAAAAAGTAAAAAGTAGTTGTAATTAATTTTATAGAATTGGGAAAGAGAGTAGTTGTAGTTGTTTGAGATTGTGTCTGGGTTAGGTCTGGGTTAGTTCTGGTTAGATTGTGAATCGGTTTTGTAATTGTAAGCATGAAAAATTTAGATATCTTGATTGTGTGTAAATGTATGTTATCGGCATTGCAGAGTTGTGGCGGGACGAGTGCGGGATGAGTGATGTGGCTCATAAATTAAAAACGAGTGGTTTCCGCGGTCTGGGACTTCCATATAGGAGTTTTCTCGCAGAAATCAGCAAGATAAGACATATAATAATCGAAAATTTCTGGGTTCCCTAGAGAAAGTTTACCCGAAATAAGTCACCAATTAGTAATGACTATGGTAGACGGAAAAGTCTGCAACGTTTTGTCGGAAACGAGTTCGGCAATGAGATGCTACATCTGTCAGGCAAGTCCCAAAGAGATGAATAATTTAAAACGAGACTATGAAAATGTTTGTAATGACGACTATTATAAATTTCGACTTTCGTCTCTGCATGCAAAAATTCGATTTGTCGAATGCCTCTTGCATTTGTCTTATAATCTCGAATTTAAAAAGTGGTCAGCATCTAAACCACAATACAAAACAATGCAGAAAAATAAAAAATTACTTGTTCAAGAAAGATTTCGTTCTGAACTGGGTTTAATTGTGGACAAAGTTAAGCAAGGAACTGGTATGTATAATGATGGAAATACTGCCAGAAAATTTGTAAAAAATCCTAAGATTACGTCAGCAATCACTGGAGTTGATGAAAAATTAATTTACAAGTTTGCTGTGGTTCTCCAGGCCATTTTGTCTGGGTAAAAAGTAAATGTAAAAAAATTTGCAGCCTACGCGACGGAAACTGCGGAATTATTTGTCACTCTTTACCCATGGTATTACATGCGAGCGACCGTTCATGAAGGTTTAATCCATGGGAACAAAATGATTGAGAAAGCTATAGTACCTATCGGGCAACTATCGGAAGAAGCCCAAGAAGCAAGAAATAAAGAATTCCGAAAGTTCCGGGAATTTAAGTGTAGGAATATCTTCTCTTCGATCACAATTAGTACATTAAAAAAACAAGACCTATTTCCAGAACCATTTCAACTTTTAACAATAACTGATGTCAGTGAAGAAAATTTGGACGAACCTATGGAAACAGAATACACCTGATACACTTGTTGGACTTGAACGATTTTCAGTAGAGGTACTCTATATTATAAGGGAAAAAGTCTGCAAAATCTTAATCCAATATCTTCAGCCAATGAGAAGTAATCTCCATGTCCATTTATTTGCACTGTTCGGTCCACTGTGCGACGGTCGGAAATCGTCTGAGGACCGGGACCGTTCAGATTAAAGCGCGTGAGGACAATCAAGGAGTGAGGGAAAGAGAAGCTTGAAACTTCGATTATTTTTTTTTTTAACACTGCAGTTTATTTTTAAATCAATCGCATTTCGCCGCGCGAATCGCTCTAAGTCGGAACAGAGATCTTGACCGTGCGATCTTTCTGCCGTCGTGCGTCGCATCGCGACGGAGATCTTGAGCAGCGCCTGACCGGGAGTCTCCGCGAACGGAAATCTTCGACGCGCTCGACGGAGATCTTGCCGCGGGCAGACGCACGAAACGCGACGCGAAACGAGGAAGCGAAACGGCGTGACGAAATTAAACCCTGCGAAGCAGTCGAGGCAACTACCGATACAACGAATCGGCGAATAAAACCGCTCGCTGAATTTCTGGTAAGAGGAATCTCACCATCTTGTAAAGATTACCAGAAATTGGAAAGCTCGGTGCGAACTGGAGAGAGAGATCGGTTTGAAGTCGCGAGATGATATTGGGTAAGACACTGGAGAAGAGAGTCGCTCCGCCAAGGAAGGGTCCTTAAATATTCTTCGCGAGGAAGTCGTGGTCGAACGTGATTGGCTAAGAATCGATCGCTTGATTCCTGGGAGACGAATTGTTGTTACACATATTTGCTTGGCACGAACGCGGACAAAGACTTCGCGTTCACGCTCGACTGTAACGTGTGATCGCTACGCGACGCTAAACATGGGTAGAAAAAACGTAGCGAACGTCGCTCGACGGTTGGCGTTACAGCCAGCAAATTTCACGACTCGAATCCCGAACAGCAACTATAGTTTGAAAACCCCTAGACCAGTCAATGAGCTTATAGTTCACTTAAGACCAGGAACGTAGGAACTAAGCTTATAAACTAAGGGGGGCTATTTACAATAGAGCCGCGGTGGGTCTTAGGAATCTAGATACTTAGTGTACTTAATATCTATTATTGCATAATTCTTTGGTTTTAGTGTTAGGGGGACCTCATCTGTTGGAGACTTTGTTCGCGTATAGCGAGTTCTGGGATGTGGGCACTGTTGCTTGACAGCCACCAGTACTTTTTCAGGTCTGGACTGTGAAAATCGATGTGGTCTTTTTTGGGTATTGCGGTGGAGAATTTGAAATTTTGTCTGTGTAGGTGGAAGTCGTTGTGGTTAAAAACGATTCTTTTGTCTGCTTTATTCCTGCGCCAGTGGGAGATAGTTGGGATGTTATCAGCATTCTGGATTAATCCCCTGTTATCGCAGTAGAGGATGGCTTGGGGTAGTGTAGCCGTTGAGAAGTTGTCTGCGGGATGTGGCAATATCCTGTATAGTGAGTGTTTGTATTATTGGGTTGGAGCTGTGTGGGAGTTTACGAAAATAGTCTCGTGTTAGTTTTATTGTAAATGTGTCAATTTTGGGTATGTCAGCAGTGTCGTATAAGGATTGATTTCTGATGTAATGTTGCCAGTCGGAGCTTTGGGTTCTGTATAGGCGCAGGCAGGCTCTTAGACATTTGCGCTCGAAGATTCTGATTTTTTCGTATGTGGAGTGATTGAGGTTCCACAGGGTGGGTGCTGCGTAGGTGATTATGGGGCGGATGAGGAGCATGTAAAGTATTAGTTTGGTTTTGTTGGATAGGAATCTGTTGTAGAAGAGTCTACTGTTGGCTCGAAAGACTTTGTTGGCTTTTTCGAGTTGAATTTGTGTCTGTTGCCATGAAGAAGGTAGTCAATGTGTACGCCTAAATACTTAACTGTTTATTTATGGGGTATTAGCCCTATGTTGAAGGTGCTGGGGATTGTGGTCGAGATTTGAAAATTTTTGCTGCGTGCTTTGGATTTGGAGCTTAATTTATGCAGAGGTTTTCTGAAGAGAATTGTTTCGGACTTGCAGGGGTTTAATTTTATGTTCCAAGATATGTGATACTAATAAATTTTGTTGACTATTGTGTCCATAGTTGTTTTGAACTGTTTCAGCTCTGTTTCGAGCAATGTAGACCAAAGCTGTCGTTTAAGCGGCTCGCGACGGCCGATTCTCGAAGGCTACGCCCCTCGACCCGGTCGCGCGTCTCGCCCCCCGTGACGGTCCTAGTACTCGGAGCCGCTCAGGCGCGTACCATGGCGTAGGCGAAATTCGTGGCGCTTCAACTCTACACGGGGGTCAATAGGTTTCCGCATTACCATCGAGGTACTATTGCCAATGCGTTTTTTTTTTTTGTTAGTGGAATCTCCTGTAGGCCTATTCCACTATATCGCACAATAATTTCGCGATCCGAATATTCTCAATGTTCGGATCAACTTATTTATGCGAATGCTCATTTTCAAAAATGCGCTATGTTAAATCAGAACACCGCACATCCTTAAATGCTTCTTCGCTCGCGTCTGCGATGCGAACAGTCACATCTAAACTTCCAGTAGACTTGTCCAATTTGCCAAGCACATCTAAACGTGCGCGAAAATCATGCTATTCCAGATGGTATTAAAATTTGAACAATAGAATTAATAATTATTTTTTAAATTTATTTTACGAATTTATCTTTCTAATTAATTTTCTACAGCTGTTGTCCGAAATTATTGTGCGATATAGTGGAATAGGCCTACAGGGGATACCACTAATAAAAAAAAGATGCATTGGCAATAGTACCTCGATGGTAATGCGGAAATTTATTGACACGCGTGTAGACCTGAAGCGCCACGAATAGCGCCTACGCTATGGTACGCGCCTGAGCGGCTCCGAGTACTAGGACTGTCATGGGGGTCGCGACGCGCGGCCGGGTCGAGGGGCGTAGCCTTCAAGAATCGGCCGTCGCGAGCCGCTTAAACGACAGAACTGATGCAGACAATGATATCGTCGGCAAAGGCTATTAGGTTAGCCTTTTCCTGTTCATTGAATTTAAAGAGCTTGGGGAGGTCGCTTAGGAAGATGTTGAATAGGATGGGTGAGTTAACCGTGCCTTGTTGAAGCCCTTCATTGATTAAGAACTCGGTTGAGGATAATTGTTTGCCATTTCAGGTGAGGAAACTTTTATTGCAGATCATATCCCAAATCAGGAAGATCAGCCATGGGGGAATTCTTTTTTGGTTAGTTTATAAAGGCTATAGCGGGTTTGGTGGTGAAATTCGCCACCAACGAGTTTTTAATCGAGCTTTGGCTATTCAATAGCCTACCCACAAAGACCCCGATCTGCCAAGTTACAGTCCCATATCTCATATGTAAGGGTAGTTATTAAGGAAAATCGAAAACCAGTTTTTGGCCCATTTTCCCTATTTATTGACAGTTAAAAAATCTGCAAAAATTCTGACACATTTTGGATACTAAGCCACATATTAGGTATCATTTTCAGATTTTTCCGTTGCAAACTCTGGTTGTAAAACGTGAAAAACCCCAAAAAATGCAGAGAAAATGCAGATTTCATATAGAAATCGAAAGAGCACTACTACAAATTTAATTCAGAAAGTAGATATTATCATAAGTATTTTGCTTAATTTTTTTCAAATCCCTGAGAGTGGTGCGTCACAGTTGAAAAAAATAAAAACTACTTTTTTCGGCGTTTTTCCTAAGTTATTCCTATCTTGTCTGAATTAAAAAAATATATTATGTTATATTAAATATTCCTACGTTCAGAGAAATATTTTGCATACTTTAAAAGTTGCGCAGTACAAAAAACGAAATAATACTAAGTTGTTATATTTGAATATTTCGAAGATACTTTTAACGGCGCCGGTTGGTACAGCTGCTATGGTCTCGGACTGCGGAACCACTGATGCGTTTTTGGACCAGGTTCGAATCCCGCCCGGGTCAATCTTTTCTTTTTATTTATCAGATGTTTTTTCGCTTCCTAACCATATGATTGTTGTTAAACCATTGTAAAAACATTTTTTAACTATTTTTTAACTATTTCTAAATAATTTTTCGGAAGAATATTTATTAGGATTACGAATGATATTTGTATAATTGATATTCTAAATAAAGAAAACAGTTGGCTCGCGTTATACAGGAAAATATATAATGGTTAATCGGATTTTACAATATCTTGATCGGTAGACGAAACGTGCTCACCAGATACAAGACAAGATCGGAATGAATGATTAGACGGATCGATATATCCAATCGATAGGGCTCGGAACGCGACGCATGCGCGACGCATAGATCAATACTCAGATCAATATTCAGATCACAGGCTCAATACGCACGAAATTACAAAAAGAATTCTAACACGCCTCCTTAATTACGCGCGTACTCACAAAAAGCTTATCTATGGCTTATTAATTATTTTCAGTCCGAGTTTCTCACACAACTCTCCGTGCCGTGGACCAGGTAAGGCCTGCGCGAAAATATCTGCGATCATCTCCCCTGTAGGCAAGTGCCTTAGTGTGACCTCACCTCTGTTCACGGCATCACGAACAAAATGGTATTTGATATCGATATGTTTTATTCGCTTGTGAAACATCGGATAGTGTGCCAGGTTTTGTGCTCCCTGATTATCGACATGCACGACCACGTCGATGACTTGTTGAATTCCGAGTTCATTCTAGACTCCGCGCAGATACATAGCCTCCTTGGCAGCTTCCGTCAATGCCATGTACTCTGCTTCAGTCGACGATAGTGCAGGAGTTGGTTGTTTTTGGGATTTCCATGAAATCACGGCGCCTCCCAGGATGAAGTTGTAGCCGGAGAAGGACCTTCTATCCATCCCGCAACCGCCCCAATCGGCATCGGAGTACCCAACAATCCGTAGGTCAGTCTTGTGATAGATAAGTCCGAGCTCGACTGTCCTCTTGAGATATCGCAGGATTTTCTTGCCTGCACGCCAAATGAACCTGTTCAGGGAAGTTACAAAATTGTGCAAGTTTTGCCACAGTAGTAGTGATATCGGGTCTTGTAGTCATGGATAAATATATTAGCGCCCCGATGAGTTCGCGATATGGTCGTGACTCCCCCGTTTCACATTCTTCATTCGACTTGTGGCGGCCCGTGCAACGATCCCGCCGCTGCACCGCCGACATACATTGTATGCGTGACGACGACCGTCCTCGGGAAGCCGCAGAGAAACATTCGAAAATCCCGACCACCACATCCGGACGACACCCTTTTTTTTTTTTTTTTTAATGTGGGGAAATGCATTATGCTTACCCCGGCTCCCCTCCGGGAGTTATGTGGGACTACCACCGGGGAGGGGGGTGGGGGGCCGAAGGCGCGCCCGTCCCCGAAGGCTGCTCACTAAAACCCCACACCCGCCTAAAGCTAAATGGGAAGTGCCTGGATCACGCGAGTACTCAACAGGCTATTTCCTCCCCCACTACCTACACTATAAGACCCCGGGTGGAGGGATCCGCCCGGTGTCCCCATCCCTGGGGCCGTCGAAATGAGCCTCCGCTCGGTCCACCCACGGCCCCTGGAGTCTCCGTGCCCCGCCCGGTTCCGGTGACCCGAAGATCCCCGCCCTGACCAGGGCAAGAAGACGCCGACATCGTTAAGGAAGGGTGGTCGAAGGCGCGATCCGGCACGCCCCGACCCTCACCACCCCACCCATCCCACGGCCCCCTCCCCCCCCCCCAAGAGCTCGTTGCTCGTCAAGGGGGACAGGCCGACATCCCCCGCACCGAGATACCTCTGGTGATGTCGACCCATCCCGGGGGGAAACTAAATTCCCCCTGGGGGAATCGGGGTCAGCTCCCCCCCCCTCCCTCTCGCCGCCCGCCTTCCGGGCAACCGACGCCGCGAGGGGACACCCCGCAACGGACCCCCCTCATCTATTTCCCCCTCCGGGGAGGGGGAGCTAACCCGTCACGTGGAATGCCCCCGTAGCTACCCCTACGCCGCCCCCCCCCCCTCGAGGGGGCGCAAATCGGCGCGGGTACGACTCCCGCACCCTCCCGTCCACAACTGCACCCCTCCTGCGCCATACAGGAGGGGCTCTTCGGCGCGAGAGTCGTCCCCGCTGCCTTCCACCATGCGGACGACACCTAGCCCGCCGGTATCGTGCAAGCCCCGTCGGCTGGCGCAGGATAAGCTCCGCATCGCGAAGGCGGAGTTCGAGGCGACGGTGAGGGACGGAACAGCGTGACGATCCGAATGCTGCTGTTCATCGGCCCTACACCTGGCTCCGAAGAAAGGCGGCGAGTGGCGACCGTGCGGTGATTACCGCGCGTTAAACGCGAGGACAATCGCGGACAAATATCCGGTGCCGCATATCGAAGACTTCGCGCAGCGCTTAGGAGGGAAAAGCGTATTCTCGACGATAGACCTGGTGCGCGCGTACAACCAAATACCAGTGAACCCGGAAGACATTGCGAAAACCGCGATCACGACCCCGTTGGGTCTGTTTGAGTTTCCCAGGATGTCTGTCGGGCTTCGAAACGCGGCGCAGACATTCCAGCGGTTCATGGACGAAGTGTTGCGCGGCCTCGACTGGTGCTACGTTTACATAGACGATATTCTGGTCGCATCGAGCTCAAACGAGGAACACGAGGGACACCTGCGCGAGCTTTTTTCCCGCCTGAACGAGTACGGAGTGCTCGTCAATTGCGTGAAGTGCGTGGAGGTGACGTTCCTAGGTTACGCAGTGTCCGCGCACGGTACCCGACCGCTTCCATAAAAAGTCGAAGCGATTCGAACTTTCCCGCGCCCACTTTTCCTGGGCGTAATAACTGCAGCCCTGCAGGGAAACGTGAAGGGACGAGCACCAGTCGAATGGACTCCGGAGCGAATCGAGGCCTTCGACAAGTGCAAGGAAAGCCTGGCGCACGCAGGTCTTCTGGCCTATCCCGACACCACGCTGCCCATTCACGGTAGGCGCCCCGCTGCATTAGCCTTCTTTACAAAGAAGTTAACGGCGGCCGAGCGAAAATATAGTCCGTACGATCGGGAACTACTCGCGATTTACAAAGCCGTACGGTATTGTCGGCATATGGTCGAGGGTCGCGCGTTCACGATTTTCACCGATGATAAACCGATAACATTCGCGTTCGCCCAACGCCCCGAAAAACATACGCCGCGACTGTTCCGCTACTTTGACCTGATAGGCCAATTCACGACCGACATCCGGCACGTGGCCGGCCGAGACAACGTGGTCGCCGACGCTTTGTCCCGCGTAGCGGAGATCTCGACCGCGGTAGCCCGACCCCTCTCTCAATTATAAAAAATTGTTTTGCCGAGCGACAACATCGAGTTGTACTGCAACGTCTCAACTTCAGAACACGTGTTCGCGTCGCTACACAATCTTGCGCACCCCGGTGCCAAGGCGACCGCGAAATTGGTCGCACAAAGATTCGTGTGGCCAGGTATGCAAAAAGATTTCAAAGCCTGGGTTAGGTACGTTTCGGATCCCTTCAACGCGTTTCGAACACGTCCACGTGGACATCGTCGGCCCGTTGCCGATGTCGAAGGGATACCGTTATTGTGTGACATGCGTCGACCGTTACACGCGCTGGCCGGAGGCGTTCCCCGTTGAAAATATTACCGCCGAGACGGTGGCATACGTGCTACTTTCAGGGTGGATCGCTCAATACGGTGCACCCCACCGAATCACTACCGATCAAGGGCGACAATTTGAATCAGCGTTGTTCACGCAATGGTCGCACCTCATCGGTACAAAGCACCTGCGTACGACCGCGTACCACCCAGCAGCGAACGGCATGGTGGAACGATTTCACCGCCAATTGAAAGCGGCAATAATCTGCCACGCGGACGGCTGGGCCGACGCGTTGCCGATCGTCCTCCTGGGCGTTCGAGCCGCCTGGAAGGAGGACATTCAAGCGACCTCCGCCGAAATGGTCTATGGCAAACCGATTCGCCTACCGGGCGAATTACTGATAGACCGACGTATCACGAACGTCAACGACGAGACGTTCATCGCAAAAGTGCGTGAGCATTTCCGTGGTTTGCGTCCGACACCTCTAAAGGGCCACGGAAACAAAAAAACATTCGTGTTCAAGGACCTGAGCACGACGACACAGGTGTTTATAAGGCACGGCGCACTTAAAGGTGCTTTGCAGCCGGCGTATAACAATCCGTACGAGGTGGTCGAGTGGCACTCGAAACTTTAACATCCGGGTTAAAGATCGAGTGGTTCCGGTGTTGCTGGATCGCCTCAAACCCGCGTACCTGCTGAATGACGACGAGCAGAGCACACCGAACAGGCCCCCGCTGCAGGAGGTCAACAGCGATTCTCCCATACGTATGGTGGTAATCCACTCCATACTTCTGACTGCAACCCTTCGCTACAAGGCGAGCCTTTTTGCGTACAGTGGTCCCATCAACTTCATACTTATTTGTCAGTCCAAAGTGATTCCCGACCAGGTTTGCACCTTTTGGCATCGCAACGATTTCCCAAGTATCTTTCGATATGAGGCTGGTAATTTCCGCGAGAATGCGTTTTCCCACTCATCTCGTTCATCACTAAAAATCTCAGCATGTCCGGCAAAATTTACAAACACGTCGTCGACCTCCTCTGGACTAGGCAATTGTAGGTCGTCTTCTTCTCCACCCGATAGTGTTTGGTATACCTTTCGCGGTCGTCCACGAAGACCTGTTCTCAACAATTTTGGCTTCCCAGGAGCTCGACTCTGAGTGTTCGCTGGCGCTTCGGTTATTGAGTATTTTTGAACCACTTCTTCCTCGGCCTGTATCGGTACTTCCACGGTTTCTATCTCAATCGATGTACGGCCGTCTCCACTCCTGTCTTCCACTGTCAGTTTTCCGACAAATCTTACGTCACGGGAAATTACGAACTTTCGCTCCTCGGGTACCCATATTCGGAATCCCTTGACGGACCTCGGATATCCAACGAATATTCCCTCTTATGACCTTACCCGAAATTTGTCCATTCCAGGAGTCTTGCCCAGCACGTACGCCTTGCAACCGAAAGTTCGGAGATAATCGATTTTTAACGGTACACGGTACCACTGTTCGTATGGAATATTTCCTCCAAGAGTGCTCGTCGGGCACCGATTACGAACATGGCATGCGGTGACAAGTGCCTCAGCCCAGAATGCTTCGGGCAATGTTGATTGCAACAACATACACCTTGCCATCTCAACCAAAGTGCGGTTCATTCGCTCCGCAGTTCCGTTCTGCTGCGGAGTATGTGTCACAGTCAATCTTCTTGTGATGCCCTGCTCCTTCAAAAAATTTTCAAACTCTCCATTAATATACTGACGGCCATTGTCTGATTGGAGGCATTTTATGAATGCACCGGTCTGTTTCTCTGCCAGGCTTTTGAATGCCTTAAAAGCATCCAGAACGCCACTCTTTTTCCTCAAGACGTTCCTCGGAAATACCACAAACATGCAACACAGACACTACCATTCACCGCGCTAAAACCAAACAGAGATCTCGGGCACGGAATTCACCTATTTAACCGAATAGTCGCGCGACACCAGTTGTGCCGCGACGGAGTTCGGGGGGGGGGCTATTGGGAGGGTAATGAAGTTCGACACTCTATTATTGACAATTTTTTCCAGCAAAGAAAAAAACTGAAAATCACAAATGGATTGTGCTAAACTATAACAAAGAAAAAGGCTTGTCGGGTGGCGGGGGGGGGGGGAGGGGGGGTACGGCCTTAGTGAGAGTATTTTGCCGTCGCCACGGCATGGGCGTCTCCCTTCGTCTTCTTCCCCTGCTGATGGTGGGGTCCTCCACGTTTCCATTTTGGCCCACATTTTGGGCAGGTTCTAACGGTCACGCCCGCCCAGCCGCAGCGGAAGCAATACATCGTCGGCGGGGCGATACACTGGGGATGGCGGTGGCCCCTCGCTCCGCATCGCCAGTACCCATGCGTATACTCCGGCCGTTCCATCCGCCTCTCTAAGTGGCAGGTAGCGGGTTTGCCCCTGGTTCGCATTCCTGTCGTTCGGCCGTCCTTCGGATAATCATTCTCGGCCTTCGAGGGTGGACGGGCGCCTACCGATTCCGGTCGCCCCGGGCTGGATTCCTGCGTGGCGGCCTCCGTTTGCCGCCATCGGCCGAACGGCGGGTACGGCACGAGGGAGAGTGCACGGGGGCGCGGAGTGTCCGCCGTTTCCTCTCCTCCTTCCGAGGCCCCGTTCGTGTCGGTCGGGTCTTCGGATTCCCTCGGCCCGAACGAGTCCTGGCTGCTGCCCTTCCCGGATGGTATCTCTGGGCTGTCCTCCGGAAGCTCCTCAAAGAGGCCCGCCAGGGTATCGTTGAGGCTCCATCCGGCCTCCGTCTCTCGTTCCGACTCGGGACGATCGTCGACGGACCGGTACTGCGTCCAGGACCGAGAGGCGGAGTCGTTATCCTTCGTGACTGCCTCGTCGTCGCCGGGTCAGTCCACGGACCGCATACCCAGGAACACCACCTATGCCCACGTCTGAGTCCCTATTGTTCTGACCCGGGGCTTCCCCACTAGGGCTGGCCGGGACCCGGCACAGTCGGACCTATACGTCGTGGCCTCACTCTCCTCCCGCATCTTGAACAGGGTGTCTCGTTTGTCCACGGCAAAGATGTACGGTCCCGGCTCACGACAACGTCTCCCAGTGACTGTGTAGGGCAACGGCTGTGGGAACCAACGGGTGTTTTCATTCGGAGTCGGGCTTCCGTTGTGATGCAAGATACCGTTTGAGATCGCTCGCGGGCTTTGCCGAGGTTCCGGCTTTCCTCCGTGGCGAGTTGGTAAACCACCGGCGATAGCTTTCGCATTATTATTACCAGTCCGAGGAATTTCGGGCCTAGTTTAGTCGGGACATGTTGTGTGACAGACGAAAGGACGCGTTGTCACTTCATGACCCTATCCCCTACCTCGAACTCTTTTTCCCGGTGTCGCGAATTATAGTAGCGCGCCTGTCGATTATACGCGTCGTCTAAATTTTCGATCACCCAGTGCCGTAAACTCGGCAAACGCGTCATTCGACCTTCCCACTTGCTGGTCGCCGCTACTTCCAATTCGACAGGCGGCTCTACGCTCGCGCGCTCGCATTTTGCCGGTCGCGGTTCTCGCCCGAAATTTAAAAAGGCTGGGGAAGCCTGAAGCACGGAATATTTGGCCGTATTGTAGGCGAATCGGAATTTCGGCAGATTCACGTCCCAATCTCGGTGATCCCTCCCTATAGAGGGTGAATTCGATAAAGCAGGACACCTAAATATCTGCGTTACTTTTCGTTGCACAAAAAAACATCGTAGGACAAAGTTACACTGTTTGAAAGGCCACATATAACGGTGTAAGGGAAAAAAAAATTTTGAAGGTCATTTTTATGAGATTTCAAGGTTATCGATGTTTTTTTTAAATGGAATGATATATTTTCGTTAACGTAATGTTGTAGCTGACAAAATAACGAATTCATGCATGTAACACAATATGACCTTCAAATGACCTTCAACCCAGAAAAATGGTATAAATAAAATTCAACGTGTAAGATTCATTTGATGTATTTCTGTTACGCCAAATGTTCAAAAATATTCCCTTGAGCTGCTATACATTCATTCAGCCGTGAAGTTACAGAACGTACTGCTGCGTAATTCATTTCTGAGGAAATCGACGCACAAGCCTGGACGATTCTTTCTTTCATGTTGTCTATAGTCGTTGGTGGTTCACTATAAACATCGTCTTTCAGTTTTCCCCATAGATAAAAATCAAGGGGTGTAAGGTCTGGTGAGCGAGCTGGCCATAATACGGGTCCGTTACGTCCAATCCAACGATTTGGAAACTTGTTATTTAAGAATTGTGTTACGACACGGGAAGAATGGGCCGGACATCCGTCATGTTGATACCACATATTTTCACGAATGTTCAAGGGTGTATTTTCCAGGAGAGTTGGTAACGATTCTCGTAAAAATGCAATGTATTTTTCTGCATTTAATGTTCCGGTAATAAAGTGAGGCCCAATTATTTGGTTATCTAAAATTCCGCACCAAACATTGACGGACCATGGTCTTTGTTTGTCGACTGTCCGTAACCACCGCGGATTTTCAGATGACCAATAATGCATTATTAAAAAATGCTCCATCGTTTATCAATTGTCTCAATCCTCACTGGCAAAAGTTTACACGATTTACAAAGTCTCTGCCATGAAGTTCTTGATGAATTGATAGGTGAAAGGGGTGAAATTTGTGTTCCTGGAGTATTTGCACTACACATTTTTGACTAATGCCACTTCCTCGTGCGATTTGCCTCGTACTAGCATGAGGGTTTGTATTCACTGCTGCCAGAACATTAATTGTGTTTGCTTCATTCCTTACAGTCCTCACCTTTGTACGTTTTTTATTTTCGACACTACCAGTTTCACGGAATTTATTTAACAAATTGGAGTAAACGGAAACTGACGGACAATTACGATTAGGAAATCGGTCCTTGTACAACTGCACGGCTTCTCTTAAACACTGTCGACTTTCTCCATAAATGAAAATCATATCAATCTTATCTTCCTTCGAGTAACGCATTGTGAAACGTTCATCGATAAACTGATCGAGAAATCTTAGAAACTGTGGAAATCTGATAGCAAGAAGGTCTTCTGAGTAATTAGTAGTGGATAAACACGATTCTGTACGAACGTATAGGTGAAGGTATATCATAATTGTCCTCCTGTCAACACCGAATCTGTTATTATGTTGTGTATTGCGATACATTTGAATGTATAGCAGCTCAAGGGAATATTTTTGAACATTTGGCGTAACAGAAATACATCAAATGAATCTTACACGTTGAATTTTATTTATACCATTTTTCTGGGTTGAAGGTCATTTGAAGGTCATATTGTGTTACATGCATGAATTCGTTATTTTGTCAGCTACAACATTACGTTAACGAAAATATATCATTCCATTTAAAAAAACATCGATAACCTTGAAATCTCATAAAAATGACCTTCAAAATTTTTTTTTCCCTTACACCGTTATATGTGGCCCTTCAAACAGTGTAACTTTGTCCTACGAAGTTTTTTGTACAACGAAAAGTAACGGAGATATTTAGGTGTCCTGCTTTATCGAATTCACCCTGTATATGCGACACTCATTGTTTTTAGGATACGATTCACGTGTTCGACGGGATTTGCTTGCGGGTGGTGCTGGAGCGTTGTCGCGAACCGAATGCCGTATTCATCGGCAAGATCTCTCAGACATTTATTTGCGAATTCTGTTCAGTTATCCGTTCAAGGGCCTCGGCAATTTTCGGACCAGTCGCACGTCGGAGCGGGGCGCACCCGATCCATTTCGTGAATAGATCTTGGAGCACGAGGAGGTACGCGTGACCGGACTTGCTAGGAGGGAACGGACCCATTATATCGGCAGCTACCACTGTCCACGGCATGTCGATTCGGCGCCGACCCATCAGCCCGGCAGGGAGTGTTTGCTCCACTTTCGTGAGCTGACAGGTTGTATAGCGTCTTACGTACTCGACCGCAGTTCGATACATGCCGGGCCAGTAGTAGCGCATCGCGACCCGCTGGTAAGTCTTCTCGATCCCTAAATGACCGTCCTGTAGTGCGCCTCTTGCAAGATCTCGGTTCTGCGTTCCTCGGGGACGACTAATTTCCATTCATCCCCGTCTTGCCCTAAGGTTTCCGCGATAAGTGGATCGACTCTACGGCAAAATAGTTCCCCGCTCCGAATGGACTAGTCTTTAAGTTTGTCCGGAATTCTCTCGACTTCCGCGAATTTCTCCTCGTACCACCTCGTGCGTACTGCTGCCGCGATGTTTAATTCCCCCCCGACGACTTCCCCCTTCAAAAACGCGCGAGAGTGCATCCGGCGCTTTGCCGATACACTACCTGGAAATCATATTCCAGTAGTTGCAACGTTGTAAGGCCCACTTCGCTAGGTTGACCTTTATCACGTTGCTTATTTCTCCGGGTCGCAGAGGAGAGGCGGAGGAATAGGCGACTTCGAGTTTTGATAGGCTTCAAGGCCGGGCTGCGTTCGGCCGCGCGTACCGCAGTCCACTCGTGATAAACGTGCTCTCGGGGAATTCCGCGTTGTACGATATCTGGAAGGATCACTACTTTTCGGGCGCCAGACACCTTTAGGCGTCACGCGAAATCTTACGATAATTACGGAATCTCCGAGGGCACGGCCGCGATATCTGGAAGTTCGCCCAGGATTCTGCGAAGGATCGGACTGAACGTTCCCCGCGGCGGGAAGGGGCCTCGTAAATAACGGTGACACGTTACGTTTTAACTCGACGATGTTTATTTGGACATTCGTAGGTTCTGTCGGTTGGAAGACCGGCAGACTAACATTCGAGCGAACCGTATGAAATTGAACTCGCGTCGGAATCAGCTGCACGCCGGATGATCGGGCGGAACACGGTTCGTATTTCGGGAAAAGCCGATTCCCGGTGGAATACGCGGTGCTCGGGATCGTATAAGAAAACCGCGTCGGAGTTGCCCGAGTCTTTAGGCCGACGCGGGGGTCACGGTAAATTCGACCCGATCTAACGGACTGTGCACGGCGCGTACAGAGTTAACGATAGCACGGGATCTCGCGATGTTCGCACCGACGCATGCTCGACACTTTCACTGGGAACGTATTTAACAAATCTTCATACAGCCGATCTAGCGGCACACGAAATAGATCACGAAATAATACCGGAATCGATTCAAATTGTTACCGGAACGCACGCCACTCGAGCCACGAAAAATCCCGCAACCATTTGGTTGCGGGGCACCAGAATAATACCGAAATTAATGGTGAATGAAAGCCTGGTCGGCACTTACCACAGGCAGCTGGTTCGCCCACTACGGTATTTTTACTACGCTGGAATTAACGGAATCTTAAGTGTAACGACTCTATGCCACTACGGCCAAGGCAACAGTGCTGGCCGAATTTTCGTGGCTCGCGGACGCGGAAGCGAGGCGTCCCCCACTTGTCGCGTCTTTCGCCCGCCAATCGCAGTCGCGCCTTATCTAGGACCGAGCCTCGACGGGAGGGCCCCTGACCCTTTTGCCGATTTCCCGATTTTCCGTAACGGCCGTGTTTCCACGACCGGGAATGTCCGATGACATTCCAGGACTCCTCTCGAGCCGCTCCCCTCGTGGACCGTTGTGTTGGTGGAACGAGGCGTCGACGGGACGTTTCTTCCGATGTTTAATGCGGTCCCTGGTCCCACGTCGGCGCCTCCGGGCTGCTTGACCCGAGCTCGGGATCCTTTTCCTTAATTCCCCGGGGACGTTATTTTGGTCAGGCGTTTCGGGCTGTCCTTAAGCGGCGGCCTCGTACGATTTTCTTCTGGGCGATTCGGTGCCCGGGCCCCCTGGACCCGGGATACGGTGCTGTAACTTTTCGTCGCGCCAACGAGCGCGACGTTCGAAATCGGTAACGGTATCGGTTCTTAATTTTTGTACGTCCCAGTGAGAGTGCTCGCGCCGGTGATTCGTAGGCGCTCTGCCAGAGGGCAGCCCGGTCCTTCCGATATCGTTATTAGAGATTCCTCTCTAATCTAGGGGGACGTGACAGTTTTGCCACGTCACACCTTCCGCGTCACGCAGGTGCTCTCCGGCCATGGTTGCTTCGGAGAGTGCCTGCACAGAGTGGGTCGGTCACACTCTTGAAGAGTGTCAGTAGGTAGTGTATGTCGATTCTGGACCAAAATGACCTTGACCCGAGGGCTTCCCCCCCCTCCCTCCTTGGAAGTTCATTGACCCCCCCCTCCCCCTAGGGAGGGGGTTTTTCGGGGGTCACCTCCAGACCTAACCGGGCCATCTTTTTTCGGGGGTCACCTCCAGACCGAACCGAGCGGTCTTTTTCGGGAGTCACCTCCAGACCTAACCGGGCCATCTTTTTTTTCGGGGGTCACCTCCAGACCTAACCGGTTTTCGGGGTCACCCCAAGCGCCATCTTTTTTCGAGGTCACCCCCAGGCGCCATCTTTTTTCGGGCCCGCGGTCTTTTTCGGGGGGGTCCGCGGATTGTCGGGTGGTCGCGAATTTTTTCGGGGTCACCCCCCAGACCTAACCTAATCTCGGCAAACTTTGCAACCGAACATTTTGCTGAGTCATTTTTTTTCAACTGAGAAAAACATTTCTAGCTCCGACGGGATTCGAACCCCGGTCTACCGCTTGGTAGACCATCTCATTAGCCGCTTGACCAACCAACAATCTTATAAACACAGCGTTGATTTTGATATATATGAAGCAAAGAATCGCAGCTTTTGGACAACAGGCACGCGCATGCGCATTTTGCAACCGAACACTTTGCTGAGTGATCAGTTTGTTGCAATGTTATACCCCTAGGAACGAACAGGAATCTCGGCAAACACACCCGGCCAAATATTATAACTTCTTTTAAGATGAAAAAATAAGTTTGCTGAGTAATCAGTTTTTTTGTAATGATAGGAGTCAGGGAATCTCGATACATCCAGCGAAATATTATAACTTCTTTTAAGACGTTATAAATATATTTTGAATGGAAAACTCTTGAAGGCGTGCTGCGAATAGAGTGTTGTCTTAGAAATCGCAATCAAGCCGGCGAGGACCGATTATTATTCTCAATTCTATAATGAATTTGCACATGACTCCAGTCCAAAGCGATATTTGAAACGGAGCATGAAATCCTCACAGTAATCTATTTCTTATGATGCTGCACGATTAGTCCTCATTTAGTATGAAAAAAATATTTTAAATGAAATTCTCAATATTATCCAATTACTTGAAACATTTGTAGTTAGGAGATGAAAATTATAGCAATCCAATTAACACTTACATTTGTTAAGATTACAGTTGTTAGGTTGTTGTACTAATTTCATAAAAATCTTTATTTATTTTCAACTCACAAACAATACATCTTCAATCACAATAAAGGCATTCGATAATGACCCCACGGCAATGTTTCCGTCGAGTTGGGTATGATATACCGTTTGTCATCGCATGGACTCAGAGCAATTTTTCGTTCTGATACCGTATACACTTCATGTAATTTCGATCTTATGCATGCCTGAGTACGACTCATCACAATTTCGTTTTGTAGACACTGCAAGTAATCATCGAACGTTATTGTTGTCCTTACAACGTTAGTTTTTACACCTTTCGCTTTTTTTGTGTCTTGTTTCCCATCTACACGCAATGTATACATTTTTGCTCTCAGCCCGACAAAGTCTGTCATTATCATCCCATTGTTCTCGTCTTTCATCAAGCCGGGGACCTTTTTATTTACAAGTGGAATATTATACTTATTCTCTATCGGATAATCGCTCGTGTCGAAACGGCTAATGTCGCGTCTCATGGTTTCATAAATATCCTCACACGTAATATGATAAATTAAACTATCTGTGTCTGTGTACATTATTTTACAATTTTTACCATATTGAGGAAACATGTACTCGTGATGAAATTCATACAAACAAGTTTTAGATATATCTAATGTACACATACCCACATAGATGGGTTTGTTGAAGTTCACCCTGAGTTTGCGCAATTCCACAGCCACAAAATTTTCAGAAAATACGCAGCGACTGTGGAAATTTGGTTTCGCGATCATTGCCTCTGTACCATATCTTCCATCCCAATGTGTTACGAGTTTTACGTCTACATGATTCCGAACATTTTCCATAGTTTTACCGAATACCGCGTTGTTCATCAATTTGTACAAATTCTTTTCAAAATCGTTTGTCGCACGTGTTCTAAAGAGCGTATTTAATTCTATGTATTCGCGGAGCCATGGAGATTGTGCGAATTGGAGGATGCGATGAATCTTTGTAATACGAAGACCGTGGCGCAGGCATTGCTGCAGGTTATAATAGTGGATAACATATCGCTGCTTATCATGTAACGTTGCAAGCAACTTGACCTCTCTTTTGCCAGGTGGTTTAGCACTCGTCGGACAGAACGGCAGGTCGGCGTGAATATCGTGCAGACGTTGCGGATATTCTAGATCAACCTCGAGAATGTAGCCTATGGGTGAATCAGCGGCAATCAAAGCTATGTCAAAATTTTCAATGTCGTTAACCCATTGAAATTCGGCATATGGCAAAGGTTGACACATTGCCCATCCATACAAATTGTTTACATCAAAATACATTAAGTATGATGATGGTTTGGATGGATCGTACGACTGCATGTACTTGTTATTGGCTTCTGCATGTCTGCCGGAACATTGACTCAAACCGCCGCGTATACCACGTTCAATAAACATCACCATATCGATATCAGTTAATAATTCAAATCTAATTTTTGTATGCTTTAGCATAGCATCCCACGTGAATCCGGGTAATGTGTAATAATATGCTGGATCTAAACCGTAGCTCTTAATGCAGCTATCACGAAAATTTTCAAAAACATCAGCCAATAACAGTACATCAGTTTTCAAATACAAATCGCTGTATTCACCCAAGGTTTTTATGTTGAATCGCTTCCACACATTCTCGGCATGTGCATAATCGCGTTCGGATACGGTTTCGCCTGTCAGCGAACTGTAAAATGACTCGAGCGGCGGCAAACATTTATCGTCTAATTTATCTACGCAATCGAGGTATTCATATGGAAAGACACCCTTTCGTGTCAACAACTTGAAATTTTCAACGGAAAGATTTTGAAATTCGGAATGTAAAATTGTTAATTTGTCTATATCGAGGAAAGATGCCAATTTGTCGAGACTGGTATTCAAAAATTTGTACGAATCGATGAATCGTAATTTAATACAATTACGCGACTCTGATTGCCGGTTTTCAACGTTTTTTGTAAATGAAATGTACTTTTCCTTCGTTATGGGTAAAACATCGACATGCCCTTCAAACGCATTAGCTATTTCTTCGATAATAAAATGCGAATCGTACCCGGATAAATTGTGGAAAACTATGGGAATACAAAACGAAATTTTGTAATTTAGATTGCAGTCTTGATGTGCTGGACCTCTATAACGCCCCGTTAAATGGCAATGATCGCGCACCCGTATATCGTTTTCCTCAAATGGTTTTTCGCAAATGTGGCAATGTGTTGCGCCGATAAATGCATCAGACTGTTCATTCGATAACTGCGTCATATGTATATTACTGGATAGAGTGGATTTAACACGATGCGCCAAATTTTCTTATTCTTCAACGAACCATGAGACGCAATTCACATCGCGGCGACATCGATACACCGATAGAGATGCATCGTGTGCGCAATGCACATAGTATGCAATGCTAAATACTTTATGATGTTGGTATGCGTGTGATTTCTCATCTCCGCAATCTACCATCTTCTCGAGAGTGCATTCGAGATCAGCGTACACGACAAATGGAAGCGGTTCTTTCCTGATATAGTTGTCGAAAGAGAGCCATTTATCGTCCTCGCTAGGTAGCACGATAGCGCAGTCATTCATTTTTGCACAGTCTCGTTCATGGATGTGCAATCTTTCGTTGGAATGAAAGTAATGCATGCACCTGCAAAAACATAATTTTTTACACGTTTTTTTATGATATACAATGATACTTTTGTAAAAATGTTGTACCTACCGATCGCAGATGAATTTCTTGCGCTCGTTTTTGCTCAATTGTGCGCCAACGAGTCGGGACAGGTCCTTAATACACACATAATGTTCCATACTGCCAGCCGGGTCTTGTATGTACAGCAAGTTGACGTGTCGGTCCCTCTTCTGATTAGTGAGGCGAAGTGGAAAAAATACGATGGATTTTGCCCTATTCTTCTGCTCCCGGATGTCTTCAAAACCGTATACATTGATCGAAATATTGTTCAACTTTTCGAACCGTGTAATTTGATTCAGCAGCATGGGAAACTCGATGTATTGGAATTTTAATACAGTTGTGTAATGCGGGTATGAATTTTGGCGGTTTACGTGAGTTGTCGCTGGATACAGAGCAGCAATTACTGACCACGCAAAGCACGCATTGCCTGTGGATTGCACATTAATTGTGGCATGCTTCAACGCTATTTCTCTCGGTATGTTGATCTGGCACCCCGCGTGCAATGGGTTATACTTGTTGATGCACACTGTAAGATTGAGTATTCGTGACAATGCCCATCCGCTATCCCGCTCCTGAAATTCTTCCAACGACGCTAGGATCGGCTCCACGAAGCACCGCTCGTACAACTCTTCGAGATCGGATGTGTAAAAGATTTCACAGTTCTTTGTGCTCATGCTTTTGCGCGAGCGTTGATCACCCGTCACAAATTCACCATTAAACACAATGTTCACTTTTAAAGATCTATGTTTTTCCAATGCGTTTCGTACTTTTTCAAGCACCATTTCCCGCGCGTCCTGGAGGAAGCTGCGTGGTTCAATGTAATTGGAATTTATGACAGCACCAGTTAATATGCGGCTCTTGAAAGCCGAGTCTATTTCACGCCACAAGAGTTCAGTGCTTGCATGTGCTGCACCTTCACGTACGAAACGTCTTCGCAAAGAATGTTTCAAACTCTCAAGACCGGCGATACGCGCGATCAATGATTGTTGAATACCGATCGATAATCGAGGACGTTTCACTCGACTGTGTTCTTCAAGCAATTCGAGGCATTCGTTGCACTTTTCCTCCCAGCCAAGGTATTCTTCCTGCAATCTTAAGCGATCAGACTGATCCCACAACTGACGTTCAGTTTCCTGAATTTCCTCCATGGCTGTGTCGTTTTGTTATTTGCGCGAACAATGATTGAGCAAGACTAACTAAGGGTAGCGCATTTATAGCCTCCCGAAACAGTTGACTCAGCAAAATTCAAAATGCGGTCTATAACGCAGCATTTTCAAACACTGCTAAGTATCACATGACTCCAGTCCAAAGCGATATTTGAAACGAGGCATGAAATCCCAGCAGCAAAATGCATAACGCAATCGGATACCGTGCCGCCTCCTATTAAAAAATTGCAAAACTACTTTCTGTTTTTTACACACGTTCGACACCCGTTCGCAGTCCGAGATTCTGATTCAAATAAGTAGTGGCGTATGTGTGCTGTTCAGGATTCTCAGTAGTCCCCCGCATTGTCGTTTCTAGAATATTTTGTTCGGGTGTTTCTGTATTTGCATCGTCTGTCCATACTTCAACTGCAGGAGGCTCTTCGTATAGCTTCACTCGTCTTGGCAATCTCTTTTGTTAACATTTCATTTTTTCCCTCTTGTATTCAACAGAATTTTAACCCATGCTCGATTAGAAACATTTTAACACTGTTCTACACCCGCTCGATGTCGTTCTACACCCGTTCTACACACGTTCTACGTTAAACGTGTACGTTCGATACCCGTTCGATAGTCGTTCGATGCCCGTTCGACGTCGAACGTATACGTTCGATACCCCGTTCTACACCCGTTCCACGTTGAACGTATACGTTCAACACCTCGTTCTACACCCATTCTACACCCGTTCTACGTTAAACATGTACGTTCAATACCCGTTCGATAGTCGTTCGATACCCGTTCGACTTCGAACGTATACGTTCGATACCCCGTTCTACACCCGTTCCACGTTGAACGTATACGTTCAACACCTCGTTCTACACCCATTCTACACCCGTTCTACGTTAAACATGTACGTTCAATACCCGTTCGATAGTCGTTCGATACCCGTTCGACTTTGAACGTGTACGTTCGATACCCCGTTCTACACCCGTTCGACTTCGAACGTGTACGTTTGATATCCCGTTCCACGTTGAACGTATACGTTCAACAACTCGTTCTACGCCCATTCTACACCCGTTCTACGTTAAACATGTACGTTCGATACCCGTTCGATAGTTGTTCAAACCATGAATAAAATTTTAACTATCCGGTTAGGTCTGCGGCGAACCACGAACAAAATTTTAACCATCCGGTTAGGTCTGCGGCGAACCACGAACAAAATTTTGACCATCCGGTTAGGTCTGCGGCGAACAACAAAAAATTTGCCCCGAGAGGTGGCGGGAGGGGTAGAAGATGGCGGGAGGAGTAGGGTGACGTGTAGGGGCAGGTGGCAAATTTTTTGTTGTTCGCCGCAGACCTAACCGGATGGTCAAAATTTTGTTCGTGGTTCGCCGCAGACCTAACCGGATGGTTAAAATTTTGTTCGTGGTTCGCCGCAGACCTAACCGGATAGTTAAAATTTTATTCATGGTTTGAACAACTATCGAACGGGTATCGAACGTACATGTTTAACGTAGAACGGGTGTAGAATGGGCGTAGAACGAGTTGTTGAACGTATACGTTCAACGTGGAACGGGTGTAGAACGGGGTATCGAACGTACACGTTCGAAGTCGAACGGGTATCGAACGACTATCGAATGGGTATTGAACGTACATGTTTAACGTAGAACGAATGTAGAATGGGTGTAGAACGGGGTGTTGAACGTATACGTTCAACGTGGAACGGGTGTAGAACGGGGTATCGAACGTACACGTTCGAAGTCGAACGGGTATCGAACGACTATCGAACGGGTATTGAACGTACATGTTTAACGTAGAACGGGTGTAGAATGGGTGTAGAACGAGGTGTTGAACGTATACGTTCAACGTGGAACGGGTGTAGAACGGGATATCGAACGTATACGTTCGACGTCGAACGGGCATCGAACGACTATCGAACGGGTATCGAACGTACACGTTTAACGTAGAACGTGTGTAGAACGGGTGTAGAACGACATCGAGCGGGTGTAGAACAGTGTTAAAATGTTTCTAATCGAGCATGGGTTAAAATTCTGTTGAATACAAGAGGGAAAAAATGAAATGTTAACAAAAGAGATTGCCAAGACGAGTGAAGCTATACGAAGAGCCTCCTGCAGTTGAAGTATGGACAGACGATGCAAATACAGAAACACCCGAACAAAATATTCTAGAAACGACAATGCGGGGGACTACTGAGAATCCTGAACAGCACACATACGCCACTACTTATTTGAATCAGAATCTCGGACTGCGAACGGGTGTCGAACGTGTGTAAAAAACAGAAAGTAGTTTTGCAATTTTTTAATAGGAGGCGGCACGGTATCCGATTGCGTTATGCATTTTGCTGCTGGGATTTCATGCCTCGTTTCAAATATCGCTTTGGACTGGAGTCATGTGATACTTAGCAGTGTTTGAAAATGCTGCGTTATAGACCGCATTATGAATTTTGCTGAGTCAACTGTTTCGGGAGGCTATAAATGCGCTACCCTTAGTTAGTCTTGCTCAATCATTGTTCGCGCAAATAACAAAACGACACAGCCATGGAGGAAATTCAGGAAACTGAACGTCAGTTGTGGGATCAGTCTGATCGCTTAAGATTGCAGGAAGAATACCTTGGCTGGGAGGAAAAGTGCAACGAATGCCTCGAGTTGCTTGAAGAACACAGTCGAGTGAAACGTCCTCGATTATCGATCGGTATTCAACAATCATTGATCGCGCGTATCGCCGGTCTTGAGAGTTTGAAACATTCTTTGCGAAGACGTTTCGTACGTGAAGGTGCAGCACATGCAAGCACTGAACTCTTGTGGCGTGAAATAGACTCGGCTTTCAAGAGCCGCATATTAACTGGTGCTGTCATAAATTCCAATTACATTGAACCACGCAGCTTCCTCCAGGACGCGCGGGAAATGGTGCTTGAAAAAGTACGAAACGCATTGGAAAAACATAGATCTTTAAAAGTGAACATTGTGTTTAATGGTGAATTTGTGACGGGTGATCAACGCTCGCGCAAACGCATGAGCACAAAGAACTGTGAAATCTTTTACACATCCGATCTCGAAGAGTTGTACGAGCGGTGCTTCGTGGAGCCGATCCTAGCGTCGTTGGAAGAATTTCAGGAGCGGGATAGCGGATGGGCATTGTCACGAATACTCAATCTTACAGTGTGCATCAACAAGTATAACCCATTGCACGCGGGGTGCCAGATCAACATACCGAGAGAAATAGCGTTGAAGCATGCCACAATTAATGTGCAATCCACAGGCAATGCGTGCTTTGCGTGGTCAGTAATTGCTGCTCTGTATCCAGCGACAACTCACGTAAACCGCCAAAATTCATACCCGCATTACACAACTGTATTAAAATTCCAAGACATCGAGTTTCCCATGCTGCTGAATCAAATTACACGGTTCGAAAAGTTGAACAATATTTCGATCAATGTATACGGTTTTGAAGACATCCGGGAGCAGAAGAATAGGGCAAAATCCATCGTATTTTTTCCACTTCGCCTCACTAATCAGAAGAGGGACCGACACGTCAACTTGCTGTACATACAAGACCCGGCTGGCAGTATGGAACATTATGTGTGTATTAAGGACCTGTCCCGACTCGTTGGCGCACAATTGAGCAAAAACGAGCGCAAGAAATTCATCTGCGATCGGTAGGTACAACATTTTTACAAAAGTATCATTGTATATCATAAAAAAACGTGTAAAAAATTATGTTTTTGCAGGTGCATGCATTACTTTCATTCCAACGAAAGATTGCACATCCATGAACGAGACTGTGCAAAAATGAATGACTGCGCTATCGTGCTACCTAGCGAGGACGATAAATGGCTCTCTTTCGACAACTATATCAGGAAAGAACCGCTTCCATTTGTCGTGTACGCTGATCTCGAATGCACTCTCGAGAAGATGGTAGATTGCGGAGATGAGAAATCACACGCATACCAACATCATAAAGTATTTAGCATTGCATACTATGTGCATTGCGCACACGATGCATCTCTATCGGTGTATCGATGTCGCCGCGATGTGAATTGCGTCTCATGGTTCGTTGAAGAATAAGAAAATTTGGCGCATCGTGTTAAATCCACTCTATCCAGTAATATACATATGACGCAGTTATCGAATGAACAGTCTGATGCATTTATCGGCGCAACACATTGCCACATTTGCGAAAAACCATTTGAGGAAAACGATATACGGGTGCGCGATCATTGCCATTTAACGGGGCGTTATAGAGGTCCAGCACATCAAGACTGCAATCTAAATTACAAAATTTCGTTTTGTATTCCCATAGTTTTCCACAATTTATCCGGGTACGATTCGCATTTTATTATCGAAGAAATAGCTAATGCGTTTGAAGGGCATGTCGATGTTTTACCCATAACGAAGGAAAAGTACATTTCATTTACAAAAAACGTTGAAAACCGGCAATCAGAGTCGCGTAATTGTATTAAATTACGATTCATCGATTCGTACAAATTTTTGAATACCAGTCTCGACAAATTGGCATCTTTCCTCGATATAGACAAATTAACAATTTTACATTCCGAATTTCAAAATCTTTCCGTTGAAAATTTCAAGTTGTTGACACGAAAGGGTGTCTTTCCATATGAATACCTCGATTGCGTAGATAAATTAGACGATAAATGTTTGCCGCCGCTCGAGTCATTTTACAGTTCGCTGACAGGCGAAACCGTATCCGAACGCGATTATGCACATGCCGAGAATGTGTGGAAGCGATTCAACATAAAAACCTTGGGTGAATACAGCGATTTGTATTTGAAAACTGATGTACTGTTATTGGCTGATGTTTTTGAAAATTTTCGTGATAGCTGCATTAAGAGCTACGGTTTAGATCCAGCATATTATTACACATTACCCGGATTCACGTGGGATGCTATGCTAAAGCATACAAAAATTAGATTTGAATTATTAACTGATATCGATATGGTGATGTTTATTGAACGTGGTATACGCGGCGGTTTGAGTCAATGTTCCGGCAGACATGCAGAAGCCAATAACAAGTACATGCAGTCGTACGATCCATCCAAACCATCATCATACTTAATGTATTTTGATGTAAACAATTTGTATGGATGGGCAATGTGTCAACCTTTGCCATATGCCGAATTTCAATGGGTTAACGACATTGAAAATTTTGACATAGCTTTGATTGCCGCTGATTCACCCATAGGCTACATTCTCGAGGTTGATCTAGAATATCCGCAACGTCTGCACGATATTCACGCCGACCTGCCGTTCTGTCCGACGAGTGCTAAACCACCTGGCAAAAGAGAGGTCAAGTTGCTTGCAACGTTACATGATAAGCAGCGATATGTTATCCACTATTATAACCTGCAGCAATGCCTGCGCCACGGTCTTCGTATTACAAAGATTCATCGCATCCTCCAATTCGCACAATCTCCATGGCTCCGCGAATACATAGAATTAAATACGCTCTTTAGAACACGTGCGACAAACGATTTTGAAAAGAATTTGTACAAATTGATGAACAACGCGGTATTCGGTAAAACTATGGAAAATGTTCGGAATCATGTAGACGTAAAACTCGTAACACATTGGGATGGAAGATATGGTACAGAGGCAATGATCGCGAAACCAAATTTCCACAGTCGCTGCGTATTTTCTGAAAATTTTGTGGCTGTGGAATTGCGCAAACTCAGGGTGAACTTCAACAAACCCATCTATGTGGGTATGTGTATATTAGATATATCTAAAACTTGTTTGTATGAATTTCATCACGAGTACATGTTTCCTCAATATGGTAAAAATTGTAAAATAATGTACACAGACACAGATAGTTTAATTTATCATATTACGTGTGAGGATATTTATGAAACCATGAGACGCGACATTAGCCGTTTCGACACGAGCGATTATCCGATAGAGAATAAGTATAATATTCCACTTGTAAATAAAAAGGTCCCCGGCTTGATGAAAGACGAGAACAATGGGATGATAATGACAGACTTTGTCGGGCTGAGAGCAAAAATGTATACATTGCGTGTAGATGGGAAACAAGACACAAAAAAAGCGAAAGGTGTAAAAACTAACGTTGTAAGGACAACAATAACGTTCGATGATTACTTGCAGTGTCTACAAAACGAAATTGTGATGAGTCGTACTCAGGCATGCATAAGATCGAAATTACATGAAGTGTATACGGTATCAGAACGAAAAATTGCTCTGAGTCCATGCGATGACAAACGGTATATCATACCCAACTCGACGGAAACATTGCCGTGGGGTCATTATCGAATGCCTTTATTGTGATTGAAGATGTATTGTTTGTGAGTTGAAAATAAATAAAGATTTTTATGAAATTAGTACAACAACCTAACAACTGTAATCTTAACAAATGTAAGTGTTAATTGGATTGCTATAATTTTCATCTCCTAACTACAAATGTTTCAAGTAATTGGATAATATTGAGAATTTCATTTAAAATATTTTTTTCATACTAAATGAGGACTAATCGTGCAGCATCATAAGAAATAGATTACTGTGAGGATTTCATGCTCCGTTTCAAATATCGCTTTGGACTGGAGTCATGTGCAAATTCATTATAGAATTGAGAATAATAATCGGTCCTCGCCGGCTTGATTGCGATTTCTAAGACAACACTCTATTCGCAGCACGCCTTCAAGAGTTTTCCATTCAAAATATATTTATAACGTCTTAAAAGAAGTTATAATATTTCGCTGGATGTATCGAGATTCCCTGACTCCTATCATTACAAAAAAACTGATTACTCAGCAAACTTATTTCTGCTTCGCAAAATCTTGATGAGCACATTTTTGCAGGTGTTCCGTTTATATATTTTTTCATTAAATAGAACATGACGATTTTGACCGCAATTCATTAATAGACACTGAATTGTTAGCTTTAGGCTTAGTATCATATTACATAAAAAAAATGTCAGGGTCAATCAAATAGCGTCTTAAAAGAAGTTATAATATTTCGCCGGATGGGTCGAGATTCCCTGACTCCTATCATTACAAAAAAACTGATTACTCAGCAAACTTATTTTTTCGTCTTAAAAGAAGTTATAATATTTGGCCGGGTGTGTTTGCCGAGATTCCTGTTCGTTCCTAGGGGTATAACATTGCAACAAACTGATCACTCAGCAAAGTGTTCGGTTGCAAAATGCGCATGCGCGTGCCTGTTGTCCAAAAGCTGCGATTCTTTGCTTCATATATATCAAAATCAACGCTGTGTTTATAAGATTGTTGGTTGGTCAAGCGGCTAATGAGATGGTCTACC
Organism: Lasioglossum lativentre; assembly: GCA_916610255.1. Taxonomy (NCBI): domain Eukaryota; kingdom Metazoa; phylum Arthropoda; class Insecta; order Hymenoptera; family Halictidae; genus Lasioglossum; species Lasioglossum lativentre. Next base: position 33,673,613 of record OU744358.1, read on the forward strand.
AAGCGGTAGACCGGGGTTCGAATCCCGTCGGAGCTAGAAATGTTTTTCTCAGTTAAAAAAAATGACTCGGCAAAGTGTTCGGTTGCAAAATGCGCATGCGCCTGTTGTCCAAAGGCTGCGATTCTTTGCTTCATATATATCAAAATTAACGCTGTGTTTATAAGATTGTTGGGTGGTCAAGCGGCTAATGAGATGGTCTACCAAGCGGTAGACCGGGGTTCGAATCCCGTCGGAGCTAGAAATGTTTTTCTCAGTTGAAAAAAAATGACTCAGCAAAATGTTCGGTTGCAAAGTTTGCCGAGACCAGGTTAGGTCTGGGGGGTGACCCCGAAAAAATTCGCGACCACCCGACAATCCGCGGACCCCCCCGAAAAAGACCGCGGGCCCGAAAAAAGATGGCGCCTGGGGTGACCCCGAAAACCGGTTAGGTCTGGAGGTGACCCCCGAAAAAAAGATGGCCCGGTTAGGTCTGGAGGTGACTCCCGAAAAAGACCGCTCGGTTCGGTCTGGAGGTGACTCCCGAAAAAGACCGCTCGGTTCGGTCTGGAGGTGACCCCCGAAAAAAGATGGCCCGGTTAGGTCTGGAGGTGACCCCCGAAAAACCCTCTCCCCAGGGGGAGGGGGGTCAATGAACTTCCCAAGGAGGGAGGGGGGGGGAAGCCCTCGGGTCAAGGTCATTTTGGCCCAGAATCGACATACACTACCTACTAGTGTCCAGAATGGGCAGGGCTGCGCCGCGTCCTTAGAGCCGCGGTGGAGGGGTGGGACCTCTCCCTCGCGGCCGTGGTCGGCTACATGACCGCGTGCGAGGGGTCGTGGAAGGCGGTGGCCTCCTTCAGCGAGGATGTCATGTCGCAGAAGGAGTCCGCCGAGAGAGCCCGGGAGAAGGACCCGGGCTTGGCAAGACGGGTTTGGGCGCGGGGACGTGTCTCGCGCCGGCCTCAGCCCCCCAGTGGGGGTTGATGCCTGATGGGTCGGGGCGGGGGTTCTTCACCCTGCGACAGCCGGTGCCCACAAGGCGGGGGGCGGAGAGAGAGGTGGCGCGGTGGTGTTCCCCCCCGCGTCGACGTGTGCCCCACGAGGGGGGGCGGAGGATGATAGGGGCCGGGGCGCAAGCTGACCCCGGCCACGGAGGGGAGGTTGCTCCCCTCGGGACGGGCCGGCGCCCCGGAGATGAGACTCGGATATGGGGTGCCGGTCTGTCCCCTCTTGACAGGGGCGACCACGGGGGGGGGGGGGGAGGGTCGGGGCGTGCCGGAACACGCTTCCGACGACACTCCCTTACCGTGTGCGGCCACCTCCTGCCCTGGCCGGTGTGGGCCCCCTATCCGGTGGGGTCACACGCTCCGAGCGGGGCAGGAGGCCGCCGGGGGGCCAGGGTGGACCGAGCTGGGGCTCGGGAAGCCCGTTCCGGCGGCCCTTGGGGATGGGGACATCTGGCGGGTCCCATACCGCCCGGTGTCCGACTAGTGTAGGTCAGTGGGGGAGGTTAACCCCTCCCCCCGGGTTCTATTGTAAGCGAGGGGGTTGCCTGTTGAATACTCGCGTGATCCGGGCACCTCCTCCATAGCTTAGGGATGGGTGTGAGGTTTTAGTGGGTAAACCACCGGGCTGGTGGGCGCCCCGCGCGCCGCCAGGCCGGGGGGAGTCCCACATAACCCCGGCTCCCCCCCAGGGGGGTCGGGGTATGCCTAACGCATTTCCTCACATAAAAAAAAGGTCCACTTCGCTAAGGGTCCCGACGGATTTTGTAACTTACGCAACCACCGCAGGCTGTTATGGTCGGTAACTAAGGTAAAACTGTACCCTTCCACGTATGGGCGAAATTTGTGTACCACCCAGACTATCGCGAGACATTCCAATTCCATCGCGGAATATTTCCTCTCCGGCAGTGTCAGGGAACGACTTGCGAACGCGATCACATTTTCGACTCCTCGATCTCTTGCGTCAAAACCGCGCACAGTCCGACGGTACTGACATCTGTTTGTAACACGAAAGGTATTTCGAAGTCGGGGCACGAGAGGGTTAACGTTTCTCGGCAGGGGGTACGATACTATCGGTTGGATCTTTTCCGCGTCGACTTTCAACCCCTCCCGGCTGATCACGAAACCCAGGTACCGGACCTCCGTACGGCAGAATTCAGACTTCGCGGGATTGATTATTAGACCGGCGCTTGTAATTTTATTTAATACTCGCAATAACCATTCTAGGTGTTCTTCGAAAGTTTTAGTGACAAGAATTATGTTACCTAAATATGCGAACGCGTTAGGCTCCATTTCTGGCCCTATTAACCGGTCTAACAATCGATGGAAGGTCGCGGTTGCTCCCGTTAATCCGTACGGCATGCGGCGGAAATGAAATAATCCCTTTCCCGGCACCGTGAATGCCGTGATTTCGCGACTTTCCGGTTCCAACGGAATTTGAAAATACGCTTGACTGAGGTCGAGGGTCGAAATGTATTTTGCCGCTCGCAATTTGTCTAATATCTGCGTCATGAGTGGTAGCGGGTACGCGTCTTTCTCAAAATCTCGTTTACTTTTCGAAAATCTAGGCAGAAACGGTATTTGCCATTTGGCTTCTTCACCATTACTACTGTATTTGACCAGCCACTTTGCGACGGCTCTATTATGCCGTCCACCAACAAGGTGTCTACCTCTTGGTAAATACCCTCCTGTACTTTAGGAGAGACGGCATAATAACGTTGCTTTATCGGCGGATGATCGCCCACATCGATTTTGTGCCTGATCAAGTCAGTTAGTCCGGCCATCTTTTCGAAATCCGGCAACGTGGTTTCGAGGAATTTCGCCAATTGCTCTTTTTCGGCATCGTTCAAAATTTGTAGCCCGCAGCATACGGTAGTGGCGGGGGGTACGTCCTCGAAGGAAAACTTCTCATCCGGCCGCGCCGCGAAATACCACTTGGCGTTATGGTATTCTGCCACGATACCGAAAAGCGCGATCTTATCCATTCCCAGTAGGAGGAGAGTCACGAGATTATTTAATACACGGGCATTTACTTTTTGCTCTGTATCGCCTATTCTCAACGAGAATCGGGCCTGTTCTTCGGCACGATCCACCGCTCCCGTGGCGAGGAGAAAATAGCACGGTCTTTCCGTCTTTTCAATTTTAATTTGACCGTCCTCCGCGCGTTCGATCACGGCACGGCACACGAACGATACCGATGATCCCGAGTCTATTAGGGTGCGCACGGAAAGTTTCCCGATAAACGCGTCCAGGGTTAGTAGAGGCGGCCCCTTTCTTCCCCCCTCTGTCACGACACGAGCCGATATTAGTTCGGGCAAAGTCGCTCCGGCTCTCCTGAGCGACCCTTCCCACCGTTTCCCGCCGGCTTATTAAACCTTCGGCATTGTTTTAGCGTCACTCCCTCGGCCCCGCACCAGTAGCAATGCAGCCGCGGCTCTTCGCGGCAATCTCTTGACATATGCCCGGTCTTACGGCAATTCCAACACTCCAACAGCTGACTAACGCTCGCGCGTTGTTTGTCGCGCGGCGGCACTTGTCGGCTGTTGTCGCGTGCGGTCGGGTCCGGTCGGCGCGTCGGGGAGCTTCAGCCCATTGTTAGAAGTTGGTCACCATATAGTGCTACCACCAGTTCAATTTCTAGCTTGGAACAACTCCTACACCCAGCCTGTCTCGGACAAGAACCCACACCCACTCTTCCCCGGACAAGAACCTATACCCACTCTTCCCCGAACAAAGAACCTACACCCACCTTAGCCTGGATCAGATCCCACATCATTTTGAAGTAAGAGAAATTAATTGATTTGAAAAAAGGCTATTGCCGGGTTTGGTGGTGAAATTCGCCCCCGACGAGTTTTTAATCCAGCTTTGGCTATTCGATAGCCTACCCAAAAAGACCCCGATCTGCCAAGTCACAGCCCCATATCTCATCTGTAAGGGTAGTTATTGAGGAAAATCGAAAAATCAGTTTTTGGTCCATTTTCCCCATTTAATGACAATTCAAAATTCTGAAAAAATTCTGACACATTTCGGATACCAAGCCACATGTTAGGTATCATTTTCAGATTTTTCCGTTGCAAACTCTGGTTGTGAAACTCGAAAAACACGAAAGAAATCGAAAAAATGCAGATTTCATAGAGAAATCGAAAGAGCACACCTACAGATTAAATTTAGCAATGAGATATTATCATTAGTATTATGCTCAATTTTTTAAAAATCCCTGATTGTGGTGCGTCATAGTTGAAAAAAAATAAAAACCACTTTTTTCGGCATTTTTCCTAAGTTATTCCTAACTTCTCTGAATTTAAAAAATATATTATGTAATATTAAACATTCCTACGTTCAGAGAAATATTTTCCAGACTTTAAAAGTTGCGCAATACAAAAAACAAAATAATACTATGTATGGTATATTGAAATATTTCGAAGACAGTTTCAACGGCGCCGGTTGGTGCAGCGGCTATGGTCTCGGACCGCGGAACCGCTGATAACTTTTTGTACCAGCATCTTTTGTAAGCGAGGGGGTGGCCTGTTGAGTACTCGCGTGATCCGGGCACTCCCTCCATAGCTTAGGGATGGGTGTGAGGTTTTAGTGGGTACACCCCCGGGCTGGCGGGCGCTGCGCGGTCCCGCCAGATCGGGGGAGTTCCACATAACCCCGCTTCCTCCCAGGGGGCGTCGTATGCCTAACGCATTTTCCCAACGTTAAAAAAAAATTATTATCATGGAGGTGGAGGTCACTCTGACGACGGACGCCTTCCCCTGGCTAGTGACACCCGCTTAGCATCTACGAGATGGACGCTGAAGCGACTGCACAGGGGATTGATTTGTCGATAATCATCTGGGAAAATCGATTCTTGTGAGTTCAGACATCCGATTCCTTCAAGTTTACATTCTGAAATAGATAATATAAAAGACAAGATTTTAAACGCATTTGAAGAGGTTAGAAATAAAGTGAACATATGTGAGAAAGTATATCGGAAAATAGTTAGGAGAGGTGTGAGGAAAATAATGACGGTGGAGGACATGTTGACTTTTCTTGCTTGCAGCGATACCAGCAATGACAGCGACGATACGACCGCTTGACTGCTTCTACAGAGTTGGGCATTATTTAGATAAAAAATTATTTAAATAAAGATTCGAATAAAAGATACTTTATCTTTATTTGTTATTCGAAGGTTCGAATAAAAAATGTATTTTTATTCGACGAAGTTCGGATAAATAATTTTATCCGACGAGAATTTTTCCGACGAATAAAGATAATTTTTTTTATTCGAAGCAGATTTATTCGAAATTCGAATAATTTTTTCATCTTTTGTCCCGATCGTGCTCACAGCGCCGGTCGCGCTGTGCTCCTACGGGCTGTAACTCCGTTAATTTGCAAAATTAAAGTCTAATTCTTTGAGAACATATTTTCGAGATGTTAAGTTGTTTATTTAAACATATGCACATGTAGAGTAAATACGGGACAAATTATATCGTGTTTGGTCTTGTTCTAATCAGAAAAGTGACAGAAACATGCCTGTGAAAGTCCCATAAAAAAATAATGAAAAATAAAGCATTTTTAATTGGCATTATATACAGTGAGAACATGCGGACCTTTAAACTGTGCCGGCGCGGCGACGCGACGGCGCACAGTGGGCCAGATCGACGCGCCAGCTGTTCACGGCTATTTCAGCATTATTTAAAAACTTAAAGACCACATTAAGTAGGTCGTTGGATTCGTCTAGGTGCCAGCTATAACGTTATTGAATAAAAAATATAAAGTAATAAATAAATAATCAAGGTGACCTCATTTTTTTATTAAAAAAAAAATTATTTAAATTTTGTATATTGAAATTTGTAGAAGACTGAGTACTGATTACTTTTTGTACGAAACATTTTTTTGTCACACCACCGGAAATGTCTGAAAAATCGTGTGAATAATGAATAATAATTGAAAACTGGCTGTTCAGGCTTTCAAACAAGAGTAATCCATAATTTTTGAATGAATAAATTTTATTACATTTAATGACATAACAAATATGGGTTATTTATGTGTTATTTAAAAAATTACGAACATTCATAAAAGATTAAGTATTTGTTCCGGCATTCCGTAAGCTACAGATCCTTCTCGCCGTCGTCGCGTAGCCTCGCGGATGACGTCACGTCTTCCGCGCGGCCCCCTCACCTCGTTAGCAACAGAACAGGTGGATTTTCGGTTACCTACCGGCTGATCGGCACTCGTCTGTCTACAGTATACGCGTAAACACACATTGTATTCCGAACACCGCTCTCGTCAGTAAAACCGTCGCTATATCATTCGTCCCCCCGCATTGTTTCACCGCGTTTTCTAGTGCGTTCTCATCGTTATTGTTTTGTTAGTAGTTTAATAAACGTTTGTTAACCAAGTGTACTCGTTTATGTGGATACCTCTACGACTTCCCACTGGTTCGCGTATCCGATCTCTAACAGTATTATATTTTACAAAGTTACTGACTATAATCAATTAACCATACAGATTGGCGAACCTCGAGGAACCATAAACGACCATAAATGACCATAAACGACCGCGGCACAGCACCCCGGGTCCCAGTACTCGGAGGATTAAATTATAATAATTTTAGAACGTAAAAAACTAAATTTCAGTTAGTTCGTATTCCATATTTCGATATACACTACCCGTATTCAAATGTTCAAGAAAATACATTAATATTACAAGTAAAAGAGTGAACAGAAAATAATATTTTTTAGTATATTATTTAAACAAATAGTAACATTTTAAATTTGTCTTCGTAAGTGTATTCCCCATAAAAATACACACAACTTTGCCATTTATACTATTCATCTATCTTTAATAGTTTCCAAGATATTCGTGGAAATTGTTTTCTACCCTCACTTTAGAGGGCTGTTTTCACCTGGATTCTTCCCTTGTGAAAACTAGTAGAATCGTATATTCTAAACAACTTGTAACATAAGCCTCTTTAACCTCAAGATGCACTGGGTGGTCATCAACGCGTCTCGTGCGATGCGACTCGCCACGGCGTTGCGTGTCACGCGACATTTTAAACTATCATAATTTCCAAACGGGTTTGAGAGGACGTGATCTTTCAGGATCTTTTAGAGGAGATGTTGCTGAAAATGTTCCACTTTGTTAGATCACTCAACTCGATAAACCTTTTAACTTATCTCTTGTCAAAGGTGAAAAACTTTTACGATTTTTGTTAGTTCACTAAAAATTTTTTTTTATAATAAATTGTCAACAATAATTTTTAGTTCCTGGCGCGTTCTCAACATAGATATACATTATTCATAAAAAAAAAATTGGGCACATAATGTTCAGTAGGTTCTCCAGGACATCGTTGTGAAGAAAAGGAATTTTTTTCGGTGGAAAATGGTATCTGAAAATGTTTGATCTTTGAATGCTTATTGTAACGAGAGTTTTTAATAACTTTAATTAGTATTATCGTTTTCGAATGTAATTGACATTTAAGAAACATTATACATTCGTTAAAAATCGATATGAGGACTTTGATTTTTTAGCCCATGAATAGCTAGCGCGTCGATCTGGCCCACAGTGCGGCGCGGCAACACATTCATTCTGTAAATACTTCTCTATGTTCGGCTCTCTACTGAAGTCTCGCTCGGCGCAGTTGGCGCGATATCTAGACGCAGTCATAATTACAAAAAATAGTGTGCGGGCACGATCGTTGTCCGCTCAAACCCCCGGCCTTTGGACAATGAAGGAGCGTTTATGTAATAAACGATGACACTCTTAAAAGGACGATAACTTTTTTAATATTCGATCATACAACTTGGATGTTTTTTAGAAGTTACAACAATCGGTTTTGTTACGTAACGTGAAAAGAATTTTTGATAAAATTGCAATTGGTCGGAATTCCAGAGAAAATACTAAAAGTTATGTTTTGCAACATTTTTATGTGGGCTCGTATTGAAAATGTAGAAAACCCGCTTCGTAGGTCTGTATCGATTGACCATATTCTGAAATATATTTATAATATATATGACCCTTACTTTGCATACACCCTGTACATATATATTGAAGGTGGTAAGTCAACGTTATATTCGAGAAGACCTCTGAACACTAAGGAGGTCTGTGCACCTAAGGTCATTGTGTTACAATACTCTGACAGTGACACAACGCAATCGACACAGGGCACAGTTTTTTGCGGCGAGCGTTGATCTCCGAACGGCGAGCTCCGAACGGCGAGCTCCGAACGGCGAGCTCCGAACGGCGAGCTCCGAACGCCAAGTTTCGACTGTCCAAGACCCAACGACAGCAACTGACAAACGCCTACAATGTAAGCAGATGGGGAATCATACACGAATGAAAGATTAAACTTTTAGATTTTTCAATATTCCTTCATAAAATTATTACGATTATATTGGGGTGCTTTTCCTGATGAAAATGAGTCCAAAGTCGAGTGTAATCGAACAATTTTTATTGACACATAATGTTATGATAAAAATTATAATCTTATTAAAGATAGTCCAAATGATGTCCTGTTTGGACTCATTTTCATCGGGATGATCTCTACAACTCATTCGTATTAAAAACATTATTCGTATTATAAAAATATGAAAGTTTAAATTGTCAATAATGCTTGATTCCCCAGGTGCTTACAATGTATGTATGCTGTTGGTCGGTCGCTGTCGCTGGTCTTTCATGTTCAGCGCTCGTCGGGCCTCGCCGCCGTTTATTCGAACAGGAAAAAGTTATTCGAAGTTTATTCGAAGCCTTCGAATAAAAGATGAAAGATAAAAATGAAAAAATTATTCGAAGTTCGAATAAATCCTCTTCGAATAAAAAAAATTATCTTTATTCGTCGGATAAATTCTCGTCGCATAAAGTTATTTATTCGAACCTCGTCGAATAAAGATACTTTTTTTATTCGAACCTTCGAATAACGAATAAAGATAAAGTATCTTTTATTCGAATCGTTATTTAACTAATTTTTTATCTAAATAATGCTCAACTCTGTAGAAGCAGTCAAGCAGTCGTATCATCGCTGTCCTAACTAGCTGTTTCGGTGGACCGAGTAGCTGAAATGCGAGTCAGGAGAAGCGGAGCCAACAAGGAAAATCACACAGATCCGCCGCTGCCTGCAAGAAAATTCAAGTTGTCCCCCACATGCCGCGTATTTCCAATTACAAAACTTCTTGTACTTGCTTTTTTATTGATCCCCGAAGGGTTACAATTCTGTTCCATCTCTTCCTTTCTTAACCTATCTTACCACTACCTTAACTTACGGCCTTACACCTACGTCCTTACACTACTATTTACAACCTTAACCTACGATCTTAACCTACATCCGCCGCCTCCCCTTTCCCCCCTGCCCTACCTACGCACGCACACACACGCACCCTCCATCCTATTCGTATGGACCCCCTCTTCCGGTCGATCCCCTTTCTCTCCAATCTTTTCCACTTTTCCTCCTTCTTCACTTTTCCCACACCTCCTTTCTCTCCAATCATCCACCATTGTCATCCAATCCTCCCCTTCACCCCCCTCCCCCAGCACTTCCCTTACCATCCCCTGCCATCCCTTTTCCTCCTCCGCCCTCAAACACACCTCCCACACATGCTCCCATGTTTCATTTTCCCATCCACACACTCTACATATTCTCGCTTCATCATCCAAAACTTCTTTATTATCCATTATTTTTTTATGGGACTTTCACCAATTTATTTGTGATATTTTTCTGATTAAAATGACACTAAACACGATACAATTTCAACTTGTATTTAGTGGTTTAATTGACGGAATGGAGTAAGTTTTCGGCCGCGCGCGCGCGGTCCGCGTTTACATGCTGCCCTTTTCTACGTTCCGCAATGTCCCTCTGTACTTTCGGCGCGGTCGACGTAGTCATAAAAAAATAGTTTCCCTTCACAATCTTTTTCCCTGTTACGAACTGGTGATGGGAGCTAGATTACTAGTTGAATGTTGTTCAATCTTTTTTCGTTTAAATAAAAATAATTATTCCGTAATGTGTCTTCTTCTTTAATCCTTTCTTTTATTTGACCTTATTAAATAAATATTTTTTACAATCATTTTAATACAGAATTTCCTTTATTTCGTGAAAGTCTGAACTTGTCAGAAAAATATGTACATAAAAATTGTTTGATACGAAGGGGTATTCAATACGGTGCAATAATGCTTTGATATGAAATCTGTATATCTTCGAATTATTCCGGGTTTTTTATTTTTTACAATTAGAGTTTGCAACTGAAAAATCGGAAAAAATGAAAATAGTTCTATCATTATATAATTATTATTATATTTAATTTATATCAATTAAAGTTTGGTATATTACATTTATATATTAGTTGCATATTTTATGTAAAACCAGATAAAACAATTAAACTGTACGTTCTGATCCAGGCCAAAGTCGAAACCGGTTCTGTTACAGGCTAAGTCGAAACCGGGTCTGTTCCTGACTAAGAACTAGACTAGGGGGCAGCACTATATGGGCAAGGCCAAAACCCGAGCGCGAGTGTCACATCGGTCGATGTCACCACATCCACCGATGTGTTATATTAGTATTAAGTTAGCATTAGAGATCTTATACATAACCTCGTACATATACCTCACGCATAACGGTCAACGACGCGCGAAGCCGAAAGCATTACGTGTCGCGCCCTAGCGATCCCTACCTTTGCGTCCTCGCTTATCACTCCCACTATAGAACTATCCCCACTCTGCGGCTGATCTAGATCGAAGGACCTCAGAGCGGCTCATTAATTAACCACTTCGGTTCCTGACTCCAGCGAGACTTCTTCTCCTGGTAGCTCTCTTGCGTTACTATCTCAAGCGTTACTATATCGAGCGTTACTAGTTCCCATTACTTCTAAATCACGCGTACTTAAATCCGTTAGCATAGGTTATATTCAGTTAAGTTAGTATTAGACATAATCTTGTTCCTTACTCACACATATATATATATATATATATATATATATACATATATATATATATATATATATATATATATATATATATATTATACCAGAGTCTATATTCAATTACATTTCCATTTCCTAACGTTGCGTGTCATACCAATACACACCACCAGTAATACTAGTTACAGCATTCGACCTACGTATTCACCACTGCATGTCCGAAGCCTACCAGGGCTCGATGCGTTCTCTGAGATCCGCCGGAATACGTAGCTCGGCACTATTAATTATTATTTCGATTAGCTGGTGATTGGTATTACATGCCGCGTCGCGCCGGACGACGATATCAGCTGCGGAAAGCGTTCGCGAACCAGGCTGAACACCTCGTCCCATATTGGACCGACCTGCTGGGCGTCCACACGGTGCCAACCATCGTGTCCAACACCCCATTTACCGGGAAGGTACGAGTTCTATCCGAGACTACTTGGAGGGTTCCTACTCCCCTGACTCTACCTCCGATCACCGCGTACGACGAAAGCCTGAGGAAGTTGGCCGCGAGGAAACAGCTCTACGCCGGTATTGACGGCAATTCGATGTACAACCTTCCGGTAGTAAATACAACGGAGCGTAAATCGGGGGATTAGGCGTCGTGATCCCGAGTCAGACGACAGACGAGCTTGCCGCGTGGACTCAAAGGTTGAGTCATAATTGTCAACCGTCCCTAGACCGCGTAATAATCGATCACCGGATCGAAATCAACCGCGGGACGTAACACGAGCACTCTCATCTACTCTCTGATGAACATATGCCAAATGGTTCTCCGATATCTTGAGAATTGTAGTTTCTACCGACCTGCAAAGTGAAGTGTCGGCGAAGTTTCCGTTTACGTCCATTCTCAGAATTCGATGACATTTTGAAAATAGGTTCTTTTTTTACTAAAATGACGATGGCCAGAAGGATTTTTGGCGACTCGAAAAAAAATTTTTTATCATTTCAATGTCGCTCTCTACCTTACCGACTTACCGACTTACCGACTTTGACTTTCTAGTTTGTTCGTCAACTGATTTTAGACAGTTCGTCAACTGATTTTAGAGTTGATACGACAGTTCAACTGATTTTGGAGTTGATGCGACATTAAATAAATATCTATTAGGTAAACTCGAAAAGTTTATTTTAAGAGCGAGCGGAAATGACATTAGTTTGAGTTAGGTCTGGGTTAGATTAGGTCTGGCGAGAGTTACCAGAAAGTTACCAAGCAGTAACAAGCAGGTGTCTTTCTAGAAATAGAAGTTCGGAATTTAGAAAAATTTAGAGTTAAAAGATTATAGATATAATCATTAGGTTTAAGTTTAAGTGTTGGTGCAAGGGATTTGTTCTTGTTTTTTCTGGGGTATTAGTGTTAAATTTATTGTATTGTTCTAGATTTAAATTAAGTGTCCGCAGTGTGTCCGTTGGAAGTGCGGTCCTCTACTCGGTATTCGAATAGAGGACAACCGATATACCGGCCACGTGCAGAGTTCTTCTTTGTTTTTTCTTTTTAGTTATTTTTACAGTTTAAATTCTTACTTTCTAACGATTCTTTTGTTTCTTTATATTCAGTGCTAGTTTAATTTAATTAATGCTAGGTAGGATTTTAGATCCTTTTAAGTATTCATTTATTATTGAAATTTAGATGTAGTATAAGAGTATTGCTTGGTAAACGTTCTGGGTAACATCTATAAGTGAAAAGGTGGTTTCCGGGAAGGGTAAATACGCACTTTGGTGGATATTCCACTTCCAGTAAAATTTTCTTCAAAAATTTTATAGACAAGCCACCTTCTCCAAGTTAGGTAAATTAGAAAAAGAAATTTCCGTAGAGAAAATCGATAATTTATACCCACGGGAAATTTCATATACAAGCACCTAGTGCTTGGGAATGAAACTTCCCATGGTTTTTCGAGTATAAAACCGGATAGGCTCGCCCGATTTTTTCGAAAGAGGGCTTATCAGATTGGTAAAACCTCCCTCTTCCCTTTTTTCCTTACCCATTTTCCCCTATCTCCCCATCCCACCCCCCCCCCCCCCCCAAATAGTAGGGAATTTGTTTGCATATGAAATTGCGCAAATTTCTACCATAGCAAATTTTCAACGAGAATTAGGTAATTAATCTGGTTTTGATTTGATTTTCGCGAGGGTTCGGCTGTGGGGTAACGCCCACGAGTCGGACAGGATTACTTCTATTTTAAGTTAGGATATTTTTTATAAAATTTTCAAAAATTTTACAACAAGATATTGAGTGTTGCGGAAGCTGATATAGCGAATTTTATTCAGTGTGCGGTGCGTTTTTGTTAGGAAAGTGTGTGTTTGGGATTGGCTGCTTGTGTCGACGACGTTAATGTATCGACCCGGAGCGCCGTCACGCGGTTGGTCGGGTTGGCGAGTGAGAACGAGATTGAGAATCGATCGGCCGCTCGGCGCGTCAGGGGCCACCGTCGGAGATCGATTACGATCGATTGTCGCGTCAAACAGAACGATAATCCTATTGGCGGATCTCGCGATCGATCCACCAATCCCGCGTTCGGCGGTGGCAACGGACGGCCAGCTGTTCGATCGTTCTCGCCTCGCTCGCACTCTCGCAAGTGATCGCTTAGCATACGCACATCTCGCTCTTTACTTTCGCTCTTTACTCTCGCTCTATCGAAAAATCGCGCGTCTTCTTGACCGGTTTTATGGTAGAGATTATCTCTGTATAAATCTCCGGTTCCGGAATTATCCTGGAAATTACTTTGTATATTTAGTTCTAGATAATTCGTTTATTGTGCGGTGTATTTACATCGAATATTATAAAGACCGTTAAAGTCGACGTTTTCTAATCTGGCAAATAAAGTGACGTTTTTTCTTCCTGTGAATCGCTCGTCTCTACTCTTTCTTCTCCGAAACAGTGTGCAATATAGTAAATTTTCAGAAAAAAGAGGTTAGGTCTGACGAGGAATTTGCACGGACCTAAGGACTGAGCGTAAAGTAGACTTCTGGGCGAGAGGGGGCGTCAAGTTAGCGGGGAGGGATGGTTGTGATGCGGCCATGTTGGGTCGCTCAACTAGTGTTGCCATCTATATAATGTAGCGGGAACATTTAAAATGTACAATTGAATCACGTATATTCACCGTATATTTTAAGGTGATTCTAAGTCAATTGTGACCATGATTGTGACTTGCGTAATAATTTTGTTTCTATTTGCGCATTTGTTATCATAAAGGATCAATAACACTACGATATATTTAATGGCCAGAAAACAATACCAATTTATTAAAATATGTTCTTTTGCTACTCGCAACATTGTTCTTTTGCTTACATACATAATTATATCTAACCTTAACGTAGTTATTAATGATACACTTTATCAGGTGTATACGATGGTCATACAGTACATTTTGATTGTTACAATGATTCAGTAAATCAATAAATAAATTTTGTGTATTTATCTCTCGCATAATCGTATTACAAATTCTCGCTGCTGGTGGTAATTTATCCTGTAGTACATAAAATCTAATAACTTTCTCCGCCCTCCTACAAATTTTTACCAAATCCTCGGATGGATAGGCAAGACCGCCTCGGCTTTGTAATTGTATTAATTTATACATCGCATTGCTTTCTTCATGAGTTGTTAAGCATGAAATGCATACCGGGCATTTTAAAGATAACGATAATTTTCTAGTTATCCACCCACCAATGTACACTACGACGCGATCCACAAATTCCGTGTACCGAATTGAATTTTCAGATGTCCCCAATGCATAACAATGCAATTCTAATATTCTATTTTCCTCTTCGTATTTGTCAAATTCATTTTTGGAATTTTCATCTACATCATCTACATTTATGTGTGTTGACAAATGACTTGCAGAAGAATTAATAATTTCTTCTGATGATCGTGCACAATAGTGCAATATGGGGATATTTTGCAATGGTACACAATTACTGCTGCCGGAAGGTTTAGTCTCATTATGTATTAATAGTTTTTTGAATATAGTCTTAAACTGACGTGCTGTAGGATTATTATTACTCCCGCCAAGACTCCGTACACATGAAAAAAATATTTCCAAGTGGTCTTGGCTGCATTGATAAAATGGAATGTATTCCACTTTCTTGGTTTCACATAAATCTTTATACAGTCCTTTCATCGATTGGATACAAATTAAAAATCCCAAGAAGCCTGTCCTTCTTTTACATAGGACCATTTGTTGGCCATTTTCCAATGTTAGACCTCTTATGTATTTTTCACATTGTTCTAATTTATTACAAACTGTACTATAATTATTATTATTTAATGGTTGTTTAAAATGTTTCTGTCTTAAGTTTCTTGAATTTAAAATGTCGAAAAGATCGTTAATTTCTTGTAGAAATTCTTCTGTTGCTTCAGAATTCTCAAAGCCATCTAATTTTAGATCAGAGCGGCACATACATAAGGCTTTGCTCACTGATGAGCTTAGCACTTGTGTTGCTAATTTAACCTTCATTTTTTTCTTCCCGTACTGTATATGCTGTTTTCTTAATTTATTTGCTAAATGCAACCCCTCTCTTTCTTGCAACTTGTGCAAATTTTCAATGTACTTCCATTCAATTTTTTTTTTTTTTCATTCAAAATACATTTGTAGTCCCCCAGTGTATTTCGTACTATTTTACCATGTGGGACGGATCCAATATAAAACTAGAGGGGGGTTGTTGCTCGCTCGCTTCGCGAGCTTCGCGGGTGGGGATGTTGTAGCTCGCTCGCTTTGCGAGCTCGCGAGAGGGTTGGTGGTACGGATGTTATTTTGTGTGTGGCTCTCCACGAGCCACAGAAAGAACTTCCCGATTCGTTAGTTGCAGTATATTATTATCATTATTTATTGAACGTTTTAAGAAGATTATACATTCTCAGGGAAGTTCAATAGTTTTCTACTTATCAAAATGTTTGCTATATGGCGTCGCATTAAACCAACATCGTATCCTCGTTGATCGCTTGGTTCCTTGTTATAGCATAGTAATGTTGCAAAATAAATTGCAAATGCTCCACAATCAAACGCATTGTTTTGATATTGTACTCTGTGAAATATATACTTCTTCTTATATTTATAAAGGGCATTCAAATAATCTATTACATCATGGTTCAAATGATTAGCATTAAAACTATCATAAATGTGTACATTTCCGTTACCATCAGATCTTGTGCAAATCCAATGTCCTACTACCTTTTTTCCAATTTCACCAGTGTATATTATCTGAATATTCGTCTCATGTTCTGGGATCTCTTGTAAATTACTCAAAAAAGCTCGAACGTAACCAGTATCTTGAGCAAAGTTGTATATTCCACGCTCGTTTAGATTTCTGTTCATAATTTCGTGAAATAAATTAATATGTTTATCTTGTAAATAACAATCAGGTTTTATGACTTCTTTACATTCGGCTGTTTCTAAAGCATAGTTATAACCATCATTGACGAAACAGTCTGCAGGCACTGCATATTCATGATTATGTTGCTCGATATGCTGGTCCGAGATCATTAAACATTCATCAAAAATTGTAAAATTTTCAGGATTCATTTGTTGATTTGTGATTGTTACATCTGTTTTCTCTACATTCTCTTCTTTTTTATATTTGACAACCTTCTTATCGAGGATTGCATAAATTGGCTTATGATAGCTGAAATATGTTTCATAAACACCGCAATCTATATCATCAACATTTGAGAAAATGACATCTATTTGCGTATTCAAATTGGTCGTTATACTTTTGGATGGTAATTTAGTTTTTAAATTGTACTTGTTCAAAAGGTTAATCAAATAATTATTACCATTATCCTTGCAATTTAATATATTGTAATTGAAATCACCTATCAAAATCTTTTCACTTTCAATTGTAATTTTATTCATTATTCGCTGTACAACGCTACCAAACATAGAATTAGTTGCTTTTGGTGATTTATAACAGTAGCATCAGTTTAAAAAAAAGTTTTAAAAAAAAAATTTTTTTTTAATCTAAAAAAAAAAATTTTTTTTTTAAATCTAAAAAAAAAAATTAAGAAAAAACATTTTATGTAATTGCGTTTGTTTCTTTGGTGGAAAATTTCCGTACTCTCGTATAATTTGCATTGTTGAATGAACTTCTTTCGAAAAAAACTAAAAAAACTAAATACTACTTGACCAATATGGACCAAAATCTAATCAGCTCTAAGTTACAGCGGGGCACATCGATTGCATCATTCATCATTCCGATCGCGTAGTTACTTTTTCTGAAAACGTTAACGAAAAATTTGATACCATAGAAACGGACATACGCACACACACACACACACACACACACACACACCGACATTTTGATAAAAATAGTCTAAAATGACTCCAATGACCATGAAACGTGAAGATCTGCTAAAAATTCGATTTTCGATTTTCGGGGTAATTACAGTAACTTCCCTATGAATCGGGAAGTTAATAAACTGTTTCCTGAGTGACCGGATGCGGAAAGGTTGTCTGTAATGATACCAAATTTGTATAATCACACCCAAGTACTTGTGACATGCCTATATTGCTACTCACACCATCGCAAGTTACACAAACCACCCTCACGCCGGTGTCATGCAATGATCTTAAGCAATGTTTTACTAAATTAGCTTTCTGTTCTCCGTTGATTTTGTCTATAAGGAAATAGCCTACTGGAATTTTCCATGCTTTATTTAATCCCACCAACAGAAATACCAAAGCCTCTTTGGCAACAGTGTCTTCGTCGCAAGCAAAAGCTTTACCCACGTCAATGAGGCCAATACACTTTTGCCCATCAAATTCGATGTGCTGGCGTATAGCGACTTCATCGAAAATTAATGTGACGAATAATTGTTCTGTTAAGCTATCGCTATACGCCTTAACATATCGAATGGCCTCGTCGTTGAAACCGGGTTCTCCATCGACGGACCGATACAATTTATATAACGTTTTAGGGTGCGGTAAGCATAAGTCAAATTTCTCACGAACATAGCAGTATGCTCGAGGTGAATAATAATGAAGCGTTAAAGAAAAAAGCCTCAACTCCGGAATATATACGCGTGCAACAGACTGTTTGCTATTTTTTTTTGTCATGCGTTCAAACAACTCGCTGTTGAACTCCGAAATACCTGACAAAGTATGGATTTGCTCCTCTTCTAACAAATTCTTATTTTTTAGTGTCTACAAAATTTTATGCAGATTCCTAACTTTCTTGTTTCTTCTATTAATTTTGGCGTACAAGGCTGCCAATTCCAACTGATGTCTTCTTTTTAAATGAGTTATATGCTTCCGTAAAATTTCCTTTTTTGGGGAACGAAACAATCTTTTCGGAGATATGCACGTATATTTGTCTACCAAACATACTTTTGCTTCAACCGATTTATCTGACGTTTGCAATGATGCATCCATCTGAAATATAATAAAAATAGTTAATAAATGATCTTAGAATTTAGATATTGAAAGTCATTTTTACTTTTTTATAAATAAACCTATCATTTCTTTACCATATTACATGACACCACATAACTTTTCATTTTAAACTGTATATATTAGATAGTAAAAACTTACATGTTCATTTTGGGATTCGGATTCAATTTTTAATATTTTTTCAGCAACTTCCTGTGGACCAGTATTTAATATATGACTTCTCTTTTCGAAGTTTCTACTTTTATTACTGCAGAACTCGTCTAAAATAATAATATTATCACAAAATGAGTTTGTTATTCAAATGAAATAGTATGTAAAGTAAAAGTCTTGCGGTATAGCTATCTGAACATACAGAAGTTGAGGGCTCCTCAGTTGAAATTTCTTCATATACATTAATATTTTGTTCTTTTTTAATTTCTGGTAATTTTACCTATAAATATAAATACATTTATTATAATATATACACATTTTCGAGAAAAAGCCGATGAAAATAAGTTTTTGGGAAATTGTAGTGCAAACATAAGAGTATCTACTAACAATGTTGTTATTTGACTCCAAAAATCAACATATTTAAGGGTGCGCTGGAGTGAAAATATCACTATTTCCGCTTCGGCGCACCCTTAAATTTGAAAAAAAACCTGAAATTCACTCCAAAAATGCATGGCATAATGTAAAGAGCTGATAAAATGTTACGTACATACGGTGTAGCATCCTCCCTCAATCTGATACATACTAAAGATGTTCTATCGATATCCTCCTGTTTAAAATGAAGTGAACATACAAATGGACGTTTTGGTAAACCAGAATTTTGGAGTCCCAGAGTGTTTAACCACAATTGGCGTTTCGTAGGACATTTGGGAAACCTAAAAATTGAATTATACAAAAATATTGCTTTTCCATAAACTAAAATTTGTACGTGAAATTCCTTCTTTACGTATATTAATAAGACATGCAAAAAAAATTTCAAGTTTCACTGTATTTTATTACTGTTACTTACGCATGGAAAGTAATTTTCATTGTTTCTTCCAATTCTTCTTGTCGATAACTCTTCACCGATGATCTGTTTGTGCATCCGTTTACAATACACAATGGCATTTTTATAAATGAATAAGTATCAACGCGCAGAAAACACAAAAACACGACGATTTACCAACTTTACAGCACTAGTACCGGTCACAAAATGGTTCTGGCGTACCGCGATCGCGTGTATTCTACAGACCACGTGCTACAGACGCTACACTAGTATGTAAAGTCGCCTATAGAGTGCACCACATATTGAGCCTACCAAGATGGCCGACAGGTTGATACCCCTTCCGTCTTTCCCGACGCCCCCGCGAAACGAATTAATTGAATTAGTAATAGAGGTATGTGGGCCATTTACGACTTTGTTGGTAAGGTAGATAGTGACAAAATTTTTTTTCGAGTCGCCAAAAATCCTTCTGGCAATCGTCATTTTACTAAAAACAGAACCTATTTTCAAAATTTCATCGAATTCCGAGCATGGACGTAAACGGAAACTTCGCCTCAACAAAGTCGTAAGCGGCCCACATACCTCTATTACTAAATCAATTAAGGGGCTAGGGTAACCACGTGACTTTGGCAGACACAGCAGGTCGGTAACTGCCGGTAATTGCTGCGTTGTAGAAATGGTATTTCCGACGAGACATCTGGTCGGCAATGGTATTAACTACAGATGTGTAGCTGCCTGATGAATACGAGATGAAGCCATCGGCGTGTTTTATTATGAGAGAAAAAGGAACTCAGTTGACGTTACTACACAAGTGTGTGTGTGTCTGTGGAAGCTAGAAGTTACAGTATTGCCAGCTTTAAAAGTGCAATGTTGCCGAATTATATTCGCACAAACACCGTCGATGCTCGCATCGAAAGCGTTTGAGGTTCATTCCATGCCGAATCAATCACTTTTTGCGGTCACCATCTTCGATTTTGTTCTAATGGAAATATGTTGTAGTCCATGTGAAATTAGAGGGGGAGTTTAAGTCAACATTCTGCCGATTTAGAATTTTTTTAGAAATGGTAGGCCTTCAAAGTTTGCGTTTTTTGCCCATTTTGGCGAAAGTAGGCCTCACTTATTGAGCCTTATCTTATAGACCCATACTTTGTTTTTGTTTTATTCCGAAAGGATTGGGCTATTGTAAAATAATTTTTTCATCCTCGATAATTAATTTTATAATGTCAAACAATTTAAACAAATTCTTTTTTTATATTTTTTTCAATTTTGGCCAGTAATGTAAATTTTGAAAAAATATGGTTATATTCCTTGAAGTTTCCTCTTTAAAATAAGACCTTTTACAAAATGGCGTTTTTCATGTAATCGTGACAATATGCTGGAAAAGGACGCGGTGTACCCGCGTTTCAGGTAAAGGCGAGTCGAGCGCACCGATATTCTCGAAAACAATATTAGTAACCACTCTTGGCCAACGACACCTTTCTAATCATAACTTCATTTATAGATATGTAGTTTCTATACGAATTGTATATGTTTTACAAGAAAGGTGTCGTTGCTCAATGGAAACCACGAGAAGGTGGCGGTTTTCTTCCATCAGGAAGGGATAGGAAGGGTCACAGTATGTATTGGTAGGATCACTGAAAACTATTTCATTACACTGACAACAGAGCCACCATTATCGCACGAGCAAGTTTTACATAGCAGTACTTCGAAACACTTTGGCCGCAATTTAAGTTTAAAAATCAACGTTTAGATTTTCCAAGAATGAATTGCGCGGAAGTTACTTTTATTTGATGTTTAGAGTGAAGATTTTTAGGGATATATCATAAATAATAAAGCGAAATGTGAAATAGTTAGTTAGAATCAATTGTTTAAATAAAAAAAAAATTTAATAATTGTGACGTTCGTCACCACAGTCCGTCCTGTTCTCGTGAGCCCAGGCCGTACCTGTGGTATATTCTTAAGGGGTCCGCCCCCTCATTCACACGACACAATTTCATAATATAAGAATAAAGTTTCAAGGGACCGTTTCCCTATCGATACGGTCCGTTCCAGTCTAGTGAACCTACTACGTCACAGTGCCCCCTGTGGGACTACCCCCTTCCACCAACGTTGGGCTATAAGGGAAGCAGCTGGACACCTACGAAGTTAGTTGAAATCAGGAGTCAGTCGAAGGCAGTCGAAGTCAGAACCACAGTCGAAGACAGAACCATAGTCGAAGTCAGTCCAAGTCAGGAGTCAGTCGAAGTCACGAGTCAGTTGAAGTCTGAAGTCAGAATTCTTCGGTGCACCATCCAGTGCAACGACTGTTCGCATTCACCTTCCTCAATCCAAACCTTTTAACCATTTACCTACTTCCATCGTTCTCGATGATGAAACCGAGAGCACTTTGAACTATTTGTAGTTCTGGCCTTCAAACTGAGAGGATACACCACCTCCTTCCTAATCCCCTTAGACGTCGATATTGCTGCGTGCGGACCAGCAAAGAATAAATTCATTTGCGTGTGCGGATGTGCGTGTCTCAAGAACCTGTGACGTGGTAGTTTTGCCAACGTCCTCCGACACCGAATATCGGAAGACCGGGTCACCCTCTGGCAGTATTAATGCGAGATGGGCCGTGGCGAGCGCTCGCCCTGGGCACAAGCGAGACCCATGGGCGAGTACTCATACTTTTGAGCGTCGCGCCAATTTGCGCGACGCGATTTCGCAGGACCGTAATCAGGTCCCGGCGAGGACCTGAAAGAAAGTTTTCCCCGAAGGAGAGGAACGCGGTCGGCTCCGGCGAAACCTCCGGCACCGGAATTCGAGGGATCAACGCGGCCTAGGAGGAACAACCTGGAGATGCAGAGGAGGACATGCGGTGCCGAAAACGGAATCTCCGCTGCCTCGCTGTCACCTCGTCCGGAGGAAAACCTGGCCAGTTTCCCGATAGGCCCGCGTCGCACAGTGGGGTATTTGGCCCGAAAAAGTGGAAAAAAGTCGATTTCTAAATTTTTGCGTATGGCATAAAATTTTTTATGTTCCTTGTAGTTAAAGGTCTGAAGAATAAGGCTACAATATTGTTTTCTCTATTTGTACACCCGTGAAGTAGTAAACTTCATCGAAAGTCGAGAGATCTTAAGGCGCTCTTGGCGTTCTTAAACAGTCTCTAAGACAGCGTCCCATTCATTGGCGATTTTCCAGTGTTTTAAGGAAAATTGTGTAAATTCTTGTATTACAAAAGTTGTTCAGGTAGGTGTACAGAGCACTTTCACAAAGATTTGATTTTGTTATCATCTAAATTAGTATAGTTATTAATATTTGAATATTACCAATCATTCTGTAGGTTTTTTTTACGATTACAAAACTTTATTGACAATTTTGTTATAGTTCTGCGCGAGTCTGCGTGCTCTTTTTGGTGTCATTACATTCGGTAAAGATTCGTGATTATAAGCCAAGAAAGTTTGAATCTGCATATGTCTGCCTTCAAATTTTATAGTTTATTTAGTATTAAGCGTTTAGCAGCATTACGCGTACGCCTGCACGTTCGGCTACGCTTGGGCTGCGCGTGAGGTTCTAGAGCCTCTTCTGCGGAACTGTTTATATTACTGGCACTTGGTTGTATATAAGAGTTTCCAGATAAGCATTCGACTGAGGTTTTTCTTTCTTCTGCATTCAGTTGAAATACTGCCAGCAGAGAGATCAGAGCGATTTATTCAGTGCGTTTTTTAGTTTCTTAAGTGTTACATTTTAATAGTTCTTATTCACTTTATGTTTTCTTTTACATTTTATATCGTTCGTATAATATTTATGCTGAGTGTGTTATACAGTGTGTCTTAGTTTAGTGTATATTTAAATACTGTTTTATGTGCGTTTTATTGGTCAAGTTTACATTTAAGTTCTGTGATTTTTACATTCATATTATATTTCACTTTTCTGATTCTTGGTAAGTATCATTTAAAATATTTGTTGCATCACTTAAATATTTTCTACTTCTATTATTTTGATCTGAACTATTTAATGAGAATATATATATTATATATAGATATTAAAAAAATGTCAGTAAACCCTGTAATGCCAACTGCGGGCTCATCGGGAATTAAATTGCTAACAAGAATACAATTATTTAACGTAATGCAAGAAACAAAAGACGAGAACATTAATTCAAAATTAGAACATCTCGAAAATTTTCTACTTCATCAAGACAATTACTCGGATGAAGAATATAGAACATGGAAACATAAAATTTCCGTTATAAAATCTGAATTTAAACGTAGATGGCTGTCTGCTAAGTACAAGGAGGAACGTTTTAAAACAAAATATCAAGATTGGTTAAAAGGAACAGTAGAAATACCCATTTCGAAACATCATCGATCTGGTCGACCAAAAAAGTCTTTCATCGCCTCATGTGAACGCACTAAAAAAGATAAAACTGAGAACCTCCGTGAAAATACAAGTGTGGAGGAATTAGCATTTGCTCTTCAAACAAAGCTAAAAGCTTCCGGAATGGTGGATGCATCGATTCTATTAAAACAAATAATAGAATCTCCTAACCTTGCGACAAAGTATAGGAACATTAATTTAAGCGAGCAACAAAACGAAAGAAGAAAATTATCAAATTTAAAAGCTTTGTCAATATTTGTTGATACTCAATTAACAAGAAATCAATATGACATTATAAGAACAAGCGATAAGCAGCTGTACCCGTGTTATACTGTGCTTCAGAAAGCTAAAAAAAAGTGTTACCCTATTCCAGAATCCTTCATAGTAACTGAAACTTATGCTGAAATAAATTTACAGGATTTATTAAACCATACAGCTGCCCGTTTAATTTTATACCTGGAAGATAAAGTAAATACTTTACATAAAAATGAATTTAAAATGGAATTAATTAGTAAATGGGGTTGTGATGGTTCGCAACAAGCACAATACAAGCAAAAATTTGAAAACATTTCTGACTCAGATGCACATATATTTCTTAGTTCCTTGGTGCCATTGCAATTAATTTGTTCTAGGAACAAAAAAATAGTTTGGCAGAACCCGACTCCATCGTCTCCCAGATATTGCCGCCCAATCAGGGTACGATTTATAAAAGAATCTGTTGACATAACAAATCAAGAAGTTTCATATATAGAAACAAAAATAATGGAATTAAATGAAACGAAAATTAAAAAGAATCGGTCAAATATATTAATCAAACATACTATGTTACTTACAATGATTGACGCCAAAGTATGTAACTCGATTACGAATACCACTTCTACTATGAGGTGTTATATATGTGGTGCTACATCTCGGGATTTTAACGACCTATCGAGAAGAAAGGAAGCTAATTGTCAAAACAAACGATTTGGGTTATCTATTTTACATGCCCGTATAAGAATATTTGAAACACTGTTACATTTATCTTATAAATTATCGATTAAAAAATGGCAAGCAAAATCAAGTGAACAAAAATCTATTGTAGCAGACAGGAAAAAAATGATCCAGGATGAATTTAAAAAGAAATTGGGTATAATTGTTGATGTGCCGAAAGCTGGTTTCGGAAAAACACAAATGACGGGAATACCAGTCGAAGTTTTTTTAAGGATCCAAAATTGTCAGCAGCTATCACAGGAATCGATGTTGAATTGCTTAATAAATTTAAAATAATATTAGAAGTGATATCAAGTGGTCACAAAATAAATTCCGAGAAGTTTGCAGTTTATGCCAGAAATACAGCAGAACTGTATGTAAAATTATATCCATGGTACCCCATGAGTCCCACAGTTCATAAAATATTAATGCATGGCGCAGCAGTGATCGACAATGCTATTTTGCCTATTGGACTGCTTTCTGAAGAAGCATCAGAGGCGAGAAACAAATATTTTCGTGACTATAGGGAAAATTACTCAAGAAAGTGTTCTCGAGTTGCTTGCAACCGAGACGTAATAAATAGACTTTTATTGAGTTCTGATCCCCTCTTATCAAGTATAAGATCGCAAAAAAGAAAGAAGATAACATTTTCTAAAGAATGTATGGAAATGCTTCTCCCTATTCAACCTACTGATGAAACTACATCAGCAGAATCAAACGAAGAAGAATTATCTGTGGAAGAAATTTCTGATGTATTTTCTGAACAAAGTTAATGGTAATAATTTTAAAATGTTCTTATAATATATATTTATTTACTAAAAAGTTTCGTGATTCACATATTCTGCATAAAATAATAATTTACATAATTTCAATATAATTTATGTGCAAAAATAATTCTTTTCAGCTTTTCGGTGCAAATATTGCACTATTGAAACGGTCTTTGATGGGTTCTCGATAATCTGAGGAAAAAATGTTTCAAACAAAAGAGGAACAGTATTCAGACGTCTACAAATTTCAATATATGAAAGTTGGAAAAAATTTTTTTTTTTCAAAAAATTGAGGAAAATTTGATTTTTTAAATGCTACAATATATTTTGGATTTCATAATATTGTAGCTGATCTCAAGACGAATCCAACGATATATAATATTATAACTTTCAGCCAATAAATAACGCTACAATAATTTTTTCCATGTTTTCAAGCCAAATACCCCACTGTGCGTCGATCGCCGCACGATGAAGCAACCAATCATCGCACGCCGCTGCCGGGGAACCGAGGAATCGCCGATCGCCAGGGACCGTCGCGCCGAGGCTAGGCCCCGGCCGAAAATCTATTCGCGATAGGTCGGATCGCCTGCGGTGAAAGAGCGCGGAAAGGGGGGGGACGCTCCGCTTCCGTGTTCCCGAGTCATCGCGCCGGAAAAGCACTTCGTCGTTGGCTCTACTATCGAATAGTCGCGTGTATAATAAGCTAGTTATTCATTAGTGCGACCTGCTGCCGGAAAAAGAGGGACGAGCCCAGCGAGCGTTGCCGTTGCCGGGTAAGCTTTCGTCAGATTGCCTTTTGTACAAGTGATTTTTCTCGCGTTGGCTCGGTACGCGTGTTCGCGATCGCGTCGCCGAAACCCCGAAGCAGTTTCGAGGCTGCCGGTATTCGCGCGAACCGTAGGGCAACGAACGCGCGGGGAAATATTAATTAGTGGGGGCTGTGCCCTATTTCGTGTTTGATGAGGATCCGCGCGGCGTTGTAGATTTCACGCTAACCTCAGCTCGTTCCACGGTGCGACGCCGCCACGTGCTCTCGCCGTATTTTCGCGACTTGTTACGCCGACGAGAAACTAAATATTACGCGTTCTCCATCTGAGTTCGGGCGTAGAACGCGAGTATCGCGTACGCCGACGCCATTACCGCGTTGCTGCCGGATTCGACGCGTCTCGATAGGGTCCGACGAGGGCAAATCGCGCGTGTACCGATCTTCTGTCACGCGCCGGCTAACCTAAAAACGCTGCCGGTCGCTGCCGGCATCGCCAATGTTAACGGGCCAGAAATAAAGAATTGTTAGCCGAAATTTCCGAGAGTCTTATTGCGTGAGAAACCTTCCCGCCGCGGGGAACGCCTCGTGTTCGCCCCGCGTAGTACCCTGCGACCGTTCGCGGAAAATCGCGATCTAATATCGGTTGTCGCAGGCGCGTCCGAACGCTTCTCGAAACGCTGGTGGCTGTAATAGCTTAGCAAGTTATGACGCGAAAGCAATTGTTTAATATTATGCAGGGGTGTACAGTCAACAAATTTAATGAAAAACTGGAGTATCTAGAACATTATTTATTAAACTACAATAGATATTCAGAAGAAGAGCGTGTAGCAGTTCAACACAAAAATGCACGCATCAAAGCAGAATTTAAACGTAGATGGGTTTCTGCACAATATATGGAACATATTTTCGAGAGTCAAAATTTAAACTGGCTTCAAGGAACATCCGAACTACCTACATCATCATTTCAGTTTAGACGTCCACCTAAATCTTTTTCAGAATTATCAGAGCGAAGCAAAAGAAGGATGTAACGAGTACGTCTTGACGCGAGACTTCCCCCTCCTAAATACCGCGCCGCCCGCTTGCCAGCGAGCGCAGCGCGAGACCGCGCCGGTGCACTACTTGCCGCGTCGGCCGCTAGGCGGCTACCAGAACGACGACTTTCTCGCTGGCAAAGAGAAGCGGGCGCGAATATAAGTACGCCCGGCGAACACCGAATCAGCGTCAGAAGTATTGACTGCATCACGAGGCTAATACAAAGTATATAACTGCGTACAAACCTCGGGGTGTCCGACAAGACGTCCGACCAGCATTTTGAAAGCATTCCCACCTTTCCCTACCACCAAGGCCCGAGCCGCGAAAGCCTACGGGTGTCCACTCCTTCGGGCAGCGAAAGCAACCGAAACGCTCGAGCGGCGAAAGCCCCGGGACTCTGTCCGGCCCGAGCGGCGAAAGCCTACGGGAGTCCCGATCTCACGCACCCGTAAATCGTAGCATGTAAAACCGCGAACGCCGCCGCGACTGTTCCAGAACCGTCCGCCGTACTTATAAACCGTACTTGTTTAAATCGTCCGTATGGAAATCGTCCACCGTATTCAGAAACGAGTAATTCCGCAACCGTCCGCCGTAGTAATTATCTAAGCCGTAGCAATTAAGAACCGGCGATATACCGGTACCGCCGCTGTGTTAGGAAATCCTAATAAACCAGTAATATTCATCGACCCGGTGTCTGTTTATTCGTGGACCTGCGAACCTCGGCGACCGACTGAGTCGGCATCATCCTCCCACCACCGAGCATTACAAGGAAAACAGAAGATTTATGAAAAAATATTAGCACCGACGAATTAACATTTGCTGCAAGGGCGAAGCTAAGGTCTTCTGGTCAAGTGAACGCTTCTGTAGTATTGCACGAAGTCACAAAATCCCCGACAAATGCAAAAAAATGCAAAACAGTTTGTTCAACAGATCAACAAGCAGAAATTAGACATCCCTCTATTTTTAAAGCTGTATATACAGGGTGGTCCGTTTAAATAAGAACACCTAAATATCTCTTCAGGTTATTGTGATGCAAAAATTATTTGTTACGTAATGTGCATGGTGTCTATGGACCAAATATTTGGCACGAATATTTTTTTCCGAGGGTCATTTTTTCGGAGTTGTCAAGGGCATCGATGTTTTTTGGTACATAACTACATTTTTTTTATTGCATCGTATAACTGATGGAAAAATACATATAGATATGTATAATAACATGACCTTAAAATGACCTTGATCCTTGAAAATTAAAGTTTTACCTAGAACTGATGTCTACTGAGATCGTAGGCTTTGACCAAGACTCTACATCAAGAGCGTGAATGTAAATAAACATGTTTACTGTCACAATACTGATGATACCTAACGATTTGAAATTCCGATCAGTTTCAATTTATCTACCCGTGTATTGACGTGCTGTTTGAAATGAATTACTCAATGCAAGAGAAAGTTGATATGGTCTTCATTTACGGTAAAGCTGATCATTGTTTAAGGCAAGCAGTTAGAATGTATAAAGATAAATTTCCAGACCGTAATTGTCCATCACTTTCTACTTATAAAAGGTTGAACAGTCATTTTCGTGAAACTGGTACTGTTGTCAAAAAGCGTGTAAGAATCAGAATTGTTACGAACGAAAGAAACAATATAATTATTGTCGATAAAGTTAACGAAACTCCACAAGTGAGTTTAAGACAACTCGAGCGTGAAACTGGCATTTCTAAAACAAGCATAATACGGATATTGTAAGAAGAAAAATTTCATCCCTATCATCTATCGTTACATCAGGACCTTCACGGAACAGATTTTGTAAATCGTATGAATTTTTCTCGGTGGGGTTTGCAGCAATACGAAAATGACGAATCATTTTTTAAAAGAGTACTATTTACTGATGACGCGTCTTTTACCAACCATGGACAGCTAAATCTAAGAAACATGCATTATTGGTCAACTGACAATCCACACTGGCTAAGATTAGTGGATAAACAAAGACCGTGGAGTGCAAATGTCTGGTGTGGCATATTAAATAATCAAATAATTGGTCCTTATTTCATAAACGGTACTTTAAATGGAGAAAAGTATGCAACATTCTTGCAAAATGACCTACAAATGCTTGTTCATGATGTACCACTAGATATCCGTTTAAGAAAAAATTTCCAAATCGATGGATTGGTCGTACCGGAGTTCTAGGATGGCCACCGCGTTCACCAGACCTCACACCAATGGACTTTTTTGTGGGGAAAATTGAAACAAACAGTTTATAATGAACGACCAACTACACCAGAGGATATGAAGAACCGAATAATTAGAGCTTGTGCTGATATTAATTCCGAAACAATTAGAAGATCTGTACAGTCGGTCATTGCACGTTTCAGAAAATGTATCAACGTAGAAGGACACCATTTTGAACATCTCTGATGATAACTTAAGAGAACGTGAGTGTTGTTTTAACAGTTAACACATACACACATCTGTTGATCGATATTCTTAGTGTGATAAAAAATATTTTCTGCGCATTCGTAGATTCAGGAGTCGTAGCCGAAGATATTCGACATTAGTTCTAGGTATAACTTTAATTTTCGAGGATCAAGGTCATTTCAAGGTCATGTTATAATACATATCTGAATGTATTTTTCCATCAGTTACACGATGCAATAAAAAAAAATGTAGTTATGTACCAAAAAACATCGATGACCTTGACAACTCCGAAAAAAATGACCCTCGGAAAAAAATATTCGTGCCAAATATTTGGTCCATTGACACCATGCACATTACGTAACAAATAATTTTTGCATCACAATAACCTGAAGAGATATTTAGGTGTTCTTATTTAAACGGACCACCCTGTATATTTGCACACACAAATTTGTCCAGGCAAGACTACGAAACTGTCCGTACAATGGATAAATAACTTTTTCCATCGTATTCTATATTACAGAGGGCTAAGAAAGATTGCTATCCTCTGTCAGAAGCATTCGTCATAAGTGACACTTCTGCAGAAATAAAGCTGCAAGAATTAGTAGACCACACAGCTGCCCGTTTATTGTTATATTTGGAAGAAGTGGTAAATACTTTAGAAGGAAATGAAATCATTACATTAGAGCTAATTAGTAAATGGGGTTGTGATGGATTCAGACAAGCACAACATAAACAAAAATTTGAAAATATTTCCGATTCAGACAGCCATATATTTCAGAGCGCATTCCTTCCCCTACGGTTAATTTTTACAGAATATGGACAAATCATTTGGGATAATCCGACACCATCATCTCCAAGATATTGTACACCAATCCGTATAAGGTATGTAAAAGAGGATAGCAATGTTATAAAAGATGAAATAAATTATATACATGTAAGGCCAAATAGACTACCTAACAGAAACAGAAATGAATGGAAATATACCTATAGCTGTTAAGCACACCTTTTTGTTCACAATGATAGATGGAAAGATATGCAACGTCATAACAAATACATCATCTACCATGAAGTGTTACATATGTGGATTGACCTCTACAGCATTCAATGATTTATCAAAGATAGGTGAAATAAATGTAGCTGCATTGAAGTATGGTTTGTCAATTTTACATGCCAGAATAAAAATATTTGAAAATTTGCTACATTTATCCTATAAATTACACATCCAGAAATGGCAAATACGCTCAAAAGAAGAAAAAGGTTCAGTCGCGGAAAGAAAGAAAGCCATACAAGAAGAGTTTAAAGTTCAAATAGGACTTACTATTGATGTTCCAAAACCTGGTTTCGGAAATACAAACGACGGGAACACCAGTCGTAGGTTTTTCTTAAACCATCCATTATCATCTACTATCGGATTGACGTAGAATTAATATATAGACTTAGAGTCATACTAGAAACAATCTGAAGCGGTTACAAAATAGATATAAATAAATTTAGAACATACACTATGGACACTGCAAAACTATATATTAAATTATATTCATGGCATCCTATGTCACCCACCATGCATAAGATATTGATCCACGCACCATTGATCATTGAAAATGCTATTTTACCCATTGGAAAACTATCAGAAGAATCAGCCGAGGCAAGAAACAAACACTTTCGCCATTACAAAGAAAATAATGCACGAAAATGTTCTAGGAAAGCATGTAATACAGACGTGCTCAATAGACTTTTAATTACTTCAGATCCTTTGTAACGAGTGTATTTGTCGCGAGACATTTCCCCCCTACGCGCCGAGCACGAGAACGCGGCGCGCAACGCGAAACCACGACGCTACCTCCCGCGGCTGGCGCGAGGTGGCTACCGTGACATCACGGTTTCCCGCGAGTAAAATTGCGACACGCGAAAGATAAATAGATCCGCGAAAACCAGGAAAGGGGTTCGACTCCGAGCACCGGCTAATAGAGAGACCGATCTCGAATGCTACCGCCACGAGCTCCGAACCGACTTCCAACCCAATCCGCCACACCTGACCTTCGGGCCCAAGTATCATACGATACGGGGAGACCCATCCTGCGAGAGACACACGTTTCCGCCACTCGAAGCTGCACACGCCGCCGAGTTCTCCTCGTCGAAGACGCACACGCGACCGGCATCGATCCGCTCCAGGTATCTCACGATACGGAGCTTCCTCGACCCTCAAGCGGCACACACCGCGAGCAAAACCCACTCCCTCTCTCTCTCTCTCTCTCGCTCGACCGCGCCGATCTAAGCGCCCGAGTGGACATAGTCCACGCACCGCCGAAACGAAACCGTCACGATAGCCCGTAAGACCGCCGTAGCCAGTAAAAACCGCGATAGCCAGTAAGACCGCCGTATTGAAATCGCGTTAGCCAGTAAGACCGCCGTTAAAACCGCGTTAGTTCATAAGACTACCGAGTACGAATTATTCTTTCAATATCACTCCGAGTATTAATAGTAAGTAAGACCGGCGATTATATAATAAATAGTATTTCTTTAAACCGATTCAACAGTAGTACTCATTTGCGGCTCGAAGTGCCCTGGGCAGCCGACTAAGCTGGACAACACTCCCTTTAATTCCGCGTGTTACACCTTTCATATCCAGTATGAGACAGATTAGACAGAAAAAATCAAACTCCTTTTCATTAGAGACATTGGAATTAATACTACCTTCTGAACATCCACCAATTGAAGAAGTACAAACATCAGAAGAAGAAGATGATGATAATGATGATAATGAGGAAGAAGAAGAAGAAGAATACGAAGAAGAAGGAACGACATCAGATAAGAAGGAAGTATTTTCAGGCAAAGAATTTTGTGACGCAAGTTCCGACGAAAGTTAACTAAAACACAGGATTTTCTATTAAAAGGTACATTCTTATATATCTATTTTTCATCAGTGAAATTAAATATCTTTATTAAGTAATATTCATACAAATGTAATTTTTCGACTTTTCAGCGTAAACTGACTGATTCAACTAAGTGCAATAAACAAATAGAGACCAAAAATCTACAGTATTTTACAGCATACAATGAGCGTTTATAAGTTAAACAATTCCTTCAAATAATTCCTTAGTAAGTACTTACTTTACGGAGATATAGCGGATGCGAACATGCAGGTATGTGAGAAATGTTGCGATTTTCGATGGCCATTTTTTCATAAATTAACTATAAAACAAAAAGTTGGAAAGAGTTGGAACCGATTTTTCTTGCATCTTAATCATAAAACTTCACAGAATACAATGGCATAGAAATTAACACCGGATCGCACCGGGAAGTATAACAAAATCATTACCAAAGTTTTAGAATCTTAAAAAAGTGACTGAACCGTTGGTTATCTTTAAATATTAATAACTACAAAAATGTATATAGTACAAAAGTGAAATTCTCTTAAAAGTATACCTTATACTTACCTAAAAAAACTTCGATAGAACAATAATCTATTTAATTTATGTAAATAAGGTAAAAATTACTAATAGATGAATTCGTTGAGAAATTGAAGCGTATAACAGAATATCAAACTTCAGACAAATTTCACTGCTTTATGGGTAGATGAATGGGAAAACGAATTATGGGAGATTGTTCCTCAGATATTTAACTAACTCAAGCAACAAAAGTTTTACAATATATGTTGTCACGTCGCCTAATTTTCCGTTGCCGTCGGAAGGACGGAACGCGTGCGACACCGGGTATTTACGGGCGAAACGCCGGGCCATGCTCGGCCGCACGATACATGGTCCACCCGGGACAAAAAGGTTCGGATTTTCACGAAAAGAGTCGATACTGGAATTTTCTTTCGGACGCCAGACACTCGGCAGTGTCACGCAAATTGCGCGAGAACGCACGAGGCGCGAACGAGTACTCCGAAATTGCGAGAACCTCGCGATATTCTGGAGGGCTCTAGGACGAGCTCAGGATTCTACGCGGGTCAAACACGGAGCATTTCCCGCGGCGGAAAGGTTTCTCGACGGAAATAATCTGTCGATAGAATTGGCTTGAACATGATTTATTAGTCTGATGGACACGACATGGCTGCCGGTGAGAGCCGGCAGCGATAAATTCCAAGCCCGCGCGTTCGCGATAATTTGTCGACGGATTTTCGGTCGCTCGCGCTTTCTTCTTTCGCTCCCGTCGAACCCGACAATTCACGAGATGTTTCCGTGTTACAACCCGCTCTCGGCGCGGAACAATTACCGGATTCCGATGGAATACGCGATACAATGTCTAGGTCGCTCGAACTTTGCCGTCGGACGCGATACGGACCGTTGCGTCGTCACACCGGGCAACGTCTCGAAGATGGCGTACAATTTACTTGCGAAATCGGCAACGATACGGCCCCCCGCGAATCCGCGACTCCGCATTAATACCGGCGTCGTGCTACCGCCATACGACGGGCACGCGTTCCCCGTTGTCCGACCGGATTCGCGTTACCTACCGGCAAGCACGTTAGCCGACCGACGACCGTTCGTCCTTTTCCGATAAGATGGCCGAACACGCGGCAAGGAGAGACGGTTTCGTCGTTTCGCGACGCGAACACGGACCTCACGAAAACGTTACCGAGCCAACACGAAATAATCTCTTAATTACGATAATTAATGGAAGCCTGACTGGTGCTTACCACTGGCAACGAAGGACGACGGCAGTTGGCGGGCGTCTCGTCCTGTTCGTCCCTCTATTCTGCAGCGCACTTTTCGACAACTTGGATTCGCTTTGACGCGGCAATAATAACGCGACTGTTTGATTCTACGGCCAACGACCCAGTGGCCTACTTTCGGGTGGCCCGGTAATGCGGAAGCGAAGCGCCCCCCTACTCCCTATCCTATTTCTCCCGTTCGGGCCTATCGCGCGCTATCTATTTGCAGGATCGCATCCTGTCGTGCGGGTTCCCTGGCTCGCGGAAAATCGCAATCGAGTTCGCCGCTTTTCTGGTGGTGGCGGCGCACAGTGTGCAATTTCGGCCCAAAAGCGGACAAAATATGAAATCGTTGTTTGATTTTCATGAAACTTGGTATAGTAAGGTTTTTTGTGCTGCTGATTAAGAATCTAATACCAAATTAATGTTTAACTTAACCGTTTATTAATTTTCATTAATAAAATAACACATAAAACAAGACTCTCTTGTTAGTAGAAATTATTAAATAATATTTTAAGTATACGTATTGACTGGATTTATTGCATCTATGCCATATACAAACGTTAGTGTAGTAAATCCAGGACAAGTCTCTCACACTTAAAACACGTGTATCTTTTGTTTGGGGAAATTTCGGGAAAATTTTCTTTTTGCATATTATTATAGACATATTCAGTAATAACTTCCATGCAAAATCGCCGTGTTTTCACTTATTAAATGAAACTAAGAGTTAGTCAATGTGACTTTTCTACGCAAAATCGTAATGTTTAAGCTCTGCACGCTCTTATACTGAATCAGGAATGTCATACTAACGTTATAATCTCATTATTTAATCACAGAAGTACCCATTTTCAATAAAAAGAACTCACCCAAGCGTACACATTCGGGACAGGTACAATATGTTCTCATTATCTTTCAAATCATTTGAACTGTAGTGGGATCGATGCATGGACAAAATAACTGGACTCAGGTTTTAACGGAAGATTGCTTTATTGCAAGAGCTGGTCTCACTGTGCGTAGCTCGCACGACCGCTCTTTACGAATTCTGTAGCCGAACTAACTTACAAACTAACCGTTCGCTCTCAGATGCATTCCCACGAAAATCATTCTTTCTCATTCGCACAGTTCGCTTTCACTCTGAACTAAACTAAACATTCTCACCCTAAACGAACACTCGACCCAATCGTCCAAGCATCCACTCGACACTATCGCGCAGCACGCAACCCGATACATTCATTCCAGACACACTTTAGCTTAAAACTAAACATACGACGGAGACGTGGCGTCAGCAAGTCGCCGCCACATCACCCCCCCCGCCAGTGATTGACCAAATCACGAAACGAATCGGTCCGGGAATCGTACCCTTCTTCCGGACCGTGTAATGCGTACGCCCGCATTTGTTGTCGTCAGGATGGGAGGCGGCAATGCCGGCCCCCGCGATGTCGGCGATGATCGGAGCGGCTGCCCCGTGCTCGCGATCGGTGTGGGTGACGGTGGTCCCTCGGACCGTCCAGGTGACGCTGGCCGCGCTGCCCCAGTTGTCGTCAACGGTGCTGGATCTGCAACCAGCAGGTACGCTGGCTTCAGACGATCCACGGTGACGGCAACTGGCTTGCCCCGGATGTCCAATGTGAAGGTCCGATCCCTTCGGTTGAGGACCCTATATGGACCGTCGTACGGCGGCTGGAGGATTCCTCGGACAGCGTCGTGGCGCAAGAAAACCTGCTCCGCCGTGGCAAGGTCCTTGAAAACAAAAACTTTTTTCGCGGAATGGTTGCTGCCAGTCGTCGGAGCGAGGGTTGCGAAATGCTCGCGCAACCTCGCGACGAAATCCCCTGGCGACGGCTGCGACTCTCCGCCTCGTGGTGCCAGGAATTCCCCTGGTAGGCGCAGCGTCTCGCCGTACACCAGCTCTGCTGCAGTGGACTTTAAATCCTCCCTCCAGGCTGCGCGGATGCCCAGCAAAATGGATGGAAGTATTTCCGTCCAACGGACGTTCTGGTGGCAGCGGATTGCTGCCTTGAATTGCCGGTGAAATCTTTCCACCATCCCGTTTGCTGCCGGGTGGTAGGCCGTTGTCCGCCAGTGGGTTGCACCTGTCAGCTGGGACAACGCTTGGAACAACCGCGACTCAAACTGTCGTCCTTGGTCGGTCGTAACGCGCAGAGGGGTTCCGAACTGGGAAATCCATCCCTCGTAAAAAAACGCGTGCCACGGTCGAAGCCTCTTGGTCCCCGATCGGGAAAGCCTCAGGCCAACGCGTAAACCGGTCGACGCAGGTTAGGCAATACCTGAACCCCTCTGAGACCGGAAGAATCACAATGTCTATATGCACGTGCTCGAATCTTCCGGTCGGCACGTTAAAACTTCCCGGCGGCGCGGAAACGTGTCTCGTCGTTTTGGCGCGCTGGCACGGAACACAACCGCGAGCCCAATTCCGGCAATCGGCTTTAACGGACGGCCACACGTATCGTCCCGTGACAAGTCTTACCGTCGCGTTAAGCCCTGGGTGCGCCAGGCGATGCACCGCGTCGAATGCGGCTCGTCTGAACGGTCCCGTGACAAACGGTCGCGAAGTTCCCGATGATACATCACAGGCCACTTCGATGTCCGAACCGGGCAGGCGTATCCATAGCAGACGCAAATTGTTTGCGATGTCTCCGCGCACGTACGCCTGAAGCTCCGCGTCGTGCCGCTGCGACTCCGCCAAACCGGCGTAGCTGAAAGGCTCCGCAACCTCCTCCAGCCTGGATAACGCGTCAGCGACGACGTTCTCCTCCCCGGCGATGTGGCGGATGTCGGTGGTGAACTGCCCGATGTAATCCAGGTATCTGAATTGCCTGGGAGAACATTTTTCGGGCTTTTGCTGGAAGGCAAAAGTTATGGGCTTGTGGTCCGTGTAGACCGTGAAGGTTCGCCCCTCCACCATATGCCTGAAATGTTTTATCGCTAAGTATATAGCTAACATTTCTCGGTCATATGCGCCGTAATTCTGCTCGGTGGCACTGAGTTTTTTGGAGAAGAACGCCAACGGCTGCCAATCTTCTCCGATACGCTGCTGTAGCGCCGCTCCGACTGCAAAATCGGACGCGTCGCAGAACAGAGCGAGCGGCACGTCGTCTCTCGGGTGCGTCAATGACGCCGCTCGCTGCAAACACTCCTTGGCTTCGGCGAAAGCCGCGACGGCTTCCACGGTCCACTCTATCTTGGCGTTACCCTTGACGTTGTCGTGCAGCAGGTCATTCAGGGGCGCCTGTACCTGCGCGGCCCTGGGCATGAAACGTCTATAAAAGTTTAGCATGCCCAGGAACTGCCTCAACTGCTTTGCGGTGGTCGGCTGCGGGTAGTTGGCAATCGCTTCCACCTTGGATTCCAACGGGCTGGTGCCTCTGGACGATACAGCGTATCCCAGGAATTTGACCTGCGCCTGGCCGAAACAGCACTTTGCCGCGTTGATCGTTATGCCGTGCTTATTGAGGCGCGCAAAAACCTCCGTCAAGTGGCGCATGTGCCCCTCTTCTGTCGAAGACGCCACCAGTATGTCGTCGATGTACGCGTACACGAAGTCCAAACCGCGTAGCACTTCGTCGATAAATCGTTGAAACGTCTGTGCCGCGTTTCGTAACCCGAACGACATACAGGGGAACTCGAATAGTCCGAAGGGAGTCGTTATCGCGGTTTTGGCAATGTCTTCCGCGGCCACGGGAATCTGGTTGTAGGCACGCACCAGATCCAAGGTGGAAAACACTGTTTTTCCGTGAAGCGCTTGAGCGAAGTCCTCAATGTGCTTCACGGGGTATCTATCCGGCACTGTACGCGCATTTAGAGCCCGGTAATCCCCGCACGGACGCCAAGCTTCCTGACCCTTTTTCGGCACCATGTGGAGCGGCGAAGACCACGCACTTTCCGACGGTCGCGTGATGCCGAGACGCATCATAGTCTCAAATTCTTGCCGCGCGAGCCTCAAACGGTCCGGCGCGAGACGGCGGGGCCTGCACGCCACAGGCGGTCCCGGCGTCGTGCGAATATAATGGACCGTACCGTGCTGCACTTGCGCGGGTGTTCCCACTGGTCGCGTAATGTTCGGAAACCGCTGCAGCAACTCGTGGAACCTCGAGTCACCAAAAATTGTTTTTACCGAGGGCGGCGACGGCCCGCACCCGCGCACTGAGCGTCCTGGCACTGTCATCGACGTCACCTGGTCTAAAAGTCTGCAATTGCCGACGTCCACCAGCAGTTCGTAATGCGCGAGAAAATCGACGCCTATTATCGGCCTCGACACGTCGGCCACCACGAACCGCCATACGAACGCGCGACGGAGCCCGAAATCGAGGCTCAACGTAACTGTCCCGTACGTGGCAATTTCCGACCCATTCGCCGCATACAACGCGTAGGTCGACCGCTCGCGAAACCCGCGCGTCTTCGATCGGGGGAAAACACAGAGATCGGCACCGGTGTCGATCAAGAATTGCGTTTTCGTCACGCGATCGGTGACGAATAAACGGCGCGACGACGGGCACTGGTCGCTGGCCGCCATCAACGACTGCCCAACACGTTTCCCGACGCGGACCAATTGCATGGGGATTCGCAATGCAACGCGTTCGCCCCGTATTTAAAGTGGTAGAAGCATTTTCCACCACGCTGCTCGGTGCGGCGTTCTCGGGATCGCGATCGCGCTCGAACTCGGCCCGGACCGTTTCGTCGTTGCTCGAAACGACGCGGACCTGAATTTATTTCGCGTCGAATCGCGGCAAGCTCCTGCTGGAACGTTGCCGTCAGCTGTGCCATCTTCATGCACAGCTGTGCCTCGATGTCGCACAGTTCTGCGGACGGCGACGCGGAAGGACCCGCAGAGGCCTCGGCTACCTGCGCGCGTGGGCCCATTGTGTCGGCGATGGTGTCGGCCAATTCCGCCACTCGGTCGAGTTCGACATCCCGTTGCGTCGCCAAGACGACCTGCATGTTGGAAGGCAGTCGGCCCAACCACAGGGTACGCAGAATTTCCTCAGACACAGTTGTACCGCCCAAGGATCGCAGGTGGCGAAGAAACTGCGACGGTTTCCGGTCGCCTATCTCCTCGTGCTCGAGAAAACGCTGCGTTTTCTGTTCCTGGGACGAACCCACCCGCTTGATGAGCTCTGCCTTGAGCTTGGTGAACGGCTGAGCCGGGGGTGCCAGAATGATGTCGCGGACCTCCTTCGCATATTCTGGTTTAAGGGCTCCCAGAACATAACCGAACTTCGTCATCTCGGTTGTTACCCCGCTCGCGTCAAGACTACGCTCGACCATGGCGAACCATAGCTCAGGGTCGGACGGCGAAAACTCGGGGATTTTAACCGCGACACGATTGACAGCGGGCGCGCTACCCTCTGCCAGTGAATGTTCGGGCGGCGTTGCCATTGTCTCTAAGCACTAAAATAACTTACGGACTACAATATATATACAACAAAAGTCAATAAAACACACGCCGGCACTTTTCGCACTACGCACGATGTCCAAGTGTCTATAGGCGAAAATTGTGTCCTCGTCCGAATATAACGCGATGCACCACCACGAAACACACGAATGATACGCGACTGCGAAATTCGTTTTAATCACTGCCGAAGTATCACGTCGGGGTCACCAATGTAGTGGGATCGATGCATGGACAAAATAACTGGACTCAGGTTTTAACGGAAGATTGCTTTATTGCAAGAGCTGGTCTCACTGTGCGTAGCTCGCACGACCGCTCTTTACGAATTCTGTAGCCGAACTAACTTACAAACTAACCGTTCGCTCTCAGATGCATTCCCACGAAAATCATTCTTTCTCATTCGCACAGTTCGCTTTCACTCTGAACTAAACTAAACATTCTCACCCTAAACGAACACTCGACCCAATCGTCCAAGCATCCACTCGACACTATCGCGCAGCACGCAACCCGATACATTCATCCCAGACACACTTTAGCTTAAAACTAAACATACGACGGAGACGTGGCGTCAGCAAGTCGCCGCCACAGAACGAATAAAAATCGACATACAACTATGATTCCATAATGTTGTAATCGGTTTTTTTCATTAACTTTTATGGTTTCTGATACTTTGAACTATTAACTAACGATATTACAACTCATATAAACAATATCTGTTACTTTGAAAAATAGCATACGCTTGCATTTTGTCCGCGTTTCGGGCGAAATTGCACACTGTGCGGCGACGGCTCGTGTAGAGGGAGGTCCTGGCCGCTCCGGTCGTGGACACCTTCTTTCCGGGCAAGGCATCGACGGGGTCGAGAAGATGGTCATCTCGTGTCCACGTTCCCGCGTCGGTGCCTCCGGGTTTGCTGACCCGGGCTCGGTCCTCTCCCTGGCGTCTCAGCACGAAAGTATTTCCTGAGCCAGTTCCGATAACGCCTCGTACGGTGAGAAATAGGGGCCGGGCTCCCCTGGAGCCCGGTTTTGGTCCTGCAAAGTTCGCGTCGCCCAAGTGGCGCGACGCTCAAACGCGT
Organism: Lasioglossum lativentre; assembly: GCA_916610255.1. Lineage (NCBI taxonomy): Eukaryota > Metazoa > Arthropoda > Insecta > Hymenoptera > Halictidae > Lasioglossum > Lasioglossum lativentre. The sequence goes on from OU744358.1 coordinate 33,714,334, forward strand.
TAATTTGCGTCTCCTGGAAATTGGCTTTCCCAGGAAGAGCGCTCGCAAACGGCCGTTACGCATCGGCACTGCCAGAGGGCAGGCCGGCCTCTCTTTTTCGGGATCGAGGGACGTCGGCAAAACGTGCCACGTCACAACTCCTCCCTCCCTAAAACAGACCGGGGCGTACCGATGGCAGCCACCTGTCAGGCTTCCGTAGGCTCGGTAACGAACGCTCATCCCCGGACGTTCCTCGGACATACCACAAACATGCAACCCGATACTACCCTTTACCGCGCTAAAATAAAACACATAATTACTATTTTCCACACGGCATCCCGGGCGAGAACTCTTCCCAGCAATCGCTAACTTTTCACACCCCTTACGACTGGGGCGGTACGCCGGAGTTCGAGGGAGGGGTTTTTCCTCGGAATAACTAGAACTCGTTTGGGGTTACTTGGCAAAATCATCTAGTGTTCTTTATTTTACCTTTGCCAACCGGTAGAGAGTGAAAAAGAAAAACAGAATTCGGATTTTTCTGGTGGGCCTTTATTCCCCCGGCGAACTATTTCTCGCCTGGTCCGTCACAAATAGGTGGGCGGGGGGAACCAAATAGGTGGGCGGGCCGGTGGGTCCGGGCCTGCGCACGGTAGCTCTGGGGGGTTTAACCCCGGTGTGCCTGTAGTTCCTTTCTCGGCTGCGGTATTTTCTTCGGGGCTGAGGGGGTAGCTTTTGGCCCTTCTCTAGGGTGTTGGGCCCCTCCCGACTTCCAACCCGGGCCACACCGGGGGCAGGTGCGCACCGTATAGCCTTTTTTTTTTTTTTTTTTTTATTGTTTAAAGTGGAGGGTGTTCAAATGCATTTACGCACTACCACCCGGGATCATCGCAACCCCGGGTAAGTGCGGGACTCCTCGGTGAACATCTTTGAGTTGTCAAGGATGTTGTGCAAGCCGAGACTACCCGCTAAACACTCACCCTCCACTAGCGCCTCCAGTAATCGAAGGGGCGATCCGGAACGCCTAACGGCTTTACTCCGGATCATTCCTGTTGTCCCTGTTGTATTGCGTGGTGTGTCCTGTGTCCTTGTATGTCCTCGTAAATTGTCTCCTCGTGTTTGTGTTTGTAGTCAGGTTTGTTTATAAGTTTATTGCTATATTGTTGTCGAAGCTATTGAGTAGTCTTGTTGTGTTTTCTCTTAATTGTTTGGCTTGTTCTTGACGGTGCTCGTCTTCTTTTAATAAGGTGCATGTTCTATGTCTGAACTTCGGGTCTTGCTGTATGAAATTGGTGGCCAATCTGTATGTATATTACTTTGTTGTTTGTGCTCTAAAAAGCATGTCTCTGTGTCCACTTCTTGTGCATTTCTTAACTTTGTACAAATTCGATGTAAATAATATTCTCCGGTGGCTATTGTGTTTTGCATGGGAGTTATTTGTGTTGTAGTAGGAGCATTTATGAATTGTACCAGAGAGTAGATGAGAGTGCTCACGCTCGGGTTTTGGTCGCGCCACTTTTCGTTTCGTTTCGACTTAGCCAGGAACAGAACCTGTTTCGACTTAGCCTGTAACAGAACCTGTTTCGACTTAGCCTGTAACAGAACCTGTTTCGACATAGCCAGTAAGAGAACCTGTTTCGACTTAGCCTGTAACAGAACCTGTTTCGACTTAGCCTGTAACAGAACCTGTTTCGACTTAGCCTGTAACAGAACCGGTTTCGACTTAGTGTTTCGAATTTGACCTGGATCAGAACGTACAGTTTAATTGTTTTATCTGTTAAATCTAATATACCAAACTTTAATTAATATAAATTAAATATAATATTAATTATATAATGATAGAAGTATTTTCATTTTTTCCGATCTTTCAGTTGCAAACTCTAATTGTAAAAAATAAAAAACCCGGAATAATTCGAAGAAATACAGGTTTCATATCAAAGCATTAATTTAATAATGAGGTATTGTCATCAACAATGTCTCCAATTTTTTTCATATTTTTAACTACGGCTATTATTAATTAAAAAAATAATTTCGACGAAAACCGATGTACGCATTATATCAAAATGTTTCGAATGTAATTCCGACAGCGCCGATGGATGTAACTGTAACGTATCCGACTGTGAAACCGAGGGAAACTTTTTCAACATGGTTCGAGACCATTCGAGGCATAATTTTTTTCTTCCATGAGTAGATATTTTTTCCACCTTCTGACCTTAAGCTTTTTAGTAGATGATTTTAAAAACATATTTGAACTACTTCTAAATAGTTTTAAGCGAAAATATTGTGGCTTACTCTTTATTTCATCGTTCTTTTGATCTCTTACGGGCTACATTACAGCTCTGTTTAACACTCGTTTGCAATTATCACGCATATGTTGGTAATTCTTAAATATATAAAATGTATTAGACTAGTTATGTGAGGTGTGTGTACACAAATATAATAGAAGAAATGTCTGTGTCCATGTAATTTAATAAAAACTCATGAAAAAATAATGATGATGCATTATTACTATTTCCTTCGGATAAAATTGGGAAGAGCACAATATGCATTTGGTGGAGTGTGAGGGTGAGGAACTCTAAATATGGGGTCTCTACTACTGGGGGGTCCCCGTTGGAAACAGTGACCGGGCCAGCAAAGTGTCGAGTATCGATGAGACTCACACAAATGAACGGGAAGCAAATGATTACAACTTTTCTAATTTTTAATTTATTTCTATTAAACTTTTTCCATCGTATTTGTTCCTTTTTCTGATTAAATATGAAAATAATATCCAACGCGATATAATTACGAATATAATTACTCGTGTAATGAGCGACTAAATTTTCGGACACGAAAGTGGACGGCAAATGTTAAAGGAAGAGAGACATAGAGTGGAAGCGTTCGACAAAGATGAAAAACGTTAAACTTTGTTATTTTTGGTCTCATAAATGCAAGTTGTAAATGAGAACTTCCTAGTAATGCTCGATAAAATTATAGACAATCTGCTCGGATTAATGTTATCAAAATTTATTACAAGAAATAAAGAAATATAGGAGAAATTATTTGTAGTACATACATGTACTGTGACATTTTGTAATCAATGTATGTATCAGTGCATCAGCGTGCGAGAAGGAAAGAGACGCGGAGAGTCGTGGCGCACCGGCACACTTCCAAGGTTTTTCAATACGCTGTCCTTTGTGTCCAAAACTTTATGTAACTTTATTTTGTATCATATTCATTAGAAAAATGTCACGAATATGTTTGTCAAAGCCCCATAAAATAATAATGAAAAATAAAGAAGTTTTGTTATTGGATTAGTAGTGGTCTCACACAGATATACCCGACCCGTACTATATTACATTTCTCGGCGATTGATACCTCTAGAGCTTTACGGTCCCTCACAGGGTATATCCCGTTGTAATGCGAAATAGGTACCCGTCATAATACTATATATATCGCATAAAACACTGTAGTACCAAAACAGTATAATAAGTTTGGAAACCGTAATATAGTTTGGAAAAAAAGAGTATGTTCTTTCGGTTGCCTTAAAGTCACTTAATTGTGGGGGGGGGGTATACCTGGAAGGTCTTTTGGCTTTATGTTTTATGAAGGCCACGGTAGACACGCCGTCGGTGGGTAGTTTACCTGAATTCGGACTCACTTGTTCCTTCGCAAGGGGGTTTCATGACGGATTATATCCACATTGTATATAGTAAACTAATTTAGGTGACTGTGCTCTTCTACGGTTCTGAGCTAAGAGCCCTGTAGTTCCTTTTTATTTGAGGCATCCTTTGCATTGGAAAAACCGAAAAAATACCGGTATTTATTTCGGTTTCGGTATTATATCGGTCATACCGAAACCGATATTTCAACGTTTCAGGCATTCATCCATTTCGATATTATTTCGTTATTATGTTTTAGTGTTGCTTTAATTATTTTTAATAACATTTTACAGTGTTTTATCGATAAATATCCCTTTCTGCACGGTAATTGTCCCGGAACTATCGCCACTCCTGCGGGGTAAACCCCGTGAAGGGGCCGTAAAGCTCAAGCGGCTTCGGACGCCGAGAAGTGTAACATAGAACGGGTCGGGTATCTCTGTGTGAGACGACTACTAATCCGATAACTACATTTTATTATTTTTCATTAATTTTTAAATATATATGCTATAATTTCGATGATATATTTACTTGTGTGATGAACGATGAATGCTTTGGGCTTTGGACGCAGAGAAGGACAGCGTATGGGAAAGAAAGAAACGCGGAGAGTATTACTTATTATTACTTATTTTTGTATGAGACTTTCACCGATATATTTGTGACATTTTTCTGATTATAAAGATACTAAACACGATATAATTCGCATCAGATTTACATTAATTGCCGTTCATATAATTTCAGAATTATATCATTTTTGGTACCAATTTCATTAGAAAAATATTAAGAATATTTTGGTGAAATTTCCATAAAAAAATAATGAAAAATAAAGAAGTTTTGTCATCTGATTAGTAGTGGTCTCCTGGTCTCACACCGATATACCCGACTCGTAATATGTTGCACTTGCCGGCAGCCGAGGCCTCTCGAGTTTTATGGCCCCTAACGGGGTAAACCCCGCAGGAGTGGGGATAGTTCAGGTACAATTATGTGCGAGACATTTGGGACATTTATCGATGAATATCCCTCGCGGGGTAAATAGAAACCTCCCTCTCTGCGGAAAGTCCCCACTCCATCGAAAGACAAGCGAAATTTAGACAAATGTTTTCAGTTTGCTATCAAGCACCGCGCCAACAAGCAGTGACTTTTCTGCACAGTTTACGGTGTCCAAAGCAACAAAGTTTACTTTCCTTAAGCTTACTTTCAATAATTATCACTTTTTCATCCTTTTCATTAGCACTTTAATTCATTAGTATTAATTTTTCCATCACATTCTTTTAACATTTATTTATCACATTTTTTTTTATTTTTGTCGAAGAGTTCGCGGATTTGTGCGTGTTAGCGAATTTGTGAGTGTTCGCGGATTTGTGCGTTTTTTTTTTGTAGTTTCTTTCAGGTTTTTTAGGACTTAGGATATGGCTTTATCCATGATATCAGGACGGGGGGTTCTTGACACTTGCATGTACAAGGACTGCAGCAACAGCCGACGAAACGGACATCACCTGTATATTTTCCCGAAAAGTAACAATCCCTTGTGTGCTCAATGGATTGCCAGAGTTGGTGAGTACATGGTCTTTTTTTAAAAAGGGTAATTATTGCGAAAGGGTCCTCGTACTCCGATTTGGATGAAATTTAAAGATGTTATAGATTTCAACATTTTGAACAACTTTTTCATTTTCCTTTTGTCGCTTAAAAGCGACCCTCCCCCCCCCCCCTATATTGGAAAAGAAAAAAGGTGTTTAAAATGTGTTGCTACATAACATATTTAAATTTCATCAAAATCGGAGTATGAGGACCCTTTCGCAATAATTACCAAAAAAAGGGTAGTAGACTATAATCGGCTATATATGTAAATTAGGGTGGAAAAAAAATTGTGTACAGTTCGAGATCGATCGGATAAAAGGATCATGTAACGCATTTAAATTGACAATTTTGAAAATTTTAAAATCACCGTGGCTATGGAGTATGACTTATCGTTATGGATTTGTGTTTTTTTTCTAAATAGGAATTTGTAAAAATTATATAAACTTCTTTAAATATAAATAACGATACCCCTGAAATGTAAAAAATTTTTTTTTCTGTCATTACATTTACTTTGCTGAACAGTGTAATTTTCTCCTATGGCATTTTTCCGTATAACTACAAATATCAGAGATATTCAAATAGTAACTCTAATTAATATTCGGACGCTCTTAAAAAAACGATAACTTTTTTGATGTTGAACCGGACGATTTTGTTTTTTTGGGAAATTAGAGCAATTAGTTTCCTAAATGATGTGAAAAGAAATTCAAACATTACAATTGATAGGAATTATAGAAAAAATACGAAAAGTTGCAGTTCATAACTTTTTTATGTGCGTCTATATTGAAAATTTAAAAAATATGTTTTGTACATCCGTGTCAGTTACATGCATGTAGGATCGGGGTTTTGATAGAGCTGGCTTTGTACAATAGGTGGAATAACGATTTCTTTATTAATTAGCGCGCAAGGGATGGGTTTACAAAAATGGCTTTTGCGACGACCGGACACGACCGACGACTCTCTTATGTTTTTCAAACCGCTCGTCGCTTCGCGGTTTTCGCTTGTTTCGCGAGCGTCGATATTACAATGATTGCGGCGATCGCGGCTTGTTTTTAACGGTCGTCGTAATCTGCATAATCATTACGCGGGGCATCCTTCACCCAAGTTTTATCGAAATCGGTTGATGTGTTAGAGGCCGAAAATCGAGAAAAATTGCAATTTTTACCATCTTTAAATGTTTATAGGTCATTGCAACGTTGACCGATTTTAATGAAATTTTCGAATTTGGTCAATCGATAGAGACCTACGAAACGGGTTTTCTACATTCTCAATATGAGCCCACGTACAAATGTTGCAAAACATAACTTTTAATATTTTCTCTGTAATTCCGACCAATTGCAATTTTTTCAAAAATTCTTATCACGTTACGTAACAAAACCGATTGTTATAACTTCTAAAAAACATCCAAGTTGTATGGTCGAATATTAAAAAAGTTATCTTCTTTTTAAGAGTACAGTATTTTATCGATAATTGTCGCAACCACGGGTCCGGCCAGCGACGTTTATCCGCCAGGGATACTATTCTTTGACTTGTGCCGAACGTAGAAATGGAATGGGAACCTCGAGGGGCCTCGGTCGCCGAGAAATGTAAACATGATACGGGTCGGGTATATCGGTGTGAGACCACTACTAATCCAATGACAAAACTTCTTTATTTTTCATTATTTTTTTATGGGACTTTGACCAAATTATTCGGGGCATTTTTCTAATGAAAATGATATCAAATATGATATAATTCCGATCATATTTACTTGTGTAATGGGCGATCAAAGTGTCGAGCGCAAGGAACGATGGCGTATGGGAAAGAAAGAGACGCGGAGAGTAGCGGTCGCCGGCACAGTTCAAAGGCCCGTCGCGTCCTCACAATGTAATTTCAATAAAAAACTTTTTTATTATTACTTATTTTTGTATGGGACTTTCACCAATATATTTGTGGCATTTTTCTAATTAAAATGATACCAAACACGATATAATTCGGATCATATTAATGGACATTAATGGTCAGGTACATCGGTGAGGCAACTTGTCCCTGCAAGACACTCTCTTGACTAGTACATTTCGCGACTTTTAAACTTAGAAAACGGGTAGAAGCTCAGCTACAGTAGTCATCCACATTAATCGTCTTGTCTTCTCCGTAGTGGTCGCTCGTACATTGGTTTGGACTGTTGTACGATGAATTTATTTGATCGGACACATTTTATAAACATTATTCATATTATCAAATACATTTTCAACGAGACGATGCGACTTGTCGTGTCTCTTTCTTTATCAGTTACTCTCTTTGTCTGTCACCAAAACTTACTCCATCGTCAATTAAAAAAATCGATATGTATGTACGTATAATCAGAAAAATTTTAATCGGAGGAATATCTACATAAATAATGATAGAAGTCTCATAAAAGACTAATAAGAAATGTAAAAGTGTCGTCATTGAATTACTATTGGTTCACCGATATACCTGATGTTTGGGATTGGCTGAGCGTGTCGGCAGCGTCAACGCGCCGATTTACTGCGCCGCCGCACTATTGGCGGACCCGCACATAATCGCGAGATCGAGAGTCGATAAGCAGCTCGCAGTAGCTTAGACCAGCACCGTCGGACTTCGATTAGGATCGATTATCGAACCCAAAAGTGGGATTACTATTGGCGGATCGCTCTATCGATCGGCCAATCACCAGTTCGACGGTGACGGTAACTGCCAGCTGTTCGACTCCGATCTCAACGATCGTCAATCGTGCTCTCTCTTGCAAACGGTAAACGTCGCGCGTCTCTTGACCGGTTTTCGCTAGCAAGATAAGTAGATTCGTTATCTGGATTCACGGACGCTAAACGTGAATATCTCTGTACTAATAATCTCGTTATCCTCTCAATCGCTTTATTCAAAAAATCTCGCCAAAACAAGCTTGTGTTTTGAACGAACCCTAGTTGGGGAAATAAAGTTTTGTTCTAAGTGAAGTGACTTTCTTCTACCCCTTCTACTCCGTAACACCTGACTTTTATATTTATATTATTATACAATATGATCCGAATTATATCGTGTTTGGTATCATTTTAATTAGAAAAATGCCACAAATATATTGGTGAAAGTCCCATACAAAAATAAGTAATAATAAAAAAGTTTTTTATTGAAATTACATTGTGAGGACGCGACGGGCCTTTGAACTGTGCCGGCGACCGCTACTCTCCGCGTCTCTTTCTTTCCCATACGCCATCGTTCCTTGCGCTCGACACTTTGATCGCCCATTACACAAGTAAATATGATCGGAATTATATCATATTTGATATCATTTTCATTAGAAAAATGCCCCGAATAATTTGGTCAAAGTCCCATAAAAAAATAATGAAAAATAAAGAAGTTTTGTCATTGGATTAGTAGTGGTCTCCTGGTCTCACACCGATATACTCGACCCGTATCATGTTACACTTTACGGTGGCCGAGGCCGCTTGAGCTTCGAGGCCCCTCACGGGGTATACCCCGCAGGAGTGGGGATAGTTCAGCGACATTTATCGATAAAATACTGTATCCGAATATTAGTGGGAGTCTCTGTATGTATTACATAAACGCTCCTTCGTTGTCCAAAGGCCGGAGGTTTGAGCGGACAACGATCGTGCTCGAACACTATTTTTGATTTATGACTGCGTCCAGATATCGCGCCGACGCGACCGCGCCGAGCGAGACTCCAGTAGAGAGCCAAACATAGAGAAGTACAAAATTAAATACGGATCGCGTGACCGAAGCGTGTCGCCGTCGCTGGCACAGTTCAAAGGTCCGCGTGTTCTCACTGTACATAATGCCAATTAAAAATGCTTTATTTTTCATTATTTTTCTATGGGACTTTCACTGGCATGTTTCTGTCATTTTTCTCATTAGAACAAGACCAAACACGATATAATTGGTCCCATATTTACTCTACATGTGAAGCATAATTTATAATTTATCATACATTTAACACATGCTATATATAGAATATGTTTAAATAAACAACTTAACTTCTCGAAAATATGTTCTCAAAGCATTAGACTTGAATTTTGCAAATTAACGGAGTTACAGCCCGTAGGAGCACAGCGCGACCTGCGCTGTGGGCACGATCATTGTCCAGAGCCTATGTCAATGAAACCACTAAATACATATGAAATTATATCGTGTTTGGTATCATTTTAATCAGAAAAATGCCAGAAATAAGTTAGTGAAAGTCCCATAAAAAAATAATGAAAAATGAACAATTCTATCATTGCCATATCATTGTGAGATCACAGTGTTCTATATGTGCGGACCGCCCGATAGTCGGGTTCGAGTCGGACCGCTGAAAGTCGAGCGGGCTCGATTCGGGTGCGCGATACTTCTGACACGTCGCGCGTCGGGCGGCTCGAGCGTTTCGAACGGCCCGAGTGTTTCGAGCGGCTGGTGACTCGACCTCGTCGCTCGTCGGTCGGGTTCGGAAAGAATCGGACAAATTCGGGCGAGCGAACTATAGCAATACCCCCGAGATTCAACTCTGCGTTCTTATGTTCTTAAGGGGCTGCGCGCAAATTTGACCTTGACGGAGTTGATCGTCACGCTAAATTTGTACGAACGGAGATTAGACGAAGCTGAGTAGTACGATTTTCGACCGATAGATGGGATAGACGAAGCTGATTTGTGGAGATTTTGGTAACTAGGATATTAAAAGGCAGAGATGCACCGCGGTGACGACCGCGTGTCTCGCCAACGAGGCACTAAGCCACGCTCGAAGCATGGATGGTTCGCAGGGTCACCAGCTGTCTGATGGACAGCAAATAAGCGGAAGTCGACATCGACTTTCGTTGCGAGCGACTAGCTACTGTGGAGTGCTGACAAGAAGATCCCTGGCAGGAATGCGGTGACGTAGGCAAGAATGCACACCCGATTGGTTGGCTTGGAAGGGGCGCGGCTAGGCTCACACGCAATTTCGGCTAGAGCGTTCTATTGGCCGAAGCAGTCACACACACTACTCGAGTAAATACGGAAATCCTACTATTATGCGTCGTGTGACGTAAGCAGTCGAGAAACGGCGTGATCACGCGGCGACTACCGGAGCGTCAGAGGTGGGGATGGGCGGAGCTAGCTGGAGACCCCTCTTGCCTCTGTGCCCCCCCGGGAACCTTCTTGTCAGCACTCAACAGTACGCGAATTCGAACCGAGGGTTCCACTTATCCCTCGGCCGAAACGTGTTCCGACATCGGAGAGCACGTGTAGGTGAGGTTAGGAAACTATGCGGAGCGTTTACGGTAAGACCACACCGTTGCACGGTTCAGAGACAAAGGAGAGCGAGTGACGATGGTAATGGCGGACAACGCCACACCATCCCCACTACACCGGTATCGAGGAGTGGGGGACCAGATCCCCACAGATTAGTAAGAATTTCGCCCGATAGGTGGTGTGGGTCTAATTTTCTGTGACGTGCTACAATTAGGTAGGATTTTTCAGAAGCCGCTACGTGACAAGCAGTATTCTGCCGATTATTGCAAATTACTCTTTAACAACGTAAAAATATGAAATTTGGGCTCTGGACGACGCTGCGCAGGACTCTTAGGAATCATAATCAACCAATTCTGAACTTCTCATTGCAATATAAACCCTTGCATTTGAGTATACGCGACTCATCAAGCCGCGGCGCGCTTGCTTCAGACGTCTTATGTTTTTAGTATGTATTTTGCAGTTTTTTTACCACCCTTCCGTTCTCCATCCCCAAAATCAGGTTTGGGCATTATTAAAATAGAAAATTATTTAAATAGCGATTCGAATAAAAGATACTTTATCTTTATTCGTTATTCGAAGGTTAGAATAAGAAAAGTTTTTTTATTCGACGAGTATCGAATGAAGAAAGTATCTTTATTCGACGAGTGTCGGATAAATAATTTTATTCGACAAGATATTTATCCGACGTATAAGGATAATTTTTTTATTCGAAACGGATTTATTAAAAGGCTTCGATGCTACACTACCGAATAGCCCCACAGATAAAACGTCTAGATACATACCAATAATATATCGTGTTTAGTGTCATTTTAATAAGGAGAATGCCACGAATTAGTTGATGCAATTCCCATTAAAAAAACAATGGAAAATACAGAAGTTTTGGAAGTTAGTTAGTTATATTGTGTTTTTATAACTATAACTTATAACTATAATCTATAACTAACTTATAGCTATAGGACCTACAGTTTATTAAGGTGGGTTCCGAACCACCTGAGCGGCTACAGTATGAATCACTTGAGAAAAATCTCAGAGGTGACGGCGGGATTCGAACCCGGGACTACGAGTTCGTAGTCGCGAGTCTCATCCACTGAGCCACTGCGCGCCCCTAGTTTTGGAAGTGGATTGGTAGTGGATTCACATCCACGTACCTGACCCGTTGTCGGGTTACCCTGCTGTGTTTATTGCACCACTCGGCGACCGAAGCAACTCGTGCTACTGGGCCTAGGCAGTCGGTGCTCGTCACCGTTTCTTCGATTTGGCCGAAAATTGTTCGAAGGTTACGAGTAGCCCGCGGATAAAACCACTAGATACAGTCCAAATTATATCGTGTTTAGTGTCATTTTGATCATAAGAATTCCACGAATTAGTTGATGTAGGTCTTACAAAAAAACAATTGAATATAAAGAAGTTTTGTCATTGGATTAGTAGTGATCTGCTGTCTCACACCGATATACTCGACCCGTTACATTCATGTTACACTTCTCGGCGACCGAGGCCGCTCGAGCTTCTGGGCCCCTCACGGGGTATACCCCGCAGGAGTGGGGATAGTTCAGAGACAATTATGTGCCAGACATTTGGGACATTTATCGATAAAATATTGTATCATACATACTATTATTTCGCTTTTGTATTACGCAAGTTTTAGAGTCTGGAAAATATTTTTCTGAACATCGGAATGTTTAATATTACATAATATATTTTTAAGATTCCGAAAAGATAAGTATAACTTAGGAAAAACGCTGGAAAAAGTGGTTTTTAATTTTTTCCAACAATAACAAATATTCCTATCTACTGACAATTATCGTAATAAATATATATTTTTTGTAATCATTTTTTAATTAATTAAAATAAAATTTGAAATTGTTTATTTGTTACTCATTCCGTAGTTTTCCAGATAATTCAAATCACATCCTGATATTCTTCACATCCTGAATATATCAAGAAATACTCGGTCTTCGGCTAAACGAAGAAATGCTGGTTTGTTTCCCATTATTGTACTAAAAATATTTTTACCACAGGCCCAACGATCTCGGAAATCCCCAAACATATTGGCTATGGAAATGGCCATAAAAAACAATACCCATACAGCACGGCGTCGATGAGCGCCGCGGCACCCGTAATTGACTCTAGGCAATAAAATCTTTGAAAACATTCATCGCGGTCATTGTACAGGTAAAAAGGTAAAATGTAATTTATTTTATTAACTTTGTTCATATAGGGTAGCGTGCGATAATTGAAACAGTAGACTAAAGCTCTTCAATTCTTGAGAACATTAGCAGAAACGATAGAATGAAATCTGAAATTTCGGTGTTGATGTTGAAGCGCCGAGCTCGGCACATCGGTGATTTAAACTAGTCCAATAATGAGAAACAGACCAGCATTTCTTCGCATACTTTGTTAGTCGAAAACGGAGTATTTCTTGAAATATTCAGGATATGACAAATAAATACAGAGAAAGTTATAATCAAAGCCATCAGTGATTTGAATTATCAGGAAAAGTACTGAATGAGTAAGAAATAAACAATTTCAAATTTTATTTTAATTAATTAAAAAATGATTACAAAAAATATATATTTATTACGATAATTGTCAGTAGATAGAAATAATTGTTATTGTTGGAAAAAATGAAACCCACTCTTCCGGCGTTTTTCCCATGTTATATTTATCTTTCCGGAACCTTAAAAATATATTATGTATTATTAAACATTCCGACATTTTCTGCCAGATCGAAAAAACTGCGACGAGCACCGACTGCCTAGGCCCAGTAACACGAGCTGCCTCGGTCGCAGAGTAGTGCAATAAACACGGCCGTGTAACCCGACACAGGGTCAGGTACATCGGTGTGAAACCATTGCTAATTCAGTTGCAAAACTTCTTTATTTTTCATAATCTTCTTATAGAAGTTGCACCTGTTGATTCCTGGCGTTTTTCCGATTACAATGACACTAAACACTGGACTGCATCTAATGGTTTTATCATTAGAGTTATTCGAAGCCTTCGAATAAAAAAATTATCTTTATCCGACGGATCTCGAAAACTATTTATTCGATACGCGTTGACTAAAGATACATTTTGTATTCGAACCTCCGTATAACGAATAAAAATTATTTTATCTTTCATTCGTTATTCGAAATTTTTATTTAGATAAACATTTTGCCCAACTCTCTGCGCACACGGTGGGCTGGATCGAGAAAGGTGGTCTTTTACTACAACTCATGAACCGTAAGACATACGGGGATGAACTTCGCACTAAAATTCATTAAAAAATTATTTCTATCTACTGACAATTATGGTGTGACGTTCGTCACCACAGTCCGTCCTGCTCTTGCAAGCCCAGGCCGTTCCTGTGGTATATTTTCAAGGGGCCTGCCCCTCATTCATACGCCACTATTTCAAATCTCACAAGAATAAAGTTTCAAGGGACCGTTTCCCTATTGATACGGTCGGGTCCAGTCTAGTGAACCTACTACGTCGCAACCCCCATCAGAAGTCGAAATCATCGAGACAGCGGATCAAATCAATCATTAGTAGTCGACAGTTCGAACCGACAACACCATTCCTGCACCTGAATTATCTCACGAAATACGATAAGGACATAGTCTCAGAACAGAATTATTTCACGAAATACGATAAGGACATAGTCTCAGAACAGAATTATTTCACAAAATACGATAAAGGACTTAGACGCAGGAACGTCGATCCACCTCCAGTGATCCACTACCCCTTCCACTGGAACAACTTGACATGTGATTGGGACTACCCCCTTCCACCAACGTTGGACTATAAGGGAAGCAGCTGGACACCTACGAAGTCAGTTGAATTCAGGAATCAGTCGAAAGCAGTCGAAGTCAGAAGTCAGTTGAATTCAGGAATCAGTCGAAAGCAGTCGAAGTCAGGAGTCAGTTGAATTCAGGAATCAGTCGAAAGCAGTCGAAGTCAGGAGTCAGTTGAATTCAGGAATCAGTCGAAAGCAGTCGAAGTCAGGAGTCAGTTGAATTCAGGAATCAGTCGAAAGCAGTCGAAGTCAGGAGTCAGTTGAAGTCAGAAGTCAGTCGAAGTCAGTCCAAGTCAGGAGTCAGTCGATGTCACGAGTCAGCTGAAGTCTGAAGTCAGAATTCTTCGGTGCACCATCCAGTGCAACGATTGTTCGCGTTCACCTTCCTCAATCCAACCTTTTAACCATTTACCTACTTCCATCATTCTCGATGATGAAACCGAGAGCACTTTGAACTATTTGTAGTTCTGGCCTTCAAACTGAGAGGATACACCACCTCCTTCCTAATCCCCTTATACGTCGATATTGCTGCGTGCGGACCAGCACAGAATAAATTCATTTGCGTGTGCGAACGTGCGTGTATCAAGAACCTTAGTCGTGAGAGGAGTCGCCAACCACTTTTTCACCCCTGTCCTATACCTACACGTTCGAGCACGGCGGACTGGATCTAGCCTCTCGAGCTCCCCCACTACCACATTCCTGGCGGACTGGGTCCAGCCGTTTGTGCGTCCTTCAATTTCCCTCGAACTAGGCGGACTGGGTCTAGCCGTTCGAGTTCCCTCACCTACCACAATCTTGGCGGACTAGGTCTAGCCGTTTGTGAATTCTCCAATTTTCCTCGAACTAGGCGGACTGGGTCCAGCCGTTCGACCTACCGTACCCGCCCACAATCTTGGCGGACTTGGTCCAGCCGTTTGCGTGTGCGTACTCCAATTCACGGCCCAGGCGGACTAGGTCCAGCCGACCGGGGATCCCATCCCGACATTCTCTCTCTGACGACGGAACGACGTAACTCGTCCTACGTCGCAACGAACCGTAACCATCAAAATAAATTCGCACGCGTAAAAACGTAACGTCTTCGCGGACCCCGCGTGAGACGTAACAAATTGGTGACAGCTCGGTGGGATTTGAATTGCTCAACGGAGCACCCACAATTGCCGCAATTCATATAATTTTCCGCTCACACGATGTCTCAGCATTCAGAGCGAAGCAACAGCGTACTAGAGGAACCGATTCCTCCTGTCGAGGATCCAACGAGGGAGATTACCCTGTTGGAACAATTTAAAGAGATGCTACTCAAGCACCAAGAACTACTCGCCAAGCACAATGTACCTGTTCCAGTTCCCGAGGTCAAACTTGAACCTGCGTCGAATCTCACTGTCATCGAGGGGATGGCTAAACAATTAAAAAAGATGCAGTGAATAATCGAAAAACTGGGAGGCCCAGCAAACTCCCACGTATCCGATCACTCCTCGACGTCTGAAACCCCGAACCCACTGCATAAAATCGTGGAAAAGACGGATTATTATTCATCCCGCGAGTATGGACGAATTACACTGAAAGACGCAGTAGAAACCGTTCCCCACTTCGATGGAGGAAACATTACAGTTTTTCAATTCGCACGAGCATGCAAGCGGGCTCGCGAACTGCTACCCGCTGAAGCGGAACCAAATCTAGCAAAACTCCTGCGCAACAGACTCAAGGGACATGCGGCCCTGGCTGTCGAAGATCAAACACATAATTCCGTAGACGAGCTAATCAACCGGCTAAGATACGTCTTCGCCCCCTCGAAAACTCCTAACCATTACCGCGGCGAATTAGCCAACATCATAAAAGAGCCCAGAGAACACATCCTCGACTACATAACGCGAGCCAAAGACTTGAATTCCGCTATTGTCGACGGCGAAAGGGAAGTTTGACCGACAAACATGTCAGCGATATAGACGACCTTACTCTGGACTCCTTCCTGGACGGGTTACCTCCCGACATGAGAACCCGAATCCGACACGAAGGCTGTTTCGGCTTAGCCGAAACCTTCGATTCCGCAATCCAGATAACTAAAGAAATGGAAAGAGATGAGCGAAGATTTTCGACGACTCCACGAACGTCACCGCTCACATGTCAAATTTGTCTAAGGCCGGGGCATGAGGCCCGTACCTGCCGCAACCACGGACAATACCGCGGTCCCTCCCAGGATGCTCGACGTCAAATCACTCGTTGGCCAGATCCGCCACGTCGCGCCGCCAACAACGACGCGACCAGCACACCTACAAGCCGTCTAATGGATATAAAGATCTGTACATACTGCAAAATCCCGGGCCACCTAATCTCCGAGTGTAGGAAACGAGCCTACAATAATCAACGGTTCCAGGGAAACGAGAACCGCCCACGAGAACCCCCGAGCGCGCCTCGTGGAGCACCCCCACAGCAGACGCGCTCCGCACTTCCGATAATCGCGGATCGAGAAGACCAGGACAAGCACGAATGTGTACAGTCCAATTAAAACCGGCTCGACTCGTACCTGCAGTCATGCTACATTCTGTCGACCTAAACGAAGCAACAGAAGCTATGGTCGACACAGGATCGGAAATCAATATAATTAAACAAAAATCATTGGTCGAACCCGAGTTAATCAATACCCAAGAAAGGGTGATTATTAGAGGTATTACCAACCACACCATCACTACCCTTGGCACGTTCGAATTGAACATTTTCAATCACAAGGTGATATTTCATGTCGTCACCGACGATCTACCAATTCCCCAAAATAGCATAATTGGCTCAGAATTTTTTCGAAACCAATCCGTCGACATTGTCTATTCGGAAAGTTGCCTCCGTTTCCACGGTACCACCATACCATTCCTTAATCGTGAACCGATCACGCTACCAGCTAGATCGAAAACGGTCATCCCCATACACATCCTGAATCCAAATCTTGGCGAAGGCTACGTGCCGCGTCAAAACCTCGGCGAAGGAGTCCATTTAGGACACGCCGTAATTAAATCAAAGCAAGGAAAAGCTTATCTCCCCGCAGTCAATACAACCAATCAAAGTATTGTACTGCAAGAACCCAACATCGAACTCGAGGAGTTCGAAGAACCCTCACTAATTCCTCTTTCGCATACCCCTTCTATTTCTCCCACCACAGTGCACCCACCTACTAAATCTTTACTAAATCCAGGTGCGCTGTGCGTCCAATCTCAACCCCCTCCAAAAGCATGCGAATCCAATTCTACACTCCCACCTCGCATGTCGGAGTCCCCTTCTAAAGAATCCAAGCCGATTCTACCTACCCCCAAAACCTGCGAAAAGGAATCCTCTGAGGCCACTTCGAATTCTAATTCATTATTCCCTTGCCATCATATTCGTCAACATGCGAAACCTCTAATATCCCCCGATACAAATCCCTGTGGAAACGACCGTATAACCGCAATCATGCAACATCTAAATACGGAGCACTTGAACCCCGAAGAAAGAAACAGTGTCGGAAATCTTGTTGATCAATACAACACGATATTTCATTTACCCGAAAGCCAACTCGGCCACACCGACGCAATAACGCATCGAATTACGACAACAGATGATCGTCCTATAAACGTGAAACAATATCGTTTCCCACCAATTCACAAAGAGGAGATTAACAAACAAGTAAACGAACTCCTCGACAACGATATCATACAACCATCGATATCTCCCTACAATTCTCCTATCTGGATCGTCCCCAAAAAACCAGGACCAGATGGACAAAAGAAATGGCGAATGGTAATCGATTACCGATTATTAAATGCCAAAACGATACCAGACGCCTACCCGTTGCCCAACATTACTGATATATTGGATCAGCTGGGCGGCGTCAAATATTTTTCCGTCTTCGACCTAGCGTCAGGATTCCACCAGATCCCAATGGACAAATCTGACACACAAAAGACGGCATTCTCTACTCCTTACGGGCATTACGAATTTAAACGAATGCCATTCGGCCTAAGAAACGCGCCAGCTACTTTCCAGCGATTAATGGATCACGTTCTTTCTGGACTTCAAGGAATAGAAATGTTCGTATATTTAGACGACATTGTCATATACGCAAGTTCCGTCAGGGAACACGAAATAAAATTCCGGAAATTAGCTGGAAAATTGCAAAAAGCCAACCTCAAGCTACAGCCAGAAACATGCGAGTTCTTACGAAAAGAAGTGGCATATTTGGGCCACATAATTACCGAGAATGGAGTCCGACCTGACCCAAAGAAAATAGAGGCAGTGGCAAAGTTTCCTACACCAAACAACCCAAGAAAGATCAAGAGTTTCCTCGGTCTCGCCGGATATTATAGGAAATTTATACCAAATTTTTCAAAAATCGCCAGACCTTTAACAAATCTGTTGAAAAAAACAGATAAAATTTTCTTGGGGTCATAAAGAACAGGAATCGTTTGAATATTTACGACAACAATTGACCACTCAACCAATTTTACAATTCCCGGACTTCACAAAACAATTCCACGTCACAACAGACGCATCTTGTAACGCCATCGGTGGAGTTCTAAGCCAGACCGTTGAAAACAAAGAGTTACCAATATCTTACGCATGAAGAACATTGAATAATGCAGAGGAAAATTATTCGACGATAGAGAAAGAACTATTGGCCATTGTATATTGCGTGGGACACTTCAGGCCCTACCTGTATGGCAAAACCTTTAGTCTGTATACGGATCACAAACCACTGGTATGGTTACACAGCGTTAAAGATCCTACATCCCGCTTAGTTAGATGGAGATTAAAACTAGCGGAGTACGACTATGAAATTCGCTACCAACCAGGGAAGACCAATTACATTGCAGATGCACTGTCACGAATAAACCACGCAAAAATACTGCCTATAAGAGCCCGATCAACTAGCGACAGTGACCCAGACGAAGACTTGCCTGTCGCGAAAAGACACAAACGCGCCGCATCACGTACGGTTCCGCAAGAACCGGCAACGCCATCAAACCAGTCAACAAATCCATCGGAATCAAATAGTTCCACACCGGAAACACTCACCCCCGAACGGATAGCAGATGATAGCGATTATTTGCCGTCTCAGACTTCGTTCACAGAGCCATTAACGCATCTGAACGAAGTACAACCGATAGATATATCGGACGATCACTCAGACACAGCCTCTGAAAATAGCTCCTCAGAGGAGGAAAACGAAACAACACCCGTAATAACGCCTGGTAACGAATTCGGCTTCCAAATCATCGAATCCAACGATCCCCTTACCTTGATCCACGATAATCACGTGTTCCTCGTTACTACAAGAGGAGAACCCTGTGACGAAGGATCAAAGGAACTCCAACGAGGCAATATTCTTCCACAGGGCATGAAACTGACCCTGGGAAGAGCATGGGTATTCGAAAACAGAAACAGACAACTGATAGCCCTAGCGATACAGGAAAGAGTTGTGATGCAACCGGATACAGCGATCCTAGAAGAATGCATATCGTCCCTACGAGATGTTATATGCGAAATGGGTCTCCAAACGATCTGCATCGCGAAACAACCAATGCTCGGAACAGAACCCTGGAATACAGTATTGGAATTACTAAAAACCTACCTCTCAGAACTCAACGTTACAATAACAGTAACATCGCAATCTGTCAGAATCCCTGAAGAAACGGAAAGACAGGCTATCATCGCAGAAAACCACTGCTCCGCTATAGCCGGCCACAAGGGAGTCACTAAGACATATGGTCGGATACGACAACAATACTTCTGGAAAAATATGAAAAAGGAAATACAAACCTTCATCCAGAATTGCCTAGAATGTCAAAGGAAAAAACTCGTACGCGTGAAAACGCGTCAACCGATGATAATAACAGACACGCCCGGGTCGGCATTCGATAAAGTAAGCATGGACGTCGTTGGACCCCTTCCGTCCACTAGAAAAGGAAATTCATACATCCTTACCATTCAAGACCTACTCACGAAATTTTCCTTAGCAATTCCGTTACCTAACGTAAAATCCGCCCAAATTGCGGACGCTTTCATAAAAGAGTTCATTTGTCGCTACGGAACTCCCCGAGCGATCCTTACCGATCAAGGAACCAATTTCGTAGGCACTTTCATTAAAACAATAACCAAAAGATTTAAAATCCAACACTTCAAATCCACGTCATTTCACCCACAAACTAACGGTTCCATAGAAAGATAGCATCACGTACTTGCAGAATATTTAAAAATGTACGTAACGGCCAACAAAGAATGGGACGAATGGACCAACCTCGCTTCCTTCTCCTATAATACCAGTATCCACGAAGGAACACGATACACACCACATCAATTGGTCTTCGGCAAAGTTGCTAGAACCCCAACCACAGAAAGTAGAACAAGTAATACGGGAATAATCACTTACAACGATTATCTCAGTAATCTAAACCGCGTCATTACCGAAACACAAAGGTTAGCGCGTTCCAACCTACAGAAAGCGAAAGAAAAATCGAAGGAACAGTACGATAAACGAATCCACTCATACGACTTCCAAGTGGGCGAATCCATCTTCGTACTAAAACAACCGAAAAAAGGAAAATTCGACGATAATTATACGGGACCACACACGATATTGGAAGTATACCCAAATAAAAACCTGAAAATCACGTGGAGAAGGGGTACCAAAATCATCCATTCGAATACAGCAAGACCGTCACGCCTCCAAGACACAGTCGGTTTAACTTGAAAAAGGAGAGAGGGAAAATCCCCCCCCCCTGATCTACATAATATAATCGAGATCAACGACGAAAATCGATCATTCGTACAGCAACCATGTGTCTACACAGTCAACGTCGTACATCCACGGAAGAGAAGCGATTTGAATACTTAGACCAATTCGCTAGATTCAAGTGCTACACCGGCACACTATACATAAACAGTAAAAACGAGGAAATGTGTGAAAGTTGTGTAAAATTAGAACCGAAGCAAGGAATCACAACACACAGGGTTCTGCACCATATACACGATATCGGAATGGCAAACAAATGCTCGAAATGCTCGGGAGAGGTATTGACACCAACACAGCTGATCGAATGTATTCATTGCTCCGTCAAACTAATGGAAGCGGCAACGCCATTTATATTTGCACGAACACCATTTATATTCCGAATAACACCACAGAGCGAAAGAAATCATAATAATACAGGATAACCCCCTTCCCCACCATTCCCCCTGGTCACCCAGGATCTCTACCCCTCCCCCCCAAAACAACCTTCCCTTCACCCGCCAAAGTGACCCTCACAAAAAACCCTTTCCCCCCCCCCCCCTCAAAAAGGAAAAAACCTTCCCCTCACCCACCAAGTTACCCCCACCCTTCACCTTTTTTGTACCCATCGCTTCCCCCTCTTCTCACTATTACCCCCCCCCCCCCTCACAGTACAAATACCTATATAAACAATGGTAATCGCCAAATCTGCATAGTCGATCATTATGGAGCAAACGAAGAAATTTAAGAAGACCCACCGCGCCGGACGAAAAACCCAGTACAGAAGGATTCTGCGCTCATTGTACGAAGACACATCGACAACCGGGGAGTTAAGGAACTTCGGGATACCGGACGAAACAGATCCAGCCGCCAAGAAATATGTACCGTTCCAAATCGTCATCCCGCCAGAACCACCAATCACCCACCAACACAAGCAACTGGTGGTGGACGTCCGGCCAGACGACCCCAACGAGTGGCTGCCCAGACCATGGGAACAACCCCGAATAACATCGGTCACAAAAATGCCGGAGGGCTACGAGTGGGACCCGATAACATTTCAGGTACGGGTCAAAAAGACGCTCCGGAAAACGGCGCAGCCACCACCACCACCAGCCGCACAAACAGCAAAGGGCCACCCAGAGGTGGAAATAGTCACGCTGGAGTAGGCCCTCCACCCAGCTAAAAGAGAAGCCATTATTTTCATTTTTACTTTTATTTTACACTTTTTATCCTCCCCGCATATCTGCAGTAGCGTTATTTAACTTCACCCTTTTATTATTACTATTATTACTATTATTACTATTACTACTATTATTACTATTAATATCATTATCATTATTATTACTACTACTATTATTACTACGACTACTATTACTACTACTACCATTATTATTATTATTATTATCATCATCATTACTACTACTACTACTACTACTACTACTACTACTACTACTACTACTACTACTACTACTACTACTACTACTACTACTACTACGAGCCACAAGTGCAAACAAATGTTCATTTAATTTATTTTTATTTTTATTTTCTTGACAATCCCCATTTTTCGGACACACGCCACATACAATTATTATTTTCTATTTTGGCGTCCGACTCAACACGAACTATATATTTTGTTTTACTCTTATTTCCCACCTTCCCTCCACTTTCAAAAAAAAAAAAGTGTAAAATTTATTTTTCTACGAAAAAGGAAATTTTTCCTTTTTTTTCAACGAGGGGTGACGTGTGACGTTCGTCACCACAGTCCGTCCTGCTCTTGCAAGCCCAGGCCGTTCCTGTGGTATATTTTCAAGGGGCCTGCCCCTCATTCATACGCCACTATTTCAAATCTCACAAGAATAAAGTTTCAAGGGACCGTTTCCCTATTGATACGGTCCGTTCCAGTCTAGTGAACCTACTACGTCGCAACCCCCACCAGAAGTCGAAATCATCGAGACAGCGGATCAAATCAATCATTAGTAGTCGACAGTTCGAACCGACAACACCATTCCTGCACCTGAATTATCTCACGAAATACGATAAGGACATAGTCTCAGAACAGAATTATTTCACGAAATACGATAAAGGACATAGTCTCAGAACAGAATTATTTCACAAAATACGATAAAGGACTTAGACGCAGGAACGTCGATCCACCTCCAGTGATCCACTACCCCTTCCACTGGAACAACTTGACATGTGATTGGGACTACCCCCTTCCACCAACGTTGGACTATAAGGGAAGCAGCTGGACACCTACGAAGTCAGTTGAATTCAGGAATCAGTCGAAAGCAGTCGAAGTCAGGAGTCAGTTGAATTCAGGAATCAGTCGAAAGCAGTCGAAGTCAGGAGTCAGTTGAATTCAGGAATCAGTCGAAAGCAGTCGAAGTCAGGAGTCAGTTGAATTCAGGAATCAGTCGAAAGCAGTCGAAGTCAGGAGTCAGTTGAATTCAGGAATCAGTCGAAAGCAGTCGAAGTCAGGAGTCAGTTGAAGTCAGAAGTCAGTCGAAGTCAGTCCAAGTCAGGAGTCAGTCGAAGTCACGAGTCAGCTGAAGTCTGAAGTCAGAATTCTTCGGTGCACCATCCAGTGCAACGATTGTTCGCGTTCACCTTCCTCAATCCAACCTTTTAACCATTTACCTACTTCCATCATTCTCGATGATGAAACCGAGAGCACTTTGAACTATTTGTAGTTCTGGCCTTCAAACTGAGAGGATACACCACCTCCTTCCTAATCCCCTTATACGTCGATATTGCTGCGTGCGGACCAGCACAGAATAAATTCATTTGCGTGTGCGAACGTGCGTGTATCAAGAACCTTAGTCGTGAGAGGAGTCGCCAACCACTTTTTCACCCCTGTCCTATACCTACACGTTCGAGCACGGCGGACTGGATCTAGCCTCTCGAGCTCCCCCACTACCACATTCCTGGCGGACTGGGTCCAGCCGTTTGTGCGTCCTTCAATTTCCCTCGAACTAGGCGGACTGGGTCTAGCCGTTCGAGTTCCCTCACCTACCACAATCTTGGCGGACTAGGTCTAGCCGTTTGTGAAGTCTCCAATTTTCCTCGAACTAGGCGGACTGGGTCCAGCCGTTCGACCTACCGTACCCGCCCACAATCTTGGCGGACTTGGTCCAGCCGTTTGCGTGTGCGTACTCCAATTCACGGCCCAGGCGGACTAGGTCCAGCCGACCGGGGATCCCATCCCGACATTCTCTCTCTGACGACGGAACGACGTAACTCGTCCTACGTCGCAACGAACCGTAACCATCAAAATAAATTCGCACGCGTAAAAACGTAACGTCTTCGCGGACCCCGCGTGAGACGTAACAATGGTAATAAATATATATTTTTGCAATAATTTTTTAATTGATTGTTTAAATTTTATTGTCTTAAAATAATATTTAAAGTTGTTTAGTTATTACTTGTTTAGTACTTATGTAGACAATTTAAATGACCGATGTCTGGTTATAAATTGTCTTATATTTCTTGAAATTTATCCTTCATATCATGAATATTTCAAGAAATACGTCACGAGTCGCGTATACGCAAATGCAAGGGTTTACGAGAAAAGAAACTGACGCCTCAATATTGCAATGAGAAGTTCAGACCCGGTCGATTATGTTTCCTAAGAGTCCTGCCCAGGGTCGTCCAGAGCCTAAATTTCATATTTTTACGTTGTTGAAGAGTAATTTGCAATAATCGGCAGCAAACTGCCTGCCACGAGGCGTCTGAAGAATGCGCGGCGCGGCTTCTCGAGTAGCGTATACGCAAATACAAGGGTTTACGAGAAAAGAAACTGACGCCTCAATATTGCAATGAGAAGTTCAGACCCGGTCCATTATGTTTCCTAAGAGTCCTGCGCAGCGTCGTCCAGAGCCCAAATTTCATATTTTTACGTTGTTGAAGAGTAATTTGCAATAATCTGCAGAATACTGCTTGTCTCGAGTCGCGAATACGCAAATGCAAGGGTTTACGAGAAAAGAAACTGACGCCCCAATATTGCAATGAGAAGTTCAGACCCGGTCGATTATGTTTCCTAAGAGTCCTGCGCAGCGTCGTCCAGAGCCCAAATTTCATATTTTTACGTTCAATGTTCACACGTTGAACTTAGCGTACAAGCGTTGTATCACGCTATGGCGGAAATGTTCGACGAGAAAATTTCTAAACTAACGCGGAGGAGGGAATTTGAGGGAAGAACTTGGCGCACGAATGAAACTTTTGATGATTATTTTCACAACAAGGTAATATTGGCGAACAAAATTACGATTGACGAAGAAGAACTCATTGAAGCAGTAATTGACGGTGTCCCGGATGAGCATCTGCGTAACCAGGCCCGTATGCATCGCTTTGAGACGAAGGGAGATTTGCGAGAAGGTTTTAAGAAGTTGTCACTTCGCAATACCTGGAGACCGGAAAGAAATGATTTCCAACCTGAGAAGCAAGAGCAAGCCAGAACGAGACGGGTTCCATCGAAATCACCGACACAGATTTTTCCGACACGGTTTTCACCGACAACATTTCACCGACTCCAGATTTGACCGACAATAGGTTTGGCCGACAACGTCTTTAACCGACAACGATTTTGACCTACACGATTTTGACCGACATCGAATTTCACCGACAATGTTTTTGACCGACAACTTTTTCCTTTTCCAATATAGGGAGGTCACTTTTAGTTTGCGAGATATTCACAATTTCTTCTGCGTGGTCGGGCCGGCCTGACGGCCGGCCCTCTCCGCCCCCTCAGCGACCTAACCCAGACCTCACTCTGTTCGCATTATTTTTCCAGTACTATTTCAAATTTTGGATAACAACTATAATGCAAAGATCATGCGAACAGAGTGAGGTCTGGGTTAGGTCGCTGAGGGGGCGGAGAGGGCCGGCCGCCAGGCCGGCCCGACCACGCTGATGAACTTGTTAATATCTCGAAAACTAAAAGCGACCTCCCTATATTGGAATAGGAAAAAGTTGTTCAAAATGTCGAAATTATTAATTCTACGATAACCATGTGTACCATACATTCCATCCATCCCAATGAAACCTACTCCAATACTCTATTTTCGCGAATATCTCGAAAACTAAGACCGAGCCCCGGGTAGTTGTAATGACAAAAGTTGTTCAGAATGTTGTCCTTGACAACATATTTCAAGATCAAGGTCATCGGAGATGCCTTCCCTAAAGTAAATATTTACCGAAATTTTTATTATATTCATTATTAGTTAAATGGACTTCCTTTTCGCTATTTTGAGAATAATATAATGTATCTAATACTTTAAGAACATATCAATTATATACAAATACATTCTGTTCGGTTTGGTTTCACTGTGTTTCTTGGTAAATCTGTCCTCTCATTCACTATATCAAGAAAAAGTATATAATCGATGAGATAGCACATCCTTATTAGTGAACATCATATGCATATCGTTGTAAATCGTGTTACTGTTGGTTATTACTGTGGTCGTCTCAAGTTGTTGTCGGTCAAATACGTTGTCGGTCAAATTCGATGTCGGTCAAAATCGTTGTCGGTTAAAGACGTTGTCGGCCAAACCTATTGTCGGTTAAATCTGGAGTCGGTGAAATGTTGTCGGTGAAAACCGTGTCGGAAAAATCTGTGTCGGTGATTTCGATGGGACCCGAACGAGACGGATGGATACCGTTCGACAACAGCCACCCCGCTGTTATAATTGCAGTGAGCGAGGTCATCTGTCTTCGAATTGCACACAACCGAGGCGCCAGAGGGGTATGTGTTTCAAGTGTGGGAGCACAGCGCACCGCATCGAAAACTGTCCCGGACATCGTTCAACATCGGAGAGGACGACACCGAGGACTGTTGAGAGGAATGCGCAGAATACGCATTTGGTACAACTGATTTCGAATCCACCGTATTTAGCAAAGTTGAGATATGTTATTGCGGACGAACAAGGTAAAGAACAGAGTTATTGTGTTGACGCGATAATAGATTCTGGCTCGCCGGTTAGCCTGGTTAGGGAAAGCTTTGTACCGAACATTGTAAGAAATCCTATTGTAAATAATGGTCAAATTTTTTAGGGGATTAACGGATCGAAATTGGATGTTCTAGCAATACTCAAAAATAATTGCACGGTAAATGAAATCCCGGTAAATTTGTCTTTGGGTGTTGTTCC
Organism: Lasioglossum lativentre; assembly: GCA_916610255.1. Taxonomy (NCBI): domain Eukaryota; kingdom Metazoa; phylum Arthropoda; class Insecta; order Hymenoptera; family Halictidae; genus Lasioglossum; species Lasioglossum lativentre. Next base: position 33,741,388 of record OU744358.1, read on the forward strand.
GAATAGCGCGATGCAGTGCGATGCACTCCTCGGAAGAGACTTCATATCACTTCCGAATATTAGAGTTTCTTTTGACGACGAAAATATTGTCACACAAATTGATATAAAGTTGGAGAAAGATGATTCGGTTGAAATTTTAAATGAAATAATGCAAATTAATTGTATTACCACGGACCCCAGTAACGAAGATAAATTAAATATTAACCCAGAAATAGGATACGAAATCTCAAAGAAACTCGTAAATTTGTATGAAACTGAATATACTTCCGTCAACGAGTTAGAACCGCCAGTTAATTGTAACGCCGAAATGACGATTGCTCTGAAACACGAAGACTTGCTTTCAGTGATAAAGAAAAATTGAAAATTATTATCGATCGCCTGTTAAATGAAAATATTATTCGCCCAAGCAATTCGCCTTATGCAAGCCCAATAGTATTGGTACATAAAAAGAACGGAGAGTTACGACTATGCGTAGATTATCGCGAATTGAATGAAATAACTATTAAGGATAATTTTCCTACGCCTTTGATAGACGATCACCTTGACCGATTGCGAGATAGAAATTATTTCAGTAGCTTTGATTTGAGAAACGGTTTTCACCACGTCAAAGCAGGGGAGTCATCTACAAAGTATACGTCCTTTGTTACACCATTTGGGCAGTACGAATACATCAAGATGCCATTTGGTCTTACGAACGCCCCGCGAGTGTTCCAGCGCTACATAAATAGTATATTTTCGGAATTGATAAGGCAAAACAAACTACTTATATATTTAGACGATATATTGGTTGCTACGGAGACGATTGACGAACATATCGAAATTCTTCGTGAAATATTCAAATTGGCAAAACGGTATCGATTAGAGTTTCGTTTAGACAAGTGCTCATTTTTGTACGAAAATATTACTTATTTAGGATATCGGATAAATCGCGATGGAATTCAGCCGAGCGTCCATAATATAGAGGCGGTATTGAAGTATCCCTTGCCACGAAATTCGAAAGAAGTACAGAGTTTTGTGAGTCTAGCCAGTTATTTTAGACGCTTCGTTCCGAATTTCTCTAAAATCGCTAAACCATTACATGACTTAGTAAGGAAAGACACCTCATTTCATTTTAGTACCAAAGAATTACATGCGTTCGAGACATTAAAGAATCTATTGTCACAACAACCGATATTGGCATTGTATTCACCGAAGTTAGAGGCCGAGTTACATTGCCACGCCAGTGCGAGCGGTTTTGGCGCAATACTTATACAAAAACAACCTGATGGAACGCGCAGACCAGTCTCATATTTCAGTAAACGAACGACTGTTACAGAAGCAAAATATCATAGCTTCGAATTAGAGTGTTTGGCTGTTGTGTACGCCATAAAACGATTTCATGTATATTTGTCTGGAATACATTTAAAAATTTTGACGGATTGTGATAGTTTCCGGTTAACGTTGGATAAACAACGCGTGAATCCGAGAATTTCACGATGGGCCATGTACTTACAACAATACGATTATGAAATAGAACACCGTCCAGGATCGAAAATGTGTCATGTAGACGCTCTTAGTCGTTGTCATAGCGTGCTGGTGTTGGAAGCGAATACGTTTGAACAAATTCTATCTATAAAACA